>CM051238.1:301711563-302911563 GCA_027917425.1 Gastrophryne carolinensis
CTATCTATCTATCCCTCTGCCAGTCTATCTATCTATCTATCTATCTATCTATCTATCTATCTATCTATCTATCTATCTATCTATCTATCTATCTATCTATCTATCCCTCTGCCAGTCTATCTATCTATCTATCTATCTATCTATCTATCTATCTATCTATCTATCTATCTATCTATCTAATGGACCCCTAATGCAGCATGGCATCCCGAAAGAGGCAAGTAGTAGCACTGGAGAAAGTGCTGCTATGGCTTTTATTCAAATTTCAAATTAAATTCTCAAAAATGTTCAGAGGTTTTCATGAAAAAAACAAACTGGCTTATAAATTCCAATAGTGCCCTACCTCCTACCACATAAGCCTCTAATTGTCATAATCCCATGTACTACTGTGTGTACCATGTGTAATGTTTTTTAATGTCGTGCTGGACAATAATAGGGGGGGGGGGGGCGCGTGTCCAAAAAGTGCCTAGGGCAGCACAAGTCCAAAATACAGCCCTGGCTACATGGCGCTGTTAGAGTCTCTCACCGGAATCGCTTTGATAAATGTGGTATTGCGTTCAGCGCCCGGCGTTCTCCGATCTCTACTTGACGCTACGAGGCACTGCCTGCCGCTATCCATTGATGAATAAACCCCATAGATGTCAATGCACTGTTCAACCCCCGCATCTCACCTAACCCCCTGCCCTGTGGAACCTGCTCTCTGGCCCCCAATGCTCTGTGCAGACCCACCCTGCATACTACTGCAGTACCCTGGGGATTAAATAACTACAATGGTCTCCAATGTTGCCAGTGCAAGGCATCCCATTGCACCAGCACTGCCTAGAATTACAATCAGACCACTTTAAAACCATACTAAATGAAACCAGTGTGACTTGCGGTGTGCCTCTCGATGTGGACTACAACCTGCATCTCAGTGAGCTTTTTAGCTTTTAGACATAAAAAGTTGACCTGTACCCGTGATGGGGCATTTGTACATCTGAGGCACATCATTTTTCTCATGAGGTAAGGAAGTCTGGAAACAGCAGCAATCTATGGGCTATGCAGAATGAGGGGTTTATTCATCAAGGGATAGCGGCAGGCAGTGCCTCGTAGTGACAGGTAGTGAATGGTGAATGCTGGGGCTGTACGCAATACCTTATTTATCAAAGCGATTCCGGGGAGCGACTCTAACAGCGCCATGTAGCATCCGATTCATCATCACAGATGGCTCAGCATATACCGCCGGCGCTCTGGCTTACTTTTCTTCTCTTTAAACAGGGTTTTCTTTTATTTATTTTTAATCAAATCATTGCATGGCCTCTCCTGGCCTATTAAAAGTCATTTTTGAAAACTTTTTTGATTTTTTTATATTTTTATGCAGAATTGTCATTACAGGTCTGGTATTAAAGTATTAATGTTACAATGTAATAACAATGTAATTCCATATGTTTTCGCTTTGTTACTAGTGGCTATGTGTTCAAAAACGGACTTTAATCACACAGCTTCTGGTGCGCTGGGCTACAGCGACCCAAACTAGTTTTATAGCGACGCACACATCAAATTCATCAGTGCCGGCCAGCGACTGAGGCGCTCGGTAACAGTGAACCATAGACGATCACAGTGACTACTAGCGGTTGCTCTGAGTGCTTCGCTACAGACGCTCATTTGCCGCTACCTGCTGCTAGTAATGAATCAGCCTGCCCGTGTTTTTATCTACCTTTTTCCCTAAAAATGACCTGTACCTGTGATGGTGCATTTCTACAGGTAAGGTACATTATTTTTCTTATGAGGTAAGGTCATTATATTAAAATTTGGGAATAACAGCATCCTATGGGGTATACTGAAGAATTTGCCTACTTTTCTAATTTTGTTCCTCAAAATCACCTACCCTTGAGATGGGACATTTTTACACATGAGATACATACCTTTTCCTATGAGGTAAGTATATTTTATTCAAAAATAAAATATATGGAAATAAATAACAGAACTCTATGGGCTATGCTAAAGAATTCACCAAATCTGCATAGTCCATAGGGTGCTGTTTCCAAGCTTAAAAACAAACATCCTTAACTCGATGCAACCATAACCTGTAAAAATGTTCCAACGCGGGTAAAGGTTTTTTTGGGTGAAAAAATGTAGAAAAACATTTTTGTGTCTTTGGCTTCACCAAATAAATAGCATGACCCCTTATGACTGGTTGGTCTGCTATGAAACGGGCAGGCTGATTCATCATTAGCGGCAGGTAGCGACAGATGAGCGTCTGTAGCAGGCATTTTCTGAGCGCCCGCTAGTAGTCGCAGTGCTCGGCTGTGAGTCGCTAGTTTATAGCGACTCAGTCGCTGTTCAGTAATGTTGAATACATTGTGAGGAGTCGCTATTTGACCAGTACAGCGCTGTATGGGAGCGCATGGTAGCGACTGCTCATAGCCACCGACTCACACCATATTCAACAAAAAAACAGCCGCACAAATCCCTGGCGCTGAAAAATGCCTGTTTGAAGCCCAGAGCGCAGGAGGCGGTGTGTTTAAAGTCTGTTTTCAAGCATCTATCAAATAGTAACAAAGCGAAAACATATGGAATTACATTGTAACCACATTGTAACATGAACACTTTAATGGCAGACCTGTAATGTCATTTCTGAAGATTTTTTAAAAAAATCATAAAAATTAAAAAAAAACATCTTTTTCTATGTCAGAAGAGGTCACAGAAATATTTGTGATTTTTTGACAAAAACAAAAAAACAAAAACCCGTTTAAAGAGAAGAAAAGGATCGTCCATTGAAATGTATAGGAGAGCGACAGGTAGCGAGAGGTCATACCTGGCGCTGTGCAAGGCTGAACGCTGGCGCTGTTTGCTGAGGCTGTGAAAATGATGAATCAGACGCTACATGGCGCTATCCCAGTCGCTAAACAGATTCTGCTTGATAAATGTGGAATTGCGTGCCGTGTCCGGCGTTCTCCAGTCGTTATCTGTCACTACCTCACATTAACCAGGCCCTACCTGACGCTATCCTTTCATAAATAAGGGCCCAAGGCTCCTGTCCCAACGCTTTACTGCAGGTAATTAATGCTGGGGGTTATGTCTTCCTTTGAGAGGGAGCCACAATAGATTTTTGCTATAGGGCCAAGTTAAAATGTATGTACACCCATGCCTCTAAGTGTGTTGAAACTTAGAGAAAAGCCTAATTTTAGCGTGATTGTATTGCTTTAGCTGTTTCCCGTGCTTGAGCTGGAAATTACACGGCTTATTTAATTCTGCCACGGGATCATCAGTTGATTGGATCTACATCTACCATACTGTGTTCTGTCAGCCATGTCTGGAATGTTATAGTAACAGCTGCAGAGACAGGTTCAGAGTCCTCTGCACTGGAGCAATGTCAGTGGCTGCTGCCAGCCCCAGGACTGCTGAACAGAATCGTAATACTGTCTGGGCTTCGCTGAGAGGTTCAGTTTAACAAAATGTTAAACAGATACGCTTGGATCTAGTCCTTCGTGTGGGTAATGTTTATTGCTTCTGAATATATGATTCACACAAGTGTAGGAGTGTCCCTGAGTAACTGTGCATCACCTACAGGATAGGAGTAAATGATGGTTGCTAGGAAACAATGGTAGGACAGTACTGTAACTACAAAAATAATCTCTCTCACCCCCATCTTTCCCTTCATTGTATTCTGATAAGTTAATGGAAGGGCCACAGGCTTTTGTGGCACATTATTATTGTTGCCCTCCTCTAACATCCTTACAATACAGGGGCCAAAAAGAAAGTAGAATTCCCAGTGGGCTGCATTGCTTTGGGGACAGTAGGACTGCTGCTTCATAATCAGAATTCTTTCTGCTTCTGCAATACTAAATCTTTGGTACTAAAGTGGTCGCATTCACTATGATCTGTGACAAGAATTGTATAGTCTCAGCCTTGGACCACAGTTTTTGACTGGCCAGGAACCACATGGGGGGGGGGGGGGCAGGCTCTCCAGTAATGCCACAGGCTGGTTATGGGATTGCAAGGGGCTGCTAAAATCCTATGATGATTTGTGGATAAAATGAATAATAAATAAAATTTACAAACAAGACATTTCATGTTAAAGCCTAAACTCTGCTGCAAAATATATATATATAATTTTCCTGAAAATTCCAGCAAAAATGTCGCAAAACATGGCGCAAAATATGGTGCAAAATGGGGAAAAATGACCTGTCAACAGAGGCTGACAAAATCTCAAGTAGGCTGGCAATTAAAAGGGTTAATAGTACCTCTGCATGTTGGGTATTGTTCTGTTCGGGGGACCTTGCGCTTTCAGACTTAGCTTGTTTTTTTCTTGTTTGCATATTTATATTTTAGGAAAAGGTGTTTGTTATTCAGCTTTTTTATACATTTTTAGGGAAACCCTGCGCAACCAAAGAATTCTTTGAGGGATCAACTCCAGAAAGATGAGCCCACTACAACAAGCTGGGTACGATTAGAAAGCTTAACATGTGTACTTTCAGGGAATATATGGTTTATGGGGGATATTCCAAATGTAAAGGGTTGTTTTGGTTGAAAAATCGCAAGGTGCGCACTTTGCCTGCAGAGCTGAAATTTTCAAGTAAAATTACCGTTATGCGCATGCTTTACTTTGGGGTGTTTGGCAACTTTTCCCTTGACAGAACCTATGCATGTTGGGTATCGTTCTGTTCGGGAGATGTTGCTTTTTCAGATTATACTTGTTTTTTCTTGTTTGTATATAGTTTTTTTAGGAAAATGTGGCTTTGATTCTGCTTTTTTATCCTTTATTTAGGGAAACTCTTTGCAACTTCCAGAAAACTGTGGCCACATCAACAAGCCTGGTACAAATAGAAAGCTTGAGGTGTGTACTTCCAGAGAATATATAGTTTGTGGGGAGTATTTCAAAGTTAAAGGGTTGTTTTTCTGGAAAAATTGCAAAGTGCGCATAGCGCATATCACAGTTGTATTTTTTCTGAAAATCCCCTAAAGCTCTGTTTCAGTTTGGGGGAGTCTCCTGGGCTGGAAAGGGTGTCTACCTATACACATATGGTACCGCTTTGATCGGGAGAAATTGGGATTTCACAAGCAATAAGATTTTATTGACAAACTTACATTTTTTATTACAAAAAAACACTACAAATTGTAAAAAATAGATTTTTTTTTATTTTTCTACACATATTTCGCCAAAAATTTTGAGAATACACCTAAAAATGACAAACAAGACATTTCATGTTAAAGCTCAGACTCTGCTGAAAAAAACAATATATAATTTTCCTGGAAAATCTCTGGAAATCCCTTCAAAAATCACATTTGAACATGGGGAGCGCAAAATAGTGCAAAATGGTCTGGCACCAAGGGTGACAAAAACTCCAGGTAGGCTGGCAGTGAAAGGGTTAAATCTTACGACAAAAAATGGGGAGGGAGTTGCTCCATTACTATTATTTATACAGGATCTTTCAGGGCCTGGGAACTAATTTACCGTCCAGTTTAACCCTCACTCATCACTTTATACTATTCAGCAAACAGGCATATGAATTAAACTGGACGGTAACTTGGTTCCCAGGCCCTGAAAGTTCCTGATCCTGTATAAATAATAGTAATGGAGCAACTACCTCCCCCCTTTACTCAGTTTGAATTGCCATGAGCACACACAGGGGGGGATTCGGTCTATATGGATCTCTCCCTGTGGAGTGTTCTAAAGGGAGCCTGGCAGCTTCCCAGGTGAGTAGCTCTGAAAGATTTAATTGCGTGTACCAACTTTGGGCACTCAAAAATAGCAGTAGGGACCCCACTAATAGGGTTGCTTAGACGTGGCGATACATGCGATTGCAATTGTATGCAAACCAAGGCCCCTAGTTTCTGTACAGGATTCATATGCCTGTTTGCTGAATATTATACAGTGATGATAGGGTTAAACTGGGTGGTAAATTGGTTCCTGTATAAATAATAGTAATGGAGCAACTCCCTCCTCCTTTACTCAACATTAAATCTTACACCTTATTTGCCATCTAGCACATAGTATCTCCAATAAACTGCAAGTTCTCTCAGCAACATCATTATTCAAAGATTCTAATGCTTTTCTAAATGACACAAAGCATAGTAACAGCATCGAAGTATTGCTGACAACTGCCCTCAACAACTGCCCTCCAATCTTTGCTGCCTTCTCTGAAAGAATTTGGAGTGGACGTGCTCCTAGGCACACCTTTCTCCCACAGAGAAGCACCACAACACATTGAAAATTACACAAAATCTTTATTTATACAAAACGGGCTAAAAACATGTAACACAAGACATATTAAAAACAACCACTCTGATCCAATAGTATAAAGTCAAAGATGCCTATAAAGGAATATCTGTCATAACCACATAGGAAAATTGCCACCAATTAAACACACCCTAAATAAATCTTTGTGCCGGCACAAAAAAAACAAAACCAAAAATATAAAAATGTGTAATAAAGTGCTCCAGTGCTGAGAAGAAAGAAAAATGTAACTAACACAAATATGCCTATTAACCTCAATACATACTCAAAATAAGAATAACATAATGAGAAAAATATACATCCAATATCCAATTTAAAAAGAACCTTAAATGCATAAATATATAAGTGTAAATCATATATGTATATATATTGCACAAAAATCCATCACAATCGAATAATAATTAATGAAATATAAAATATGGACAAGTGAACCACAACATGCATGAAATACAAGTGCCAGCAAGGAATCAAAAAAACAAAAATCTCACACAAATATAAGGCCACCCATGGGGTATCTAATGCAGGGTCAGGAGTGGTATAGAACACTTTGCTGCCTTTTCCCCTGTCACTGAAGGGTCCCCCATTGCTGCCAACATTCCTCAACACCTTCTACATAGCTGCTGATCATCCTCTAGCCCTTAGGCCAGCCAGGAGCATGTTGCACATAGGACACAAGGCCCGATGGTCCAATGGTTAAGGCCCTATGTAGAATCATCTCATGGGCCAGTCCAAGCGTGAGTGGGCCCCTGAAAATGCTAGGTGATGCATTGTTCAGTGGAGACAAAATGAGGTTTCTTGCTTTATCTGAAAAGAATGCATGAGTAAAAGTAAAGTATGATTCGGTAAAGGGGGGAAGTTAGAGTATGGTTTGCAACTTCCACTAGACTAGAGCAATGTAACAACTTTCATTTCACAGTCAGTGGATTTATTTTGTTGCCCTGAAGTGAATGTTTTAAAGAGGAACATCAGACCTTTTCTAATGTTCTTCTTTAAACATCCCTCTCCAACCCACTGCCATTTGGATGTTGGCAATATCTGAAACACAGACATCCAGCAGCATTCCTGGCCTGTTTGTCCCTCTGTTTAGCCCGCGCCACTCCTCAGATATTGCGCTGATTGTCATTGCAGCCTATGTAATGACATTGCGCATGTGCGAGATCTGAGAGGCAGCGCGAGGCATGTTGGGATTCCAAGATAGCGCTGCTCGATGGAGGACGATTGGGAGAGGAGGGATGCCTAGCGCGATGTGACCAGAGAGGTAAGTTAATACTGACTGTTTTGTAAACCGGAGGGGCAGGATAGCTGGACAAGCCAGGTATAGTGAGTTTTTATTAACACCCCATGACCTGTAATGCTCCTCTTTAACCCTTTAACCGCCAGCCTACCTTGAGATTTTGTCACCATTTGTTGCCAGACCATTTTGCACTATTTTGCGCTCCCATGTTCAACTGTGATTTTTGAATGTGTCCAGCGTCCCGGCAAACGGGGGCTTGTCTATAGGCGAAGCTAGCAGTGGAGATTGGGGGTTGCAGACTTAGTTGGAAGGCGGGCGTCCCACGGGACCTGACATTGAATATCCCTGATAAACCATATATTCCCTGAAAGTACACATGTTAAGCTTTCTAAGTGTACCCAGCTAGCTTGTTGTAGTGGGCTCATCTTTCTGGAAGTAATATCTCGAAGAATTCTTAGGTTGCACAGGGTTTCACAAAAAAATGTATAAAAAAGCAGAATAAAAAACACCTTTTCCTAAAATATCAATATGCAAATAAGAAAAAACAAGCTAAATCTGAAAGCGCAAGGTCCCCCGAGCAGAACAATACCCAACATGCATAGGTACCTGTAACCTTTTGACTGCCAGCCTACTTGAGATTTTGTCACCCTCTGCTAACAGGATATTTTTCACCATTTTGCGTGATTTTTGCAGAAATTTCCAAGAAAATGGCATATTTTCTTTTTGTGGCAGAGTTTAGGCTTTAACATGAAATGTCTTGTTTGTATTTTTTCTACTTTTTTTTATATATTTTTAAGTAAATAAGTAAAATAAAATAAATATATATATATATATATATATTTTAAATTGTCTCCTTTATTTTAACAAAAACATTTATTTTATTAAAGAAAACTATATTGCATGTGAAAGCCCCATTTCTCCCGATTACAATGATACCACATATGTATCGGTAGCCCCCCGTTCCTGTCCAGGTGATCCCCTAAACTGAAAAGAGCACTTTATAACATTTACAAATAAAATACAACTACTATCCACATAATAAAGGGTTAAATAAAAAAAATTGGTGTGGGGTCCCCCTTCACAGGGGGGGGAGGGGGGACACCATTTCTTGGGGGAATTTTAAGGGTTTTTTTGGGAGGCAGGTAATGGGGGGTCTCGGGGTTAATGGCAAGTCACCCGCTAGCCGCAGGTGACTTGCCAGATTCCCGGGCCTTGTGAACTGGTATAGGGGTCACATGGACCCCTTACCAGTTCACAAAGGGTTAAAAGAAAAAAAAAACACACAGACACACTTTTTAAAAATAACTTTATTAAAAAAAAATAATTTATTTTTAATATTTTTTTTTTAATACTTACCTCCCTGTGTCCCACACTGATCACTTAGGCTTCTGCTCTCCTGCTGCTGCTGGAAGCCTTTTATACCTACTGGGTTACAGATAACATAGGGTTAATTTAAAAAAAAAATGACGTAGGGTCCCCTATCCCAGGGAGGGGGACCCCACTTTTTGGGGGGGATTTTTAAGGGTTAAAACCCTTAAAAATCCCCCCCAAAAATGGCATGGGGGCTTGTAGAACATGGCGCAGGGGCCAGCTTTAGTGGCCCCTGGCCCTGCCGGCTACAAGCCGTCATAGCCTAGAACCACGGCTCTTCTGCCCCCCCCTGGGCTTTGGGGAGGCAGGTAATTTGGGGGCCAGGGGTTAATGGCAAGTCACCCGCTAGCCGCAGGTGACTTGCCAGACCCCCGAGCCTTGTGAACTGGTATAAGGGGTCACATGGACCCCTTACCAGTTCACAAAGGGTTAATAGTAAAAACACACACACACACACACACACACACACTTTAAAAATAACTTTATTAAAAAAAAAAATTTTTTTACTTTACTCACCTCCGA
This sequence comes from Gastrophryne carolinensis, assembly GCA_027917425.1. Classification (NCBI taxonomy): domain Eukaryota; kingdom Metazoa; phylum Chordata; class Amphibia; order Anura; family Microhylidae; genus Gastrophryne; species Gastrophryne carolinensis. Next base: position 301,720,908 of record CM051238.1, read on the forward strand.
TCTTCATCTCCTGTGTCCCGCGGCGATCAAATGCAGGTGATGGCTGGGCAGAGGAGGGGGGAGGTAGGCGATCGGAGGCTCGCCTACCTCCTTCCTCCTCTGTCCAGCCATCACCGGCATCTGACAGCTGAACTGCCGGGTGCCCCGACGACACTAGAATTCAAGGGGGGCTAGAATTCTAGCCCCCTCCAGAAGACGGAAGAGCGGGGGGGTGATCGGAGCCCCCCCCCCGTGAAGAGGAGAGCCGGCGGGAGTCGGCGGGCACAAAGGTAAGTAACTGTGTTTTTTTTTTGCAGGCAATCCCGGCGGCTGCTGAAACGGGGGGGGGGGGGGTGGCACCCTATTTTGGGCAATCCCCTGCAGTCGGAGGAGCCCCAATGGGCGATCGGAGCCCCTTTGGCTGAAGAGGATACCCGGCCGGATCGAACGAGGGGTCAGGTAAGTGACTTTTTTTTCAGGCACGTAAAATTTACTTGGCTGGCTGTTAACTGCAGGGGAGGCAGCCACGTAAATTTTACGTGGCTGCCGTTTAAAGGGTTAAAGGAGCACTATCGCGAAAAATGGCCCAATGATAAAAATCCATATAAATATGCTGGAAGGCGGGAGGAGGGGGTCACCTATACACCCCTCATCAAGAAATATCCAGCCAGACTTGTTTTCTTACTTTAAATGGAAGGAAAAAGACATCCAAGGTGACAGGTCACCCCTGATAGACTAAACCTGTCACTCCTAGATTTTATTTCTACCATTAGAAAATAAATCACAAGCTTGACAGGAGTTTTATTTAGTTCAGGTGTATAAGTGACCCCTTCTCTCATTAGCTGACTTGTTTATATGTATTTTTAATGTTACACAATTTTGCGATAGTGCTCCTTTAAGTGCTAGTATTGAACATATCAATAATTTGAAACCCTTCTAAACTGCTGTCATGTTCTTTGTTCTTGGAATCACACCTTATTGTATGTCATACTTTATTCTAAATAAATCATGAAATGATCCTAATTTTCATGAGGCGTATATTTGTATATGTTTGTACATTACATATGTCCATGCAAATATTTCCGATGCATTAGATCTGATTTATCCCTATCCCTAACTGATGATAAGCACAGAGATTTGTGCTGTATAAAGACAACATTAAATGAGATAAATTCATACATCACTGCTTAATCCCCTGTGAACCAGAGAAACAGTAAACAAGACTATCAATCAGCGTCATGACTGATTCGTGTAATTAATCTTTGTAGTAGAATAGGAGAGAGCACAAAAACTTCGAGCTGCTGCTGATGCCGAAGTCTTGAGGTGGTTCCAGCTTCGCAGAGGCTTCTAATGCCAGGAGTTTATGTATGTTCACTGGAAAGTGCTTGTAGTTGGGCAGATCAGATGGAACTAAGCCTGCTCAGTCATTATTCTTGATGTTTTCCAATTTAAACCACAGAATAAATCTTAAGTAAACATTGTAATTGTCAGTGTGTGTTCTATTAACATTATAACAGCTTACATAACCTTACAACTGTATGTTGTGCAGTGGCATGGCAGCCCCTTGGCATAGGCTTGGGTTTATTTGGTGTCCTTAATTGGTGATGGAGTGATACAAGCCTAGCTACAGGTCTAAGTGAGAGTCCCAATGGGTCCCTTTGCAGTGCGTCAGGTCACATGACACATCAAGTCACTCTTCAACTATTCTGCCACATAGGTGTCCTCCTATGATCTCCTTCCAGTCCTCACTGCCTTCTCTGCTACCACCCATAATCATCCAGTCCTTTCTGACTTTTCTGAAAGGTCCACCACTGTTACCAAACATTCTTTGGTCCTCGCCACTTTTTGAACTGAACACTCTCTGGTCCTGACCAACTTCTCCATTGCCAGTGATCTCCCTCTGGTCCGTGTTACCTGCTCTGCTGCCAAAAACTGCCCTTCAATCCTTGCTGCCTTCTCCACTGTCACTGAAGAGTACACCATTGATGCCAATTGCCCAACATTCCTCAACATCTTCTCCATAGCCGCTGATCATCTTCTAACCCTCAGGCCAGCCATGAGCATGTTGCACATAGGACACCCGACTCGACGGTCCAAAGGTTAAGGCCTTATGTAGAATCATCCCATTGGCCAGTCCAAGAGTGAGTGGGCCCCTGAAAAAGCTAGGGGTACTGGCTGTTGCCCAGGTGTAACAAGTGCTGGTTCTGGTCCTAAAAAGATATTATATACCAGTAGAGGAATGAACTTGTGCGGGGTCCCATGACAAAGAAGTAGATCTATTTACTAATCATGTTAGTGAAAAGGCTTTTCTTTTTTTTGGCATCAGAGCAGGTTCTCGGGAGCAGAGCCAGGGCCCCCTTGGAGCACCCATGCCCGGGAAACCTGGCCTGCCTGTCCCCTCCTAATGGTGGCCCTGCATGACAGCACTGCAGACCTCCAACCACTTTGAGGTGCTATGCCCCTTTGTGTCACGCCACTGCAGATGCATTATGGTTGATATCCAAATAATTTTCTGTGTCTCTGTAATTTTTGGTCAAGTTTTAAGACATGGCAGTTATCCAAATTCATTTGGTAGATCTACATGTGAGGTGCAAAAATGTTTCATGAAGGACAGCAGCCTATGAGAAATCTAAACACATAAACAATGAGCCTCTCTAAATTTTTGGGGATTCCCCTGTACATACGCCCCACCTGCTCCTGTGTGTCTGTGTGGGTGTGTGTCTGTCTGTCTGTGTGTCTGTCTGTCTCTGTGCATGTGTGTTTTTGTAGAGCGTTGGCATTGGAGGACCCGCAGGCAGCAAGTGTAAGTTTATCTGCTTCTTGCCCGCTGGTGCTCAATTGCACTCCCTCCTCAAACACACGATTGAGGTGGCTATGATGAGGGATGCTGCTCACTGGCTGTAATAAGGGATGCCACTCACTGGCTGCAGTGAGGGATGCCACTCAATGGCTGCAATGAGGGATGCCACTCACTGGCTGCAATGAGGGATGCTGCACACGGTTTGTAATTAGGAGTGCCGCACACGGTTTGTAATTAGGAGTGCCGCACACTAGCTGCAATGAGGGATGCCGCTTACTGGCTGTAATGAAAGATGCTGTACACTGCCTGTAATGAAAGATGTTGTACACTGCCTGTAATGAGGGATGCTGATCACTGGTTGTAATGAGGGGATGCTGCACACTGCCTGTAATGAGGGATGCCACTCATTGGCTGTAATGGGGGTTGCATGTCGCTCACTGTCCCTAATGAGGGATGGTGCTCGCTGCCTGCAATAGAGGGGATGCTGCTCACTGGCTGTAATGAGGGATGCTGCTCACTGGCTGTAATGAGGGATGCCGCTCATTGGCTGTAATGGGGGTTGCATGTCGCTCACTGCCTGTAATGAGGGATGGCACTCGCTACCTGCAATGGGGGGGATGCTGCTCACTGGCTACAATGAGGGATGCCGCACACAGGCAGTGATGAGGGATTCAACTTACTGGCTGTAATGAGGGATGTCGCTCACTGACAGTAATGAGGGATTCCAACCACTGGCTTTAATGGGGCAATTGTGGGAATTTTGCACACTGTCTGGTATGGGGTGATTGGGAGGGGGATTTTAGCACACCACTTGGTTCAGAATTGTTTTTTTATTTTCCTCCTCTAAACCCTGGGTGCATCTCATGGAGTGAAAAATGCAATAGGTAGATATTTTATTTAACACAACCTCTGGAACTTCTGAAGCCATTTATAGAAAGACTCCCTTTTTGTCGGTTTTTTTGGTGTTTTCTGTTTTCCTCTTTTGTAAAATAAACATATGTATTATTATACCCCTTGGTATCCTGGCCTTGAAAAAATGCCTTTTATTACAGCTGCTACCGACATAACCCAAAAGGCTTTCATTGCAAAGGGTGAGCCCCCCCAAAACAGAGACTGGAAAAAATAGGCAGCAGTAATAAGAGACTAGTCCCCAGGTGAGGACACTGCCAGTAGCCCTTTAGCTACTGGAACTCAAGAGTGTAGCAGGCCAGAGTCAGAAGTTCAAACAGTACAGTTTCTAATATAAACACGTTGTCAATAGAGAAACAGTTTCTTTTATAACAGTTGCAAACAAATAAAAAAGAGAATAAAAATAACAAGCTCAGCGCCTTGAGGACATTTTGATGTACAATAATGGACACTTTTAAAAATTCCAGTCCAAAGTGGACTTTTCCTTTAACACTGGGTGTGCTTTTGGGTTTGAACTGCAACCTACAATGGACCCAGCGCAGTTAGGCCTTGATTCAGTAAACTATATCTCAAGAAAATAAGGACTGTTTCTTGCTTTATTTAATTCATGAGAAAAATAGTGATTAACCCTTTAAGTGCCAGCCTACCTGGAGTTTTTGTCACACTCTGTTGCCAGACCATTTTGCACTATTTTGCGCTCCCCATGTTCAAATGTGATTTTTGAAGGGATTTCCAGGGATTTCCCAGGAAAATGATATATTGTTTTTTTCAGCAGAGTCTGGGCTTTAACATGAAATGTCTTGTTTGTCATTTGTTAGGTGTATTCTTAATATTTTTGGGTGAAATATGTGCAAAAAAAAAAAAAAAAAAAAAATTTTTACATATTGTAGTTTTTTTTGGAATAAAAAATGTAAGTTTGTCAATAAAATCTTATTGCGTGTGAAATCCCAATTTCTCCCGGTTACAGCGGTACCACATATGTATAGGTAGACACCCTTTCCTGCCCAGGAGACTCCCCCAAACTGAAACAGCGCTTTAGGAGATTTTCAGATAAAATACAACTATGCTATGCAATATGCGCACCTTGCGGTTTTTCCAGAAAAACAACCCTTTACATTTGAAATACCCCCAACAAACTATATATTCTCTGGAAGTACACACCTCAGGCTTTCTAGGCGTACCAGGCTTGTGGATGTGGCCATAGTTTTCTGGAAGTAATCCCTCAACGTAATCTTTGGTTGCAAAGAGTTTCCCTAAAAAAAGGATAAAAAAGCAGAATCAAAGCCACATTTTCCTAAAAAAACTATATACAAACAAGAAAAAACAAGTTTAATCTGAAAACGCAACATCCCCCGAACAGAACAACACCCAACATGCATAGGTTCTGTCAAGGAAAGAGTTGCCAAACACCCCAAAGTAAAGCATGCGCATAACGGTAATTTTACTTGAAAATTTCAGCTCTGCAGACAAAGTGCGCACCTTGCGATTTTTCAACCAAAACAACCCTTTACATTTGGAATATCCCCCATAAACCATATATTCCCTGAAAGTACACACGTTAAGCTTTTTAAGGGTACCCAGCTTGTTGTAGTGGGCTCATCTTTCTGGAATTAATTCCTCAAATAATTCTTTGGTTGCGCAGGGTTTCCCTAAAAAATTTATAAAAAAGCTGAATAAAAAACACCTTTTCCTAAAATATAAATATGCAAACCAGAAAAAACAAGCTAAGTCTGAAAGCGCAAGGTCCCCCGAACAGAACAATACCCAACATGCATAGGTACTATTAACCCTTTTAATTGCCAGCCTACTTGAGATTTTGTCACCCTCTGTTGACAGGCCATTTTCCCCATTTTGCGTCATGTTTTGCGACATGTTTTGCGCCATTTTTGCTGCAACTTTCAGAAAAATTATATATATATTTTTTGCAGCAGAGTTTAGACTTTAACATGAAATGTCTTGTTTGTAATTTTTTTTTTTTTTTTTTACAATATTATTAAGTGAAAAAAAAAATAAATAAATAAAAATTTTTTTTTAGAAAATTGACTCCTTTATTTTAAATAAAAAATGTATTTTATTAAGGAAAATCATATTGCATGTGAAAGCCCCATTTCTACCGATTAGAACGGTACCACATATTTATCGGTAGCCCCCCGTTCCTGCCCAGGAGACCCCCCTAACTGAAACAAGTATTTTATAACATTCACAAAAAAAATACAAAAACCATCCACACTACAAAGGGTTAAATCGGGAAAAAAAATGACATAGGGTCCCCCCTCCCAGGGGAGGGAGACCCCATTTTTTTTTTGATTTTTAAGGGTTAAAAACCCTTAAAAATCAAAAAAAAAATTGACGTGGGGTCCCCCTTACCCGAAGTAACCAGCCCGGGACCAGCTATGGGGGCTTGTAGGCACAGAGTGGGGGGGCCAGCTTTTGTGGCCCCCCCACCCTGCAGCCTACGAGCCCACATAGCCCATGTGGGCCCGGGCTCTTCTGCCCCCCCTGGCCTTTGGGGAGGCAGGTAATGGGGGTGCCGGGGGTTAATGGCAAGCCACCCGCTAGCGCAGGTGGCTTGCCATCCCCCCAGCCTTGTGAACTGGTATAGGGGTCATGGACCCCTTACCAGTTCACAAGGGGTTAAAAGTAAATAATGACACAGACACACATAAAGAAAAAAATATTTTATTAATTTTTATTTTTTTTTTACACTGTACTCACCTCCCATCCATCCTGGAGCACTCTGTCCCTCGGCGATCACTGGCTTCTGCTCACTTGCTAGAAGCCTTTTATAGCTGCTGGATGACAGATTACAAAGGGTTAATCAAAAAAAAAAAATGACATAGGGTCCCCCCTCCCAGGGGGGGCGGACCCCATTTTTTTTTTATTTTTAAGGGTTAAAAACCCTTAAAAATAAAAAAAAAAAATTGACGTGGGGTCCCCCTTACCCACAGTAACCAGCCCGGGACCAGCTATGGGGGCTTGTAGGCACAGAGTGGGGGGGCCAGCTTTTGTGGCCCCCCCACCCTGCAGCCTACGAGCCCACATAGCCCATGTGGGCCCGGGCTCTTCTGCCCCCCCCTGGCCTTTGGGGAGGCAGGTAATGGGGGTGCCAGGGGTTAATGGCAAGCCACCCGCTAGCGCAGGTGGCTTGCCATCCCCCCAGCCTTGTGAACTGGTATAGGGGTCATGGACCCCTTACCAGTTCACAAGGGGTTAAAAGTAAAAAAATGACACACACACAGAGAAAAAAAAATCTTTATTTTTCTTTTTTTACACCATACTCACCTCCGATCCGACGTCCCTCGCCGCTGTCCCGCGCCGATCACCTCACTGACAGATGCCGGTGGTGATCGGCGCAGGGCGGGTGACAGGTGAGGGGGCTCCGATCGGAGCCTCCTCACCTGACATCCGCCCTGCTCCGATCACCACCGGCATCTGACAGATGCCGGAGCTCGGAGGGGGTATAGGGCTGGGCTAAGGGGCGGGGCTAAGCGGCGGCGGCCATCGCCGCCATTACAAGAGGTGAGGACCCGGAAGAGGGTCCTCACCTGAAGACTGCGCAGCCCAGGGGGGGGATCGGACCCCCCCCTGGTGAAGAGGAGACCCGGACAGAAGGCTCGGGCGCGGAGGTGAGTAAATGACAGTTTTATTATTTTTTTTTTTTTTTACAGCGGCGATCAGCGCTGGAAACGGGGGGGGGGGGGGGAGGCTGGTTTCGGGCCCCCCCCTGAAGACGGAGGACGACGGGGGGGCGATCGGATGCCCCCCCAAGGAAGAGGGGACCCCAGGCTTCACAGGGATACCGGAGGTAAGTGATTTTTTGTTTCTATTTTTTAACTGTTTGGGGGAAATGCCAGGCACGTAGTTTCTACGTGCTTGGCACTTAACGGTAGGAGAAGCAACCACGTAGAAACTACGTGCTTGGCATGTAAAGGGTTAAAGGGAGAAAGTTTTAGACATACATGTAATTTACACCTAAAACTTTAACTAGGGTATTGTGTCAACGTATTTGATTTGATGTGTGCCATTTATAGCATCCTTCTGGTGGCTATTGCGCCAGTTTTTGGGCGCCTGTATTGTTATGTTTTCTGGCGCTGCTCTGTGGACTACAATGGCATTAGAAGTCACTGCTAACTAATTAGCTAAGTATTGGATGGCCTGTGTCAGTGCCTGTTGGACCCGACTTCCAATTATCACAGCACCAGTTAGCGCCAGTTTGTACCACCATCTTTTCGGCACCGCGCACTGAGTATTTATGATTTTTTTCCCTTCCTTTAAAGATTGGCGCTGTTTTTTTCCGGTGCTGGTCAGCGTTTCATGCTTACAGGTACAAGAAATCACTGCTGGGGACAAAGGGGACAAACTTTACTGTGCATTTAGGCTGTGCTTTAGTTGTTGGTGTCATCCAAATGTTCTGCTAAAACACCATCCCCCCAAGAACCAAATAATAGGCAAGGTACAGAATCCCACCATTACAGGCAGAGTGGCATTCTCTCCCCCATCCCTCATGGCCAGTGTAGCATTCCCCCCATCCCATTCCCATAGGCAGTGTGGCATTCTCCCTCCCATTCCCCCTATTAGGCAGTGTGTCATCCCCCCTCCCATTCCCATAGGCAGTGTGGCATTCCCCCTCCCATTCCCATAGGCAGTGTGGCATCCCCCCTCCCATTCCCATAGGCAGTGTGGCATTCCCCCTCTCATTCCCAGAGGCAGTGTGGCATTTCCCCCTCCCATTCCCCATATAGGCAGTGTGGCATTCCCCCTCCCATTCCCCATATAGGCAGTGTGGCATTCCCCCTCCCATAGGCAGTGGGGCATTTTCCCCTCCCATTCCCCATATAGGCAGTGTGGCATTTCCCCCTCCCATTCCCAATATAGGCAGTGTGGCGTCCCCCCTCCCATTCCCCATATAGGCAGTGTGGCATTCCCCCTCCCATTCCCATAGGCAGTGTGGCATTTCCCCCTCCCATTCCCAAAATAGGCAGTGTGGAATCCCCCCTCCCATTCCCCATTTAGGTAGTGTGGCATTGCCCCCTCCCATTCCCATAGGCAGTGTGGCATTCCCCCCTCCTAATCCCTATATAGGCGGTGTGGTATTACCCCCTCCTAATCCCCATATAGGCAGTGTGGCATTTCCCCCTCCCATTCCCAATATAGGCAGTGTGGCGTCCCCCCTCCCATTCCCCATATAGGCAGTGTGGCATTCCCCCTCCCATTCCCATAGGCAGTGGGGCATTTTCCCCTCCCATTCCCCATATAGGCAGTGTGGCATTTCCCCCTCCCATTCCCAATATAGGCAGTGTGGAATCCCCCCTCCAATTCCCCATTTAGGTAGTGTGGCATTACCCCCTCCCATTCCCATAGGCAGTGTGGCATTCCCCCCCCTAATCCCCATATAGGCGGTGTGGTATTACCCCCTCCTAATCCTCATATAGGCAGTGTGGCATCCCCCTCCCATTCCCCATATAGGCAGTGTGGCATTTCCCCCTCCTAATCTCCATATAGGCAGTGTGGCATCCCCCCTCCCATTCCCCATATAGGCAGTGTGGCATCCCCCCCTCCCATTCCCCATATAGGCAGTGTGGCATCCCCCCTCCCATTCCCCATATAGGCAGTGTGGCATCCCCCTTCCCATTGCCCATATGGGCAGTGTGGCATCCCCCCTCCCATTCCCCATATAGGCAGTGTGGCATTTCCCCCTCCCATTTCCCATATAGGCAGTGTGGCATCCCCCCTCCCATTCCCCATATAGGCAGTGTGACATTCCCCTTCCTATTGCCCATATGGGCAGTGTGGCCTTACCCCCTCCTAATCCCCATATAGGCAGTGTGGCTTCCCCCTCCCATTCCCCATATAGGCAGTGTGGCAACCCCCTTCCCATTGCCCAAATGGGCAGTGTGGTATTACCCCCTCCAAATCCCCATATAGGCAGTGTGGCATCCCCCCTCCCATTCCCCATATGGGCAGTGTGGCATTCCCCCTCCCAATCCCCATATAGGCAGTGTGGCATCCCCCCTCCCATTCCCCATTTGGGCAGTGTGGCATTTCCCACTCCTATTCCCCATATAGGCAGTGTGGCATTTCCCCTCTCATTCCCACATAGGCAGTGTGGCATTTTTCCCTCCCATTCCCCATATAGGCAGTGTGACATTCCCCCCTATCATTGCCCATATAGACAGTGGGGCATTCCCTCCTCCCTTTCCCCATATGAGCAGTGTGGCATTTCCCCCTCCCATTCCCCATATAGGCAGTGTGGCATCCCCCCTCCCATTCCCCATATAGGTAGTGTGGCATATTCCCCTCCCATTCCCAATTATGTAGTGTGGCATTACCCCCTCCCATTCCTATAGGCAGTGTGGCATTCCCCCTCCTAATCCCCATATAGGTGATGTGGTATTACCCCCTCGTAATCCCCATATAGGCAATGTGGCATTTCCCCCTGCCATTCCCCATATAGGCAGTGTGGTATTACCTTCTCCTAATCCTCATATAGGAAGTGTGGCATCCCGACTCCCATTCCCCATAGCCAGTGTGGCATCCCCCCTCCCATTCCCCATAGCCAGTGTGGCATCCCCGCTCCCATTCCCCATATAGGCAGTGTGGCATTTTCGCCTTCTATTCCCCATATAGGCAGTGTGGCATTTTCCCCTCCTGTTCCCCATATAGGCAGTGTGGCATTTTCCCCTCTAATTCCCCATATAGGCAGTGTGGCATTTTACCCTCCTATTCCCCATATAGGTAGTGTGACATTCCCCCCTCCTATTCCCCATATAGGCAGTGTGGCATCCCCCCTCCCATTCCCCATATAGGCAGTGTGGCATTTTCCTCTCCCATTCCCACATAGGCAGTGTGGCATTTTCCCCTCCCATTCCCCATATGGACAGTGTGGCATTCCTTCCTCCCATTCCCCATATAGGCAGTGTGGCATTTACCCCTCCAATTCCCCATATGGGCAGTGTGCCATTTTCTCTTCCAATTCCCCATATAGGCAGTGTGGCATTTTCCCCTCCAATTTCCCATATGGGCAGTGTGGCATTTTCCCCTCCAATACCCCATATAGGCAGTGTGGCATTTTTCCCTCCCATTCCCCATATCGGCAGTGTGGCATTTCCTACCCTTCCATTCTCCATATAGGCAAAAGTAACAAAAAAAGTAAACTCATCTTTCCATCCTTCCCACTGTCCCTGCCGTCTTCTCTGTATCTGCTGCCACTGCCGCCTGCACACACAGACTATTGTGGGCGTGGCCGAAGCTCAATTGTCGGCCATGGCCATCTGCTGTATGAAGTTGGGTGTCTGTGTGTGCAGATGGCACAGAGAAGAAGCAGTGAGGACAGTGCGAGTGGCAGATATAGCTTGTGCTGTCTCCGCCGCTTATTCTCTGCGATGCCAGCATACACAGAGCGAACACCCGGCTCCGTACATTTGTGGGCGTGGGCGATGCTCACTGCAGAGAAGAAGCGGCGGGGACAGCGCAAGCCTCCGGCGTTCGTGCTGTCCAGTTCATTTTTCACCATTATGTGCTTTACATGTTTAACTGTGATTTTTGAAGGAATGTTCAGGAATTTCTCAGGAAAATTATATATTATTTCTTTCAGCAGAGTTTGAGCTTTAACAAAAAATATTTTGTTTGTAAATATTTCAGTGCTTTCTCAGTATATTTAGGTGAAATATGTGGGGACAAATCCTATATGTGCACCTTGCAGTTTTCCAAGAACAACAACCTTTTACATTTGAAATACTACCAACAAACTATATATTCTCTAAAAAAAACACCTTAAAGAGGACAAAAACCCATGGAGCTAGGCTTGATTCCCTCCCCTCAGGGCATCCAGAATCAGAATGTCCCACTGCATGAAACCCCCCAGGTTGCCCGGTATACAGCCCCAATCCCTCATGCCCTTAGCAGGGCACATACCTGCACCAGGCATTTGTAAGTGGTCGGCGTGGGCATACTCCCTGTCAGAGGCTAGTGGGGATGTGGCACCGGCGTGTTCAGCTGCGCTTGGCTCCTTAGACGAGCTAAGCCGAGAACACATCAGAGCAGTCAAGCGTGCTGATTGGACAGGAGGTTGCTCATGCACAGTAGGACCGCAAAATCCTGTGTTTTGGTCCACTTTAAGCTTTCTAGGCATATCAGGCCTCTTGTCATAGGCACAGTTTTCTGGGCACAACCTTTCAAAGAATTCACTGGTTGCCCAGAGTTTCTGTAAAACAGCTATAGAAAAAAAGCAGAATCAAAACCACATTTCCCAAAATATCAATATGCAAACAATAAAAACAAACTAAATCTAAATCAGCAAGGTCCCTTGAACAGGGCAATACCCAACATGCATAGCTGCTCTTAATGTTCCCTTTGACCAAATAACTCTACACCTATATACCTTAATTTATATGAATAGCAGACTGTTGTGTGATTTGCGAACCCTCAGTAAGTATACAGGGGCGGGCTTATAATTTTTGGGGCTCTATGCAAAGTTGTGTCTGGGGGTCCTAAACAAAGGAGGAACAAATGACGGAGAGAAGCAGTTTTCTTTCTCATGTACCAGTATTACAATAATACACCAGCTGCTTCCAGTGCTTACTCTTACTTTTGGGGCGACCAGAGGTGGGGGGCCCCATGTAACTGCATGGGTTGCGTGGTGGCAAAGCATGCCACTGTAAGTATAATCCCCTCCCTGTTACCTCATTGTGTTCCAATGTTTTCTCCCAGCCACCCGCTTTGTCCCTGGCCAGCTCTGCTATACGCAGAGGATGATGTCTTGGAAAATAATCTAAAGTCTAGCAGACAGTGTATCACTAGGCGATCATGACCCTTTTCCATGAGAATTTTAAAGCGGACCAAACCCCACATTTTCATCTAGCATCCCCTGAATTGTTCCCACCCCCCCATGAAGAGCACTTTTTGACAATTCACTGCTCCTGCTTCACTCTAATTCCAGATAATGGCATCTGTTTCAGCTGTAAAGCTTGGCCTCCTCTATTCACTGCCTTTGTTGTGTGTGGCAATGATGTCATTGCCACACTTATGCAATGACTGATCTCCTGCCATATTACAGAGAGGGGCAGCAAAAAAAAGTGTTCCAGGACTTTTCGAAAGGGGAAAATATCTATTTCTAATTCTACACCCTAAGAATAAAGTATTGACAGGGGCTTTGGACAAATTTTTTTAAAGTTCAGTGGATTTTAGTCTGCTTTAAGTTATGTGAGTTACATTCATGTATAACATAAATCTGTTGCCGACCTTTGCCAGCCTGACCTTCATTATATTTCTACCTAGACCAGTTTTGTCTGTTTCTGGTCACATTGTTTTGAATACCCTTTAAATACTTTGACCACTGATTTAACTCCAGTTGTTGTGACAAGTGCTATGTGTATATGTCTTTCCTCAAAAATGAAGCCCCTTATATGATGCAATCCTAATAATAGTAAACAAAACCAGTTCTCCAGAGACAAACCTTTTTACTAGCATTACAAATATATGGTCCTAAAATTCAGCGCAGCATTGGAATGGGCATTGTTTTGAAGTCCACTTTCAATACAATTTTTGAAAGTGTATATTGTTTTGTGCCAGATGAACATCCTTTGGTTGCTAATCTGATCAAGTTTTTGTATTATTTTCTTATTATGTTAGCACATGTGTTTAAAGAGGAATTTTACACAGGAATTTCACTCTCCCATGTGTTGTTCCATTGTGCGGCGGCATCCCGAATTCACTTTGTGTATTCCCCCAGGTTGCCTGATCAACTCACCTTCCAGTCACTTCCACAGTGCAGGCTGAAGCTGAAAGCGAGCGTGCTGATTGGCTGAGCGGCCCGCTCACCTTGCAGCCGAGACGTGCCCATGCCGCTCATTCAGAAAGGCAGGGTGTGCTCACGGCAAGAGGTGGACGGAGATGCGGCCGCAGCGCAGAGACGTGATGAGGCTCAGGAGAAGGTGAGTGGATCTGGGCATCTGGGGGGTTTGACACTATGGGGCATCCCAATTTGGGAAGCCCCAAGGACAGGAACTTATATGGCCCAGGGCCTTCGAAGTTACTCTTTAATGGAAGCAGTTTTCACTACCTGCAATCTGTTGCTGTTGGAAAATACAGGTATATACCAAGTCTGTGCAGCAAGAGTAAAGAAGTGAGCCCTGTACACACAGAACTCTGCTTCTCCGGCATCTGCTCATGTGAGGGACCCCCACTCAGCATTACATATGCTCAGCAGCAGTGTTCTGTGTGTACAGAACATCTCTCTTCTTGCAGATCTTGGTTTGTGCTTCCCATTAGCAATAGATTGCAGATAGTGAAAGCTGCTTCCATAGAACGCGCATTTGCTTACATAATAAAGAAATATAGAAAATGTCAAATGAGCTCAGAAATGAGCTCAGCAGCTTTATGACACTATTTTGGTACACTTTCAAAAATTCTACAAAAAGTGGACTTTCCGTTTAAATTCTGCATTTGCACATAAAGCAGACCAAAACTTGAGAAATGCATTTGGCCACAGCCCCTGCTGATATTCTCTTCTTAGGGAGTAGAACTAGAAATGGCTATTTTCATTTTTCGAATTTTTCTGGAACACTTTTTTTGGGCTGTCCCTCTCTATGAGATGGTAGCCGATCAGTCATTGCATAGGTGTGGCAATGACATCATTGCCACACACAGCAGTGGTAATGAATGGAGGAGGCGGAGCAGGATTAGAGTGAAGCAGGAGCACTAAAAATAGGTATTCTTTATGGGGGGAGCAATTCGGGGGATGCTAGTTAAAAATGTGGGTTTTGGTCCACTTTAAACAAAGGTTCACTTACCAAAACCAAGCTAAAGTAGTTTCCTGCCACTGGCACTTAGCATTACCCTACAGGTGTACTATACAAAATGTGTGGCTGTAGGAATTTCTGCCTGGTTACACAACAACTACTTGTGTTTCTAGTTTTAGGCTTAAAGCAAATCAACACCCAGTTTTTACAAAATATTGATCCTGGCACAGGGGGCATTATGACTGGTGATACCTCCCTATTCATATACATCACTGCCAGCCCAAAATGTTCTTACCTGCTCTTTCTAAATATATATGTGTAATTCCGCACTACAAAATTATATATTCAATGATAATAGAATCTGTGGCCGTGCGGTGGTGGGGAGCTATTCCTACAAGGGTAGAGCTATAAGTATTATAAGGATGAACCCAGCCATTCATCCAATATAGTCCCACACCAGCGCACCTCCTCCACAGAAAAATCAATAAATAAACTAATTGATCATAATGAATTCATAAATAATTTATTAGGAGCTACCCACAAAAAATCACATTCTTACCTGCTCTTGTTTCACCGGCAAAATGTAGCCCTGTGATTGGTCACTGGCGGCCTGGTCTAGACCCTATCAGAGGCCAAAAGCAGTGTGGACCACTTGACCGCTGGCAGCCAATCATGCTCTTGAGTTTCCCTTTTTGTCAGGTTTTTGGTGGCCCTTTTGTTTTCCTCTTTTGGAATGTAAAATAAACATTTATGTTAGGATTGTGTCCCCAGTAATTTACTTCCATTGTAACAAGTGGGCTCATCAGCATCTTTGGCGAAGTCAAGCAGCAGCCATGACCTCCCTAGGTGAGAATGCTACCAGTAACCCTTTAGCTATTGGTACAGATTGTGATACCCCAATCTTTCGCCTCTGCCTTAGCCAGAAGATCAGCAAATCTCTGCCTGGTGTACGTTGCTAGAGAATTGTTCTTTTTTATATAGACAGATTATATTGGAAAAACCCGCGCTTAAACCTTATCAATAAACGATTTCAAAAAGTTAGGTACAATGCTCAACGTGTATAGACCTATTATCCCTCTAGGTTGCATAAACATATGAAAATAAATAAACACAGAGCAAACTTATAACAATCGTGGTTAAAGTCCAAGGAAATAGATCATCCACTGTCTGTTCTCTAACAGTTTAATGTCAAAAGGCTTCCATCTAAGTCCAAAGTGGGTATCCCAAAATGCCTGCACTGGTACTGTGCTGTTGGTAGTATCTACAATTACTCCACTTCAATTTTCCACCACGTGCCCACCACCTGTTTAAATTACTCTTACCAGATGGTATGCGGAGTAAAATACTCCAAATGAAGCTTTGGTTCTGCTGCTGTGTAGATTTCCTTCTTTCCACAACATTTAATCCTTATCCAGCAATATTGCTCCCAAACGTGGTTAGTGTAAGAATATCAAGGCGTATTGCCATAAAAATAAAAGCATGAAAGATATCTAGTGTAACACCGTTTTAATATATTTTCTTAAAAAGTTGTTAAAAGTGTGCACTCACATTTCAGTTGATTAAAATACAGCTTCTATTCAGTGTTTAGGCAACAGCCTTCATCCTGCTCCCTTTGCGTCCTGGCCAGTGATGCTATATGGGGGGTATAACTCTATATATAATACAGAGTTTCAAACAAATAGAAAAGAACACAAATTAACAGATAAGCTCAGCTCCTTGGGGACATCATTTTGGCATCAGCCGGCATCAAGGCTGGTCAGCTGCCGGGGGCTCCACTGACAGCTGGCACAATGTGGTTAGAGAACTTAAACTTTTTTTGCCACTAACATTGCATCGGGCCCCTAGCGAGTCGGGTCGTCACTAACCTTGTATCAAGGCTGAGCTGCAAGGACTTTCATTGGGGGTTCAGTTGCCCCGGCGACTCTCCATCCCAAAGGGGCCCACTGAAACCATGCCGCCCAAGGGCCCACATAAACCTGGAGCCGGCCCTGCATTTTGGCACACAATAAAAGAAACCTTTAAAGAGGTTAAAGGTAAGGGGCCGATTCACCCCCACATTGGCCGCTACTTACCTTTTGGAAGTCATCATGGCCTGCTGCGGCGACATCCGGTTGTTTCAG
This sequence comes from Gastrophryne carolinensis, assembly GCA_027917425.1. Taxonomy (NCBI): domain Eukaryota; kingdom Metazoa; phylum Chordata; class Amphibia; order Anura; family Microhylidae; genus Gastrophryne; species Gastrophryne carolinensis. The sequence goes on from CM051238.1 coordinate 301,737,455, forward strand.
GGCCTGTTAGTGACAACATCTCGCGTCCATAAGTAAAGCCTCATGGGATTTAGGGTGGCCCCACTGAGCAGGCGCGAGATTAGGGGCAGCACACAGGGATGCAAGATGGAGCCGCCCGTCGGAAAGTCGCCCAGAATACGAGGGACCCAGAAGATGGATCCCTTGGCGAGGTGCGTAAAGAATGCCCAAACCAGAGGGAGGGGGCAGATTGGTGAGGCTTGGGGGAGGTTTTAATCTCCCTTGATGTTCCTCTTTAAAAAATCCATTCAAAGTGGAATTACCCCTTAAAAAGGCTCTTTGTGTGATTAAAAATCTTGAGAAACTCTTCAGTACGATGTGCTTATGGTCTTGCCAAACGATGATGGGTAAGGTGTCTAGCATAACTGTGAAAGACTACATTTTACTCACACTCTTTTTATAACTGCAAATAAACTCATCAGACCATATGTTATGGAAAGTACATTTCCTCTGCTAATCTCTAGCAACTAAATTAGCAACTGCTGTTTCACCACATGCTTCTACTTATAAATATAAATATATGAAATAAAGTTTTGGAATTATGTGTTACTGTAACCACCACTGTGTTTCCCCAAATAAGACAGGTCTTATATTCATTTTTGCTTATTTTCAAGGGATGCCTTATAGCTGGCTGGCATCTGGCAATATAGTGGCATTAGTACAGCAGCTCTGTTACCGCTATGTCATTAACTTCCTGTATAAGAACTGATGTGGGGAAGCATTTCTAATAACCTACATGTAAGGTAGTTTCTATAACAGAAAATCCATGCTTGTCATTGAGAGGGTGGGGACAAACACAATGCAGCCACAGACAACAAACAAGTATGATACATGAAATGTAATCTGTATGATGAGAGATGACTGCAATACATTGCTAGTGATGAGCAGGACAGACCCCTATCCATCTGTGGGGGGGGGGGGGGCTGATTGGCACTGGCACCTTCAGCAAGCCAGATGACACATGCCTGGCAGGTTGCCTTCCACCCACCACACTTTAAACTGTTATACCAGTTCACAGGCCCATGCTGAGGGGCACCGGGCTCTTCCGCATCCCCCTGGCCATTGGTGGTGTGGGTAATTTGGCAGGGGGGTTAAGCGCTTTGCCACATCTGACCACTTCTGTTGCCAAGCCCTGACTCCAATCGGACCACATCTGACCACATCTGCAAACCCTGTTATTAACTAACTTGTTGCCTCGTCTAGTACAGACTTGTCAATCTCTATTCTCCCTGCCACCTCTGACCATGTATGTGCGAAATCTTGTAGCAAACCTTGCAACATCTGTCCACGCTAGCTCTTGATACCGGATCACCTATACCATCAGCACTGACTTCCGTCCTAGGTTGACCGCTCAGCCTTGTAGTTACTACCACTTGATGCCTCTGGTTTCAGGTGGCTTCAATCAAGAAGCCCAACTTGGCTGCCCTTGTGCCATCTCATGTTCATACGCTCCTGGGGGAATCGGACATGGAAGATGCCAGCACCAATAACCCCCCCCCCTCCCTACATAGAATATAATAGCTTTTGGCTTCCAGTGTGAAAAAAGCTGGTGGTGTGGGAAATATGGCAGAGGGATTAAGCAAGCCACTCCTAACCATGCCATGTTGCTGATCCTGCTATGTCTGATCACTTCTGTTGCCAGGCCCTACTGCCAACCCTACATTGTCTAACCACATCTACTGCCAAGCCTTGTTGTGAATCCTGCCACGTCTAGCCACATTTTGTTGCCAATCTCAGTTCTCAACCCTCTGATCATGCATGTACCAAGTCTTGCTGCAAACCTTGCAACATCTGCCTATGCCAGCTACTGGTACCGGAGCATCTGTACCATCAGCACTGGCTGCCATCCGAGGTTAACCACTCAGCCTTGCAGTTACTACCACTTGGTATCTCTGGTTTCAGATGGCAACCATCAAGCAGCCCAACTCAGGCTGTTCCAGTGACAGCTCCAGGCTCCAATTACTGCCTATGTCACTTCTTAATCAACATCGACTGATGTATGTAACAAACTGCCTGTGTAATACTGTATCTTTTGCCCCATAAGGCAATCACCTAATTTTAGACCCCACTTTACAGACAGTGAGCAGCATCCTATATTACAGGCAGTGTCTGTGGCATCCCAAATACAGGCAGTGTGGTGTGGCATCCTATATTACAGGCAGTGTCTGTGGCATCCCAAATACAGGCAGTGTGCAACGTGCCCCCAAAACAAAAAAAAAAAACATTGCGGAGATCCCACACCACACACATACATTCTGGCATCCGTCACCACCCGCTGCCTCGGCTGCCTTTGCCACCTTAGCAAAAACAGGTTCCCGATACGCTGGTTCTGGCATCTGGGTGACATGGCCTGTGACAGCGTTACTGGACAGCAGCAGAGGTGACAGTGCTGGTGGGGGGCAGGGGAGGCGACAGCAGCAGGGGGCAGCAGGCAGCGGAGATGGTGGTGGGCAACGGAGGTGACAGCAGTGGGCGGCAGCAGAAGTGACAGTGACGGTGGGTAGCCAAGGTGATGGTGCCGCTTGGCAGTGTAGGTGACAGTGCCGGCAGACATCAGAAGTAACAGTGGCACTGGGCAGCGGAGGTGACAGCAGCCTGTGGCAGCGGGCAGCAGAGGTTACAGTGATGGCAGACAGTGGAGGTTACGGTGGTGGCAGGCAGCGGAGGAGACAGGCAGCGGTATTGTATTTTTGAATATATGTGTGTCCCTGTGCTTAGGCGGCTGCTGCGGTGTGGGAGCTTTTTTTTTCATTCGCACAATAAGACGCAATGACATTCCCCCCCCCACTTTTGGGGGAAAAAAATAGTCTAATAGGGCGAAAAAATACGATACTTGTGATTATTTAGAGTTTTTTAATGAGCTAGCAGTAAATCTATGTTAGTTTCTGTGTAAACTAGTTTTCCCTTACCCATTGAAAAGGCTGGTGATTGACCTACTCCTGTAACTTTAATGAAATCTTGGTCACTATTAATCAGTAATAAACATACATGCATTACAATTAGACTAAAGTGCTTCATTCAATGCTTTATTCAATAATTCTACTGTGAATTTTATATTTAAAATTATTGTATTTCAAATATATATATATATATATATATATATATATATATATATATATATATATATACCAGTAATTGGTTTGGTGCCTTTTAAATTGTATTTTATGCTGTGGATACCCCCTCCTCTCCTTTTTGAAGTGCAGGATTCGTGCAGGTGTATTGAACCTGCGGGAGGTACCTTCACTCTTAATAGTAATTGGTAATTAAAATAAGTATATCATTGATGACTTATTGACTGTTGATGTCTAAAGGTTATAATTAGCCGCTTTTCTTTTACAAAAAGCACTTCACAGCTAGCAAGCTACATGATGTCAATAGTAATGGCTGTCTTGTGATTTATATCCATTTTGCTTTCAATCAATTATCTCAGCACTACATTTTAGAACCCCGGGGAGAATATTCACATTATTTTCAAGGGATCTTTACTTGATTATCAAAAGCCTTCTTTATTTCATCTATTTTCAGCCCAACATGTAATTTAAGAAGTCCAATGTAGCTGTAACAAAGCCGGCAGCAATTAAAATGTGTAATAGAAATGAACAGTTCTAGTCAAAAGTTCAGATTGTTATTGAAGACATAAAAACTGAATGAATGAAGGAACGCATATTCAGTTAAGTGAATTAGAAAGTATTATACAAAACTAAATATCTTTCTAGATTTTATTTTTCAAAGTTTTGGCCTTTTACTATAATGAAAGCCTTGCACTGCCCTGGTATTATGAGGTAGTAACCTGGAATGGTTTTCCAATAGTCATAAAGGAGTTCTAGAGGTGATGAGCACTTCACTCCGCTGTCAAACCCACCAAACCATCTCAGTTGGGTTTAGGTCAGGTGATTATGAAGTTCATGCCATGTGAGCATGGCAAGTCACAGTGGTCCCACAGCTGACTATGACCACAGCAGAGCACATGACTCCTAAAGCTGAACAGTGACATGACCTTTCCAGCTCAGACATGACCCAGTAATGACAGTGAAGAAAGCAACTTCTCTTAGAATTTACATATTCTGTCTTGTAATAGCTTATTTTATGCTGGAGGGATAGAATGGGAGAAAGTGAGCACATGCCTAGACAGGGATTCTTAAACAACTGAAATAACACTGGAACTGTAAATGAGTGTAGGAATAGTTAATGCCACCGTAATGCTAAAATGATGTGTCATGCAATTAGTTTTTCTCCTAGGTTGTCATAGAAAAACATTTAATTGTGCCAAGACTGCAAATGCCCATGTAAGGAGAAGAAGCCTGCGATACAAAGATACATGGGAAAAGCAGACAGTTATATAAAATATAGTTAGCTCACTTCGTAACACAAGCAGTTCTTAGAAAAACACACCATTTATAAAAAAATTATAAATAAATAATTAAATATGCAGTGCAGCTTCGGCGGTACAAAGTGACGCTCAGTGGTACTCATATAATCAGAAGTCAGATCCAACAGGTGATGACACAGGCCGGCCAATACCTAATGCAATTCTCAAGGCAAATTAGTTCTTTCAGCGCCATTGAAGACAGAATAGCACCAAAAAAGGTACCAGCGCTCCAAAACTGGCGCTATAGCCACCATAATGATGCTAAAGGCGCAATTGCTAAACATATGAATGTATTTTCTACATTCTTATCCTTCCCATCTTTAAGCGGAACACAAACTATTACTTAACCTATTTCTATTACTAAACTCTTCAATTTCTTACAATACAGCCATCAAGTGTTTAAAATAGAGGCAATTGCTTCTATTAACTACCATTAAGACCTACTAAAATCTGTCTCTCTCATGGCTACTCCTTTAAGAGGGATCTAACCCTCCTCACCTTGTGCTATGCATCACATAGTTATTAATGCCATTTCATATACCTCGGCGAAATTTCATCTGATTGGCTGACGGCAGTCATGTGGGCTATCTTTCCCAGCCACCAGTCAAGGCCGCCCCATGTGAGTGCTGGTGACCAATGGGAGGAGCACATTTCAGCCAAGGATCAAGGTTAATTTAAGGAATTTTGGGGTGATGCTCTGGTCATTGCAGGGGGGGGGGGGGGCTCCAGCAATCTGGATCCCTAGCCCAAGCCTGTCATGATGTAGCTCCACATGCTTGGAAATGGGAGTGAGACCACTTTAAGAACAGGAGCAGATTGTCTATCCCAGTGATGATAAGAAATTTGAGCTTGTTAAATGTTTGACCAAACCAAACTAACTGAGTGTAAAGGTCTTACTCTCAGGGAACCAGGGAAAATTTTCTGCGGTGAGTACTGCTTAAAAATTAGCCTGCACCATTAAATAATAAATCAATAACCAATAACTGTGTAATGTCTTAGGCAAAGGGACAGCCATTTCGGAACCATAGCACAGGTCAGAAGCGTGGAGGCTGAGTTGCTGTAGTAACCTGGCCCGCATTGATAAATGTGATGTGTGTTTGGCGCTCTAACACCAGTACAGCGATGCAGCGAGCGAAAGGTAGCGACAGCTCAGTGCGTTCGACTCTCTGCGCTCCACACCATACTTATCAAAAAAGGACACACAGAGCGTTGGCGCTCAAAATCTGGTCACTCTAGCATAGAGCGCCAGACGCTGTGTCATTGAACTTTTTGAACACATATCCTCCAGTAACAAAGCGAAAACACATGGAATGACATTGTTGTAACATTGTGACATTAACACTTTAGTGCCAGACCTGTAATGACAATTCTGCATAAAAATATTAAAAATCAAAAAAGTTTCTAAACATGTTTGTTTGCAGTCAGTGCACACAATGATTTGAGCAAAAAAATAAAAATAAAAAATGTCAAACACGCTGTTTAAACACAAGCAAATGAACGGCCATTAAAATGTATGGGAGAGCGACACTGAGCGAAAGGTAATACCTGGCGCTTTGGAAGCTAGAGCTTCGGCGCTATACGCTGAGCCGCCTGTAATAATACATCAGACGCTACATGGCGCTGTTAGAATCGCTCACCAGATTCGCTTTTATAAATGTGGTTCTACACACAGTGCCCAGCGTTCTCCAGACGCTGCCTGCCGCTATGAGGCAATACCTGGTGCTAGCCCTTCATGAATAACCCTCTAAGACTACTTACAATAAAAAATATTACAACAGAGAATTGGCATTAGCAAATTCTCTAACACAGCTGTACTGCAGACTATAAAATGGTCTATTGCAAATGGCCCGTCGGCCAGAAAATAGCTCTAGAGGTGATACTTATGCTTTTGCACCCTGAACAAAATGGAGGTCAGGGCAGCGGGGGCCTGCTTATCATGCACCACAGGATTTTGCAGACTTTGAATTCCACTGTGCAGCATGTTAATTAAAGAAAATTATACATAGGAGATAAATGATAGCTTCACATAAACAGGCGCTTAGTTTGACTATTCATGGTTCATTATGTTAAAAAAAAAAAGTAAGAGCTGAAAATTATATCTCATTTGGAAGGTTGTCATTTCTTTGATATGAATGCCATTTCACATTTTCTTTTCTTTTTTAATCAGTTTCTCAGAGTTAGGTGTGCATAATTTAGGAACTGTGCTTAAAGCTTAACGCTAACTGTTAAAGAGGTTCTCCAGAAAAATAAATATTTAATTTGTGTGTGATCTACAGCCAGTAAGAAATGTTCTCTGCTTCCAGTTCTTCCAGCATTAGTTACTTTGGAGGAGGCCTGTAAAAAGAGCTTCATTGCCTCACATCCAGAAACACCATGGATAAATTGGGAGTGATGGTATATTTCCCATATGTGAGGCTCCTAGGACACCTATACAGAGTAGCAGTGGCGCTGCTGTTACATACACTGGCAAATGTGTGCCAATTGAGATTTGGAAGTGAGTAGTGCTGGATGTTAAATGGCAGCTTCCTGGTGGATGCCCCCACTGGCTGCACCGAAGGATGCCCCTAACTGGCTGTAAGCTATACTGAGGGATGCCCCCACTGGTTGTGCTGAGGGATGCCCCCACTGGCAGTACTGAGGCATGCCCCCACTGGCTGTACAGAGGGATGCCGCCACTGACTGTACAGAGGGATGCCCCCACTGGCTGCACTGAGGCATGCCCCCATTGGCTATACTGAGGGATGCCGCACTGGCTGTACTGAGGGATACCCCCACTGGCTGTACTGAGGGATGCCCCCACTGGCTGTACTGAGGGATGCCCCCACTGGCTGTTTTGAGGCATGCCCCCACTGGCTGTACTGAAGGATACCCCTAACTGGCTGTAAGCTGTACTGAGAGATGCCCCCACTGGTGGTGCTGAGGGATGCCCCCACTGGCTGTAAGCTGCAATGAGGGATGCCCCCACTGGCTGTACTGAGGGATGGCCCCACTGGCTGTACTGAAGGATGCCCCCACTGTCTGTAAGCTGTAGCGAGGCATGCCCCCACTGGCTGTAAGCTGTTATGAGGGATGCCTCTACTGGTTGTAATGAGGGATGCACCTCACTAACTGTAATTTAGGGATGTCTCTCACTGGCTGTAAAGAAAGATGTCCCTCACTGCCTGTTATGAGAGATGATGCACACTGCCTGTAATGAGGGATGCCCCTGACTACCTGTAATAGGAGATGCTGAAACATGCCTCTGTGGGATGCCTCTCACTTGCTGTAATGAGGGATGCTACTTTCTGGCTGTAATAAGGGATGCCCCTCACCTTGAATGCCCAGCAATGTTATTCGCCTAGGACTGACACACTGCAGTTTATGCATACACAACGCAGTTTGCTTCCTAGGCACATTCAGTTGAGCATCTGCCCTTAGTGCTGCATAAAGTTTGTCACATGCATTTTCCTAAGCGATGACCAAGAAACACTGTCCCATTTCATTTGCAGTTAATTTAAGCTGCTGCAGCTGGAGGAGCTGAGACAAGAGAAATCACTAGCAATTGTACAGTTATTCCGTTCAGCCAGAATGCGGAAATACTGTTTAAGGATTTGTTCTCGCAGACATGCTGCAAAATTACACTCTTCTACATTGTTCTTGCTGTATAATTACTAGAATAATCATGTTAAGAAAGTTCCCAGTCCAGGTAATGTGATCATTTTAAACAAAGTTAACATAGTTAAAATTATAATGGAAACGCCAAACTAGAAGGAATGTTCTTTGTTATGTCTAGTGTCAGGCACCAAACTGCATTACTGCAACATGATATGTCCTTATGTACAGTATGGCGAATGGATACTATATCCTAATAATGGCTGGCAATTTTTGTAAGGTTTTGCTTGTGTTGAATCAGCATGTTAATGAGACCTATAAAAAGCATCCAAAGCACTTCTGCGGACATATAAGATCCTATGATTATTACTAGTGTAGGGCACTGTTTCTGTTTTGTATGGATGTTCTGAAAGCTTTCACACAGCTGGGACACAGAACAATACCTGTGTTGGGGTATAGGTTAGCCTGTAGCCTTGCCAAGTGCCATATGAGGCTCTCATGTACCACCAGTGGTACCCACATCACTGCTTGGGAACCCATTATAGTTTGTGATACATTGAGAATTGATACAGTCATAGAGTTAGGTGAGAACGAGGTTTAGTAATATCACTAATGCTTCAAAGAAGATTAGGATTTTTATTTTGCTAACTGTAACTTTTTGGTCTCCAACCATCCTCCTGAACCCTCTGTAGGCAGCAGGTTTAATGGGGTGCACAGCAATGTTGTGGCTGGTTAATTGTTTTATTAACAATTATAATTGATGCCCTCCTTGGGGGTACTTGTTGTGTTACAGCAATGTTTTCAATCTGTACGATAATGACATAATTTTAGTTAACATGACATACCGTAAACAATAAATTATCTTGGTAAATCAGTGGCCTTTGCTGATTGGCTGCCCACCTGTGCCTGCGCTGCAGGATCGTTGGAAGATACGCTTTTAATGGCGATCCATGCACATACACACAACAAAGAAAAACACATGGGAGAGTGAAAATTCTGGGTGTTGTTCCTCTTAAAGTGCTGGGAAGTAATATCCATTTTCACTGGCCATCATCAAATTAAGCAACAGTCACACAAATATCTGTCATCAACATTTATGGATCAAATTCTCCAAAATTATATTGGGCAGATAAGTTAGACTTCAACTGTGAAGACTTCTGTGAATAACTCAGTTTTAATAATGTGAAACTATGATATTTTTTATATATTTTGTTCCCATAGAAATTGTAAGTGGATGATATAGCAGAACTTTGAAAAGTCGAATTACAGTGGTAGGAACAGTGGTAGGAAGTCAGATTTGGTGACTTTTTCCAGAATTTTTTTTTCCAAAGTGTTTTTTTAATGCTGTTTTTTTCAATCACCAGAAGCTGAAAGGGACATTGGTCAGACTGATTGTTGCCTGATTTTTAACTGGGTGGATTGTGAAGCTATCATATTTTTTATATATTTTGTGCCCATAGAAATTGTAAAAAAATCTTATACTCTTAATTAATACGCAGCATGGTGGGAAACCCCCCTTTGTTCTTTGAAGACTGTTTTTTTGTAGCTTTAGTTTCAGGTGTGCATTTGCATGCAAATTAAGTTGGCTACCTGTGATAGATTAATCTGGGCTAAAGTATCACCTTGGTGAGTTTTGCCTGGGCCAATCAGAGATGACCTGCAGGTTGCAAATGAAACAAAGGGTCAGCCTGATAAAAAAGAGTGGACTGGAGAGAGAGTAGATTTTTTGCTTGGATGGTAGCTGCAGAAAGGATGTGCTGGCGAGACTGACTGGAGTACGGACAGACGGACGATGAAGGGATTTGCCTTGGGGTAGACAGATCTGCACTGTGAAGCCAAATACAGCAGCCATCTTGTTTGGAGATTGGACGTGGCCTGCTGATTTCTGCTTAGACCCGATTAAAACAGATGAGTAATCCATTTTAATATATATATATATATATACACTTTTGCCCTGTTAGGCTTTCTATGTTAACACTGATTGTAGTATTTTTGTTTTGTACTTTTTTTGCAAGGTATATAAAATAACTTTAAAGTGCATCATTTTTCCTTGGAGATTACTGGCAAATGAACTTATTAGACAAATGAGGTGTAATTTTAGAGAGCTTTTAAGTTGCCTTATATATTTGAGGGCTGCAAATATACTTGTAAATTTTAAATAAATTATACCCAAGCAAGACAATAAGGTCCTCTTATTTAAACTAATTTGTGTTATTCCTGAACTGTTGCCCTCCATTGGTGCTGAAGCAGGAAGGGGGGGGGTGTAAAATAAAAGCCTTCACTTATATAGAATCCAGCATCATGGTCCAGATCCTGGGCACCTCCGTCTTGTTAAGAAACCACAGAGCAGCTTCTTCTGCTCTGCAAGCTGCCCCCTGGCTGCCCATTCACTTGCAAGCATGCAAAAAGTGGGGATCCCCCAAATACAGGATCCGGCCGAGGTTAGGGTTTTTTGGGTTGTAACACCCCCCCATTCTGCATCAACACCAGGAGTGGGGGGGCAAAGTGGGGTACTTCAACTTTTACTTATATTCAGGTACTTGGTATATATCCTTGGCAAAAACATTCCGTACCCTGTTGACAGGAACCAGACTAACGCTAAAGTTTCAAAGTGAGGTCACTGTCAGCAAAAAGAACTCTAAAGTTGCTCTCACACTCCAGTCAAAAGTAAAATACAGCATTTGACAGCAGACATATACTAGACTCCCACTCAGGCTGTTAGATGTGTTCTAGCTTTGTAAAGCTGTATTAGGCACAAGAGGATGATAGAATTGTGTCTCGTCTTACAGATGCATACTACTATTAGATTGTGTATCATTTCCTGTGTATAATTTCCCTTGATTATTTCATCTGCATCAATCCTCTTATCAGGCTTCCGACTGAAGAACCTTGAGAGAGGGAAGTTAACTCCTGGGTAACGGCAGCTGGGTATGTCTGTATGCGCAATTGCTTATGTATATTTATTGGCAGTGGATGGGAGCCAGATGGCTAATTTCTGACTGCAGGTACTACATTCTCATCTGGTATTTAATTGAATTGTTGGGATTTAAAGAGAACCAGCCAGGAATGTGAAGGTGCACTTGGTATAGGAGTGCACTTTACCTACTGGGTGTAAATTTTCACCAGGCTCTGATTCAGCCCCAAGGTATACAATGAAAGTGAATGGCAAATTTATCTTCTAAAAAAGAAGTGATTTTTACCACCAGGCTCTGAATCAACCCCATTGTGGTTTTCTCACCCATCAGTAGATTTTCACCCCACGTCACACTGACTGCCTTTGTAAATAGATTAAATCTGGACAGTATGTATAGTGCAGTTATGTAAAGTGAATAATTGATTTCATGCCATGGCTTTCAAAGATTATCATGGGACATAATGAAATGGAAACTGAAATTTAGGTCTATCCTTTGTATAAAGATGAATCCTGCTTTGGTCTCAGGTGCAACAATAGCGGTTGGTCTGTAGACCGGCAACCATTGGCCAGACGGGAACATGTGACCCCACCATATAAAAGGCAGAGATTGCATCATGCCACTCGCGCTGGAGCCTTTAGTAGATAGGGAAATGTTCTGCGGCTAAAGGACAGATTTTTGACACGCATTTTTTTTTATACTAAAACTGTCCTGGCGTGAACAGATCCACACAGGGGTCACCCAGCTCAATGGTCTGGTGCATAAAGCCCACTGGAGAATAGTGCTCCAGCCCTGTCTGAGCCCGAGTTGGACCCTGAACATACAGGGAGCCCCAGAACTTTCCCGGGTGTGCCCAGTGCTGGCTATTTTCTTTCCGCATGCTTCTGGATCAATATAGGATGAACTGTTATCCCATTTGGAAAGAATGGATAACCTTTGCTTATTTGTAGGTAAAAATTTCAGTGTTGAGTAAATCTAGGAGGTTCTAGGTGAGATTTCCTTTTTGAATTTTTGCATCAGTTTCTAGCTTCAATCCATAGTGTATTATTGTAATCAGTGATTATTAGGAGGTGTGTGCTTTGCTATGATGAGGTGTCATGGTGTCATGGTGTCTTGGGTGTCTTGAATCCTAAACGCATCCTTGAGTATGTGTCTGTTGCTTCTAATTCCTAATGTTCCCCAAACATTGGACCTACGGTTAACCCTTTAAGTGCCAGCCTACCTGCAGCTTTTGTCACCCTTTGTTGCTGGACCATGTTTCACTATTTTGCTCTACACATGTTCAACTGTGATTTTTGAAAGGATTTCCCAGGAAAATTATATATTGTTTTTTTTTTAACAGAGTCTGGGCTTCAACATGAAATGTCATGTATGGGCTTTTTTTTAGTGTATTCTCAATACTTTTTGGTGAAATACGTGCACCAAAAAGTATACAAAAAAAAATAAAAAAAATAATTTTTTTTTGCAATTTGTAGTGTCTTTTTGTAATAAAAAATGTAAGTTTGTCAATAAAATTTTATTGCATGTGAAAGCCCAATTTCTCCCGGTCACAGCGGTACCACATATGTATTGGTAGACACCCTTTTCTGCCCAGGAGACTCCCCCAAACTGAAACAGAGCTTTAGGAGATTTTCAGATAAAATACAACTGCGCTATGTGCTATGTGCACCTTGCAGCTTTTCCAGAAAAACAATCCTTTACATTTGAAATACCCCCCACAAACTATATATTGTCTGGAATACACGCCTCAAACTTTTTAGGCGTACCAAGCTTGTTTATGTGGGCTTAGTTTTCTGGAAGTAATCCCTTCTTTGGTTGCACAAAGTTTCCCTAAAAAAAGAATAAAAAGGAAGAATCAAGCCACATTTTCCTAAAAAAAAGCTATATGCAAACAAGAAAAATCAAGTAAAATCTCAAAAAGCAACATGCCTTGAACAGAACGATACCCAACATGCATAGGTACTGTCAAGGGAAGAGTTGGCAAACACCACAAAGTAAAGCGTGCGCATAACAGTAATTTTACTTGAAAATTTCAGCTCTGCAGACAAAGTGCGCACCTTGCAATTTTTCAACCAAAACAACCCTTTACATTTGGAATATCCCAGATAAACCATATATTCCCTGAAAGTACACATGTTAAGCTTTCTAAGAGTACCCAGCTTGTTATAGTAGGCTCATCTTTCTGGAAGAAATCCCTTTGAAGAATTCTTAGGTTGCACAGGGTTTCCCTAAAAAAATGAATTCAAAAACTGAATAAATAACATGTTTTCCTAAAATATAAATATACAAACAAGAAAAAACAAGCTAAATCTGAAAGAGCAAGGTCCCCCAAGCAGAACACTAGCCACACTAGCCGCAGGTGAATTGCCAGCCCCCAGCCTTGTGAACTGGTATAGGGATCTCATGGATTAACTAGCAGGAGGGGAAAGTCAAGCACGTAACACGTACGTGATTAGCACTTAATGCCTGGACATGCGAGCACGTAGGTGTTACGTGCTTGGCAATTAAAGGGTTAAATGTTATCATGGACACATAACTATTTATTCTTATTATAGCCAGCAATTCGTTCAAAACATTTATCACACAAATGTCTTAATTAACTAAGTACTAAAATATAGGACACAACAAAACTCCCAACAGACAGACATGTCTTAAATTAGATATTATTTTCCACGTAACATGGAGTGTGAGATGAAAAACATGCCCCGGCAATGAGCATGAATAGAAGGCTGAAGTCGCTACTTTTACATTGCCTAGTTGATTTCCTTCCAAAGCTAAAAATAGGCTTATTGAAGCAATAATACATTCAGCCAAACATATACAGCCAGGAAGTATTTTCAAAGTAAATATGCTTTGGATGCAAAATAAAAAATGTATACAAATACATCTGGCATTGCTGATGGACGGGATAGTTAGGCCATGTATTTTAAATAGAATAACATTTTGAAATCTACAGCAATAATGTTGTCAGGGCCAGCAACGGCATTCACCTCTTTCCTGTGCTTTTAAGATTGCCCACAATAGCCCTGCTTCCTCCTTCACTACCTGGCTGTCAGGCCCGTGGGACGCCCGCCTTCAGGTGAGTCTGCAACCCCCAATCTCCGCCGCTGCCTCTGCCTATAGACAAGCCCCCATTTGCTGGGACGCTGGATATGCCTCACCAGACACGGTTGCCCCTAGGACTTAAAGCGGACCGTCAGCGTAATTTAAAGAAAAGCACAAACCTTTAACCCTTTAACTGCCAGCCTATCTGGAGATTTTGTCACACTTTGTTGCCAGACCATTTTGCACTATTTTGTGATCCACATGTTCAACTGTGATTTTTGAAGGGATTTCCAGGGATTTCCTAGGGAAATTTTATATTGGTTTTTTCAGCAGAGTCTGGGCTTTAACATGAACATGTCTTGTTTGTAATTTCTTAGGTGTATTCTCAATATTTTTGGGTGAAATGTGTGCAAAAAAATTTAAAAAACTATTTTTTAAAATTTTTGTAGTGTTTGTAATAAAAATTGTACGTTTGTCAATAAAATCTTATTGTGTGTGAAATCCCAATCTCTCCCGATTACAACGGTACCACATGTGTATTGGCAGACACTCTTTCCTACCCAGGAGACTCCCCCAAACTGAAACAGCGCTTTAGGAGATTTTCAGATAAAATACAACTATGCTAAGCGCACCTTGCAGTTTTTCAATAAAAACAACCCGTTACAACTGAAACACCCCCAACAAACTATATATTCTCTGGAAGTACACACCTCAAGCTTTCTAGGTGTACCAGGCTTGTTGACATGGGTGCAGTTTTCTGGACATAATCCCTCAATGAACTCTTTGGTTTCCCTAAGAAAATAATTGAAAAGCAGAATCAAAGCCACAGATAAACTATAAGCAAACAAGAAAAAACAAGTTAAATCTGATAAAGCAACATCCCCCGAACAGAACAATACCCAACATGCATAGGTAGTGTCAAGGGAGGAGTTGCCAAACACCCCAAAGTAAAGCATGCACATAACGGTAATTTTACTCGACAATGTCAGCTTTGCAGACAAAGTGCGCACCTTGCAATTTTTGTACCAAAACAACCCTTTACATTTGGAATACCCAACAAATCATATATTCCCTGTAAGTACACGTTAAGCTTTCTAGGCATACCTGGCATTTTTCAGTGGGCTCATCTTTCTGGAAGTAATCCCTTGAAGAATTCTTCGGTTGCACAGGGTTTCCCTAAAAAATTTATAAAAAAGCAGAATAAAAAACAACATTTCCTTAAATATCAATATGCAAACAAGAAAAACAAGCTAAATCTGAAAGCGCAAGGTCCCCCGAGCAGAACAATACCCAACATGCATAGCTAATTTTAACCCTTTTAATTGCCACCCTACTTGAAATTTTGTCACCCTCTGTTGACAGGTCATTTTTCACCATTTTGTTTCATGTTTAACTGTGATTTTTATATATATATTGCAGTAGAGTTTAGGCTTTAACATGAAATGTCTTGTTTGTAATTTTTCTACTGTTTTTTTAAGTATTTAAAAAAAAAAAAAAAAAAAATATTATTTTTTTTAATTGTCTCATTTATTTTAAATAAACCATTAATTTTATTAAAGAAAACCATATTGCATGTGAAAGCCCCATTTCTCTCGATTACAACGGTACCACATATGTATTTGTAGACACCCTTTCCTGTCCAGGAGACTCCCCAAACTGAAAAGAGCACTTTATAACATTTACAAATAAAATACAACTAATATCCACACTATAAAGGGTTAATTAAAAAAAAGAAATTGGTGTGAGGTCCGGCATAGCCTATGGCCCCGGGCTCTTCTGCCCCCCCCCCCTGGGATTGAGGAGGCAGGTAATTGGAGGGCTTAGGGTTAATGGCAAGTCACCTGCTAGGCGCAGGTGACTTGCCAGACCCAGGGCATTGCGAACTGGTATAAGGGTCTCATAAATCCTTTACCAGTTCACAAAGGGTTAAATGTAAAAAAAAAACACACAGACACAGAGAAAAAATATTTTATTATAATTTTTTTAATACTTACCTTCCATCCATCTATCCCAGAGCACTGTGTCCCACGCTGATCAATTTGGCTTCTGTTCTCCTGCTGATGCTGGAAGCATTTTATACCTACTGGGTAACAGGTAACATAGGGTTAATTTAAAAAAAAATGACACAGGGTCCCCCTTTCCCGGGGAGGGGGACCCCATTTTTTGGGAATTTTAAGGGTTAAAAACCCTTATAATCCGAAAAAAAAATGGCATGAGGTCCCCCCTACCCAGCATAACCAACCCGGGACTAGCTATGGGGGCTTGTAGAACAGGGCACAGGGGCCAGCTTTCGTGGCCCCTCGCCCTGCAGACTACAAGCCCACCTAGCCTCTGTGGGCCCGGGCTCTTCTGCCCCCCCCCTGGCCTTTGGGGAGGCAGGTAATTGGGGGGGCTGGGGGTTAAAGCCCCCAGCCTTGTGAACTGGTACAGGGTCTCATGGACCCCTTACCAGTTCACAAAGGGTTAACAGTAAAATAAAACACACACACACACACAATAGTAAAAATTATTTTGTTAAAAACAAAAAATACATTTTTTTCTTTACTCACCTCCGATCGTCAGCTCCTGTGTCCCTCGCTGATCTGATGACAGATGCCGGTGATCGGCAGCCAGAGGAGGAGGGGAGACAGGAGGTCAGAGGATCTCCTGTCCCCTCCTTCTCTCACCACCGATCACCGGCATCTGACAGCTGAGAGGTCTGGAGCTGTCATGACACCGGCCAAGTGACATCATAAGCCCGCCCCCAAAAGGGGTGGGGCTTCGCTGCTAGATGGCGGTGCCCATCGGAGGAAGAGGGGAGAGAGCCTGACAAGCTCTCTCTCAAAGATCGAGAGCCCTGGGGGGGGGGGGAA
Organism: Gastrophryne carolinensis; assembly: GCA_027917425.1. Taxonomy (NCBI): domain Eukaryota; kingdom Metazoa; phylum Chordata; class Amphibia; order Anura; family Microhylidae; genus Gastrophryne; species Gastrophryne carolinensis. The sequence continues at coordinate 301,754,242 of CM051238.1, forward strand.
TCGGAGGCCCCCCGGGTGAAGAGGAGGGCCGGCAAGATCGAGCGCACATGAAGGTGAGTAAATGTAATTTTTTTTTTTTCTTTTTACAGGAAAAGCCAGCGGCGGCTAAAAGGGGGGGCCTACTCCGGGCTCTCCCCTTCCTCCGGAGGAGCCCCGACGGGGGATCGGAGCCCCCCAGGGTGAAGAGGAAACCCGGCCGGTTCGAATGAGGGGTCAGGTAAGTGTTTCCTTTCTAATTTTGCCGGCGCTAGCCGTGGCTGACGTTTAACAGTTGGAGAGGCAGCCACGTAAAATTTACGTGGCTGGCAATAGAAGGGTTAAAAAATGATTCCCCAGCATCTAAAATTAATATATTTAATGTTTTAATCACTTACTTTTTATTCTTTACTCCACTGGCCTGCAACTCTGTTCAGGGCTCTAGGATACAGGCGCCGCCATTTTGGCTCAGAAGCATCACATACTGAGGAGAGGAGAGGGGTCAAAAGTGTAGGGGGTGGGGTCATAGCTGTATTTTGCACAGAGCAGAGCTGGGGTAAGGAAAAGGTCAGCAATCCCAGAATGCAGTGCAGCACAAGAAGACACTTTCTGTGTGCAGGCAGCCTGAGCCTCCATGGGCCGCAATTTTGAATGTTTAAAGGCTCCGAAAATGCAGTAGATGCAGGAAGAATAATTTTTTATGTGGGCAATCTGTATGTACAGCGTGGGGGAAACATATAAGATATGTTCTTATTCAGGGAGAGGGTCCAGTTTAATAGCACAAAGGAGGTGAAAGCAGATAAACCAGGGACTAGACTGAGTGATGTCAGGCCGGCCAGAGTCATATACAAGAACGTCAGTCCTTCCAATACATGGCACCAAGGGGAGTAGCGTAAGAAAGGTTGAGAGTCAAGCCACGGGTCAAATCCAGGTGGTCACAGAGTTCAAGGAACAGAGGATAAGATGGGCTCAGGGTCAGACAAGCAGGCGTTGGTCCAGGCTGTGGTCAAAGGAATGGTCAGGCAACGAATAACAATAACAAGCAAGGGCACTATGACACCCAGCAGAGCGCTATCATGGGCGATGAGGGGGAGGCTAATTTAAGTCTAGCGCCACGTATTGTGAGCGTCTATGTAGCAGCTTTAGAGCATCTGCAAGTGCTCACTGCAAGCAGGTGTCTGGCTCTATAACCTAGCGTAGCGGGCGGATGTAGAATCCTGTCCAGCAGTGAGAAATGTGATGTCTGGAGGCGCTGTAGAAGCGCTTTTCCTGATTCACTGCAGAACCAATCGCAAATGCTAGGTGGTGTCCCAAGGTCAAAGTGCCCAAGACGACGCTACATCTAACAAAAGGACAATGCTGCATCGAACGATAGGTAGCGCCAGTTAAGTGCGTCTGGCACTCAGCGCTAAAGCCCATATTGAAGAAAAAAATCTACACACAACCAGCGTTGGTGCTTTAAAACTGACCGCAGTAGCATCGAGCACCAGAAGCTGTGTGATAAAAGTCTAAAGCGAAAACACATGGAATGACATTAGCCTCGATTCAGAGACACATTCGTCTGGACTTCCGTATGTGTCTGTGTATGTTTTTGTGTGTGTTTGTCATTTTTTTTGGTTTTTACGTTCGTTTTTCCATTCATATGCTCGTTCCCGCTAATGCGTATATGCGCTTTCGATGGACGGAACTAAATCAGATCATTTGTGTTAGTTCGGATCATTTTCCCATCAAAATCTGATATTTTGCATTCGTTCAGATAACTTACGTTATTGGTATGGGCTTGCATCTCATTCAGAGAGCTGATTGCAGAGGGACCACCACCCTATAAAACGGTTTCATTTGCGATCCCCTTACGGGACCATTTTGCACTCGGCTACCTTGCTTTTGACCATGTTTTGCAGCTTTGTGGAGGAATATGAGCGCCTTCAGCTCCAGGGAATTACACGTGTCAGCAGGGCGAGGCCAGATTGCATCGGCGATGCATGCATATCGATCGCATGCATGACGTTCAGTTGTTCGAGCTAACCCGACTTAATCGCGCTTCTCTCCATAAGTTGTATAGTGAGCTGCGGCCATGGTTAGACCGCACCACAAGGAAGGGGCAAGCAATTTCAGGTATGACCAAGATGCTTGGCTGCCTGCAATTTTTGGCGAACGGCTCGTTCCAGAGGCTGGTTGCCCTCTCCGTGGGGATCTCCCAGCCTACGCTGAGCCGCGCACTATCCAAGTTTATGGATGGCATGGCTACCATTAGTCCGAAATATATTTCATTTCCGGACGACATGGTAGCCTGGAACGTGCTTAAGTTGGCTTTTTATAATATCGCCGACATGCCCAATGTCATGGGTGCGATTGATTGCACCCACGTTGCATTGGTCCTCCAGCAGCCGACGAGTACATCTATAGGTAAGTTAAATCGGTCATTTTGTTATATAGTTTAGACAAACTGTATTGTAACTATCTATTAAACCCTGTGAAACAGCTTACAGTGTATACCGTAATCCCTCCTTGTAAAATGTCCCTGTGAAACAGCTTATAGTGTATACCGTAATCCCTCCTTGTAAAGTGTCCCTGTGCCCCATTTGACCGTGTATACCGTAATCCCTCCTTGTAAAGTGTCCCTGTGCCCCATTTAACCGTGTATAGCTTAATCCTTCCTTTTAAAGTGTCCCTGTGCCCCATTTGACCGTGTATAGCTAAATCCCTCCTTGTAAAGTGTCCCTGTGCCCCATTTGACCGTGTATAGCTTAATCCCTCCTTGTAAAGTTTCCCTGTGCCCCATTTGACCATGTATAGCTTAATCCCTCCTTGTAAAGTGTCCCTGTTCCCCTATTTGACCGTGTATACCGTAATTGCTCCTTGTAAAGTGTCCCTGTGCCCCATTTGACCGTGTATACCTTCAGCAATCTTTTTAATGTAGGCCTTAGCCAAACATTTTAATGTGGACCTTAATAAGTCATTCGAATGTTATTCTTTATTTTATCAAACATACATATACTTTTTGTGTTTAAAACTACTTATGTACTTAGTGTTATTTGTATTGTCCAACATGTTTTTTGGAGGGTGTTAGGAGTTAGTGTTTGAGTAGTTTACCTTGCCTTGCTAATATTGTTTTTTTTTCTTTTTTTCCCTCGCCGGGTTTCCAGGCTCATCCCATGACGCCTACATCTTGCAGAGATCAGGATTATACCGTCGGTTTGAGTCTGGAGAATTCTCCGGTGGATGGCTCCTTGGTAAGTTTGCGCAAATTATGTCATTCTATTTTCACTGTATGCTTATGAATAGGGATGAGCGAATCGATCCGGACGAACCCGGATTCGATCCGAATTTCAGGAAAAATTCGATTCGGATCGAATCCGAATTTCCCCGCGATTCGATCACTCGAAGTTTTCCTTTAACATCCATTCATTTACATTTACAGGCATTCTAAGATGGCGGACGGGACATGTCTGGACATCTATCCCGCGCCAGTGCAAGCTGGGGCAGTCACATGCAGCCTATCAGCAGCCAGCAAGCCCGGTGACGTCACACAGCGGTATTTAACGGCGGCCATCTTGCTTTTCCTCATTTCTCTATTGCATTCGTGACAGACAGAACGCTGTGTAGCTGAGGCAGTTAGACAGGCAGGGACAGACAGGGACAGGCTGGAGACAGGCAGGAGACAGGCAGGAGACAGACAGGAGACAGACAGAAAGCCAGGGAAAGGTAGGAAAAACGGAGGCTGTGACAGGGAGATTTTTTTTTTTTCATCCAGCCTTTGTTAGCGTTTTCAGGCTGCTTATAGTAACTAACTGTGCATATATACTGAACTGATCTTAAGTCTGCTGTGAGGCATCCCATTCTGTGACTAAAGCAGCCTCTGTTTAAGACCATATAAGCATTTGCTCTTATCATATTTGAAATTAGCCTGATAAAGACACTTTTGCTGGGCAAAGCACTACTGTACCCTGCCAGGTCCATTCCTGCCCAGGGCATCCCATTCTGTGACTAAAGCAGCCTCTGTTTAAGACCATATAAGCATTTGCTCTTATCATATTTGAAATTAGCCTGATAAAGACACTTTTGCTGGGCAAAGCACTACTGGACCCTGCCAGGTCCATTCCTGCCCAGGGCATCCCATTCTGTGACTACAGCAGCCTCTGTTTAAGACCATATAAGCATTTGCTCTTATCATATTTGAAATTAGCCTGATAAAGACACTTTTGCTGGGCAAAGCACTACTGGACCCTGCCAGGTCCATTCCTGCCCAGGGCATCCCATTCTGTGACTAAAGCAGCCTCTGTTTAAGACCATATAAGCATTTGCTCTTATCATATTTGAAATTAGCCTGATAAAGACACTTTTGCTGGGCAAAGCACTACTGGACCCTGCCAGGTCCATTCCTGCCCAGGGCATCCCATTCTGTGACTAAAGCAGCCTCTGTTTAAGACCATATAAGCATTTGCTCTTATCATATTTGAAATTAGGCCTGATAAAGACACTTTTGCTGGGCAAAGCACTACTGGACCCTGCCAGGTCCATTCCTGCCCAGGGCATCCCATTCTGTGACTACAGCAGCCTCTGTTTAAGACCATATAAGCATTTGCTCTTATCATATTTGAAATTAGCCTGATAAAGACACTTTTGCTGGGCAAAGCACTACTGTACCCTGCCAGGTCCATTCCTGCCCAGGGCATCCAATTCTGTGACTAAAGCAGCCTCTGTTTAAGACCATATAAGCATTTGCTCTTATCATATTTGAAATTAGGCCTGATAAAGACACTTTTGCTGGGCAAAGCACTACTGGACCCTGCCAGGTCGATTCCTGTTGGGGCATCCCATTCTGTGACTAAAGCAGCCTCTGTTTAAGACCATATAAGCATTTGCTCTTATCATATTTGAAATTAGGCCTGATAAAGACACTTTTGCTGGGCAAAGCACTACTGTACCCTGCCAGGTCCATTCCTGCCCAGGGCATCCCATTCTGTGACTAAAGCAGCCTCTGTTTAAGACCATATAAGCATTTGCTCTTATCATATTTGAAATTAGCCTGATAAAGACACTTTTGCTGGGCAAAGCACTACTGGACCCTGCCAGGTCCATTCCTGCCCAGGGCATCCCATTCTGTGACTAAAGCAGCCTCTGTTTAAGACCATATAAGCATTTGCTCTTATCATATTTGAAATTAGCCTGATAAAGACACTTTTGCTGGGCATAGCACTACTGTACCCTGCCAGGTCCATTCCTGCCCAGGGCATCCCATTCTGTGACTAAAGCAGCCTCTGTTTAAGACCATATAAGCATTTGCTCTTATCATATTTGAAATTAGCCTGATAAAGACACTTTTGCTGGGCAAAGCACTACTGGACCCTGCCAGGTCCATTCCTGCCCAGGGCATCCCATTCTGTGACTACAGCAGCCTCTGTTTAAGACCATATAAGCATTTGCTCTTATCATATTTGAAATTAGCCTGATAAAGACACTTTTGCTGGGCAAAGCACTACTGGACCCTGCCAGGTCCATTCCTGCCCAGGGCATCCCATTCTGTGACTAAAGCAGCCTCTGTTTAAGACCATATAAGCATTTGCTCTTATCATATTTGAAATTAGCCTGATAAAGACACTTTTGCTGGGCAAAGCACTACTGGACCCTGCCAGGTCCATTCCTGCCCAGGGCATCCCATTCTGTGACTAAAGCAGCCTCTGTTTAAGACCATATAAGCATTTGCTCTTATCATATTTGAAATTAGGCCTGATAAAGACACTTTTGCTGGGCAAAGCACTACTGGACCCTGCCAGGTCCATTCCTGCCCAGGGCATCCCATTCTGTGACTACAGCAGCCTCTGTTTAAGACCATATAAGCATTTGCTCTTATCATATTTGAAATTAGCCTGATAAAGACACTTTTGCTGGGCAAAGCACTACTGTACCCTGCCAGGTCCATTCCTGCCCAGGGCATCCCATTCTGTGACTAAAGCAGCCTCTGTTTAAGACCATATAAGCATTTGCTCTTATCATATTTGAAATTAGGCCTGATAAAGACACTTTTGCTGGGCAAAGCACTACTGGACCCTGCCAGGTCGATTCCTGTTGGGGCATCCCATTCTGTGACTAAAGCAGCCTCTGTTTAAGACCATATAAGCATTTGCTCTTATCATATTTGAAATTAGGCCTGATAAAGACACTTTTGCTGGGCAAAGCACTACTGTACCCTGCCAGGTCCATTCCTGCCCAGGGCATCCCATTCTGTGACTAAAGCAGCCTCTGTTTAAGACCATATAAGCATTTGCTCTTATCATATTTGAAATTAGCCTGATAAAGACACTTTTGCTGGGCAAAGCACTACTGGACCCTGCCAGGTCCATTCCTGCCCAGGGCATCCCATTCTGTGACTAAAGCAGCCTCTGTTTAAGACCATATAAGCATTTGCTCTTATCATATTTGAAATTAGCCTGATAAAGACACTTTTGCTGGGCAAAGCACTACTGTACCCTGCCAGGTCCATTCCTGCCCAGGGCATCCCATTCTGTGACTAAAGCAGCCTCTGTTTAAGACCATATAAGCATTTGCTCTTATCATATTTGAAATTAGCCTGATAAAGACACTTTTGCTGGGCAAAGCACTACTGTACCCTGCCAGGTCCATTCCTGCCCAGGGCATCCCATTCTGTGACTACAGCAGCCTCTGTTTAAGACCATATAAGCATTTGCTCTTATCATATTTGAAATTAGCCTGATAAAGACACTTTTGCTGGGCAAAGCACTACTGGACCCTGCCAGGTCCATTCCTGCCCAGGGCATCCCATTCTGTGACTAAAGCAGCCTCTGTTTAAGACCATATAAGCATTTGCTCTTATCATATTTGAAATTAGCCTGATAAAGACACTTTTGCTGGGCAAAGCACTACTGGACCCTGCCAGGTCCATTCCTGCCCAGGGCATCCCATTCTGTGACTAAAGCAGCCTCTGTTTAAGACCATATAAGCATTTGCTCTTATCATATTTGAAATTAGCCTGATAAAGACACTTTTGCTGGGCAAAGCACTACTGTACCCTGCCAGGTCCATTCCTGCCCAGGGCATCCCATTCTGTGACTAAAGCAGCCTCTGTTTAAGACCATATAAGCATTTGCTCTTATCATATTTGAAATTAGCCTGATAAAGACACTTTTGCTGGGCAAAGCACTACTGGACCCTGCCAGGTCCATTCCTGCCCAGGGCATCCCATTCTGTGACTAAAGCAGCCTCTGTTTAAGACCATATAAGCATTTGCTCTTATCATATTTGAAATTAGCCTGATAAAGACACTTTTGCTGGGCAAAGCACTACTGTACCCTGCCAGGTCCATTCCTGCCCAGGGCATCCCATTCTGTGACTAAAGCAGCCTCTGTTTAAGACCATATAAGCATTTGCTCTTATCATATTTGAAATTAGCCTGATAAAGACACTTTTGCTGGGCAAAGCACTACTGGACCCTGCCAGGTCCATTCCTGCCCAGGGCATCCCATTCTGTGACTAAAGCAGCCTCTGTTTAAGACCATATAAGCATTTGCTCTTATCATATTTGAAATTAGGCCTGATAAAGACACTTTTGCTGGGCAAAGCACTACTGTACCCTGCCAGGTCCATTCCTGCCCAGGGCATCCCATTCTGTGACTAAAGCAGCCTCTGTTTAAGACCATATAAGCATTTGCTCTTATCATATTTGAAATTAGGCCTGATAAAGACACTTTTGCTGGGCAAAGCACTACTGGACCCTGCCAGGTCCATTCCTGCCCAGGGCATCCCATTCTGTGACTAAAGCAGCCTCTGTTTAAGACCATATAAGCATTTGCTCTTATCATATTTGAAATTAGCCTGATAAAGACACTTTTGCTGGGCAAAGCACTACTGGACCCTGCCAGGTCGATTCCTGTTGGGGCATCCCATTCTGTGACTAAAGCAGCCTCTGTTTAAGACCATATAAGCATTTGCTCTTATCATATTTGAAATTAGGCCTGATAAAGACACTTTTGCTGGGCAAAGCACTACTGTACCCTGCCAGGTCCATTCCTGCCCAGGGCATCCCATTCTGTGACTAAAGCAGCCTCTGTTTAAGACCATATAAGCATTTGCTCTTATCATATTTGAAATTAGGCCTGATAAAGACACTTTTGCTGGGCAAAGCACTACTGTACCCTGCCAGGTCCATTCCTGCCCAGGGCATCCCATTCTGTGACTAAAGCAGCCTCTGTTTAAGACCATATAAGCATTTGCTCTTATCATATTTGAAATTAGCCTGATAAAGACACTTTTGCTGGGCAAAGCACTACTGGACCCTGCCAGGTCCATTCCTGCCCAGGGCATCCCATTCTGTGACTAAAGCAGCCTCTGTTTAAGACCATATAAGCATTTGCTCTTATCATATTTGAAATTAGCCTGATAAAGACACTTTTGCTGGGCAAAGCACTACTGGACCCTGCCAGGTCCATTCCTGCCCAGGGCATCCCATTCTGTGACTAAAGCAGCCTCTGTTTAAGACCATATAAGCATTTGCTCTTATCATATTTGAAATTAGCCTGATAAAGACACTTTTGCTGGGCAAAGCACTACTGGACCCTGCCAGGTCCATTCCTGCCCAGGGCATCCCATTCTGTGACTAAAGCAGCCTCTGTTTAAGACCATATAAGCATTTGCTCTTATCATATTTGAAATTAGCCTGATAAAGACACTTTTGCTGGGCAAAGCACTACTGGACCCTGCCAGGTCGATTCCTGTTGGGGCATCCCATTCTGTGACTACAGCAGCCTCTGTTTAAGACCATATAAGCATTTGCTCTTATCATATTTGAAATTAGCCTGATAAAGACACTTTTGCTGGGCAAAGCACTACTGGACCCTGCCAGGTCCATTCCTGCCCAGGGCATCCCATTCTGTGACTAAAGCAGCCTCTGTTTAAGACCATATAAGCATTTGCTCTTATATTTGAAATTAGCCTGATAAAGACACTTTTGCTGGGCAAAGCACTACTGGACCCTGCCAGGTCCATTCCTGCCCAGGGCATCCCATTCTGTGACTAAAGCAGCCTCTGTTTAAGACCATATAAGCATTTGCTCTTATCATATTTGAAATTAGGCCTGATAAAGACACTTTTGCTGGGCAAAGCACTACTGTACCCTGCCAGGTCCATTCCTGCCCAGGGCATCCCATTCTGTGACTAAAGCAGCCTCTGTTTAAGACCATATAAGCATTTGCTCTTATCATATTTGAAATTAGGCCTGATAAAGACACTTTTGCTGGGCAAGGCACTACTGGACCCTGCCAGGTCCATTCCTGCCCAGGGCATCCCATTCTGTGACTAAAGCAGCCTCTGTTTAAGACCATATAAGCATTTGCTCTTATCATATTTGAAATTAGCCTGATAAAGACACTTTTGCTGGGCAAAGCACTACTGGACCCTGCCAGGTCGATTCCTGTTGGGGCATCCCATTCTGTGACTACAGCAGCCTCTGTTTAAGACCATATAAGCATTTGCTCTTATCATATTTGAAATTAGCCTGATAAAGACACTTTTGCTGGGCAAAGCACTACTGTACCCTGCCAGGTCCATTCCTGCCCAGGGCATCCCATTCTGTGACTAAAGCAGCCTCTGTTTAAGACCATATAAGCATTTGCTCTTATCATATTTGAAATTAGGCCTGATAAAGACACTTTTGCTGGGCAAAGCACTACTGTACCCTGCCAGGTCCATTCCTGCCCAGGGCATCCCATTCTGTGACTAAAGCAGCCTCTGTTTAAGACCATATAAGCATTTGCTCTTATCATATTTGAAATTAGGCCTGATAAAGACACTTTTGCTGGGCAAAGCACTACTGTACCCTGCCAGGTCCATTCCTGCCCAGGGCATCCCATTCTGTGACTAAAGCAGCCTCTGTTTAAGACCATATAAGCATTTGCTCTTATCATATTTGAAATTAGCCTGATAAAGACACTTTTGCTGGGCAAAGCACTACTGGACCCTGCCAGGTCCATTCCTGCCCAGGGCATCCCATTCTGTGACTAAAGCAGCCTCTGTTTAAGACCATATAAGCATTTGCTCTTATCATATTTGAAATTAGCCTGATAAAGACACTTTTGCTGGGCAAAGCACTACTGGACCCTGCCAGGTCCATTCCTGCCCAGGGCATCCCATTCTGTGACTAAAGCAGCCTCTGTTTAAGACCATATAAGCATTTGCTCTTATCATATTTGAAATTAGCCTGATAAAGACACTTTTGCTGGGCAAAGCACTACTGGACCCTGCCAGGTCCATTCCTGCCCAGGGCATCCCATTCTGTGACTAAAGCAGCCTCTGTTTAAGACCATATAAGCATTTGCTCTTATCATATTTGAAATTAGCCTGATAAAGACACTTTTGCTGGGCAAAGCACTACTGGACCCTGCCAGGTCGATTCCTGTTGGGGCATCCCATTCTGTGACTACAGCAGCCTCTGTTTAAGACCATATAAGCATTTGCTCTTATCATATTTGAAATTAGCCTGATAAAGACACTTTTGCTGGGCAAAGCACTACTGGACCCTGCCAGGTCCATTCCTGCCCAGGGCATCCCATTCTGTGACTACAGCAGCCTCTGTTTAAGACCATATAAGCATTTGCTCTTATTATATTTATATTATAAGACACTTTTGCTGGGCATAGGCTTACTGCTGCCTGCCAGGTGCACTTCTGTTGAGGCATCCCATTCTGTAACATAGCATACCCCTCTTTATTTACACTAAGCAGCTCTCTTATTTACACTAAGCAGGCCTGTTGGAGGCTGAGTGTTACTGCTCACTTTTGGTGTGCATTATATTCTGTTTCATATAGACCCACCGCTGCCCGGGGTTTTTTTAAATATCACCTACTACCACGCCAGTTAGACTATGTCGGGCAGACAAGTGCCTGGAAGTGAAAAGAGGAGTGGCAGAGGCCAAGATTCCGCAGGCAGAGCTCGCATCAGACTGGGGGCCAGTAGCAGCAGGAGTCACGCTGAGAGACCTAATCTGCCAGTATCTGCTAGCGGTCGGGTCTCCACCAGTAACGCATCTGCCGTGGTAGATTGGCTGACGCGCTCATCAACAACATCATCACAACTTACATCTGAGACCCCCAGTCTAGGGTCGGTAGGTTCCTCTGACACAACCCTGAGTTGGCATGCCCCGAGAGCAGTCCCTGTCCTCCCATTGCCTCTGTCCTACTCCGTTCCCTCCCCCAGCGACGTATCCTATGCTTTGGGTTCAGCTCCACTCTTTAGTGAGGAGGACGATCAGATACAGGAGGACAGTCAGCAGCTACTGCCCAGCCAAGAAATGGAGGTGGCTTCTTTAGCTAGGCAGACAAATAGTGATGTGGACAGTGTTGTGGGTGCTGCGAGCGTTCCAGCTCCTGCGCCAGACACTGTTGACGAATCCACGAACATCAGTGACGTACAGCCACAACTCGGTGATGATGATGATGATGACGATGAAGCCGATCGCACTTGGGAGCCGGGTGATGAAGGGGCTTCATCGTCATCATCAGGTGAAGAGGGGCGCAGGTTGCCCCGGAGTCAGCAGCTGAGGCAGCAAGGTGGTAGCAGTCAGCATGGGGGCACAATTCCAAAGGCTGGAGCCGGCCGGGGCCGGGGCCGGGGTAGAGCACCTGCTGTGCGGCAGTCTACCTTATCGGGAGGTAGTGGAGCAGGGGTTCCTGGAGTTGGCAACAGCAGCAGTGAATCAGTGAGGCCAGGGGGTGGGAAAAGTAGCTACTCGGCAGTGTGGCAGTTTTTCCTGAGGCCTCCGCAGGAGGGTAACATGGCCACATGCAAGATATGTAGGCAAAAGGTGAAGCGTGGCCAGGGTCCAAATGTTGGCACCACGGCCCTGCGTCAACATATGATGCGTCACCATAAAACGACCTGGGAGAACCGAGGCTCCCAAGGGGTGGTCCAGTCTGCTTCCTCACCAAGTGAGCTCCCAATTTCTGCCAGCCAAGGCTCCAGCACCTCAGCCGAAGGCAGCTGTGCGTCATACCCATCCTCTGTCGCTCCTGCTCCTCCTCCTCCTCCTCCAAGTCATGCATCCCGCCAGCAATCCATCAGCGAAGCCATGTCCAAGAGACAGCAGTATGCGCCCACTCATCCTACGGCGCAGAAGCTGAATGTGCTCCTGTCCAAGTTGCTGGTGCTGCAGTCGCTCCCTTTTCAGGTGGTGGAATCTGCACCTTTCAGAGAACTGATGGCTTGTGCCGAGCCGAGGTGGAGAGTCCCAAGCCGTCATTTCTTTGCCAAGAAGGCAGTACCAGCGCTGCACACTTTTGTTGAACAGAAGGTGGGCCAGTCCTTGAGCCTGTCGGTGTGTAGCAAAATACATGGCAGCGCCGACATCTGGAGCTGTAACTACGGTCAGGGGCAGTACATGTCGTTTACGGCCCACTGGGTGAATGTGGTCACGCCGCTTCGGCCTCCGCGCTCTCTGCCCATTGGGCCTGTGACACCGTGCGACTCGGCCTCCTCATCCTCCGCCATCTCCTCACCCTCCACTGTAGGCTCAAGTCTCAGTGCCCCTCCAGTCTACCATGTGTGCAGGGCACGGAGGTGTCACGCAGTGCTTCACATGGTTTGTCTTGGCGAACGGAGTCACACAGGGGAGGAACTGCTTAAATGTATTCATCAGGAAATCCAAACATGGCTTACTCCGAGAAAACTTAAAATGGGAATCATGGTTACCGACAATGGGAAGAACATTTTGTCTGCGCTGCGCCAAGGAAGCCTGACCCATGCCCCCTGCATGGCTCACGTCTTCAATCTGGTTGTCAAGCGGTTTCTGAAGTGTTCCCCCCATCTGCAAGACATCCTAACAACTTCAAGGAAACTTTGCATGCACTTCAGCCACTCCTACACCGCCAAACACACCCTTCTTGAGCTACAGCATCAGAATGGTATCCCCCAACATAGTCTGATTTGCGATGTTTCCACCCGTTGGAATTCCACCCTTCACATGTTGGACCGATTATATGAACAGAGAAAAGCCATCACGGATTTCCTGATGATCCAAGCAGATAGGGGGACTCCCCTGTGTAACTTCAATGTCAACCAGTGGCAGCTCATACGTGACACCTGCCGTTTGCTCAGGCCCTTTGAGGATGCCACTTTATTTGTCAGTCGGCAGGATTACGGGATGAACGACGTGATTCCACTGCTTCATGTACTACAGCACATGTTGGAAACCATGGCTGGTCAGGGCACTGGAGACATGGCGTTTACATCTTACGGCCACATGAACCCCGCTGGAGCTGAACTGGAGGAGGAGGAAGAGGAGGAGGAGGAGTTGCCCAGCGAAACACAGTTTAGGCTTGGCGAAATGGCTGGTTTATCTAGTCAGCGGACAGGAGAGGAGGAGCAGGAGCAGCCAGAGGAGCTAGAGGTTTTTGAGGAAGGCGAGACAGAGGACCCGGGCACACCGTGGCAGTATGCAGTGGAGATGGAGACAGGTAGTCCATCCGAGTCACTTGCGCAAATGGCACGAAGCATGCTCACGTGCTTGCGTAGTGACCCCAGAATTGTTTCCATCTGTCGGCGGGATGACTTCTGGCTGTCCACCTTATTGGACCCTCGCTTCCGGCACAAAATGGGGGCATTTTTTAAACCCACCGAGAGGGAGGACAAACTCAACTACTACAAAGACATTCTACGTAGGCAGTTGGCCGATGCCTATCTGCGCCATGGTCCATACTCTCGCAGGTCTGACTCGAGGGGACCTCTGCGCTCACCTTCCACTGCCATGGCCGCTGGGGGGGTTGGCAGCAGCAGCAGCAGAAGCTCCATCAGCAGCAGCAGCCTCAGTCTTCAGTCGCTAATGAGTAGCTTTCTACACCCGCATAGTGAGGCTATTCATGAGCAGCAGGAAGACCTGGAGCAGGACCTGAACCAGCAGGTCATGTCATACTTTGACATGACCATGCCAACACACCTTGAGGATCCGCTGGACTTCTGGGCAGCCAAACTTGATTTGTGGCCGCAACTAGCAGAGTTTGCCCTGGAAAAGCTGTCCTGCCTGGCAAGTAGCGTGCCATCTGAGCGGGTGTTTAGTGCGGCGGGGGCCATAGTTACGGCGAGGAGAACTCGTCTGTCAACTAAAAATGTGGAGAGACTCACCTTTGTCAAAATGAATCAGGGATGGATCAGCCAGGATTTCCACCCACCAATGCCTGATGCATGCGACTAGATTCAGCATGGTGCCACGTTTTACACTTTCCAAATGGTGCAAAACATATTTATGTCTTTAGGCCATTTTTTGGGCTCCTGCTGCTGCTGCTGCCAACTCCTGCCAACTCCAGGGTGTGATTCATCCAATTTTTGGGCTCCTGAGGCCAACTCCAGTGTATATTTGGGCTCCTGCTGCTGCTGCTGCCAACTTCTGCCAACTCCAGGGTGTGATTCATCCAATTTTTGGGCTCCTGAAGCCAACTCCAGTGTATATTTGGGCTCCTGCTGCTGCTACTGTCAACTCCTGCCAACTCCAGGGTGTGATTCATCCAATTTTTGGGCTCCTGAGGCCAACTCCAGTGTATATTTGGGCTCCTGCTGCTGCTGCTGCTGCCAACTTCTGCCAACTCCAGGGTGTGATTCATCCAATTTTTGGGCTACTGAAGCCAACTCCAGTGTATATTTGGGCTCCTGCTGCTGCTACTGTCAACTCCTGCCAACTCCAGGGTGTGATTCATCCAATTTTTGGGCTCCTGAGGCCAACTCCAGTGTATATTTGGGCTCCTGCTGCTGCTGCTGCCAACTTCTGCCAACTCCAGGGTGTGATTCATCCAATTTTTGGGCTCCTGAAGCCAACTCCAGTGTATATTTGGGCTCCTGCTGCTGCTGCTGCCAACTCCAGGGTGTGATTCATCCAATTGTTGGGCTCCTGAAGCCAACCCCAGGGTCTCTTTAAAGTAATGTTTGGGCTCCTGCTGCTGCTGCTGCCAACTTCTGCCAACTCCAGGGTGTGATTCATCCAATTTTTGGGCTCCTGAAGCCAACCCCAGGGTCTCTTTGAAGTAATGTTTGGGCTCCTGCTGCTGCTACTGTCAACTCCTGCCAACTCCAGGGTGTGATTCATCCAATTTTTGGGCTCCTGAGGCCAACTCCAGTGTATATTTGGGCTCCTGCTGCTGCTGCTGCCAACTTCTGCCAACTCCAGGGTGTGATTCATCCAATTTTTGGGCTCCTGAAGCCAACTCCAGTGTATATTTGGGCTCCTGCTGCTGCTACTGTCAACTCCTGCCAACTCCAGGGTGTGATTCATCCAATTTTTGGGCTCCTGAGGCCAACTCCAGTGTATATTTGGGCTCCTGCTGCTGCTGCTGCCAACTTCTGCCAACTCCAGGGTGTGATTCATCCAATTTTTGGGCTCCTGAAGCCAACTCCAGTGTATATTTGGGCTCCTGCTGCTGCTGCTGTCAACTCCTGCCAACTCCAGGGTGTGATTCATCCAATTTTTGGGCTCCTGAGGCCAACTCCAGTGTATATTTGGGCTCCTGCTGCTGCTACTGTCAACTCCTGCCAACTCCAGGGTGTGATTCATCCAATTTTTGGGCTCCTGAAGCCAACCCCAGGGTCTCTTTGAAGTAATGTTTGGGCTCCTGCTGCTGCTACTGTCAACTCCTGCCAACTCCAGGGTGTGATTCATCCAATTTTTGGGCTCCTGAGGCCAACTCCAGTGTATATTTGGGCTCCTGCTGCTGCTGCTGCCAACTTCTGCCAACTCCAGGGTGTGATTCATCCAATTTTTGGGCTCCTGAAGCCAACTCCAGTGTATATTTGGGCTCCTGCTGCTGCTGCTGCCAACTTCTGCCAACTCCAGGGTGTGATTCATCCAATTTTTGGGCTCCTGAAGCCAACTCCAGTGTATATTTGGGCTCCTGCTGCTGCTACTGTCAACTCCTGCCAACTCCAGGGTGTGATTCATCCAATTTTTGGGCTCCTGAGGCCAACTCCAGTGTATATTTGGGCTCCTTCTGCCCCTCATAGTGATGCCACTTCAACTCTCTGCAATTGTGCCGCTCTGCGATTCTATTAGCGATGCCTCTGATCTGCATGTGATATTTATTCAAAGTATTATTTAACTAACCCAGCACGCATCCTGTGCGTGTTACAGCAAGGCAGAATGGTTTACAACCCTATTGAGGCTCTAGGAGGCTCAGAAATAGCCGTTTTTAATAGCGATTCGTCGCGAATTTATTCGGGTCGAAACGATTTTTGTCGGAAAATTCGGCGAATCAGTTGAATCGAATTTTTCAAAAGTTCGCTCATCTCTACTTATGAATATAGTTGATGACCCATGTCTTAACCTATGGCTGTTTTGACCCCTTGATGACATGTTAAACCGGAACTTAACCATGATCTTTAGCAAAGCACAAACCCTTAAAAACTGATTCCCCAGCATTTCCAAATAATATATTTCTAGTTTCTAGTAACTTATTCTTTTTCCCACTTGGCTGCAATTCTGTTCTTGACTTTATGATAGTGTCGGCGCCATCTTTGCTCAGATGCATGACACTTACTGAGGAGAGGAGAGTGGGATAAAGTGCAGGGGGCGGGTTAGAGCTATGCTTTTCTCAGACAAAGCAGAGCTGGGGTTCCTGAAAAGGTCAGACATCCCAGAATGCAGAGCAGCACAGTCATAAGCCACTTCCTGTTTGCAGCCTGTCTGATTTGCCCTGAGCCGCCATCTTTGATGTTTAAAGATTCATAACATGCAGTAGATGGTGGTAGGATGTTTTTTTAGGTGAGCAATCTGTATGTACAGGGTGTGGCTAACATATAAGATAGGCTCTTAGTCAGGGTAAACGACCGCTTATAATTAAATTTTTGTTTGGAATGTGTAATTGATGTAAGTTTTTTTTTTATTCTTTCAGGGGATTCCGGCTATCTGCTTCTTCCCTGGCTGATGACGCCCGTCCTTCGGCCACAGAATGCAGCCCAGGAGGCCTACATTCGGGCGCACCGCAAGACCCGGGCCGTTGTGGAGAGGGCTTTTGGCCTGTTAAAAACTAGCTTCCAGTGTTTGGACCATACCGGGGGGGCACTCCAGTATGACCCCAACAAGGCCATAGACATCATACTGGCCTGTTGTGTCCTCCATAACTTTGCCATAATGCAGCGTGTCCCCCGGTATGTGGATCTGCCCCTCTCTCCACCCAGCCAGGACCCAGCTGAGAACTACCCTGGCACACCTAGTGCCTCTGGCCAAGCTGTTTGGGCCAACTTGATAACCACCCATTTTGCATAATTTCTTTTTCATTTGTTTGTTTGGTGAATTTAATTGTTTATTCTGACTTTGATTTGCCTTTGTGAAGGCTTTTTTAATTTGTTTCAAATAATTAGTAATTAATTAATTACTAAAATATTGACACCTTATTTGAGCCTCATGCAGGTTATTTTCGCATGTTTGTTTTGAAAAACCTTCAGTAATCTCAAAATAACCCAAACATTAATGCATCAACTTAGTCAACAACAGCTAAAGTCACATTCAATATATGTTATTGAAATATGACAAATTGGAGTTGAAGGGCACTCGCAGACTTCATGTACATACATAGTACAACAGAAATATACATTGGTGCAGACTCGTGGCACCTAGCAATTGACCACATCCAGGGGTTGTAAAGTAACGCACTCCAGGCCGAAGTTTGAAGGCCCAATAACATAAACATACATAGGGAGCAACCATTTGCAGGCAAATATTTGGCCAGTAATACATAGGGCCACATACACACCCTCTCCTACTTGGCCACATTTGCCACAGGGACAGGTGGAAAGCAGCAATATATCTGTTCCTGGGTCCTAGGCAGCACAGAAGTAGACGGCGTGGTCAAACTGGAGGAAGCTTCCACACTTGCAGAGGCTTGATGCTGGGCTGTGTTTAAAAGTAAAAGGCACGTAAACACACCAAAATCCATTGATGATCTGGATTACTACATATGCTTTAAAACACACGTGGCCAAGCAGGAATGCAAACTCCAACAGCGGGACAAGGTGTCCTTCACTATGAATGTCAGTATCTGTTATATGTATGCCTCACCCTGTACATACACATTGGTCACCTTAAATAGTCCAAACATGCATGTTATGAGGCTTAACACATCCCTAAAGGGCAATTAGGGGCCCACACTCAGCTTGCAAATAGCATTTGTCTTCAGATTATGCTGGTGGGCATTCTTCCTATGTAGACCTTTCCCTGACCCCAGATCAAGTATTTAAGACCAAAGCACAGCTAAAGTGGTATAACGACATAGAAGGAAGTGTTGACTATGATTGACGCGATTCACATAACAGGCAGTGCTTTGCTAAGATAAAGACTTTAATAGTGACCATAAATACTGTCCAAGGTCGTGTTGGGCTGCAAACCTTTAAAATGACCATTCCGCAGAAATTAAACACCCAGCTAAAACAGTAACCTCCCCTCAAAACCACTCCCTAGGGGCATGTGTTCATATCTGCCCGTGAGCCTCATTTCACATCCAAACTAACATTAATAACCTGCAGGAATGGTAGGGATGTCCGTGTCCCGTCTGCCAGAGAGGCCCTCTAATGCGACGGGGTGTATCAACCCCAGCACCATCTCCTCAGCTTGTGTATACTGTAATTTTGTGGGGAAGCCTCCTCCAGTTTGTAAGCTGAAAAATAGAGTTTGCCAAATTTAAGGCATTGTGGTCAATACACCATTTATTCTGTTTCTTCTGTGCTGCATACTTCAGGTCAGATATTTTGCGCTGTATCTGCTCCACATCTTTAAGCTCCTCCCCCGCTGCATTGACCTGTCTGGTGAGCTCGTCCAAGATTTGTGACTTTCTCATTTTGCTTGTAGATTTTGAATGTCGCCTATATAGCTCGTCAAAATGGAGTGTGAGGCCACTTGCCAATGCGAAAGTTTGGGCCTCACCAAACCTGCCACTCAACTGTCCGCAATGTTCAGCCTATTGCTTGCTGTACTGGCTCATCTCTGTATGTTGGCAATTCGGGGGACATTCTGGGCTGGCTCTGTGGTGTTGAAATGTGTGACATGTGGCTTGAGAATGAATGGACTCGACTTGTAATAGGACTGGGTGCCCACTGAACTTCGAGGCGTGGATGTGGCATATGTACCGGTGGTTTCCACCTGTGCCATTGGTAAATGTGGGCAAGGAGGAGAGGGTGTGCTTGGGGGGGGTGGGGCTTCAGTGCCTAAGGCTCTTTGTGGCCTTGCCACTTGTGCTTCTATGCCCATGGGAGGTACTGGCACGTGGATCAGGAGAGGCAGTGCTGGCTGGGCTTGGGCTTCGGGCCCTGTGGCTCTTTGTGGCCTTGCCACTTGTGCTTCTATGCCCATGGGAGGTTTGACCACGTGGAGCTGGAGAGGCAGTGCTGGCTGGGCTTGGGCTTTGGGCCCTGTGGCTCTTTCTGGCCTTGCCACTTGTGCTTCTATGCCCATGCAAAGTTTGGCCACGTGGATCAGGAGAGGCAGTGCTGGCTGGGCTGGGACTCTTACTAGCCTTGCCACTTGTGCTTCTATGCTCATGGGAGGTTTGGCCACGTGGAGCTGGAGAGGCAGTACTGGCTGGGCTGGGGGTTCTGGCCCTGTTGCTCTTACTGGCCTTGCCAGTGGAGCGCAGTTTATGAAGGGATGTGGTAGGGCGGGTAGGAGGGGAGGGTGTTCTTTTGGGGCTGGGGCTTCTCACCCTCTGCTTCTTAGTGGCCTTTGTCACCGTCGTACCTGCCTGCTTTGATGTTGTTGCCTTCTTCTTAGCTGCTCCCTCCTTGGCTTTGGTGGTTGGTTTAGGTGTTGCGGCCTTGGTGGCCAATGTCGCCTTGGGTTGCCCACTTTGGCTGCGCGTTTCCTGCACCCTGGGAGTTGGTAGTTGTGACTGAGTGGTCGGACTTGAGGAAGAATGCTCCTCATGCCGCTGGGGCCTTTTGCTGGTGGCCTGCTTGGCTGGTGTGGCCTTAGCGATGGCTTTTTTCGGTGCCATGCTGAAAATCTCAAAGAGAATGAGCTGTGTGTCCAGGACCCTTTAAATACTAATGCCAGGGTATGACGCTTACGCGTCCACGTACGCAAGCGTACCGCCGTTCGCCCGGCCGTGCGGAACCTGGAAACCGCTGGGGCATGACTTATCTGCTGCGGACAAGAAACAAGATGCTGCCCACGATCTTCACCCGCCAACAACAAGAGCTGATTATGCTCGTAAGTGTATTGTAAGGACTTTGATTTGCCATCTAAATGCATGCCTAGTCCTTAAGGAAGAGCAGGAAGAAACAGTAGTTTATAAAAGTTTTGAAATCTCTGTGCCAAACAGAAGTTAGTGCGCACATGTGCGAACCAAGTCACTTGCATCTAGAAGGATAGTTTGAGGCTAGAAATGTGTCTTGTAATATCATTTAGGCAACTGATCAGATTGTGACAGATATTTGTATGCAGTTTGATCTAACAACTATTTTGTTTTTCTGTTTTTTAGACGATGCTTGAACGCAGGTACGACTACCTGCCCAACTCGTTTGAGAAGAGGAACGTCGCCCTGGAGATCGTTTCCCGGATCCAGCAGGAGACGGACACCACCTTCACCCATACGCAGATCACGCAGCATTGGTCGGACCTGAAGCGACTACACATGCCCCGGGTGCAGCGATTTTTCGGGCTCCATTTCCCAAGTAAGTACATAGCGATTGCATGCTAGATGTAACTAATACAGAAGGTAGGCCTTTATTTATAAATG
This sequence comes from Gastrophryne carolinensis, assembly GCA_027917425.1. Classification (NCBI taxonomy): domain Eukaryota; kingdom Metazoa; phylum Chordata; class Amphibia; order Anura; family Microhylidae; genus Gastrophryne; species Gastrophryne carolinensis. Next base: position 301,774,935 of record CM051238.1, read on the forward strand.
CTTTTCTTTTCTAGTGCTGAAGTACCAAATACAACGCACCCGGAGGCGCACAGGCCGACCAGTGCTGCATGATTTTGCAGTGAAGGTGGTGGATCTCCAGGGCGACGTTCCTACCCCTCCTCTGTAGCGGCCTCCGACCAGCCCCTGGACCTATCCACAGAGGGGCGTCATGGCGTGGGCAGGGAGTCGTACCAAGCGACAGAGCCATTAGCCTCTGGTATGTGACTCTTAATGTAACCACACACACATACATGCTATTAAAAGCAAAGCTGATTCCCTTAATCTCTTTTTGTAGATGATTCTGTAGCAGGTGAACGACCGGGAGCAGAGACTGCAGCAGATCAGGCCCAGGAGGCACATGGAGAAGGTGGGTGATGTCACATACACATTCAAATTGTCATTTGCTTAATGTGGACACAGACATTAAAAGTGACCCTATTTGACATGTCTCTACAGCCTCAACTTCCCAGCAGTGGCAGGTCCCAGAACGGAGGGTGGTCCCTGAAGCAGAGCTCGGCCACCAATAAAGTAAGTGTAATGTAATTATTTTGAGTATGTGGGAATTGACATGATCACCAAGATACCTAAAGCCATAGTCAATAGCATTAGCATAATGACATATGGCCTCTTCCTTTGATTAATCCCTTAGCATAATGAGATATGGCCTCTTTCTTTGATTAATTCCTTAGCATAATGGCATATGGCCTCATGATTTAGCTTACAACCTAATAAACATTCCATCCACAGCTGTTAAACATGTATTTGCAAACAAATAATGTATTTTTCTTTTTTATACAGGGACCACACGTGCCAGGGTCCTTCAGTTGGTGGCCTAGTTGCAGGAGCTGCGCGACTCGTTGGGGACCACAGATGAAGACTAATGTTCTGGGTCCTACCATTGCTGTGTATATAGTTTTAAAATTTTTAAAAAGTTTTTTTTTAATTTTGATATGGACGTTTTATTTAAAAAAAAAAAAACAAAGTTACATTTTTATAGAAAATATATTTTAAAAAATAAGGCCAACGCAAAGTGGCATTTTAGATAAAAACAAAAAAACATGTTTCTGTGTGATTTCCTTTTCTAAATACATTCATTAAGGGTTGGTTACCACAAAACGAATGGGGCAAAAAATAATTAGAGATGAAGATTCGCATGACCGCGAAGTGATTCAGGTAAGTTTTAGGGGTGGGAAATGCAAGAAAAATGAGACCGCAAAGTGATTTGGGTAAGTTTTAGGGGTGGGAAATGCAGGAAGAATGAGACCGCGAAGTAATTTAGCTAAGCATTGTAGCAGAATTTAGTGAACCAAATATGTAGGCGAGCACATTAATGAGTTAAGTTTGTAGTGCGCAGGCATAAGGTTGTAAGGATTTTCATCTGGACGATTATTTATAGAAATGCTATGTGGCGCTACGTGGCACTACCGTTTGAAACCTCCCAGGTCACCAAAACAAACTCACCTCTTCCTGGTTCTATGGCGCATGCGCGGCCGCTTATCAGTGCGCTTGCCGGCGTCCCTTTGTTAAGGCAAGCGGCTCTGAGCGCAATGACCATGCAATCCGCCGCTACCCTCTAACAGGGAGCGCGCGTGTGGCGGGCATTCACATATGCCTGGTGCGGGCATGCACCTTGATAGAGGGATAGCGGTGATGGGGCCACGCTGTAGGACCGGAACAGAAGGTAAGTGTATGGGAGACCTGGGGGGTTTCACACAGCAGGGCATCCTGATTTTGGATGGCCCGGGGGAGGGAATCGATTGGCCCAAGAATCTATAAAATCGCTGTGGGTTTTGGTCCACTTTAGACCATTTGCCCAAGGCCAGTCGCTTCATCTGGAACACAGCATAAGGAACAATGTTCTGTCTTGTTTTATAATGATTGCTGTCACTTATCAATAACAATAAACTCAATACAATAGGCTCGATTCAGAGAGACAAAAAAAGACTTTTGTTTTTGTGCCGATTTCGTATTATTTAAAAATTTTCCCGCGCTCGTATGAGTGTGCGAGCAATTCTATGCATGCATTGCAAACCTTCTGTAAAGTTTCCGTCCGTTCGTATGCCAGAGTACGAGTACGAGGATGTCATTTTCCATTGTGACTTTTCTGTTTCATTTTCTCAGGTTACAACGTCAGATTTCGATTTTGTCCTTTTTCCATCGTCTCCTTGCATGAATCCTTTACGTTTCCAGATAGACTCTGTTTTCCTTTTCCACTAAATAATCATCCGGACGAAAATCCTTACAATCTTGCTCCTGTGCACTGCAAACTTAACTCATTAAAGTGCTCGCCTACATATTTGACACCCTCACTTCTACTACAATGTTTAGCTAAACCACTTAGCCCTATCCTCCATCTTCCCTTTTGGACCCCTAAAGCTCACCACAACCACTTAGCCCTATCCTCCATCTTCCCTTTTGGACCCTTACAACTTACCCAAAACCACTTCGCGGTTAGGTTCTTCTTCCATTTTAGGCCCCTAAAACTTACCCAAACCACTTTGCGGTTAGGTTCTTCTTCCATTTTAGGCCCCTAAAACTTACCCAAACCACTTTGCGGTTAGGTTCTTCTTCCATTTTAGGCCCCTAAAACTTACCCAAACCACTTCGCAGTTAGGTTCTACTTCCATTTTAGGCCCCTAAAACTTACCCAAACCACTTCGCGGATAGTTTCTTCTTCATTTTCATCACCCTAAAACTTACCCAAATCACTTCACGGACATCTGAATCTTGATATAAAAATATATCTTTGACCCTTTGTTTTGTGTAAATGTATGTGTTGAAATAAATGACAATAAAACTTTGTTTGCTTTTTGTTTTTTTATCTAGAAATTTTGGTTGTAAAAAAAGGAATTAAAAACTTGGACTATTTACATTTTTGGGATGTAATTTTTTTGTGAAAAAGGGGTAAAAATGTTTAAATTTTATAAAATGTTAAAAACTAAACAGGGACACGACCCAGGACTCTAAATGTCACGCTCGGGGTCACTCCAGCCCTTTTGAAAAGCCCACAACCCCCAATCTCCGCAGCCAGCTTCACCACGCAGAATATGCCTACCCGGGATCGGTTGCCCCCAGGACTTAATGGCTCAAAGGATGTGAGCTTATATGTAGGAGGTCTGGAGAACCAATAGCTAGAGCGTTGGCAGAGGAAGTCCAGAGACAGGCCAGAGGTCGACAGCGGGAAGACAGAGATCGTAGCAGCACCAGGGATCAGGCAACTCGTAGTCTGGATACAGGCAGGGGTCGGCAACAGGGGTTCAGGATCAAGAGTGGTCGGTACAATCAAGGTCGGCAACAGGGGTTCAGATCGGCTACAATTCACAAGAAAGACTAGGTTCTAGGCGCTATCACAGGCAACGGGCTAATGAAGAGGAACCAGATTTATAGGGACAGGCATGAAGGGAAAGTGTAGTGATTGGTGCACATTGGATCACAGCTAGGATTGGTCAGAGCATAAGGGATTGATGCTCCTATCCCCCCCAGAGCTGTGCTAACCTGGGCTCATTGGCCCAACTGAAAGATAGGGAGGAGTCCCTTCCTCGCCTGAGCGAGGAGTGAAGCTACCTCCGGCGGCCGCGCTGAGAGCAGCGCCGCCGGAGGGCATAAGAGGAACGTGCTCGCGCCCGCGCGTGAGCACGAGACGGAAGGAGGCGGGGGCGAGGAGAGAGAGGAGCAGTGCTGGAGGGCGCACCGGCTGCCGCCACTGCTCGACGCGGGCGCCGAGCGGACACCACAGCAACTGCCGACCGCCCAGATCCGGCGCTGGAACGGGGCCCAGGTAAGTGACAGTTCATGACACTACCCCCCCTTCACGAGGGGCCTCCGGACCCTCACCAGGTTTTCCCTGATTATCCTGATGAAACTTTTTTACAAGAGCCCTGGCATGAACATCCCTTGCTGCTACCCAGCATCTTTCCTCCGGACCGTAGCCAACCCAGTCCACCAAATACTGCAATGAATTACCACTTTACGTGAATCTAAGATCTTATTCACTTCATATTCTGGCTCATTATCAATGAGAATCAGCAAAGGACCAGCAAGAGGAGTGTCCTTAGCTGGTTTTAACAGCGAAACATGGAAAGAGTTAGGTATTTTCATAGTCGGCGGGAGTTGAACTTTAAAAGACACATTATTCAATTTCTTGATAATGGGAAAAGGACCAATAAACTTTGGACCTAATTTACTGGAGGGTTGACGGAGCGCAATGTTCTTAGTGGAGACCCACACCAGATCACCAACCCGAAGAACAGGTTCCTGCGACCTACGACGATCGGCGAATTTCTTATATCTCAACCCAGTAGTTTTTAGAATTTCCTGAACGCGCATCCAAATGTCCCTCCGTTCCTGAAGCCACTCTTCCAATGCCGTCAAATTGGAAGGTGACCCTGAATAGGAAGAAGCTCTAGGATTTTTCCCCAAATTACAAAAGAAAGGAGATATCTTAGTGCTCTCACTAGGCGCGTTATTGTAAGCGAACTCAGCAAAATCAATAAATTCTTCCCATTGCTCTTGCGCATCAGAGGCATAACATCTTAAGTATTGCTCCAAAGTTTGATTTGTTCTTTCCGTCTGCCCATTAGACTGGGGATGATAAGCAGAGGAAAGAGAGATCTGAATTCCCAACCGTGAACAGAAGTGTTTCCAAAAACGTGAAGTAAATTGGACACCCCGATCAGACACTATATTAGACGGAATGCCATGGATACGAAAAATATGCGAAGTAAATAGCCACGAGAGCTCAGGGGCCGATGGAAGTTTGGGCAAAGGTATGAAATGTGCCATCTTACTGAACCGATCGACGACCACCCAAATCACAGTATTCCCATGTGAGAGAGGCAAATCTACAATAAAATCCATTGAAATATGAGTCCATGGTTCGGCAGGAATTTCAAGTGTGACTAAACCCCCACTAGGGGCCTTGTGAACCCCTTTACTTTGCGCACAAACTGAACATGCGTCGATAAAGGCAGTGACATCGCGTTGCATGGTAGGCCACCATACATGGCGCCGAGCTAGCATTAACGTTTTACGGTTGCCCAAATGACCAGCAGTTTTAGCATCATGAAATTCGCGGATAACATCTGAGCGCAGGTGCGGCGGAACAAACTGACACCCCAAAGGTACATCAACAGGAGATTCATTTTGAAAAGACGCCAAGGTATTAGAAAGATCCGGAAGCAATGCCCCGACCACACAACCCAAGGGTAAGATAGGTTCACCAGTATCACCCCGATCCTTGCATTCACCAAACATGCGGGATAGAGCATCTGCTTTGGTATTTTTTACACCCGGCTTAAAGGTAATTATGAAGTTAAAGCGCGAGAAGAATAATGCCCAACGTGCCTGACCAGAGTTCAGCCTCTTGGCAGAACCAATGTATTCAAGATTTTTGTGATCTGTATACACAGTTATAGGATGTAATGAACCCTCCAACCAGTGACGCCATTCATCAAATGCCAGTTTAACTGCTAATAATTCTCTGTTTCCTACATCATAATTTTGTTCTGCAGTACTGAATTTTCGTGAAAAATAGGCGCAAGGATGTAGGCGCTCAGGGCCGGAATATTGGGACAACACTGCACCTACTCCCAACTCAGAAGCGTCATCTTCTATAATAAAGGCTTTCTGAACATCCGGATGAATTAGCACAGGCGCCGAAGTAAAGGCCCGTTTTAAGGTCAGGAAGGCCTCACAGGCAGACGGAGAACAGTTAACCGAAAAAGCCCCCTTACAGGTCAGGTTGGTGAGAGGAGCTACAATATGGGAGAAGCCCTTGATGAAACGTCGATAAAAATTCGCAAACCCGAGGAAACGTTGCAATTCTTTTAGAGTCTTGGGTTGAACCCAATCCTGTACCGCAGAAACTTTCTCCATGTCCATTTCGAGACCCTGACTGGAAATTACATATCCCAGGAAGGGAGCAGTGGTGACCTCAAACATACATTTCGAAAGTTTTGCATATAAGTTGTTCTCTCTTAACTTTTGCAGCACCAACTTAACATGGCGTCTGTGGTCCGCTGGAGGGGGAAAATTGACCAGCGCATCCTTGATGCCTTGCGACAGCCCCACTCTGAATTGACTACACAGAGCGGGGTCATTCCACCTTGATTCGACGGCCCAGCGGCGGAATTCTGCACTGTAATCCTCGGCCGAGTTCCACCCTTGCTTTAAAGCCCGAAGCCTATTTTCTGCCGTGGATTGCTGATCTGGGTGAGCATAGAGGACACCCATGGCGGTGAAGGAGGCCGTGACCGATTGTAAGGCAGCATCATGAGGAGGCAGACTAAAGGCCCAGGACTGAGGGTCTCCTTGAAGTAGAAAAATAACAAGGCCCACACACTGGGTCTCGGTGCCTGAGGAGACAGGTCTCAGTTTAAAATATAGTTGGCAGGCATTCTTGAAATTAGAGAATTTAGCTCGTTCTCCAAAAAATTTCTCGGGTAGCGGAATATTTGGTTCTGAGACGTGAGGTGATACAGAGGAAGCAGGTAATTGACGGGATTCCTGAGTGGCCACTCTTTGAGCGAGTTGGTTTATAGCCGTGGCCATAGCCTGCACCTGCTGTACCAGGTCATCCATGGCCTGTGATAATGTCACGCTCGGGGTAACTCTAGCCTTTTTGATAAGCCCACAACCTCCAAGGAGGAGGAGCCCCCGCTTGCCGGGACGCAGAATACGCCTACTCGGGATCGGTTGCCCCCAGGACTTAATGGCTCAAAGGATGTGAGCTTATATGTAGGAGGTCTGGAGAACCAATAGTTAGAGCGTTGGCAGAGGAAGTCCAGAGACAGGCCAGAGGTCGACAGCGGGAAGACAGAGATCGTAGCGGCACCAAGGATCAGGCAACTCGTAGTCTGGATACAGGCAGGGGTCGGCAACAGGGGTTCAGGATCAAGAGTGGTCGGTACAATCAAGGTCGGCAACAGGAGTTCAGATTGAGAGTGGTCGGTACAATCAAGGTCGGCAACAGGAGTTCAGATCGAGAGTGGTCGGTACAATCAAGGTCGGCAACAGGGGTTCAGATCAGCTACAATTCACAAGAAAGACTAGGTTCTAGGCGCTATCACAGGCAACGGGCTAATGAAGAGGAACCAGATTTATAGGGACAGGCATGAAGGGGAAGTGTAGTGATTGGTGCACATTGGATCACAACTAGGATTGGTCAGAGCATAAGGGATTGATGCTCCTATCCCCCCCAGAGCTGTGCTAACCTGGGCTCATTGGCCCACAGAACAACCCCTGGGCTCATTGGCCAAACCGAAAGATAGGGAGGAGTCCTTTCCTCGCCTGAGCGAGTGAGTGAAGCTACCTCCGGCGGGTGCGCTGAAAGCAGCGCCGCCGGAGGGCATAAGAGGAACGTGCTCGCGGAAGGAGGCGGGGGCGAGGAGAGAGAGGAGCAGTGCTGGCGGGCGCACCAGCCGCCGCCGTTGCTCGACGCGGGTGCCGAGCGGACACCGCAGCAACCGCCGACCGCCCAGACCCGGCACTGGAACGGGGCTCAGGTAAGTGACAGTTCATGACACTAATCTTCTTCTTCTTCTGTTGTCCCCAACGAGGCAACCACCACCTTCATATCGGCCACCAACTCAAGGACCCTCCAATTCAGTTCCAAAACTGCTTGGCGTGTGGTCCCTGTAACAAATTGAGAATAAAACATTAGTTGGAGACCAATACATGTTTGTCACCTGTGGATTGAATGTTTGTTAGTTAGCTAATTAAATAAAGGCCACATATGTCATTCTGCCAAGTCATTAAGCTAAATAAGTGGCCAGAGGTGATTCTGCCAAGTCATTAAGCTAAGTAAGTGGCCAGAGGTCAATCTTAGAATGCCATTGACTATGGCTTGATGTATCTGTGTGTTCATGTCAATTACCACATACTGCAAATAATGGCATTACTACTTACTTGGTTGGTGGCCAAGAGAGGGCTCGTTGGGGACAACCCAACGTCCTGGGCCCTGGCTCTGCTGTGAAGAAGTTCCTGGAGAAACATGGCAATTACAGTCAGTTTTTATATCTTATTCAACAGTAATATAATGTCTATTAAAATGTCTGGGTCATATCAATCACCTTCTCCATGTTCTTCAGGTGGCCGATCTGCCGCTTCCTCAACAACTTCACCCGCTCCCGAAGCATCTATAAAAACAGATGAAGGGAATCAGCTTGGTAGTAAATAGAATGTATATGTGTGTGCGTATACATGAAGAGTCACATACCAGAGGCTCCCGCATGCGTGGCAGGGTACGACTGCCTGCCCACGCCGTGCCGCCCCTCCTCTGTGGAAGGTCCAGGGGCTGGTCGGAGGACCCAACAGAGGAGGGGTAGGACCGTCGCCCTGGAGATCCACCACCTTCACTTCCAGCTGAAGCTTCATGCAGCACTGGTCGGCCTGTGCGCCTCCGGGTGCGGTGGATACGGTAATCCATTTCCAACACTACCAAAGAAAAGGCATTATAAATAAAGGCCTACCTTCTGTCTTAGTTACATCTTGCAAGCAATCACTATGTACTTACTTGGGAAATGGATTACGAAAAACCTCCGCACCCGGGGCATGTGCAGTCGTTTCAGGTCCGACCAATGCTGCATGATCTGCGTGTGGGTGAAGGTGGTGTCGGTTTGTTGCTGTATTTTCACGATGATCTCCAGGGCGACGGTGCGTTTCTCAAAAGAGTTGGGCAGGTAGTCGTACCTGCGCTCCAGCATGGTCTACAAAACATAAAGAAAACATAGCATTTAGTTCCAACTGGCTACCAATATCTGCCAACAATAGATCATTTGACTAAATGACATTAACACACACATTTCTAGGCTAATTAAATCCTTGAAGCTGGCCGAACTGGTGTTTGGCAAGTGTGTGCCGTGACTTTGGTTGTGCACGGATTTGTAGCCACTTTTAAATAAAGCCCTTACTTCCTGCGCTTCCTTAAGGGGTAGACATGCATTTAGCTGGCAAATGAAACTGATAAAAAGACACTTACAAGCATGATGAGCTCTTCTTGTTGGCGGGTGAAGATTGTGGGCGCCATCTTTGTTCTTCTCCGCAGCAGATAAGTAATGCCCCAGCAGTTTCCGGGTTTCGCACGGCCGAACGAATGGCTGGACGCACGCATACGCGAGCGTGTAGGCGTCACAGGCCGCCAATCTTATTTAAAGGTCCCTGGACACACAGCTCATTCTCTTTCTAAATCCATGCAAAATGGCACCAAAGAAACAAGCAGCGGCAAACGGAAAAAAGGCACCCAAGCGGCAGGATGCTTCAGAAGGGCCAAAAACGTATTCCCAAATGTCCAAAACAAAACTGCATCAAACACACAATGCTCCGCCAAAGCCACCCACCACTACTCCCAAAAAAAAGGAGGCACAAGCCAAGAGCAAGACACAGGCCACCAAGCCTACCACAACGGAGGGGAAAAAAACTGGTAAGAGGGTGCGAAGCCCCAGCCCCCCCCCCCCGGGCTCACATCCCCCCCCCCCCCACGTGGCACCAAGGCACTGAGCAAATCCCAAACCCACCGGGAAAGAAGCCCAAGCCGCCAAAGGGCCAGAAGCCACAGCAGGGCCAGAAGCCCCCGACGGCCCAAAAGCCACAGCAGGGCCAGAAGCCCCCGACGGCTCAGAAGCCACAGCAGGGCCAGAAGCCCCCGACGGCCCAGAAGCCACAGCAGGGCCAGAAGCCCCCGACGGCCCAGAAGCCACAGCAGGGCCTGAAGCCCCCGATGGCCCAGAAACCACAGCAGGGCCAAAAGCCCCCGACGGCCCAGAAGCCACAGCAGGGCCAAAAGCCCTAAAAGGCAGAGAATACAAAGCTCCCCATCCCCACCCGCACGGGGCTACCAATCCACGGGCAAGAGTGGCAGAACAACAAGCTCTGGCTCACCTCTGGACCGTCCAAGTACCTCAAAGGGCCATGCTCGTTCCAAGGGCCCACAGAGCCACAGGGCCCCAAGCACAACTTCCAGTTCATCCAGACCCTCTCTTACTCAGCCACATTCTCCACCGGCACAGGTGGCCAGCCAATCACCCTATGCCACATCAACCCCTGCAACTTCTGTGGCCACCCAGCCACGAACACCCAGTCCCTTTCCCAGTCCAGTTAGATCAGCAACCAGCCTGCAGTCCTTAAATTCTCCCACACACACCCAGGCCAGAATGTCACCCCATTTGCCTGGAAACAATGAGGAGCCACAACCACAACCAACAGGGCGCACATTGCGCAGAGGCCACTTGAGTGGTCATTTTGGTGAGGCCCAAACTCTGGCATTGGCTAGAGGCCTCACGTTATATTATGATGAGCTATATGGGAGCAAATCAAAAGCAACAAGCAAGCAGCGCAAAGCTGAGATTTTGGCAGACCTCACCAGACAAGCAGCGGGGGACGAGCTCAAAGATGTAGAACAGATTCAACGGAAAATATCGGACCTCAAATATGCCGCACAGAAGAAAGAGAATAAAAGGCGGCATTACTGGTACATATCTTATTTTTGTTTTTTTATTTTTCTTGTATAGACATCATTGAGCTAAATTTGTGTAACTATGTTTTTCAGCTTACAAACTGGTGGAGGATCCCCACTAAATTGCAATTTACCCAGGTTGAGGAGATGGTGCTGGGCCTGCTACATCCTGTTGCGGTAGAGGGACACTCGGCACAACAGGACACAGACAACCCGCCTATTCCTGCAGGTTAGTAATGTTTTCTTTTCCCAAAAAATTGTGCAACCTGTGAAATTATCCAGCAAGGCATATCTAAACACATGCCCCTAGGGTGTGCCTTGTAGTGGAGTGAACAATTTGACCAGGGTGTGTCATGTGTGTGGACAGATAATTTGATAATTTGGTTGTCCATACATTACGTTTCTGAACATTTTGGAAGAGTAGTAAAGTATTGAGATTAGCAAAGGACTGCCTGATATGTATTTCTATTCAATTTCATCCAACACTTACATCTTTATCTGTTGCCCACTGGGGGTTGAGCTGTGCTTGGGTCCCAAAGGCTTAAGATGGGGTGATTGCAATGTTTTCATAGATACAATGGTAACCAGCAGAATCTTATCGTAACTGCTATTTGCAAGCTGAGTGTGTTCACTTAATGGCCTATAAGGGATGTTTAAACACACACAACAGGCAGTACTTGCATGTTTGGTTGGCTTCATAATCCATTTTTAAGATAATGGCATTCATAGTAAAGGTCAAGTTGCACCGTTGTGGTAGTGGCCATTCCAGCTTGGCCACGTGTTTGATTTAAGCATATGTGTTATTAACCATCACCAATGCATAGTTGTGTGTTTACATTGTTTGTTTTCTTCTAATGCAGCCCAGAATCCCTCAGCTAGTGGGGAATCCTCTGCCAGTTTTACAATGCCGTCTTCTTCCGTGCTGCCTCGGACACACGATCTGATATCTACTGTAAGTGTCTTTTTATGATGTTGCTTATGCATGTGACTTGCCATGTTTCTTTTTGCTGAATTACATATCTATTCCCCAAACTGAACCTTTGTTATTTACATGTCCCAACAGACCCACACACTGATGGAGGAAATCCAGGAGCTGGAGGAAGATGGACCCTTCATTGTACCTTCTGAACAGCTCCCCCTGGGACAGAATCTGCAACTGTCTCAACATGTTTCTCCACCAAATCCCCAGCAGCAGAGTGAAGCTGGCTGCATGCTGCCAGCCCACTGTGGGCAGCATGCAGAGACTGAGCCGACAGTCCCCAGTGTTAGCTCTGCAGCTGAGGATTTGCCAAGCAGGCCTGTGGCTGTTGGTGGACCTAGAGGCACATCATCTGCACGCCCCCCAACCCGGGGAATTGGGATGCGTAGTCGAGTACATTGCCCAGTTTCCCAGGGCCGGGGTGCGCAGATGATGGAGTCAGCATGGCACCATGAGAGGCGGCTATTTCGCCTCCAAAATCAACAAAACCATGGGCAATTAGAAACATTAAACAACACCTTAAACTTCATGCTGACTGAATTTAGGTCCAACAACAGCCACATGGCCACCTTATCCAATTATTACAGTGCCATGCTTGAGGAAGTTCGAAATAGCAACAGCCACATTGCCACTTTAACTAACAATCTCAGTGCCATGATGGCTGAATTTCGAACTTCAAATAGAAACATGTTGGAACAGTTGCAGATTCTGAATGCCACACAGGCCCAGGTGAGGGCCCACCTCCAAGGGCCCCAACCTGGGTTTTATGGGCATCCCCCATTTTAAGGCCTATTTGGCCTTTATCTGCTCCACATCTTTAATCTACATCCCCACTGTATTGACCTGTCTGGTGAGCCCTACCAATATACCCTTTTGGTATGGCTTTGCTTGTTTGCTTTGGTTTGGCACCCATATAGCTCATTAGAGTGCTGAGGTAGGCCACTAGCCAATGCCGGAGGTGAAGCCTCAATGAACCTGCCACTCAAGCTGTTGCGCTGCATGCTTGTGGTGATTTACATTGGATCTGGCTCCTCCTGCTTGTAGGCATGATTGTGGGACATTCTGGGTTGGCAAACTACTACCTTGACCCCTGGATGAGATTGAACTGGACTTGGATTGGGACTGGGGGTTCTTGTTTGGGTGGCCCACTGAGTAACAGGTGTAGATGTGGCATAGGTTTGGCTGCTTTACACCTGTGCCTGTGGCAAATGTGGCCAAGCAGGAGAGGGTGTGTCTGTGGGCCAATTTGTTTTCTCCAAAATCTTGACATGGCAACGTTTGTCACATATTTTTATATATATCAAATTTGAATTAAACTTTGGGCTGGAGTGCCTTACTTTGAAACTCCTGCCTGTGGCCAATTGCTATGTGGCATCATTTTGCAACAATGACATTTTCTGTTTGACCATGTTTTCTCTGGAACTATGGGAGTGACCATCATCTCCAATGTTTGCTTTTCAAATAAACAACATACATTTTGAATTAACCTGTTGGTGACTAAGTTAATGCCTTTAGGTTTTTGTGGAATAAAGATGACTTAAAGTTTGCACTAACAAATTTGGATAAAAAAAAAACATGAGTCTAAAATCAGTTGTGATGTGGTTTGTAATTAATTCATTACTGATAAAAGTAAAAGTAATAACCAAACATACAAACACAAAGTGAACAAAACACTATTAACAAACAAGAAAGGGAAAATAACAAAGGGACACCAAATTAAGCAAAATGTGTGGCTATTAAAATGGAGCGCACTGCTTGTGCAGACGCACTATGTGGGCCACGAAAGTCCTCCTCTGGGTTATCGGTGGGTGGAGAGGAGGGCAAATCCACATACCGGGGGACACGTTGCAATATTGCAAAATTATGCAACACAGCACACGCCATTATAATATCTATGACCTTTTTGGGGTCATACTGAAGTGCTCCCCCGGTATGGTCCAAGCATCGGAAGCGGGTCTTCAATAGTCCAAAAGCCCTCTCCACCACAGCCCTGGTCTTCGTGTGCACCCTATTATATGCCTCCTCGGCTGCATTCTGGGGCCGGAGGACGGGCGTCAACAGCCACGGAAGGAGTGGATAGCCTGCCAAAATTAAATATTAAACACATAAATTACACATTACTAAATAAATGGAATCCAAAAAATGCTCCAGCAACATGAATAAGAGGCTAGGTCAAACACCATGAGCATACATATTGCACAGGCAAAAACTAAACATAACCACATCAAATAGATGTGGGATCCATTTTAACAGGTTTAACTGGTTTTGCTTTTGGTTTAGGACTGTGCTGCTCAGCAATCTTGGATGTGTTAACTTTTCAGGACCCCGTATTTGCTTTGTCTGAGGCTAAAACAGCTCTAACCCACCCAGTAAGTGTAATGCATCTAAGCAAAGATGGCGCAGACCCCATCACAAAGTCAATAACATACCGTATATACTCGAGTATAAGCCGAGTTTTTCAGCCCACTTTTTGGGCTGAAAAAAGCCACCTCGGCTTATACTCGAGTCAATACGGCGCCGTCAGCCGCTCCCCGCCGCCGCCTGCACTTCCAGGCTGCTGGTCGTCGGTGGGCGTGCCCCATATGGCCGGCGTCCAATGAAAACATTGGACGCCGGCCATATGGGGCACGCCCACCGACGACCAGCGCGCAACAGCCAGGAAGTGCTGGCGGCGGCGGGAGCGGCTGACGGCGGCGAAGGGAGCGGATGACGGCGGCGGATGATGGCGGCTGGCGGCGGCGGGAGCGGCTGAAGGCGGAGGCGACGGCGGCGGCTGGCGGCGGCGGGAGCGGCTGACGGCGGCGGAGGGAGCGGCTGAAGGCTGGAGGGAGCGGCGGCGCTGAATGGAGAGAGCGACCGGCTGGAGGAGGAGGTTGGTGGCGGCAGCAGCAGCAGGTACCGTTTGTGTGTGTGTGAGTGTGTGTGTGCGTGCACGCTGGTTCATGCTGACCTCCCTCTCATCTCTATGCCCAGTCCTTTAGAGCAGGGGCAGGGCCAAAAAATGTGCCTTTCCTGTCCACAGCAGCATTAACCCTGCCTGTCCCTGCTTTCCCCCCAAGAATGTTTAATGCCTCGGCTTATACTCGAGTCAATAGCTTGTTCCACTTTTTTGGGGTAAAATTAGGTGCCTCGGCTTATACACGGATCGGCCTATACTCGAGTATATACGGTAATTACAAGCGAGTGTGTTGAAGACTGATTAGTAATTTCCTGTAACTTGCAATTTTGTTTTAGGTCAATGCAGAACAAACATTTAGCCAGGCTTGGTTTTGTTAAAAATATAATGTTTCAGGTCGGGTTTAAAATTTAAACAAGCTTATCAAATAGGCATATTCTCATACATGGGAAATCAAGTAAAATCAGAGGCATACATAGAAAATCAAATAACGTTATTGGCGTGAACTTACCAAGGAGCCATCCACCGGAAAATTCCCCAGACTCAAACCGACCGTACAATCCAGATCTTTGAAGGATGTAGGCATCATGGGATGAGCCTGGGAACCCGGCGAGCAGACTAAGGAACCGCATGTCCGGGGCCACCACTGCTTACACATTCAGTGAATGGCCCATTTTGCGGTTCCTGGGATAAAATAAAAAACAACTAGATTAGCAAGGCAAGGCAAAATATTGAAAGTCTAACTTCTAACACACTTTACAAGGAGGGACTATTACGAAGGAGGAATAAATTACAAGGAGTGACTATTAACAAGGAGGGATTAAGTACAAGGAGGGATTACTTACAATGAGGGGCAAGTTTCATTTAGGCAATAATTACTCTAAGGGACTACTTAGAATGATGGAATCATTACAAGGAAGGACTATTAAGAAGGAGGAATAAATTACAAGGAGTGACTATTAACAAGGAGGGATTAAGTACAAGGAGGGATTACTTACAAGGAGGGACTATTAAGAAGGAGGAATAAATTACAAGGAGTGACTATTAACAAGGAGGGATTAAGTACAAGGAGGGATTACTTACAATGAGGGGCAAGTTTCATTTAGGCAATAATTACGCTAAGGGACTATTTAGAATGATGGAATCATTACAAGGAGGGACTATTAAGACGGAGGAATAAATTTCAAGGAGTGACTATTGACAAGGAGGGATTAAGTACAAGGAGGGACTACTTACAATGAGGGGCAAGTTTCATTTAGGCAATAATTACTCTAAGGGACTATTAAGAATGATGGGATCATTACAAGGAGGGGCTATTAAGAAGGAGGAATAAATTGCAAGGAGTGACTATTAACAAGGAGGGATTAAGTACAAGGAGGGATTACTTACAATGAGGGGCAAGTTTCATTTAGGCAATAATTACTATAAGGGACTTTTTAGAATGAGGGAATCATTGCAAGGAGGGACTATTAACAAGGGGGAATTAAGTACAATGAGGGATTAATTCCAAAGAGGGACTAGAATCATTTAGCCAAAACTTACAAGGAGGGACTAATTTCAATGAGGGTTTTTTAATGAAATATCTAAATTAGATGAAGGTAAAGTACATGTAAAAAACACTGATTGTACTTGCCTGTAGATGTGCTCGTCGGCTGCCGGAGGCACCAGGGTAACGTGGGTGCAGTCAATTGCACCCATGACGTTGGGCATGTCGGCGATATTATAAAATGCCAGCTTAATCGCGTTTCTGGCTACCATATCGCCAGGAAAACAAATATATTTCCAAGTTATGGTAGCCATGCCTTCCAAAAATTTGGATAGTGCGCGGCTCAGCACAGGCTGGGAGATCCCCACAGAGAGGGCACCCAGCCCCTGGAACGAGCAGTTCGCCAAAAATTGCAGGCAGCCAAGCATCTTGGTCATACCTGAAATTGCTTGCCCCTTCCTTGTGGTGCGGGCTAACCATGGCCGCAGCTCACTATACAATTTATGGAGAGAAGCGCGATTAAGTCTGGTCAGCTCGAACAGTTCAACATCATGCATGCAATCGATGTGCATGCGTCGCGCAATCTGGACTCTGACCTCCGGACGATCTCAATGCCCATGAGCTGCAGATCCTCATGCTCCTCAAAACACAATTCTGTGAGATACTCACCTGTAGAATTGGTTTTTCTGGGAATCCATTCCATACACTCCTTACTCTTGGGTTTCCTCCTCCTTGCTGATCACGTGACTGCAAGAAAGAAACAGGCGCGGCCCTCCCGGCCCATAAGTAGCAGCTGCCCCTAATCAGATCAGTTTACTTAAAAAGCAGTAAATAATTTAGAGGCAGGCCGGGAGGCCGCAATAAGAATCCATGTTAGTACACATCAAACTCAACCAAAAAATGCTCTCAAAATTAAGTAATATTACTTATATTTTTTTTTTTTTTATCTCTTCATAAATCTCTATGCATATATATATATATAAAATCTTATATATATATCTTCTCTTTCTCTTTAAATGCTCTGAATTAATAATCAAAAAATGATTAAACACACCATCAGAAAAGCATCGGAAGATAACATGACCCACAAAAAACGGGTGGGCCGGAGTGTATGGAATGGATTCCCAGAAAAACCAATTCTACAGGTGAGTATCTCACAGAATTGTGTTTTTTCTTCCAATCCATTCCATACACTCCTTACTCTTGGGATCTCCAAAAGCAGTGCCATCTATGGGCGGGATCCTCTAATGCAGAACGGCAGGAAGTTCACTTCACTACTGCCTGTAGAATCTTCCGACCAACAACAGCGTCAGCTGAGGCTCTAACATCCACCTTTGTAAAACTTGGTGAAAGTATGAACAGAAGACCAGGTGGCCGCTTTGCAAACCTGTTCCACCGAAGCCTGATGCCGAAAAGCCCAGGAAGCCCCAATGGCCCTAGTGGAATGGGCTGTGACCTGAAAAGGGGGTTCTTTTCCCTTGGCCGAGTAAGCTCTAGCTACTGCCTGCTTAATCCACTTACTGACAGTGGCCTTAGCTGGCGGAAGCCCCCTTTTTTGGTCCTTCTGAAATGACAAAAAGAAAAACCGTCTTGCGGAAGGCATCTGTAGCTGCCAAATAATACCTGATGGCTCTAACCACATCTAAAGAATGAAGCGCCCTTTCCTTAGCATTAGCCGGAACTGGGCATAGTACCTCCTGATCAAGGTGAAAAGGAGAGATGACCTTAGGTAAAAAAATCAGGCTTAAAACGAAAAACTACCTTGTCTCTGTGTAACTCAAAATAAGGAGACTTCATGCATAAAGCGGCTAACTCTGAAACACGCCGCACAGAGGAGATTGCCACTAAAAATATTACCTTAAGCGTCAAAATGCTTATTGGAGAATCAATCATAGGTTCAAAGGGAGCACCCTGAAGAGCCGTCAACACCAAATTCAAGTCCCACACCGGTAGAATAGACTTGCGTGGTGGACGAACATGAGTGACTCCCTGAAAAAAAGTCTTAATGAGTCTATTACTAGCGATAGACTTCTGGAAAAAAATGGATAAGGTAGATACCTGTCCCTTTAGAGTGCTTAATTGTAGACCCATTTCTAAGCCATTCTGAAGGAATTCTAGAATTCTGGAAATTGAATACAATCTGCATGAGACATTCCTAGCCTCATACCAGGATATGAATGACCGCCAGATCCTGTAATAAATCATGGAAGACTACTTCTTCCGGGCCTGAATCATGGTATGAATGACCTTAGCCAATAATCCCTTCTCAGCTAGGACCGTGGTCTCAATAGCCAAGCCGTCAAAGCCAGCATCTGTAAATTCGGGTCCCGAAGCGCCCCCTGAGTGAGAAGATCTGGCTCGATCGGTAGGCGCCATTGGTCTACCGCCATCCTTGTTATGTCTGAGACCCAACTTCTTCTTGGCCAATGAGGAGCTACTAGAATGGTAGGTACTCCTTCCTGAATTATCCTTCTTAGTACTCGACTCAGAAGCGGAAACAGGGGAAAAATGTCCAAGGGACCGAAAGGGTGTCCGTGGCTATAGCCAAAGGATCTCTTGACAGGGACATGAATCTCGGCTGCTTGTGATTGTGTCTGGACACAAAGGGATCCACTTCCGGGACGTCCCCAGCGAAGACAAATGGCTTGAAAAACCTTCCAACTGAGGGACCATTCTCCCCGATGCAGAATCTTCCTGCTCAGAACGTCGGCCTCCTGATTTCCCCGGGATGTAAACTGCCGAGATGCAGGGAACATTCTCCTCTGCCCAGATCAGAATCCGGCTTAACTCTCGAAGAGCACCCTAGTTCCGGGTACCCCCCTGATGATTGATATAAGCAACCACCATCCGGTTGTCCGACTGGCCTTGGACTGCCTGTCCCTTCAAGCTGGGGGTCAGATACTGAAGAACTAGCCCGATGGCTCTTAATTCCAATACATTTATGGGAAGCTGATTTTCTCTCGGTCCCCATTGGCCCTGGACTTTCTGAGTCTGCCAAATGCCGCCCCATCCTGTGAGACTGGCATCCGTGGCAATGAACTGCCACTGTGGAGTCAAGAAGGACCTGCCTACAGACAGATGAAGTGGGTCCATCCACCACAGAAGGGAATGTCTTGCCAAGGGCGTTAGTACAAAGATCTGATCCAGCGACTGTGGGGCTCGATCCCAGCTCGCCAATAGATTCCATTGAAGGGGCCTCATGTGAAACTGAGCAAAGGGCACCGCCTCAAAGCAGGCCACCATCAGGCCCATCAACTTCATACCCAGCCGAATAGTCGGCTGTCGGCAAGCCAGAAAGCACTATCTGATCTTGGATTAGTCGAGTCTTCTGTTCTGGAAGATACACCTTGACTTGGACGGTGTCCAGAATCAAACCTAAGAAGTTCCTTACTGGTGCCGGAGTGATATGAGACTTCGGGTAATTGATCACCCAGCCAAATTCATCCAGAGCCGATCGGATCATATGTGTGTCCTTCAGGATCTGCTGCTGCAATCCGGCTGATATTAGAAGATCATCCAGATAGGGGACAATACAAATCCCCTGGCTCCTGAAAATTGCCATGAGACCTGCCAAAACCTTAGTGAAAACTCTTGGAGCCGAGGATATCCCCAACGGGAGTGCCACAAACTGGAAATGCTAGTCTTCCAGGGCAAACCTCAGGAATCTTTGATGTCCCGGAAAAATTGGCACATGCAGATATGCGTCCCTTATGTCTATGGTAGTATAAGATCCCCGGGTCGAACTACTGTTAAAGCTGACCTCACCGTTTCCATGCGGAAGTGTCTCACGCGGATATACTTGTTCAGATCCTTCAGGTCTAAAATGGGACGAGTTGACCCATCCTTCTTGGGGATTGTAAACAGGTTGGAGTAAAACCCCTGACCTTCCTGAAAGGGTACTCGAGCAATTACCCCTTTTTGAAGAAGATGCTGAATTGCGGACTTCAGGGCATCTAGCTTTGACTGGTTCCGGGATGCCCCTGACCGAAGGAACCTTGCGGGCGGTCTGGCTGCAAACTCGATCTTGTAACCTGAGGACACTACCTCTTGGATCCACTGATCCCTTACGTGGCGCCTCCAGATATGAGCAAACTGCAAAAGCCGTCCCCCCACCCGCTCGGGTGAGGGCGCCCTCTCATGCTGAAGTGGACTTGGCTGGAGGTTTAGGCCTACTTCTCCAGGATCCTCCTGCCCTATTACGCGCTCTTCCTCTACCCCAAAAATTCTTGCGGGAGGAAGGCCGAAAGGCCCCTCTGCCCCTCCGAAGGGCCGAAAAGATGATGACCTCTGAAAAGGCCTAGTCGATTTTTTCCTCTGAGGCAGTTTGCCGTCCTTAACCATACCGTCCAGCTTTTCCCCAAAAAGTCTGCTCCCTAAAAAGGGTAAATCCGTCAGTGCCTTTTTAGCGGCGGCGTCCGCTCACCATTGTCTAAGCCATAATGAACGGCGTAATGCCACAAGGAGCGCAGAAGTTCTGGCTGCCAACCTGACTGCATCCTCCATTGCAGTAATGGCAAATGCATTAAAGTCCAAACAGTCCTTAAAGTCTTGGGACAGCCTGCGCGACCTGGCCTTGGCTAGTTTCTTCTTCATCTTCTTTCCCGACGCCAGGGATACAATGGCCGTGGCACAAACCGGGCGGAGAAGGGAGCCTATCATGGCGAAGGCATGGCAGGCCAACTGATCCATATGTTTCTCTGTGGGATCTCTAAGGGACCCCATAGTAGCGGATGGCATCACTGAAGTGTTAGATAACCCTGCCACAGGGGAGTCCGCATCAGGCGGATAAGACCAAATTTTGATTATGTCTGCCAGGAAAGGATATCTGACATCTAGAATCTTAGGAATGGCCTGTAATTTATTAGGGTTTTCCCACTCCTTAAGAAACATCCTAGAAAAGTGTGGTTGTTCAAGGAACACCTGCTTTGCCTGACAGGCTTAAACAGATCATCCTTCTTTCTTTTCACAACCTCAGGAGGGGAGATATTCCAGGTATCAAAAACTACCGAAAGTAGACCTTCAGTCTCATTCACAAGGAGAGGATCCTCATCGGATGAAAACAAAATGGAGTTACTATCCTCTTCCGATTGCAGCTTGCCCTCAGAGGCCTGCTCGTCCATATAATCCTCATCCTCTTCTTCACCGAAGGAGGCAACTACTGCCAAAGGCTCTAAATGTCTTTTCTTATAGGTGGCCCGTTTGGCAAAACCAAAGACAACTCTCCAGATTATTCAGCCTGTAAGCAAAACCTGTTTGTCCATCACTGCTTTCACCCCCTTGAGGGGAAACAGGGGATGGATAAGCCGCCGTGCTCCCTCCAGCATTCGCTGTGCTAGATACTCGATCAGCCACTCTGTTGTGATCTAGGCCGATCATAACGGCGCAGGCGGAACATACTGTGCCAAAAGCTGCCTAGAGGATGCAGTTTTGCACAAAGGGCAGATCTTTTCCTGCTCCAGAGGGATGCCGTATCGCTATCCCCAATGCCTCCCACATGGTGTTTATTATATATATCTTTTTTTTTTTTTTTTTTTTTTTTTTAATATATATATATATAGGCCAACCGACCCAAGAGGGCCTGAGCCTGAACCAATCCCCTAAAAAAGGGACCGGGAGGAACCGCAACCCTGTTTTTTGTCCTTCTTCCAAATCTAAAAATAAAAGAGGAGGCAAATGGATTAATAACTGATCTTTTTCCCTCTTTTCTTTTCTTCCTTCTTTAAAAGCATTCTTTCAAGAAATGAACTTACTTTTAATCGCTTATATATAAGAGTATTATAGTAATATCTTAAAGATATTATAATGACATTGTAATGATATTATAATAAATAAAAGCAATAAAAGCGATAAAATAATTATCTTATGAGTAAATACAAAATAATTAAATTGATAAAAACAGAACACTAATTATTATTAAAGAGAAAAAAAACTAATACTGTAAAAAATAAATATAATGATCATTAGTATAAAAGACACTTGGAAAAAGTTTAACAATATTTAAAAATATTTAAAATTGTTTAATAAAGGATTGATATAAAGAATCCAAACCAAAGTCAAATCCTTATATTCTATAATAATATAACCACTCACCTTGCTGCAAGTTTTCAACCTGAAAGGGAGATGGCAGAATCAAACTACACAGGCACTTATTAATGAATCAGGCCTCACCTGCAACTCACAAAACCTCCACTCACCTTGCTGCTAGTTTTCAACCTGAAAGGGAGATGGCAGAATCAAACTACACAGGCACTTATTAATGAATCAGGCCTCACCTGCAACTCACAAAACCTCCACTCACCCTGCTACAAGTTTTCAACCTGAAAGGGAGATGGCAGAATCAAACTGCACAGGCACTTATTACTAAATCAGGCCTCACCTGCAACTCACAAAACCTCCTACACGCATGTCCCCCTGGCCATAGAATGGCCGCTTGAAATCTTGAAGAGGGGAGGTCTGGGGAGAGGCGCCCCGCGCGCATATCAGGGTTTTGGGGGGGGGGGTAGGAGGCCCAGGCTACAACATAGGCTGCGCTGCTAAGGAGAGGAAAAAAGAGCGCACAGCCGTCCTTAATGCACACCCGAAGATAAGTGCGAGGGGAGGGGGGCATAGCACAGGTCACAGACGTAGCTTCTTACCTGCTAAACAGAGACAGCACATCCACCTCCTTCCAGCACAAGAGGGAGAGTGAGTGAACAGCCAGGTGGTTCTGGTATACTCCACCTCCACCTGTGTGACCTCAGTCAAGCTCTTAAAGGCATATACCAAAGAAAAAAATCTTTCCTTTTTTCCTAAATAAAGCCTACCTAAACTGGAAGAAGGAAGGGTTGGGTGAAAATAAAAATATCCTCAGCAGGTACACCAGAGAGAAACCTGCGGCTGACTTGCTTTCTGAGAAGCCTGCAGCCCAGAGCATATACACTCTGTATGCGCCCCAAGACCCCGGCGCTTCCACCTTACCTTCACGGACCCCAAAACAGCCAATGCTGTGGAGGCATAAACTTGGGTCTTGAGGGATCCATGGGAATAAGGCTCTGCAGAGAGCAGACAGGGTTCAGTCCCTCGCTTGCTGCCAAAACCTTGAGAGCTACGTGAATCTTCAGTCAGTCATCTTGCCACTGCAAGAAATAAAACTGATCTGATTAGGGGCAGCTGCTACTTATGGGCCGGGAGGGCCGCGCCTGTTTCTTTCTTGCAGTCACGTGATCAGCAAGGAGGAGGAAACCCAAGAGTAAGGAGTGTATGGAATGGATTGGAAGAAAAATGCACTTGAGTCGTCCATAGCTGCTAGCCTGCTAGTTCCGAGGTTAAAATGGTCCCGTAAGGGGATCGAAAATGAAACGGTTTTATAGGGTGGTGGTCCCTCGGCAATCAGCTCTCTGAATTAATTGCAAGCCCATAGCAATAACGTAAGTTATCTGAAGGAACGAAAAATGTCTGATTTGGATGGAAAAATGTCTTGAACTTACGAAATAAATCCGATTTACTTTGGATCAGTGAAAGATCATATACGCACACGTCCGAACGTTCGTGCGAATGAAAAATGAGCGTAAAAAAACAAGAAAAAGACAATCGAGCCTAATGTTCTTTCATTCTAAGAGACTTTGAATTGATATACAATCTTAGCCTTACCTAGATATCCTAGTAGAGGAAAAGATACCATGAATATTTCTGCATGTATCCTTCATACATAAAGGAAACAATGTATTCTGCTAAACATGCAATGTTTTTTTTTTCTTTTTAAAAAAAGAAGCTATATTTTCAGAATAATTTTTACATTAAATCTGAACTTTACCCTGAATAAAAGTCTATCTTGTATGTCCCCCCCCCCCCCCCCCACCCTGTACATACAGATTGCCCACATTTAAAATCATCCTACCTGCACCCAGTGCATTTTCTGAGCCTTTTAACATCCAAGATGGTGGCCTGTGGAGTCTCAGGCTGCCTGCAAACAGGAAGTGTCTTCTGACTATGCCACTCTGCATTCTGGGATTGATGTACTTTTCCTGACCCCAGTTCTGCTCTGTCTATGCAGAGTTCAGCTATAACCCGTCCCCTACACTTGGCTTCTCACTCCTCTCCAGAGCATGTGATGCTGGAAAGGAACAGAGTTGCAGCCCAGCAAGGAAAGAAATAGTACATAAGCGACTAGAAACTTAATATATATAAATATTAGATATTTGAGATGGCTTAACTCTATGCAGGTGTTATGGAATAGCAGGCAGACTTCATGCTGCATACCTGCATGGCAGCAGCTATCTTGCCACATACATGATTCCACATTATTTAAAAGCCCAATCCCACAGTCAAAATTGCAATCCTCCTTTATTTCTAGTATGAAGCCATCAGCTGTGATGCCTCATTGCTCTGCTGCACAGCTGACAGAATTGTATCATTTTAGAACATTTATATGTTTACACTGATTGAATGGTGTGTGGTAAATCCACAGTGAACGGTAATGAAGATACATTGTTGCATCTTTCCCCTCACACACACACAATCTCTCTAGCAGCTGGTTATTCAGTGTGTGTTTTTATATAACACAACACACAAGCTGCTTGTGTTTCTGAGGCATTTATATCAGTTTGGTGTGGGCTGCTGCTGGCACAGCTCTCCCCTCATGCTTATGTGTGACAAGATGACCGCTCTCATGCAGTTCTGCAGCAAAAAATCGGCCTGTAATTCCAGAAGATCTCAATAGAGTTAAGCCGTGTCAAATAGTTTTTGCAATAGGGGGGCTTTAGGGGAGTAATTTACTAAACTTTCTTTTTTTGGCTTTTGGTCCGCTTTAAAGTGTTACCCCTGTGCTGTTCCCTACTGTAATACACTCTTTGTATTGCATTGAAGTGAGCTGAGATTGATTCTTACAGAGGGGGTGACAACCTGACACTAGCCTCAGGATTGTATTTGTGGTCTGGATCAGGGTGTGGGCGCAGCAGGCAGAGGAAGAAGAGGAGGAAATCCCCCTTCCTTTCTGTGACCAGAGATAACAGACTGCATGAAACTGACACTGCATCAGGTAAGCTACCACACTGTGAGCTGGTTGGCAAGGTAAACACATCGGGTGGGGGGTTCCCACAGCGGGACATCCTAACTCGGGATGCCCCAGGGAGAGGGAATTAGGTGGCCATGGAGCCTCATAGAAACCATGGTTGCATCTGGTTCACTTCATTGGCTGCTCCCCATTTAGACACATGATGACGTCAAATCAGGTCATTTTAATTTAAATCATATTTTATAAAAATTACTTCAAGCGTTCTTTCCTCTGTCTTTCTTTTTTTCCACATTTCATCAATTTTTCTCGCTTTTTCACAGTCACTCAACTCCTTTTCTGCATTCATCCTGACATTCTCTCTTTTCCACAATTCTCTCCCCATTAAAAAACAAAACAAAAAAAAACGCTATATCTTTTGCTTTTCCACATTCCACCCACCTTTCTCTCCCATCTTCTGTTTCTCTTTTCACCTTCCCTCTATCCCCTTCTTTTTTCCAGATTTCCCCATTCTCCCCTTTGCTTCCGCAACTTGTTTCATCTCTCTCTTACATATTATCTAAATCTCTTCTTTTCTTATGTTTCTCTCTAAACATCCCTCCCCCCTCCCTCACTGCCTTTTGGATGTCGGTGTTATCTAAAATGCAGACATCCGGCAGCATTCCTGGCCCCTTTGCACCCCCCCCCACACTTAGCCGTCGCTGAGTGAAGGCTGCAAACATTAGCCGTACTCGCCCTTTGCTGTCCCTCTTCAAATGTCCTGCGCCGCTCAAATCTTGCAGGATTTGCGCTGAGTGTGATTACAGCCTATGCAATGAAAGATCTGAGGGGTGGTGAAGAGCATGACGGGATGGCAAAATGGCACTGCCCAATGGAGACGGCATGGGACCAAGGGATCCCGGGGCGCGATGCGACTGAACAGGTAAGTCAAAAGTTGTATAAAGTGAAATCAGAGAGGCCGGGGGTGGGGACGAGCAAGCCAGGTCTGTGCAGTTTGTATTAACTCGCCAATACCTGCAATGTTTCCTTTTAACCTACTGTAAGGTCGGTCCTGCATACATTTTTAGCAACCCCCACCTTGTGCCTTGCTCATTGCTTTGATACCATGATATGAAATGATCATCTCTTTCTGTGTCTTCCTCTCAGCTTGCATTTGATTGGCAACATCCCTCCAGCAGAACAACACAGTCAGGGGTTGGAAGCAAGCAGTGCATCTGAGAACACAATTATCACTGAGACAGAGGTGTGTTTGGCTTAAACAGATTGGAGGTAGGATACAATGTTACAGTTTAAGCTCTGTTTTACGGTAAAATGCAAGGTCTGCCTTTGTTCATATTTTTTTTTCTTTTTATTATATTATTTTTATTATATTACGCAGGAAGTTTACTAGATGACAGAAACATAGTGAAATAAAGGCTTGGGCTAAAGTGATTTTTCATTATCTTTTATAACAGAAAACATCTATTTCCCAGAGCCAGGAATCCAAAATGAAACTCAAATTTGATGGTGTGTTCCACTATGTCGATGTATTCACTGTAAGCTCCCAGCTCTTTGTGTTTATTTTAAAAGGCACAACACCCAAGCCAAGATATGCGACCAAATACTGGGCCAAGAACACTTGGTGGAGGACTGCCAAATATATTTGGTATATAGTCCTGTCTAAAAAAACACAAAAGGACACTCAGATTTTATCTCCCGCAGTTAATGGCTCCTATCCTGGTGCTTGATAGGGGGGGGGGGTGCATTTATAAGGGAGACGCTGATGACTCAAAATTTGACCCGGACAGTGGGATAATCGATCTATAATGGGTGAGTTGCTGAGTGTATGACTAGGAGCCATCAGCTGTGGGGGACAAAAGGTGAGTATATATATTTTTAATTTTTTTCCCCAGGCTGGACAATTACACCTATCTCTTGGAAGTTTATTAACACCTCATAATATCAGTCAGGTAAATACAGACAACATCTTGATAATAAACAGCTTATGCTGATTTGAGTAATATTACAGGATATTTAAAGTCATTGTCCAGGCACTCTGAAGTACCCTTAGTGTGTAGGGCTACAAATGGCATTTCAAGTCATTATAAAAGTTATACCACATGTTGTTCTGTGATGGGTGTGGCAAGAGGGAGTGATGGCAGCATGCTGTGTGCATTGCATTAGATTGAGCTGGACTTGGCTGGCAGTTTGGAGAGCTCCTTTATAGCCTATTACTAAGATAGGGGGTTGTATTGGTAGTCTTGCTCAGGGGGAGGCAATGGAGGAAGAGGAAAATGAGACTGCCCTTCTCTTTAGCGACTGGAGCAAATAGACAGCATGGATGAACACTGTATCAGGTAAGCTACCAGGCAATTGCTTTTAAATTGTGACTGATCAATCCCTTCTAGTGCCAGCTACTAGAGTCTCATGTAGCAGCCTCTCCTACCGTTAAGTGCCAGCTATGTGAGACTCACGTAGCTGAATTTAAACCCCCACACAAAAAAATAGAAAAGTTAAAAACTCACCTGACCCCTCGTTGGATTAGCCCGGGTCTTGTCTTCACCCAGGGGGCATGCGATCCCACCCAGAGCTCTTCTGGCTTCAGGAGAGTGCCCAAAATTGTGCCCCCCTGCTTCAGCCGCTGCTGCTAACTGTAAAAAAAATGACATTTACTCCCACTCGCCGGGTCTCCTCTTTACCAGAGGGTGAGAAATTACCCTCTTCTTCACTTCCTGGGTAACCAGCAGCTAGCCCCGCCCTTTGTCATCTATGACATCACCCGGCAACTGGCATTTCTCATCTGCCCTGAGATGATCGGTAACATCGGGTGATTGGAGGAGCAAGGTTGGAGGGTGAGAGGGCTGTGATCCCTTGCCCCCCCAGCCCCCCTCCACGATCACCCGACAGCGGGCATCGGAGCTTCGTGGGACAGGATCACTGGGGGACAGCGGAGGATCGAAGGTGATTAGAGAAAAAAAATAAATAAATGTCATTTTTTTCTGTGTGTGTGTTTATTTTTAATGTTAACCCTTTGTGAATTGGTAAGGGATCCATGAGACCCCTATACCAGTTCACAAGGCTCGGGAGCTGGCAAGTCACCTGCGGCTAGTGGGTTATCCGATGGATAAGAGGTAAGTATTTAAAATAAAACTATTACAATATTTTTTTCTGTGTGTGTGTTTTTTTTTTTACATTTAACCAGTTGTGAACTGGGGTTTTCATGTGCAATATGGTTTTCTTTATTAAAACAAATGTTTTATTTAAAATAAAGGAGTCGATTTTTTTGTTTTTTTTTCCTAAAAATTTGAAAAAAAAACTGCAGACAAACAAGACATGTCATGTTAAAGCCTAAACTGTCAACAGAGGGTGACAAAAGGCTGACAATTAAAAGGGTTAAAAAAACTATGCATGTTGGGTATTGTTCTGTTTGGGGTACTTTGCACTTCCAGATTTAGCTTGTTTTTTCTTCTTTGCGTATAGATATTTTAGGAAAAAATGTTTTTTATACATTTTTAGGGAAACCCGGTGCAACCTAAGAATTCTTCAAGTGATTACTTCCAGAAAGATGAGCCCACTACAACAAAGCTGGGTACGCTTAGACAGCTTAGCTTATGTACTTTCAGGGAATATATGGTTACATTTGGGGATATTCCAAATGTAAAGGGCTGTTTTGGTTCATAAAGCACAAGGTGCGCACTTTGTCTGCAGAGCTAAAATTTTCAAGTAAAATTATCCTTACGCACATGCTTTACTTTGGGGCGTTTGGTATGTGGGGACAGTAGTTATGCATGTGGCATATTGTTCTGTTCGGGGGATCTTGCTTTTTCAGATTTAACCTGTTATTTCTAGGTTGCATATAGTTTTATTTAGGAAAATGTGACTTTGATTCTGCTTTCTTTATTCTTTTTTAGGGAAACTCTGTGCAGCCAAAGAATTAATTCAGGGATTAGTTCCAGAAAACTGTGCCCACGTCAACAAGCCTGGTACGCCTAGAAAGCATGTGGTGTGTACCTCCAGAGAATATACTGTTTGTGGGGGATATTTTAAATGTAAAGGGTTGTTTTTCTTCAAAAACTGCAAGGTGCGCATAGCAGTTGTATTTTATCTGAAAATCCCCCATATTGCTGTTTCAGTTTGGGCGAGTCTCCTGGGCAGGTAAGGGTGTCTACCAATACACATGTGGTACTGCTGTAATCGGAAGAAATGGAGATTTCACACGCATAACATTTTATTGACAAACTTAAATTTTTTTATTACAAAAAAACACTACAAATTATAAATTTAGTTTTTTTTTTTTGCATCCAAAAGTATTGAGAATACACTAAAAAACAAGACAAACAAGACATTTCATGTTAAAGCCCAGACTCTGCTTAAAAACAATATATAACTTTCCTGGGAATACCCCAGAAATCCCTTCAAAAATCAAAGTTGAACATGTGTATCAAATAATAGTGAAAAATGGTCTGGCAACAGGGGGTGACAAAACTCTAGGTAGACTGGTACTTAAAGGGTTAATAATGTTAAGATTTGGGTTTTTTTCATAATTGAGAAAGCCAAGTGATCGGGATGTATGAGAACCTTGAGACACAAATGTCAGGCTCTCGACAAATCTACTTCTGCCGGGCTCCTAAACCCTGATAATAATTTGTGAGTGAACTTTATTAAAATATTAGCGTATACATAACAGATAAAATAGAATAGAATATATTATTTTGTCATGTTCACAGTGTGCACAAGTAAAAAATGTGTGGCACTAAACCCTATCCCTATCAACATTGAAATACAATGGGGGACACACTGGCATAAGCAAGGGTAGAATAGATAGAATAGTACAGCATTGGACTGGTAGCCATTTGTTTAATCTGGGACCACTGACAGTGGAGTCATCTCTGTTGATGACACAGCTGAAGTGTAAAAGCTCCTGGATCTAGTGGTCTTGCTTGGTAGCCCTTTAAAGCACCACTCTGATGGAAAGTGTCCAAACAGTAAATAGGTGGCTAAGATAAACCTCCTGGCATGTACCATAATGCTCCTCTTGTATTTGGGCAGTAAGGGTGCAAAGATGATCCACACTGCGGTTCTGACAAAGTCTGATGTTGTCTCTTGCCTGCTCTTGCAAATCACTGATTTTTTTTAGAGTGACTTGTTTATTTCAGTTGTCTCAGAATGTAACCAAATATTTGGTATCCTTGACCCCATCATATCTCCGCTCCATTTATGAATATTGCTGGGGTGGTAGTTGGATTACATCGGAAGTCCATTACCAACTGTGTATCTAGCTGTGACACTTTTCCTCTGTCCCTGATCAGACCAATGACTGTGGCATCACTGGACATTTCAGGTCATCTGAGCAGGGCGCAGTCAGTGGTATATAAGGAAAAGCGAATCAATGACAGGACACAGCCCTGGGGAGGCTCAGTGAGAGACTTAGAAACTTGAAATGTATATGTACGTTGTCACAGTAGCGAGACTGAAATCAATGTTACTGTGACAGACAGCTGCCAGCCAGCTTGCGTATACAGCCAGAAGGCTTTCAGGAGGCATCTACCCTGTCGCTGTATTCCTTAGCAAAATCTTTTGGTAATGTGCACTAACAAGGATCTGCTATGCAGGTCATACAGGTATATAAACCCTAACTGCATGAATCCACTTGAAATGTCTAACCTTTCTGTTGAATACTAAATATTTTAAGTATGTACTTGATATTGCAACTTTTTAATGTAGATGATGACCTGCCTGACATAAGCCCACTCAATGCAGGATTACATTATTTCAGAGTCTCCCACATATACCGGCCACCCAAACAGCTTTTAAGAGCAACCAGTGATTGCAATATGAACAGTGAAAAGGAAGGTAGGATGTGCTCATCCAGTCAATATATAGCAGTCAAGAGGTGCTAGAGAGGTGTGACCACACACTAAGCAACAAAAAGAAAGTTAACCCTCTGCACACTCATACTATTGAAAAACCTAGCTAACACTTGTTAAGAACATGGACTGTTAGTTAACATAGATTGCAATGAATGTAGAAGTGAGGTAGCCACATCAAGGCCGTCCAATTAGTACCCCATCCCTAACATTACTAAGTTTAAAAGTTTGTGCAGACATTGCTACTTCTTTACTTGTGTGTGCACAAGCAATGCAATACATGAATCAGCCTGTCTAAAGACATTGCAATAACTTAACTTGCTTGCACACACACAATGAAAAATACTTTACTTGCCTGCACAGTGTTACAGTTCAAAAAGAGGGTTTAGGTAGAGGCCAATTGGACTCCCTGTTACATTGGGAGAGCTACAATCCAGCAGATTTGGCCACTGACCTGCAAATGCAACTGCTGGATCGTAGCTCTCCCAATGTAACAGGGAGTTAACTTTCTTTTTTGCTTAGTGTGTGTGGTCACACCCCTCTAGCACCTCTTGACTGCTATATATTGACTGGATGAGCACATCCTACCTTCCTTTTTGCTGTTGCATTTGCAGGTCAGTGGCCAGATCTGCTGGATTGTAGCTCTCCCAATGTAACAGGGAGTCCAATTGGCCTCTACCTAAACCCTCTTTTTGAACTGTAACACTGTGCAGGCAAGTAAAGCATTTTTCATTGTGTGTGTGCAAGCAAGTTAAGTTATTGCAATGTCTTTAGACAGGCTGATTCATGTATTGCATTGCTTGTGCACACAAAAGTAAAGAAGTAGCAATGTCTGCACAAACTTTTAAACTTAGTAATGTTAGGGACGTGGTACTAATTGGACGGCCTTGACATGGCTACCTCGCTTTTACATTCATTGCAATCTATGTTAACTAACAGTCCATGGTCTTAACAAGTGTTAGCTAGGTTTTTCAATAGTATGAGCGTGCAGAGGGTTAACGTCCTTTTTTGCTTTGCAGTATGAACAATGGCAACTGAGGAATTCCAGCCCAGGTATACCTCATATATACCCACCTAGGTGCTGCCACATTCATCAATAAAAATGCGAATAAATATGCTATGGGATATGGGAAAATATGGGACACTTTTACACCCTGCATCCAAAAAAAGTCTTAATTCGAATGCCATGCCCCATTAGCCAGCCTGTGCTTATTGCTATTCCTCTGATGTGTGTAGATGCTTTTTTGCAGCATGCAATGCTTTGGGCATGGTAATGCTACTGCTTCCCACAAGCTGGCTCAAGAGAGAGGCTGTATTAAGTGTGGTGGAGGCCCCTGGGCACAAATTCTGATAGAGGCCCCAGATACAGTATTGTTTTTACCTTTAAAATAATAGTCCAGCCAAGTAACTGATTGGTGTTCGTCTGGCACCCACTTACTTATTGAAATGTTAAATCAAGTCCCTTGTGCGGCTGCGTGCTGCTCGGCAACACCTGCTTTGCCATTCTGAGCTGAGGGTAGTGTAGTGGCCCAGCTGGTCCAGTAGAAAAGAAGTTGCCTGCATTGAGCTGCCAGCGGCTGTGCTTGGTGGCTTATGTGCAGTGAGCGGCTGCCAGAGGGGGGTACTTCCCAGCAGGGGACAGGTGAAGGAAGACACTGCAACATTGAGTTTATTAAATTGTTCCTCTGAAATCCCTTTCTTGCAATCAGTGATGTAAACTATTTGAGAAGACTTTTCTCCATGCAGATGTTGTGTGAATAGCTGTCAGATTCTATGCTAATGGGGGCTGCCATCTTGCCACATTTCTGACAGGCCTGATTCTGAAAAAAACACTCATATAGCTACAATTTCATTTAAATAATGCTACGTTTCTAGCCAGAAGTTAAAAGCCATCAACTGTAATTACTGATCACTGCTAAGAAAGCTCTTATAACATTGTATCAACATTGTAAACAACCCTGCAGCAACCAATGCCATTGACTTACATTGACACATAGTTACACTCATCCCCTCCGGCAGCTGGTGATTCAGTGTGTGTGTGTGCGTGCGTGTGTGTGTGTAACATGTGTGTAACATGACAGACAAATATCAAACTCCAGACAGTCTGCCTTGTTTGAAGAAACAATATCACACAGGTACACTGCAGCCATACTGCATCAATGCACCCAGGTAGAGAAGTTTAGTGTGAAAACAGATCAAATCCCTCTCTGGCTGATTGGTATGATCATATGAAAGCTCTCAGCTCATCTGCAGTATGTCTATATGCTAGCAAAGGCTCTCCACAACCCCCATCCATACTTACGTGCAAGCAGGTCTCTTGGTTATTCAAGATGGACGCTCCCATGTAATACTAGGAAGGCAGCTATGCCGCAATATCTTCAGGGGTTTAACAGCATACACCAATTTAGGGGAGCAAATTACTGAACTTTTTTTCATGGCTGGAGGTCAGCTTTAAATATGACACAAATGTCAAAGTGTATTCATTTCTTGGTAGTTTAGCCAAAAGTTAAATATCTCTCAGTTTGACAAGAAGACATTTTAGCAAGATGTTGGTTCGTTTGATATAGAAATTCATGCTTTTCTCACTTAGTGTACAATAAAGTTAGAGAGGAACATTTCAGGTACTGAGGAGTTAATAAAAACTCCCAAACCTGGCTTGCTCGCCCCCCCCCCCCCCTCCTGTTTAACATTAGACAATGTTAAACTCACCTGTCTTGATGCATTGCGCTCTGGCACTCCTCTGTCCTGCGCCGTCTCCGTAGGGCAGCACCATCTTGCCGTCCTGGCACACTCGGCGCAAGGCTTGTAGCCTTCACTCAGCGACGGCTGAGGGGGGTGCAAAGGGGCCATGAATGCTGATGGATGCCAGGGTTTTAGGTAACGCCGACATCCAAAATGCAGTGAGTGAGGAGGGAGGGATTTTTAAGAAAAGGTCTGATGTTCCTCTGTAAATAAAAACTAGTTTGTTATGTCTCTTCTTTTTCTTCCTATAATTTCTGATGCCTTGTTTGGCTACAAAACTTTAATAAAAACATATTTAAACAATAAAAACTAGTTTTATTCTATTAAAAATCACGTGTCGTGGGGCAGTTCTAGGTGCAAACTATTTTGACAATAACCGCAGCCTTTGGGGAATCCTAACATAATAAAAACAAGCCTCTCCAAATGGGCATTGCATGTGTAATATATTATTTCTTTCACTTTATAGTGTGTTGAGTGAGAAAAGCTTTCACAGCCCACTCAGAAAACCCTCATAGAGCTTTAGTGCTTTGGTACCATGGACAGCACTTGAACAATGCAAACATGACATCCATTTCTAAAATGATGGCTTTGTAAGGTAGACATATGGTAAATGTTAATGAATAAAAACTGTTTTGTGTTTAGGACTTATTAGTACGCCCTATTCTGGAAGGTACTCCCACAAATGGATATAATAGTGCCCCTAGCATTCTGAACCCTGTGTCCAGGCAGTACTGTAGTTTAAGACAACATTCTCCAGGACCATTAAAAAAGCAATCTAACATCTACTCTCAACACAAGTGACCACGCCAAGCCACAGTAGTCCCGCAGATGTATATGGAAAATAGGTGTTACTTTTTTAGCTTATACTTTCCGATAGGGTGCCCCTGGCTAATAGGTTCGCTGATGGCTGGCCCTGGCTTTTCAATCATTCGGCCGCCGTGTTGACTCAAGAGACTTCATTTGATATAGAAGAGGAGCTACCCCATAATTTTGGCCTACACTATGATGCTACTATTTTTCATGACAAACACATAATAAATAATGATTTTACTACTATATATAATAAAGAAAAAAAGGTGATGGGCCTGTAGTCATTAAAGGCTGAAATAAAAAAAACAGTACTTACTTGACCTTCAGCAGGATCAATTCATCACATCACCACAGCCGGAATCTTTTTCATTGTGCTGACAGCGTGCTCCTTGGCTGACGTCAGTGTGCACCCCTGCTTATATCCAATAACAGGAAAGCAGGATTTTCCCTATGTGACTGTCAAATGCTGATGTTAGCTGTGATGGTTCCATGCATGGTCCCAGTGATGGTCTCAGGAGTTCAAATCACAGAGCAAATATTTAAGACACTGTAGTCAATGAGAGAAAGAGAACTTGCCGTGACTTTCTTTGGCACAGTGTTTCCTGCCCTTGAAGACGGGTCAACAGGATCTCATTGTGGAAGAAAGATATATTAGCCTAGTGACAGGTCGGTGAATTAAAATTTAACTAGCACATTGCCATACAATTAATATGCATATAGTATCTCGCATGCAGAAACACATGTAAATGCAACTAAATGTGGCAGGGCTCTGGTGTGAACATTAAAGGGGACCCTTTCAAGGCTCATACAATAAACTTGTATTATGTCTTTTAACTCAATTAGATGCAGCTAGACAACTAAAGACTGAAACAGCAGTGATAAATGGCGCTTCCTTTCTCTAAATGATGCCAAGTGAGCACAAATATAATAAATAAGGTGGTAAAAAATGTGTAGGTGAAATCAAGTGTATGTAGGCAGTAAAAACACCAGGGTTTCAGATTGGCTTTCTTTCCTTAAACATTTTTCTCCCTTTGCTAACCCTCCCTTCCCTTTGCTTCTATATATATCCAGTCCATCTCATTGTACAGTGACCACCGCCTCACAATGTTCCATAGAGTGTTGTTATTATTATTATTATGCAGCATCACAGCTCCAAAGGCCACGTCCACGTGCCTTAGAAGTGAAACCATGAGGTAGAACTGTAAACGTTATTATCTCAGCCATTTCTTCTTCAATTTAAAAGTATATATAAAGAAGAGCCACCATACATAGCTTTGCTAAATCAAGGTTGTATTAATAATAATTAGGGATGAGCGAATCGATCCGGACGAACCCGGATTCGATCCGAATTTCAGGAAAAATTCGATTCGGATCGAATCCGAATTTCCCCGCGATTCGATCGCTCGAAGTTTTCCTTTAACATCCATTCATTTACATTACAGGCATTCTAAGATGGCGGACGGGACATGTCCAGACATGTAAGCTGGGGCAGTGTATGCTGGGACAGTCACATGCAGCCTATCAGCAGCCAGCAAGCCCGGTGACGTCACAGCTGTATTTAAGGCCGGCCATCTTGCTTTCCAGCCTCATTTCTCTATTGCATTCGTGAGAGACAGAACGCTGTGTAGCTGAGGGAGAGACAGACAGTTAGACAGGCAGGGACAGACAGGGACAGACAGGGACAGGCTGGAGACAGGCAGGAGACAGACAGGAGACAGACAGAAAGTCAGCGGAAAACAGGGAAAGGAATGGAAAATCGGAGGCTGTCATTTTTTTTTTTTTTTCATCCAGCCTGACAGCCAGGCTTTGTTAGCGTTTTCAGGCTGCTTATACTAACTAACTGTGCATATATACTGAACTGATCTTAAGTCTGCTGTGAGGCATCCCATTCTGTGACTAAAGCAGCCTCTGTTTAAGACCATATAAGCATTTGCTCTTATCATATTTGAAATTAGCCTGATAAAGACACTTTTGCTGGGCATAGTACTACTGGATCTTTTTTGGGGGGCATCCCATTCTGTGACTAAAGCAGCCTCTATTTAAGACCATATAAGCATTTGCTCTTATCATATTTGAAATTAGCCTGATAAAGACACTTTTGCTGGGCATAGTACTACTGGATCTTTTTTGGGGGGCATCCCATTCTGTGACTAAAGCAGCCTCTGTTTAAGACCATATAAGCATTTGCTCTTATCATATTTGAAATTAGCCTGATAAAGACACTTTTGCTGGGCATAGTACTACTGCATCTTTTTTGGGGGGCATCCCATTCTGTGACTAAAGCAGCCTCTGTTTAAGACCATATAAGCATTTGCTCTTATCATATTTGAAATTAGCCTGATAAAGACACTTTTGCTGGGCATAGTACTACTGGATCTTTTTTGGGGGGCATCCCATTCTGTGACTAAAGCAGCCTCTGTTTAAGACCATATAAGCATTTGCTCTTATCATATTTGAAATTAGCCTGATAAAGACACTTTTGCTGGGCATAGTACTACTGGATCTTTTTTGGGGGGCATCCCATTCTGTGACTAAAGCAGCCTCTGTTTAAGACCATATAAGCATTTGCTCTTATCATATTTGAAATTAGCCTGATAAAGACACTTTTGCTGGGCATAGTACTACTGCATCTTTTTTGGGGGGCATCCCATTCTGTGACTAAAGCAGCCTCTGTTTAAGACCATATAAGCATTTGCTCTTATCATATTTGAAATTAGCCTGATAAAGACACTTTTGCTGGGCATAGTACTACTGCATCTTTTTTGGGGGGCATCCCATTCTGTGACTAAAGCAGCCTCTGTTTAAGACCATATAAGCATTTGCTCTTATCATATTTGAAATTAGCCTGATAAAGACACTTTTGCTGGGCATAGTACTACTGGATCTTTTTTGGGGGGCATCCCATTCTGTGACTAAAGCAGCCTCTGTTTAAGACCATATAAGCATTTGCTCTTATCATATTTGAAATTAGCCTGATAAAGACACTTTTGCTGGGCATAGTACTACTGGATCTTTTTTGGGGGGCATCCCATTCTGTGACTAAAGCAGCCTCTGTTTAAGACCATATAAGCATTTGCTCTTATCATATTTGAAATTAGCCTGATAAAGACACTTTTGCTGGGCATAGTACTACTGGATCTTTTTTGGGGGGCATCCCATTCTGTGACTAAAGCAGCCTCTGTTTAAGACCATATAAGCATTTGCTCTTATCATATTTGAAATTAGCCTGATAAAGACACTTTTGCTGGGCATAGTACTACTGCATCTTTTTTGGGGGGCATCCCATTCTGTGACTAAAGCAGCCTCTGTTTAAGACCATATAAGCATTTGCTCTTATCATATTTGAAATTAGCCTGATAAAGACACTTTTGCTGGGCATAGTACTACTGCATCTTTTTTGGGGGGCATCCCATTCTGTGACTAAAGCAGCCTCTGTTTAAGACCATATAAGCATTTGCTCTTATCATATTTGAAATTAGCCTGATAAAGACACTTTTGCTGGGCATAGTACTACTGGATCTTTTTTGGGGGGCATCCCATTCTGTGACTAAAGCAGCCTCTGTTTAAGACCATATAAGCATTTGCTCTTATCATATTTGAAATTAGCCTGATAAAGACACTTTTGCTGGGCATAGTACTACTGGATCTTTTTTGGGGGGCATCCCATTCTGTGACTAAAGCAGCCTCTGTTTAAGACCATATAAGCATTTGCTCTTATCATATTTGAAATTAGCCTGATAAAGACACTTTTGCTGGGCATAGTACTACTGGATCTTTTTTGGGGGGCATCCCATTCTGTGACTAAAGCAGCCTCTGTTTAAGACCATATAAGCATTTGCTCTTATCATATTTGAAATTAGCCTGATAAAGACACTTTTGCTGGGCATAGTACTACTGGATCTTTTTTGGGGGGCATCCCATTCTGTGACTAAAGCAGCCTCTGTTTAAGACCATATAAGCATTTGCTCTTATCATATTTGAAATTAGCCTGATAAAGACACTTTTGCTGGGCATAGTACTACTGCATCTTTTTTGGGGGGCATCCCATTCTGTGACTAAAGCAGCCTCTGTTTAAGACCATATAAGCATTTGCTCTTATCATATTTGAAATTAGCCTGATAAAGACACTTTTGCTGGGCATAGTACTACTGGATCTTTTTTGGGGGGCATCCCATTCTGTGACTAAAGCAGCCTCTGTTTAAGACCATATAAGCATTTGCTCTTATCATATTTGAAATTAGCCTGATAAAGACACTTTTGCTGGGCATAGTACTACTGGATCTTTTTTGGGGGGCATCCCATTCTGTGACTAAAGCAGCCTCTGTTTAAGACCATATAAGCATTTGCTCTTATCATATTTGAAATTAGCCTGATAAAGACACTTTTGCTGGGCATAGTACTACTGGATCTTTTTTGGGGGGCATCCCATTCTGTGACTAAAGCAGCCTCTGTTTAAGACCATATAAGCATTTGCTCTTATCATATTTGAAATTAGCCTGATAAAGACACTTTTGCTGGGCATAGTACTACTGGATCTTTTTTGGGGGGCATCCCATTCTGTGACTAAAGCAGCCTCTGTTTAAGACCATATAAGCATTTGCTCTTATCATATTTGAAATTAGCCTGATAAAGACACTTTTGCTGGGCATAGTACTACTGCATCTTTTTTGGGGGGCATCCCATTCTGTGACTAAAGCAGCCTCTGTTTAAGACCATATAAGCATTTGCTCTTATCATATTTGAAATTAGCCTGATAAAGACACTTTTGCTGGGCATAGTACTACTGGATCTTTTTTGGGGGGCATCCCATTCTGTGACTAAAGCAGCCTCTGTTTAAGACCATATAAGCATTTGCTCTTATCATATTTGAAATTAGCCTGATAAAGACACTTTTGCTGGGCATAGTACTACTGGATCTTTTTTGGGGGGCATCCCATTCTGTGACTAAAGCAGCCTCTGTTTAAGACCATATAAGCATTTGCTCTTATCATATTTGAAATTAGCCTGATAAAGACACTTTTGCTGGGCATAGTACTACTGGATCTTTTTTGGGGGGCATCCCATTCTGTGACTAAAGCAGCCTCTGTTTAAGACCATATAAGCATTTGCTCTTATCATATTTGAAATTAGCCTGATAAAGACACTTTTGCTGGGCATAGTACTACTGGATCTTTTTTGGGGGGCATCCCATTCTGTGACTAAAGCAGCCTCTGTTTAAGACCATATAAGCATTTGCTCTTATCATATTTGAAATTAGCCTGATAAAGACACTTTTGCTGGGCATAGTACTACTGGATCTTTTTTGGGGGGCATCCCATTCTGTGACTAAAGCAGCCTCTGTTTAAGACCATATAAGCATTTGCTCTTATCATATTTGAAATTAGCCTGATAAAGACACTTTTGCTGGGCATAGTACTACTGGATCTTTTTTGGGGGGCATCCCATTCTGTGACTAAAGCAGCCTCTGTTTAAGACCATATAAGCATTTGCTCTTATCATATTTGAAATTAGCCTGATAAAGACACTTTTGCTGGGCATAGTACTACTGGATCTTTTTTGGGGGGCATCACATTCTGTGACTAAAGCAGCCTCTGTTTAAGACCATATAAGCATTTGCTCTTATCATATTTGAAATTAGCCTGATAAAGACACTTTTGCTGGGCATGGTACTACTGGATCTTTTTTGGGGGGCATCCCATTCTGTGACTAAAGCAGCCTCTGTTTAAGACCATATAAGCATTTGCTCTTATCATATTTGAAATTAGCCTGATAAAGACACTTTTGCTGGGCATAGTACTACTGGATCTTTTTTGGGGGGCATCCCATTCTGTGGACTAAAGCAGCCTCTGTTTAAGACCATATAAGCATTTGCTCTTATCATATTTGAAATTAGCCTGATAAAGACACTTTTGCTGGGCATAGTACTACTGGATCTTTTTTGGGGGGCATCCCATTCTGTGACTAAAGCAGCCTCTGTTTAAGACCATATAAGCATTTGCTCTTATCATATTTGAAATTAGCCTGATAAAGACACTTTTGCTGGGCATAGTACTACTGGATCTTTTTTGGGGGGCATCCCATTCTGTGACTAAAGCAGCCTCTGTTTAAGACCATATAAGCATTTGCTCTTATCATATTTGAAATTAGCCTGATAAAGACACTTTTGCTGGGCATAGTACTACTGGATCTTTTTTGGGGGGCATCCCATTCTGTGACTAAAGCAGCCTCTGTTTAAGACCATATAAGCATTTGCTCTTATCATATTTGAAATTAGCCTGATAAAGACACTTTTGCTGGGCATAGTACTACTGGATCTTTTTTGGGGGGCATCCCATTCTGTGACTAAAGCAGCCTCTGTTTAAGACCATATAAGCATTTGCTCTTATCATATTTGAAATTAGCCTGATAAAGACACTTTTGCTGGGCATAGTACTACTGCATCTTTTTTGGGGGGCATCCCATTCTGTGACTAAAGCAGCCTCTGTTTAAGACCATATAAGCATTTGCTCTTATCATATTTGAAATTAGCCTGATAAAGACACTTTTGCTGGGCATAGTACTACTGGATCTTTTTTGGGGGGCATCCCATTCTGTGACTAAAGCAGCCTCTGTTTAAGACCATATAAGCATTTGCTCTTATCATATTTGAAATTAGCCTGATAAAGACACTTTTGCTGGGCATAGTACTACTGGATCTTTTTTGGGGGGCATCCCATTCTGTGACTAAAGCAGCCTCTGTTTAAGACCATATAAGCATTTGCTCTTATCATATTTGAAATTAGCCTGATAAAGACACTTTTGCTGGGCATAGTACTACTGGATCTTTTTTGGGGGGCATCCCATTCTGTGACTAAAGCAGCCTCTGTTTAAGACCATATAAGCATTTGCTCTTATCATATTTGAAATTAGCCTGATAAAGACACTTTTGCTGGGCATAGTACTACTGGATCTTTTTTGGGGGGCATCCCATTCTGTGACTAAAGCAGCCTCTGTTTAAGACCATATAAGCATTTGCTCTTATCATATTTGAAATTAGCCTGATAAAGACACTTTTGCTGGGCATAGTACTACTGGATCTTTTTTGGGGGGCATCCCATTCTGTGACTAAAGCAGCCTCTGTTTAAGACCATATAAGCATTTGCTCTTATCATATTTGAAATTAGCCTGATAAAGACACTTTTGCTGGGCATAGTACTACTGGATCTTTTTTGGGGGGCATCCCATTCTGTGACTAAAGCAGCCTCTGTTTAAGACCATATAAGCATTTGCTCTTATCATATTTGAAATTAGCCTGATAAAGACACTTTTGCTGGGCATAGTACTACTGGATCTTTTTTGGGGGGCATCCCATTCTGTGACTAAAGCAGCCTCTGTTTAAGACCATATAAGCATTTGCTCTTATCATATTTGAAATTAGCCTGATAAAGACACTTTTGCTGGGCATAGTACTACTGGATCTTTTTTGGGGGGCATCCCATTCTGTGACTAAAGCAGCCTCTGTTTAAGACCATATAAGCATTTGCTCTTATCATATTTGAAATTAGCCTGATAAAGACACTTTTGCTGGGCATAGTACTACTGGATCTTTTTTGGGGGGCATCCCATTCTGTGACTAAAGCAGCCTCTGTTTAAGACCATATAAGCATTTGCTCTTATCATATTTGAAATTAGCCTGATAAAGACACTTTTGCTGGGCATAGTACTACTGGATCTTTTTTGGGGGGCATCCCATTCTGTGACTAAAGCAGCCTCTGTTTAAGACCATATAAGCATTTGCTCTTATCATATTTGAAATTAGCCTGATAAAGACACTTTTGCTGGGCATAGTACTACTGGATCTTTTTTGGGGGGCATCCCATTCTGTGACTAAAGCAGCCTCTGTTTAAGACCATATAAGCATTTGCTCTTATCATATTTGAAATTAGCCTGATAAAGACACTTTTGCTGGGCATAGTACTACTGGATCTTTTTTGGGGGGCATCCCATTCTGTGACTAAAGCAGCCTCTGTTTAAGACCATATAAGCATTTGCTCTTATCATATTTGAAATTAGCCTGATAAAGACACTTTTGCTGGGCATAGTACTACTGGATCTTTTTTGGGGGGCATCCCATTCTGTGACTAAAGCAGCCTCTGTTTAAGACCATATAAGCATTTGCTCTTATCATATTTGAAATTAGCCTGATAAAGACACTTTTGCTGGGCATAGTACTACTGGATCTTTTTTGGGGGGCATCCCATTCTGTGACTAAAGCAGCCTCTGTTTAAGACCATATAAGCATTTGCTCTTATCATATTTGAAATTAGCCTGATAAAGACACTTTTGCTGGGCATAGTACTACTGGATCTTTTTTGGGGGGCATCCCATTCTGTGACTAAAGCAGCCTCTGTTTAAGACCATATAAGCATTTGCTCTTATCATATTTGAAATTAGCCTGATAAAGACACTTTTGCTGGGCATAGTACTACTGGATCTTTTTTGGGGGGCATCCCATTCTGTGACTAAAGCAGCCTCTGTTTAAGACCATATAAGCATTTGCTCTTATCATATTTGAAATTAGCCTGATAAAGACACTTTTGCTGGGCATAGTACTACTGGATCTTTTTTGGGGGGCATCCCATTCTGTGACTAAAGCAGCCTCTGTTTAAGACCATATAAGCATTTGCTCTTATCATATTTGAAATTAGCCTGATAAAGACACTTTTGCTGGGCATAGTACTACTGGATCTTTTTTGGGGGGCATCACATTCTGTGACTAAAGCAGCCTCTGTTTAAGACCATATAAGCATTTGCTCTTATCATATTTGAAATTAGCCTGATAAAGACACTTTTGCTGGGCATGGTACTACTGGATCTTTTTTGGGGGGCATCCCATTCTGTGACTAAAGCAGCCTCTGTTTAAGACCATATAAGCATTTGCTCTTATCATATTTGAAATTAGCCTGATAAAGACACTTTTGCTGGGCATAGTACTACTGCATCTTTTTTGGGGGGCATCCCATTCTGTGACTAAAGCAGCCTCTGTTTAAGACCATATAAGCATTTGCTCTTATCATATTTGAAATTAGCCTGATAAAGACACTTTTGCTGGGCATAGTACTACTGGATCTTTTTTGGGGGGCATCCCATTCTGTGACTAAAGCAGCCTCTGTTTAAGACCATATAAGCATTTGCTCTTATCATATTTGAAATTAGCCTGATAAAGACACTTTTGCTGGGCATAGTACTACTGGATCTTTTTTGGGGGGCATCCCATTCTGTGACTAAAGCAGCCTCTGTTTAAGACCATATAAGCATTTGCTCTTATCATATTTGAAATTAGCCTGATAAAGACACTTTTGCTGGGCATAGTACTACTGGATCTTTTTTGGGGGGCATCCCATTCTGTGACTAAAGCAGCCTCTGTTTAAGACCATATAAGCATTTGCTCTTATCATATTTGAAATTAGCCTGATAAAGACACTTTTGCTGGGCATAGTACTACTGGATCTTTTTTGGGGGGCATCCCATTCTGTGACTAAAGCAGCCTCTGTTTAAGACCATATAAGCATTTGCTCTTATCATATTTGAAATTAGCCTGATAAAGACACTTTTGCTGGGCATAGTACTACTGCATCTTTTTTGGGGGGCATCCCATTCTGTGACTAAAGCAGCCTCTGTTTAAGACCATATAAGCATTTGCTCTTATCATATTTGAAATTAGCCTGATAAAGACACTTTTGCTGGGCATAGTACTACTGGATCTTTTTTGGGGGGCATCCCATTCTGTGACTAAAGCAGCCTCTGTTTAAGACCATATAAGCATTTGCTCTTATCATATTTGAAATTAGCCTGATAAAGACACTTTTGCTGGGCATAGTACTACTGGATCTTTTTTGGGGGGCATCCCATTCTGTGACTAAAGCAGCCTCTGTTTAAGACCATATAAGCATTTGCTCTTATCATATTTGAAATTAGCCTGATAAAGACACTTTTGCTGGGCATAGTACTACTGGATCTTTTTTGGGGGGCATCCCATTCTGTGACTAAAGCAGCCTCTGTTTAAGACCATATAAGCATTTGCTCTTATCATATTTGAAATTAGCCTGATAAAGACACTTTTGCTGGGCATAGTACTACTGGATCTTTTTTGGGGGGCATCCCATTCTGTGACTAAAGCAGCCTCTGTTTAAGACCATATAAGCATTTGCTCTTATCATATTTGAAATTAGCCTGATAAAGACACTTTTGCTGGGCATAGTACTACTGGATCTTTTTTGGGGGGCATCCCATTCTGTGACTAAAGCAGCCTCTGTTTAAGACCATATAAGCATTTGCTCTTATCATATTTGAAATTAGCCTGATAAAGACACTTTTGCTGGGCATAGTACTACTGGATCTTTTTTGGGGGGCATCCCATTCTGTGACTAAAGCAGCCTCTGTTTAAGACCATATAAGCATTTGCTCTTATCATATTTGAAATTAGCCTGATAAAGACACTTTTGCTGGGCATAGTACTACTGGATCTTTTTTGGGGGGCATCCCATTCTGTGACTAAAGCAGCCTCTGTTTAAGACCATATAAGCATTTGCTCTTATCATATTTGAAATTAGCCTGATAAA
The DNA here is from genome assembly GCA_027917425.1 of Gastrophryne carolinensis. Lineage (NCBI taxonomy): Eukaryota > Metazoa > Chordata > Amphibia > Anura > Microhylidae > Gastrophryne > Gastrophryne carolinensis. The sequence continues at coordinate 301,819,734 of CM051238.1, forward strand.
GACACTTTTGCTGGGCATAGTACTACTGCATCTTTTTTGGGGGGCATCCCATTCTGTGACTAAAGCAGCCTCTGTTTAAGACCATATAAGCATTTGCTCTTATCATATTTGAAATTAGCCTGATAAAGACACTTTTGCTGGGCATAGTACTACTGGATCTTTTTTGGGGGGCATCCCATTCTGTGACTAAAGCAGCCTCTGTTTAAGACCATATAAGCATTTGCTCTTATCATATTTGAAATTAGCCTGATAAAGACACTTTTGCTGGGCATAGTACTACTGGATCTTTTTTGGGGGGCATCCCATTCTGTGACTAAAGCAGCCTCTGTTTAAGACCATATAAGCATTTGCTCTTATCATATTTGAAATTAGCCTGATAAAGACACTTTTGCTGGGCATAGTACTACTGGATCTTTTTTGGGGGGCATCCCATTCTGTGACTAAAGCAGCCTCTGTTTAAGACCATATAAGCATTTGCTCTTATCATATTTGAAATTAGCCTGATAAAGACACTTTTGCTGGGCATAGTACTACTGCATCTTTTTTGGGGGGCATCCCATTCTGTGACTAAAGCAGCCTCTGTTTAAGACCATATAAGCATTTGCTCTTATCATATTTGAAATTAGCCTGATAAAGACACTTTTGCTGGGCATAGTACTACTGGATCTTTTTTGGGGGGCATCCCATTCTGTGACTAAAGCAGCCTCTGTTTAAGACCATATAAGCATTTGCTCTTATCATATTTGAAATTAGCCTGATAAAGACACTTTTGCTGGGCATAGTACTACTGGATCTTTTTTGGGGGGCATCCCATTCTGTGACTAAAGCAGCCTCTGTTTAAGACCATATAAGCATTTGCTCTTATCATATTTGAAATTAGCCTGATAAAGACACTTTTGCTGGGCATAGTACTACTGGATCTTTTTTGGGGGGCATCCCATTCTGTGACTAAAGCAGCCTCTGTTTAAGACCATATAAGCATTTGCTCTTATCATATTTGAAATTAGCCTGATAAAGACACTTTTGCTGGGCATAGTACTACTGGATCTTTTTTGGGGGGCATCCCATTCTGTGACTAAAGCAGCCTCTGTTTAAGACCATATAAGCATTTGCTCTTATCATATTTGAAATTAGCCTGATAAAGACACTTTTGCTGGGCATAGTACTACTGGATCTTTTTTTGGGGGCATCCCATTCTGTGACTACAGCAGCCTCTGTTTAAGACCATATAACCATTTGCACTTATTATAATTGAAATTAGCCCTGATAAAGACACTTTTGCTGGGCATAGCACTACTGGATCTTTTTTTGGGGCATCCCATTCTGTGACTACAGCAGCCTCTGTTTAAGACCATATAACCATTTGCACTTATTATAATTGAAATTAGCCCTGATAAAGACACTTTTGCTGGGCATAGGCTTACTGCTGCCTGCCAGGTGCACTTCTGTTGAGGCATCCCATTCTGTAACATAGCATACCCCTCTTTATTTACACTAAGCAGCTCTCTTATTTACACTAAGCAGGCCTGTTGGAGGCTGAGTGTTACTGCTCACTTTTGGTGTGCATTATATTCTGTTTCATATAGACCCACCGCTGCCCGGGGGATCTTAAAATATCACCTACTACCACGCCAGTTAGACTATGTCGGGCAGACAAGTGCCTGGAAGTGAAAAGAGGAGTGGCAGAGGCCAAGATTCCGCAGGCAGAGCTCGCATCAGACTGGGGGCCAGTAGCAGCAGGAGTCACGCTGAGAGACCTAATCTGCCAGTATCTGCTAGCGGTCGGGTCTCCACCAGTAACGCATCTGCCGTGGTAGATTGGTTGACGCGCTCATCAACAACATCATCACAACTTACGTCTGAGACCTGCAGTCTAGGGTCGGTAGGTTCCTCCTGACACAACCCTGAGTTGGCATGCCCCGAGAGCAGTCCCTGTCCTCCCATTGCCTCTGGCCTACGCCGTTCCCTCCCCCAGCGACGTATCCTATGCTTTGGGTTCAGCTCCACTCTTTAGTGAGGAGGACGATCAGATACAGGAGGACAGTCAGCAGCTACTGCCCAGCCAAGAAATGGAGGTGGCTTCTTTAGCTAGGCAGACAAATAGTGATGTGGACAGTGTCGTGGGTGCTGCGAGCGTTCCAGCTCCTGCGCCAGACACTGTTGACGAATCCACGAACATCAGTGACGTACAGCCACAACTCGGTGATGATGATGATGATGACGATGAAGCCGATCGCACTTGGGAGCCGGGTGATGAAGGGGCTTCATCGTCATCATCAGGAGAAGAGGGGCGCAGGTTGCCCCGGAGTCAGCAGCTGAGGCAGCAAGGTGGTAGCAGTCAGCATGGGGGCACAATTCCAAAGGCTGGAGCCGGCCGGGGCCGGGGCCGGGGTAGAGCACCTGCTGTGCGGCAGTCTACCTTATCGGGAGGTAGTGGAGCAGGGGTTCCTGGAGTTGGCAACAGCAGCAGTGAATCAGTGAGGCCAGGGGGTGGGAAAAGTAGCTACTCGGCAGTGTGGCAGTTTTTCCTGAGGCATCCGCAGGAGGGTAACATGGCCACATGCAAGATATGTAGGCAAAAGGTGAAGCGTGGCCAGGGTCCAAATGTTGGCACCACGGCCCTGCGTCAACATATGATGCGTCACCATAAAACGACCTGGGAGAACCGAGGCTCCCAAGGGGTGGTCCAGTCTGCTTCCTCACCAAGTGAGCTCCCAATTTCTGCCAGCCAAGGCTCCAGCACCTCAGCCGAAGGCAGCTGTGCGTCATACCCATCCTCTGTCGCTCCTGCTCCTCCTCCTCCTCCTCCAAGTCATGCATCCCGCCAGCAATCCATCAGCGAAGCCATGTCCAAGAGACAGCAGTATGCGCCCACTCATCCTACGGCGCAGAAGCTGAATGTGCTCCTGTCCAAGTTGCTGGTGCTGCAGTCGCTCCCTTTTCAGGTGGTGGAATCTGCACCTTTCAGAGAACTGATGGCTTGTGCCGAGCCGAGGTGGAGAGTCCCAAGCCGTCATTTCTTTGCCAAGAAGGCAGTACCAGCGCTGCACACTTTTGTTGAACAGAAGGTGGGCCAGTCCTTGAGCCTGTCGGTGTGTAGCAAAATACATGGCAGCGCCGACATCTGGAGCTGTAACTACGGTCAGGGGCAGTACATGTCGTTTACGGCCCACTGGGTGAATGTGGTCCCTTTGCAGCAGCAACTTGGACAGGTCACGCCGCTTCAGCCTCCGCGCTCTCTGCCCATTGGGCCTGTGACACCGTGCGACTCGGCCTCCTCATCCTCCGCCATCTCCTCACCCTCCACTGTAGGCTCAAGTCTCAGTGCCCCTCCAGTCTACCATGTGTGCAGGGCACGGAGGTGTCACGCAGTGCTTCACATGGTTTGTCTTGGCGAACGGAGTCACACAGGGGAGGAACTGCTTAAATGTATTCATCAGGAAATCCAAACATGGCTTACTCCGAGAAAACTTTAAAATGGGAATCATGGTTACCGACAATGGGAAGAACATTTTGTCTGCGCTGCGCCAAGGAAGCCTGACCCATGCCCCCTGCATGGCTCACGTCTTCAATCTGGTTGTCAAGCGGTTTCTGAAGTGTTCCCCCCATCTGCAGGACATCCTAACAACTTCACGGAAACTTTGCATGCACTTCAGCCACTCCTACACCGCCAAACACACCCTTCTTGAGCTACAGCGTCAGAATGGTATCCCCCAACATAGTCTGATTTGCGATGTTTCCACCCGTTGGAATTCCACCCTTCACATGTTGGACCGATTATATGAACAGAGAAAAGCCATCACGGATTTCCTGATGATCCAAGCAGATAGGGGGACTCCCCTGTGTAACTTCAATGTCAACCAGTGGCAGCTCATACGTGACACCTGCCGTTTGCTCAGGCCCTTTGAGGAAGCCACTTTATTTGTCAGTCGGCAGGATTACGGGATGAACGACGTGATTCCACTGCTTCATGTACTACAGCACATGTTGGAAACCATGGCTGGTCAGGGCACTGGAGACATGGCGTTTACATCTTACGGCCACATGAACCCCGTTGGAGCTGAACTGGAGGAGGAGGAGGAGGAAGAGGAGGAGGAGGAGTTGCCCAGCGAAACACAGTTTAGGCTTGGCGAAATGGCTGGTTTATCTAGTCAGCGGACAGGAGAGGAGGAGCAGGAGCAGCCAGAGGAGCTAGAGGTTTTTGAGGAAGGAGAGACAGAGGACCCGGGCACACCGTGGCAGTATGCAGTGGAGATGGAGACAGGTAGTCCATCCGAGTCACTTGCGCAAATGGCACGAAGCATGCTCACATGCTTGCGTAGTGACCCCAGAATTGTTTCCATCTGTCGGCGGGATGACTTCTGGCTGTCCACCTTATTGGACCCTCGCTTCCGGCACAAAATGGGGGCATTTTTTAAACCCACCGAGAGGGAGGACAAACTCAACTACTACAAAGACATTCTACGTAGGCAGTTGGCCGATGCCTATCTGCGCCATGGTCCATACTCTCGCAGGTCTGACTCGAGGGGACCTCTGCGCTCACCTTCCACTGCCATGGCCGCTGGGGGGGTTGGCAGCAGCAGAAGCTCCATCAGCAGCAGCAGCCTCAGTCTTCAGTCGCTAATGAGTAGCTTTCTACACCCGCATAGTGAGGCTACTCATGAGCAGCAGGAAGACCTGGAGCAGGACCTGAACCAGCAGGTCATGTCATACTTTGACATGACCATGCCAACACACCTTGAGGATCCGCTGGACTTCTGGGCAGCCAAACTTGATTTGTGGCCGCAACTAGCAGAGTTTGCCCTGGAAAAGCTGTCCTGCCCGGCAAGTAGCGTGCCATCTGAGCGGGTGTTTAGTGCGGCGGGGGCCATAGTTACGGCGAGGAGAACTCGTCTGTCAACTAAAAATGTGGAGAGACTCACCTTTGTCAAAATGAATCAGGGATGGATCAGCCAGGATTTCCACCCACCAATGCCTGATGCATGCGACTAGATTCAGCATGGTGCCACGTTTTACACTTTCCAAATGGTGCAAAACATATTTATGTCTTTAGGCCATTTTTTGGGCTCCTGCTGCTGCTACTGTCAACTCCTGCCAACTCCAGGGTGTGATTCATCCAATTTTTGGGCTCCTGAAGCCAACTCCAGTGTATATTTGGGCTCCTGCTGCTGCTGCTGTCAACTCCTGCCAACTCCAGGGTGTGATTCATCCAATTTTTGGGCTCCTGAAGCCAACTCCAGTGTATATTTGGGCTCCTGCTGCTGCTGCTGCCAACTTCTGCCAACTCCAGGGTGTGATTCATCCAATTTTTGGGCTCCTGAAGCCAACTCCAGTGTATATTTGGGCTCCTGCTGCTGCTACTGTCAACTCCTGCCAACTCCAGGGTGTGATTCATCCAATTTTTGGGCTCCTGAAGCCAACTCCAGTGTATATTTGGGCTCCTGCTGCTGCTGCTGCCAACTTCTGCCAACTCCAGGGTGTGATTCATCCAATTTTTGGGCTCCTGAGGCCAACTCCAGTGTATATTTGGGCTCCTGCTGCTGCTGCTGCCAACTTCTGCCAACTCCAGGGTGTGATTCATCCAATTTTTGGGCTCCTGAAGCCAACTCCAGTGTATATTTGGGCTCCTGCTGCTGCTGTCAACTCCTGCCAACTCCAGGGTGTGATTCATCCAATTTTTGGGCTCCTGAGGCCAACTCCAGTGTATATTTGGGCTCCTGCTGCTGCTACTGTCAACTCCTGCCAACTCCAGGGTGTGATTCATCCAATTTTTGGGCTCCTGAAGCCAACTCCAGTGTATATTTGGGCTCCTGCTGCTGCTGCTGCCAACTTCTGCCAACTCCAGGGTGTGATTCATCCAATTTTTGGGCTCCTGAAGCCAACTCCAGTGTATATTTGGGCTCCTGCTGCTGCTACTGTCAACTCCTGCCAACTCCAGGGTGTGATTCATCCAATTTTTGGGCTCCTGAAGCCAACTCCAGTGTATATTTGGGCTCCTGCTGCTGCTGCTGCCAACTTCTGCCAACTCCAGGGTGTGATTCATCCAATTTTTGGGCTCCTGAGGCCAACTCCAGTGTATATTTGGGCTCCTGCTGCTGCTGCTGCCAACTTCTGCCAACTCCAGGGTGTGATTCATCCAATTTTTGGGCTCCTGAAGCCAACTCCAGTGTATATTTGGGCTCCTGCTGCTGCTGCTGTCAACTCCTGCCAACTCCAGGGTGCGATTCATCCAATTTTTGGGCTCCTGAAGCCAACTCCAGTGTATATTTGGGCTCCTGCTGCTGCTGCTGTCAACTCCTGCCAACTCCAGGGTGTGATTCATCCAATTTTTGGGCTCCTGAAGCCAACTCCAGTGTATATTTGGGCTCCTGCTGCTGCTACTGTCAACTCCTGCCAACTCCAGGGTGTGATTCATCCAATTTTTGGGCTCCTGAAGCCAACTCCAGTGTATATTTGGGCTCCTGCTGCTGCTGCTGCCAACTTCTGCCAACTCCAGGGTGTGATTCATCCAATTTTTGGGCTCCTGAAGCCAACTCCAGTGTATATTTGGGCTCCTGCTGCTGCTGCTGCCAACTTCTGCCAACTCCAGGGTGTGATTCATCCAATTTTTGGGCTCCTGAAGCCAACTCCAGTGTATATTTGGGCTCCTGCTGCTGCTGCTGTCAACTCCTGCCAACTCCAGGGTGTGATTCATCCAATTTTTGGGCTCCTGAGGCCAACTCCAGTGTATATTTGGGCTCCTGCTGCTGCTGCTGTCAACTCCTGCCAACTCCAGGGTGTGATTCATCCAATTTTTGGGCTCCTGAAGCCAACTCCAGTGTATATTTGGGCTCCTGCTGCTGCTACTGTCAACTCCTGCCAACTCCAGGGTGTGATTCATCCAATTTTTGGGCTCCTGAAGCCAACTCCAGTGTATATTTGGGCTCCTGCTGCTGCTACTGTCAACTCCTGCCAACTCCAGGGTGTGATTCATCCAATTTTTGGGCTCCTGAAGCCAACTCCAGTGTATATTTGGGCTCCTGCTGCTGCTACTGTCAACTCCTGCCAACTCCAGGGTGTGATTCATCCAATTTTTGGGCTCCTGAAGCCAACTCCAGTGTATATTTGGGCTCCTGCTGCTGCTGCTGCCAACTTCTGCCAACTCCAGGGTGTGATTCATCCAATTTTTGGGCTCCTGAGGCCAACTCCAGTGTATATTTGGGCTCCTGCTGCTGCTGCTGTCAACTCCTGCCAACTCCAGGGTGTGATTCATCCAATTTTTGGGCTCCTGAAGCCAACTCCAGTGTATATTTTGGCTCCTGCTGCTGCTACTGTCAACTCCTGCCAACTCCAGGGTGTGATTCATCCAACTTTTGGGCTCCTGAAGCCAACTCCAGTGTATATTTGGGCTCCTGCTGCTGCTGCTGCCAACTTCTGCCAACTCCAGGGTGTGATTCATCCAATTTTTGGGCTCCTGAAGCCAACTCTAGTGTATATTTGGGCTCCTGCTGCTGCTACTGTCAACTCCTGCCAACTCCAGGGTGTGATTCATCCAATTTTTGGGCTCCTGAAGCCAACTCCAGTGTATATTTGGGCTCCTGCTGCTGCTGCTGTCAACTCCTGCCAACTCCAGGGTGTGATTCATCCAATTTTTGGGCTCCTGAAGCCAACTCCAGTGTATATTTGGGCTCCTGCTGCTGCTACTGTCAACTCCTGCCAACTCCAGGGTGTGATTCATCCAATTTTTGGGCTCCTGAAGCCAACTCCAGTGTATATTTGGGCTCCTGCTGCTGCTGCTGCCAACTTCTGCCAACTCCAGGGTGTGATTCATCCAATTTTTGGGCTCCTGAAGCCAACCCCAGGGTCTCTTTAAAGTAATGTTTGGGCTCCTGCTGCTGCTGCCAACTCCAGGGTGTGATTCATCCAATTTTTGGGCTCCTGAGGCCAACTCCAGTGTATATTTGGGCTCCTGCTGCTGCTGCTGCCAACTTCTGCCAACTCCAGGTTGTGATTCATCCAATTTTTGGGCTCCTGAAGCCAACTCCAGTGTATATTTGGGCTCCTGCTGCTGCTGCTGCCAACTTCTGCCAACTCCAGGGTGTGATTCATCCAATTTTTGGGCTCCTGAGGCCAACTCCAGTGTATATTTGGGCTCCTGCTGCTGCTGCTGCCAACTTCTGCCAACTCCAGGGTGTGATTCATCCAATTTTTGGGCTCCTGAAGCCAACTCCAGTGTATATTTGGGCTCCTGCTGCTGCTGCTGCCAAATTCTGCCAACTCCAGGGTGTGATTCATCCAATTTTTGGGCTCCTGAAGCCAACTCCAGTGTATATTTGGGCTCCTGCTGCTGCTACTGTCAACTCCTGCCAACTCCAGGGTGTGATTCATCCAATTTTTGGGCTCCTGAGGCCAACTCCAGTGTATATTTGGGCTCCTGCTGCTGCTGCTGTCAACTCCTGCCAACTCCAGGGTGTGATTCATCCAATTTTTGGGCTCCTGAAGCCAACTCCAGTGTATATTTGGGCTCCTGCTGCTGCTACTGTCAACTCCTGCCAACTCCAGGGTGTGATTCATCCAATTTTTGGGCTCCTGAAGCCAACTCCAGTGTATATTTGGGCTCCTGCTGCTGCTACTGTCAACTCCTGCCAACTCCAGGGTGTGATTCATCCAATTTTTGGGCTCCTGAAGCCAACTCCAGTCCAATTTGGGCTCCTGCTGCTGCTACTGTCAACTCCTGCCAACTCCAGGGTGTGATTCATCCAATTTTTGGGCTCCTGAAGCCAACTCCAGTGTATATTTGGGCTCCTGCTGCTGCTGCTGCCAACTTCTGCCAACTCCAGGGTGTGATTCATCCAATTTTTGGGCTCCTGAGGCCAACTCCAGTGTATATTTGGGCTCCTGCTGCTGCTGCTGTCAACTCCTGCCAACTCCAGGGTGTGATTCATCCAACTTTTGGGCTCCTGAAGCCAACTCCAGTGTATATTTGGGCTCCTGCTGCTGCTACTGTCAACTCCTGCCAACTCCAGGGTGTGATTCATCCAATTTTTGGGCTCCTGAAGCCAACTCCAGTGTATATTTGGGCTCCTGCTGCTGCTACTGTCAACTCCTGCCAACTCCAGGGTGTGATTCATCCAATTTTTGGGCTCCTGAAGCCAACTCCAGTGTATATTTGGGCTCCTGCTGCTGCTGCTGCCAACTTCTGCCAACTCCAGGGTGTGATTCATCCAATTGTTGGGCTCCTGAGGCCAACTCCAGTGTATATTTGGGCTCCTTCTGCCCCTCATAGTGATGCCACTTCAACTCTCTGCAATTGTGCCGCTCTGCGATTCTATTAGCGATGCCTCTGATCTGCATGTGATATTTCTTCAAAGTATTATTTAACTAACCCAGCACGCATCCTGTGCGTGTTACAGCAAGGCTGAATGGTTTACAACCCTATTGAGGCTCTAGGAGGCTCAGAAATAGCCGTTTTTAATAGCGATTCGTCGCGAATTTATTCGGGTCGAAACGATTTTTGTCGGAAAATTCGGCGAATCAGTCGAATCGAATTTTTCAAAAGTTCGCTCATCTCTAATAATAATATTGGTGTATGATACACAACATACAGACAAAGAAAATAAATATATACAAAATACATTTAATCACACAATCAGATTCTAATGTAGTGAAAAAAGTATAAAAATGCCCCAATGAATCCTCCACTGGGCTAACAATTGCCTTTGCCTACAATCTGACCCTAATGGATGCACTTGTAGGAAGTTCTTTAGCTAGTCTATTTAGGGTCATGTGGCCCTGTGTTCACTGCATTTTCAGAAAATTTCATTGAATGACTATTATGACTCCATTTTGTTCTTCTTTCAAAATAATTATACATTATTAAATAGTCATTAAAATTGTATTTAGAGATGTGATGTGACAATTCCTTTTGGTAGTAAGACAATTTTCTCTAGAGTGGGGTGACCTACACAGATGTTGGTGTGAAAGTTTCTTTTATATTGACATACTTGACATTTCCCTAATGAGTGCTGAAGACTTTCAATAAGGCCGCGGGATTTGCTCTCTACTTAATGTATGTCCTAGAAAATCATATTATACCATACTAATTAATGGGAAACCAACCTTAGAAGAGATTTGGCTAGAATTAATAAATGCAGTCATATCAGGAATACAATAATCAATGCATTTAAGGATTTAAAAAATACTCCTTAATGTATTGCAAAGAGTATCCCACCATCCACAATACATAGTATTTAAAGATTTAGAGAATTTGGAGAAATCCATGTACACCAATAGTCAGTGTTGGATGATGTGATCTACGCCCCCCCAGGGGCACTGAATTAAAAACAGATATAAGTTGGTAATACAAGTCACTGTGCAGGAAAATCATTGTCTGCAAACAAAGTTCACTATGCAATACACGAGTTAAAGCTGTATCTTGCAAAGAAGAAACCATATATCAACACACAATTAAAGTAGATACGGTGTGGATTGCGTGTACACTATTAGCAGGCCCGGATTAAGTGTGGTGGAGGCCCCTGGGCACAAAATCTGGTGTAAATCTGGAGGCCCTAGATACAGTATTTTTTTCATTTAAAATAATAGTCCAGACAAGTAACTGATTGGTGTTTGTCTGGCACCTGCCTTCTTACTGGAACGTCAGATCAAGTCCCTTGTGTCACCCTTGTGCGGGTGCGAGCTGCTCGGGAGCTCCTGATTTGCCATTCTGGGTGGGGGTAGTGAAGTCGCCCAGCTGGTCCAGCAAAAAACAGTTCCCCGCATTGAGCTGCCAGCGGCTGTGCTTGGTGGCTTATGTGCAGTGAGCGGCCGCCAATTAACAGCTCTTTACCCACCCATCACTGTAGCATTGCTGACAGTGGCTTTGCTGCTCTAGACTCTCCATCCTGCCCTGTGATGGCTTTGGCAACTGGTATGCAAAAACAAAATAAGGTATGCCCAGGCATGCAGGGGGCCCCCACTGCCACCGATAGCTTTGTTGCTGAAAAGTCTCCTGGGCTAGGCCATAACTGAAAGATTGGTGGAAGCCACCTTTGCAGGGCAAGTGGTGGAGTCCCCAGTGCGTGCACCCTTGTGCCCCCTCATAATCTGGCCCTGACTATTAGAGTAGATAAGCTGTGGACTGCATGCACACTATTGGAGTAGATACGATGTGGACTGTATGCACACTATTGGAGTAGATAAGATGTGGACTGTATGCACACTATTGGAGTAGATAAGATGTGGAGTGCATGCACATGATTAGAGCAAGTAGGTTACATTCTCATGAAAGAGAGCTGTTAAGACAGGTGAAATGTGAAGCCCCGCCTCACATTTCTTGCTTTCAAAACGTAAGCTTCTTTTTTAGAAAAAATTCAAAACTGAATGTTATATATGTTTCAAAGTTTGATGACTTTGCATTTCTATTTTTTTCGATCAGTGAACAAAGTTTCTTTTCTCAGCCCACACATGTGCATAGTAGAGTACTTGCTGTTTTGCAGATCTTTCTTTCATGTCCACAGTGTTACCGCAAATTGCAGAATAGGCAGAAAAAGTATTCAGTATAGAAGCATCTATTGCTGCTGCCCCGGTGATGGAGCTTACTAATCTACAGTACATCCACAGAATCTTCGCTTTAAGAACTAAAGCGAATATTTGCAATTTAGCTTATACCAACCTCATTATACTTATATTATTTTGTGCAATCTCTGAATTGTCTCCATTAAGCCACCCAGAGATGTAATTTCCAGCTTAGAATTGCTGTTTTTTTAATTAAACAATCCAGAACATGAATGTCATGTGGTTAGATTTATAAGTACACCAGTTTACTGAGGGATATTTGAAACAATAAGACTAAGTCTTTTTAAATCTTTTTAGCAGTTCAAATAAAGTATTTCAAAACAACAACTTGAAGGGTCAGTTTACAAATCAAGGTTACCAGGAGGCATGAGGTTTTCTGCTTACCTTAACCCAACCCTGTGCCACTGATTGCCGCCCTGCAGCTCAGGTATGTTAACCAGGGAGCCACACTTCTGCGATACCGTCTGTAGATCGGCATGACCTGTGTAATGAGGTGCCCATTATTCTCAATAGGAGCTTTGTACACCCATCTGTGCACAGGCCAAACCTACACCCAGGCCAAAGCCAAGAAATGCGGTTCCTGGTATACCGAGGCTGTGGAAGAGCAATCAGCTGCACGGGAAAGGGTGACAGGTAAATGGCAGCCTTATGCTCAGTGGCATCTCCTCAGTCTGAGGGAATTTTCCTCTAAATGTAAACTTTAGGGAAAGGGGTCAATTCTTACGTATGTGTATTGTGATGAATTGTTCCAATAATGGCCATATACCCTTGGCTGTATTTACCATTAGCCAATCAAGGTCTGTGTCAATGACAGCATAATGTAAGGGGCAGCAACCCCCTGGGTGAAATCTTAAATACTTTTGTTACCATACTGAAAATTGGAGTCATCTCCTCAGTGCATATGTTTGCAAACTAAACGTAAACTAAACTAAATGTTATGAATTAAAAGTAGTTCCAGATACAAATTCATGTATGCCTTTTCCTCCTCTTTTGTCCCCTTTGTTTTGCCTTTTTTGTTATTTTTCACATATGCAACATACGGTCATGGCCGTAGTTGTTGGCACCCCTGAATTTTTTTAAGAAAATGAAATATTTCTCACAGAAAATGGTTGCAGTAAGACACGTTTTGCTACACACATGTTTATTCCCTTTGTGTGTATTGGAACTAAACCAAAAAAGGAGGAAAAAAAGCTAATTGGACATAATGTCACATCAAACTCCAAAAATGGGCTGGACAAAATTATTGGCACCCTTTCAAAATTGTGGATAAATAAGATTGTTTCAAGCATGTGATGCTCGTTTAAACTCACCTGGGGCAAGTAAAAGGTGGGAGCAATATAAAAATCACTGATAATGAAAAAGCACAGAGCAAGTCACTTAAAAACAAAACTTCATCAACGATATAGCAAGGAACGGTGTGTTGAGGAGATCCCCGGAAGCATGCACACTTCAACACGTGCCCTCCACCTCCTTCTATATACTCTTACCGATAAGAAGTAGGAAATCAAGCCTCACGTTCCATTAGAGTCTCCTCCACGATTTAGGGAACAGTGAATTATCCAAAACTTCCCCTTGGGATTCCAATTGCATTAATCCAAAGTCAAAATAATATGCTCTTTAAATGGAGCACTGTGTGATGCACTCATTCAATCAAAAGAAAGAGAATCTAGTGCAGCTCAATAAAATCCAATAAGGTTTTAATACTAATAAGAAAATTACTCACAAACAAATTCTTGATGTCAATGCAAACACAAAACCATAAATGAGCGAGATGCTCCCACGCTTCCCCGCCGCGGCCGCCAGAAGGGTAAAGCTGGAATCTTTAAAAGTTGCAGAATAGCGTGCACATATGAAAGTTCCCCGTGTCCCGCCGCCTAACGCGTTTCGTTGTGTAAAACAACTTTATCAAAGGCACAGGTACGGGGAGATAAAATCCAATATAAAGGAAAGGAAAGGAAGTGAAACTTACCCCTCCTCTCCCAGGTCACGGCTGTGAAACCCGGAACTGAAACCACTCCGGATTGCAAACAAATGATGCGCGCCCCAGAATCGCTGGCTCTCGCGCGTCCGGAGGAAGCCGGAGACTGCCGAAGGGGTATGGAAACCACACCCCCCACCGGCTAATGATGGACAAGTTTGTAATCCAATGACGCGCGCCCCAGGATCCCTGGCTCGCGCGCGTCCGGAAAAAGCCGGAGACTGCTGGCGGGGTATGGAGACCACACCCCCTGCTGCGGGTGATGGACAGGGACAAGCAACCAAAGTCCCGAGCTATGAAGTGAAGGCATGTCCGGAATTTACCGAGACATGCCGAAGAAAGGTACAAAAAGACCCCCCCTTCAACCTCCGTGAAGCGGAAAAAGAGGGGCGAGTGTTAAAATGCTCTGAATAACAGAGCAACGTCAAATGGAAAAACGATATTAAAAAAAAATAAAGAGAACTAATCGCCTCCAGTCTCCTAATTTAGAAGGGGCTGAATGAATTATCTAAATTTGACAGGTCCCATAGCCCGCGGTGGGGGAAACGAAGGGGCACCTTACAATCACAAAACAGCATCAATAGACAAATGCATAGATGGAGAATGAAAAGTAAAAAATCTAAATGATTAGATAAAGTATTATTAACACAATAGTACTAGAATAACCATATAGTGTGCATATAAAATAAAAACCACAAAAGAATAGGCCAGAAAAAGAAACATCAAGAAGTATCAATAAAACAATTGAGATCCAAATCGATGTTTAGCCCCCTAGGGGCTAAGGTGTCAAGATTAAAAATCCATTGAGTCTCTTTTTTGGAGAGGTCCCTTTCCACATGGGAACCTCTCCAATGCTTTTCCAATTTGTCTATTCCAAGGAAGGTCATCAACTTGGGATCACTATTATGTTTCTGTTTAAAATGTGCCGAGAGGCTGTGTGCTTCAAAACCTCTCCTCACATTATAAATGTGCTCCCTAATTCGAATTTTTAACATTCTTGTGGTCCTTCCAACATAAAAGAGTCCACAGGGACACCAAATGAGATATACCACATTAGTGGAAGTACAAGAAATAAACTGTTTAATTTCATGCAGCTTTCCCTCCTCTGTACCCCTAAAAGACCTCATGGGTTTAGGCATCATTTTGCAACTTCTACACCCCATGCAAGCCCCACATCTGTAAAAGCCCTGTAAAGATCCCAATTCTCTCACCAGTTTTTTTGGGGGATCTACATAACTTCTGGTCAAGAGGTCTTTCAAATTAGGTGCTTTTTTGAAAATCAACCTAGGATTCTCTGTTAATTCTGGCCCTAATAAGGGATCATTCTTTAAAATATGCCAATGCCTAGTGATCAACCTCTTGACCATTTTGTGCTGAACACTAAAGGAAGTAATAAAGGCTAAATCAGATGTAGATTCTGTAGATTCTTAAAAGGACGGGTTTGTAGCAAAGAGGCTCGATCCGACTTCCTAATTTTATTCCTCTCCAACTTCGTTGCTCCAATATCGTAGCCCTTCTCAGAAAAGCGTTGAGACAACAAAGAAGATTGTGCATCAAAATCCTCTATGTTGGTGCAATTACTTCTCAACCTGATAAATTGGCTCTTAGGAATTGTTTCTAACCAACGGGGATGGTGACAGCTGGTACGTGGAACATATCCGTTCCTGTCCGTTGGTTTGAAATAAGTGCAGGAGAGTAACTGGGAGCCCCATATTTTCAGTGTCAAATCCAAATAATTCACGGACACAGTGCTACTTTCCATTGTAAACTCTAAATTGAAATCGTTCCTATTAACCTCCATAAAAAAGGATTCCAAACTCTCTTGGGGTCCATTCCATACACAGAGGACGTCGTCTATGTAGCGCCTCCATACAATCAAATTGGGCCACATACCCAAACCAATAAACTGTGACTCCCACCAGCCCACATATAAATTGGCCATGCTGGGTGCAAACTTAGCCCCCATCGCCACCCCCTTCTTCTGTAGATAAAAAGAACCGCCGAACCAGAAATAGTTGTGTTTCAATGCGAACGACAGGCATTCTATCACATAATCAACCTGGGATTCTGGCATGTTGGGGTGGAGGCTGAGGAAATGGCGCACTGCTATTATTCTTTTCTCATGTGGGATCACAGTATATAAAGATGTCACGTCTGCCGTGGCCAACCTAGACTGATCATTAATCAATAGGTTTTCACACAAATTCAGTACCTGCCCCGAGTCTTTCAAATAGGAAGGCAAGCCCACCACCAACTCTTGTAGGAAGAAGTCTATATATTCTCCTAACCTGCAGGTAAGAGACCCCAATCCACTGACTATGGGACGACCAGGAGGTCTGGTCAGGGATTTGTGTACTTTGGGTAAAAAATAAATGGTCGGGATTTTTGGGGCCTTAGGGCAGAGGTAATCAAATTCCTTCTTGGTAAGAATACTATTGGTTAGACCCTTAACTAATAACTGGTCCAAAGCCAATTTATACTCTAAGGTGGGATCCTTTGCTAGAACTTCATAAGTCTCGGTATCTGATAATAACCTCTGCATTTCCAATAGGTAGTCTGTTTTATTCATTACTACTAACCCCCCCCCCCCTTGTCTGCTGGTTTAATAATCAGATCATGCTTGGTTTCCAACTCACGAAAACCCCTATATAGATTGGGAGGCCATCGTTTTTTCATATCCTCAAGCTTCTTCAAATCTCTAATCATTACAGATTTGAAGGTATCAACACAAGATGCATAACCAACTGGGGGATTAAAAAGTGAGCGATTCCTTAGTTGTGTATGCTTAAACCCAATAGGATTATCCTCCAACGGGCCTGGTGGTTGCTCTAACGTTTTGGCCTGATTCAGAAAGAACCTTCTCACATTAAGCTTCCTCACATATTTATGTATATCAATAAAGGTGGAGAATTTATCTAAGTTCTTTGGGGGTGCGAACTTGAGACCTTTGTCTAAAAGTTCCATTTCGTCCTGTGATAAGGGGACAGAGCTAAGGTTGAAGATCCCTGCACCTACAGCCACCTTGGCCTTCTGGTGCTTTGTTCCTCCCCGCTTCCCTCTCGTTCTTCCCCTTTTCTCTTCTGCGTATGTCTGATTTCCTGGTCCACTAGTTTCCCCCTGTCTCTGCTCAGGTGTCTCCCTGGAAGATATGGTGACCTCTCCCGCCTCACCTGATGCTCTTCCAGTAGGAATGGTGACCTTTCTCGCCTCATATGAAAAGGGGTTTGTGGGGTCCTAGGGGAGGGCTCGGATAAAGGATCAAACCGATTTGTATGCCCATAGTTCATTCCTCTCTGATTGGAACTCTGTTCATGCGAAGATCTCCCTGATTTTTTTAATATCGTTTTTCCATTTGACGTTGCTCTGTTATTCAGAGCATTTTAACACTCCCCCCTCTTTTTCCGCTTCACGGAGGTTGAAGGGGGGGTCTTTTTGTACCTTTCTTCGGCATGTCTCGGTAAATTCCGGACATGCCTTCACTTCATAGCTCGGGACTTTGGTTGCTTGTCCCTGTCCATCACCCGCAGCGGGGGGTGTGGTCTCCATACCCCGCCGGCAGTCTCCGGCTTTTTCCGGACGCGCGCGAGCCAGGGATCCTGGGGCGCGCGTCATTGGATTACAAACTTGTCCATCATTAGCCGGTGGGGGGTGTGGTTTCCATACCCCTTCGGCAGTCTCCGGCTTCCTCCGGACACGCGAGAGCCAGCGATTCTGGGGCGCGCATCATTTGTTTGCAATCCGGAGTGGTTTCAGTTCCGGGTTTCACAGCCGTGACCTGGGAGAGGAGGGGTAAGTTTCACTTCCTTTCCTTTCCTTTATATTGGATTTTATCTCCCCGTACCTGTGCCTTTGATAAAGTTGTTTTACACAACGAAACGCGTTAGGCGGCGGGACACGGGGAACTTTCATATGTGCACGCTATTCTGCAACTTTTAAAGATTCCAGCTTTACCCTTCTGGCGGCCGCGGCGGGGAAGCGTGGGAGCATCTCGCTCATTTATGGTTTTGTGTTTGCATTGACATCAAGAATTTGTTTGTGAGTAATTTTCTTATTAGTATTAAAACCTTAATGGATTTTATTGAGCTGCACTAGATTCTCTTTCTTTTCTCTCCCATGAGATATTGATTGAATGAGTGCATCACACAGTGCTCCATTTAAAGAGCATATTATTTTGACTTTGGATTAATGCAATTGGAATCCCAAGGGGAAGTTTTGGATAATTCACTGTTCCCTAAATCGTGGAGGAGACTCTAATGGAACGTGAGGCTTGATTTCCTACTTCTTATCGGTAAGAGTATATAGAAGAGGTGGAGGGCACGTGTTGAAGTGTGCATGCTTCCGGGGATCTCCTCAACACACCGTTCCTTGCTATATCGTTGATGAAGTTTTGTTTTTAAGTGACTTGCTCTGTGCTTTTTCATTATCATTTATTTGGACTTTTCTTGGAATAAGAAGTTTTGCACGTTGTAGCATATTTATTGCTGTTTTAAAAGGTTTGCGGGCAGTGCGGTGTTCCTTATCAATAATATAAAAATCACACCTGAAAGCAGATAAAAAAGAGAGAAGTTCACTTTGTCTTTGCATTGTGTGTCTGTGTGTGCCACACTAAGCATGGACAACAGAAAGAGGAGAACAGAACTGTCTGAGGACATGAGAACCAAAATTGTGGAAAAATATAAACAATCTCCATAGATCTAGATTTGCCGTTGTCCACAGTGCGCAACTATATCAAAAAGTTTGCAACCCATAGCACTGTAACTAATCTCCCTGGGCGTGGACGCAAGAGAAAAATTGATGAAAGGTGTCAACGCAGGATAGTCCAGATGGTGGATAAGCAGCCCCAAACAAGTTCCAAAGATATTCAAGCTGTCCTGCAGACTTAGGGAGCATCAGTATCAGCACGAACTATCCGTCGACATTTGAATAAAATAAAATGCTATGGCAGGAGACCCAGGAGGACCCCACTGCTGACACCGAGAAATAAAAAATCAAGACAACATTTTGCCAAAATGCAATTGAGTAAGCCAAAATCCTCCTGGGAAAACGTCTTGTGGACAGATGAGACCAAGATAGAGCTTTTTGGTAAAGTACATCACTCTACTGTTGTAGGAAAAAAATGGAATGGCCTACCAAAGAAAAGAACACAGTTGCTACAGTAAAATATGGTGGAGGATCAATGATGTTTTGGGGTTTTTTGTTGCCTTTGACACTGGGGGCCTTGAATGTGTGCAAGACATCATGAAATCTGAGGATTACCAATGGATTTTGGGTCGCACTGTACAGCCCAGTGTCAGAAAGCTGGGTTTGCGGCTGAGATCTTGGGTCTTCCAGCAGGGCAATGACCCCAAACATACATCAAAAAACACCCAGAAATGGATGGCAACCAAGTCCAATGAGTCCAGATCTAAATCCCATTAAACACATGTGGAGAGATCTTAAAATTGCTGTTGGGAAAAGGTGCCCCTTGGTGTGACATTATGTCCAATTAGCTTTTTCCTCCCTTTTTTGGTTTGGTTCCAATACACACAAAGGGAATAAACGTGTATAGCAAATCATGTGTTACTTAGGCCCTTATTTAAGAAGGGATAGCGTCAGGTAGCGCCTGATTAATGAGAGGTAGCGACAGATAGCGGCTGGTCAACGCCGGACACGGCACGCAATTACACATTTATCAAGCAGAATCTGTTTAGCGACTGGGATAGCGGCATGTAGCGTCTGATTCATCATTTTCACAGCCTCAGCGAACAGCGCCAGCGTTCAGCCTTGCACAGTGCCAGGTATGACCTCTCGCTACCTGTCACTCTCCCATACATTTCAATGGACGATCCTTTTCTTCTCTTTAAACAGGTTTTTTTTTTTTTTTTACAAAAAAATCACAAATACTAATTCTTTGAGCTCTTCTGGCATTGAAATAGCAGTTTTTTCATATTTTTTTCATTTTTTATATATTTCCTCAGAAATGACATTACAGGTCTGGCATTAAAGTGTTCATGTTACAATGTTGTTACAATTTAATTCCATATGTTTTCGCTTTGTTACTAGTTGATAGATGCTTGAAAACGGACTTTAAACACACCGCCTCCTGTGCTCTGGGCTATTTTTCAGCGCCAGAGTTTTGTGAGGCTGTTTTTTTGCTGAATATGATGTGAGTCAGTCGCTAAGAGCAGTCGCTAACATGCGCTCCCATACAGCGCTTTACTGGTCAAATAGCGACTCCTCACAATGTATTCAACATTACTGAACAGCGACTGAGTCTCTATAAACTAGTGACTCACGGCCGAGCACTGCGACTACTAGCGGGCGCTCTGAAAATGCCTGCTACAGACGCTTATCTGTCGCTACCTGCCGCTAATGATGAATCAGCCTCTAATTCATTTTCTTGAAAAATTTCAGGGATGCCAACATTTACAGCCATATTTCGACCATTATGGGCATTAATCATGTTTTTTACAAAGGACCTGTATCAATCTTGGCTTCTTCCCCCTTGCTTCTTTTCAGGAGAGCCTAGTCTAGAACTCACAGAATATCCTGCAGATAATGTCCCTGGGCCATTGGGTTAAGAGGGAAATGCATCCAGGCCTTGTCAGGTGAATTTTGCTCTTTTTCATGATAGGGACCCATAGTATGAGCAGGGCTGTATTTAGAATTTGTGTTGCCCCGGGAACACTTTCAACATGATGCTCCTGCATGACAAACCCCTTCTTGAAAATAAAAATCTTTAAAACAGAAGCAATAAATGATTCACCGCAAGCCACAACTAAAGAGCTACTGTTGGACTTCTATATCTCTTTTTATTGAAAATTTAGATTGCTGTGTGTGCTTGTTTAGTGCCTAGATTAGGGATGCACAACTTTCTTGGGTTTAAGCGCCACATTGTCCTAATCTTCCACTTCAGAGGGCTGCAGTAAAATAGTTTACTACAAGAAATCTGTAACCTTAAAGCATTATATATGCTTTTATGTATACGCAAAGGTGAGCAGCGGTAGGCAGAGATGAGTAGAAATAGGTTGGAAATTGGAGGAAAGAGGTGAGGTGAGAAGAAGTGGGCAGGATCAGATGGGTAAAGAGGGAAGAGGTGAGACAGGAAGATGTGAGGTGGTGAGAAGAAGGCAGGATCAGGCAGGGAAAGATGATGTGGGCTGAGGTAGGGTGATCAGAGGTGAGGCAAAAAGAGGGGAGGTGGTGGAAGTGGTCATGGTAAGGAAGGAAATGGAGATGTGAGCTGAGTTGGGGTGGGCAGAGGTGAACAGGAAGAGGTGATAAGAAGTTGGCATGGGTCAGGTGGGAATAGATGTTGTAACCTGAGGTAAGTTTGGAGGAGGTTAGGCAGAGGTGGGCAGGGCTGAGTTGAGCAGAGGTACCAGGGGCCACAAGAGACATAGTGAGAGCTGCATGCAGCAGTCGGGCCACAGGTTGTACACCCCTGGCACTGTGTGATGTGATTGATGAGATTGTGAAACCCTTTGTGAGGACTATTCTTAATGATAAGCAATAAGCATGTAAAGGTTCTCATTCATACAGGACGTAGAATATTTGTAATAATAAATCATGGCAATTGGACTTGCTGTAAAACTAAAAATGACGCTACATGTCAGAAAATCTCCAGCTTATAGCTTCATAGACAATATAATACCTGCTAAATATTATCTGCACCACTTCTGTGCTAGTAAGAGTAGAGATGGACCACAGTCCTAGTGATTCATTTGAAACAGCCATACTGTATCTGGTGGCCATATAAAGAATTTTATATCAGCTATTCCGGTCTAAATATAGTGAGCATAGTAGCTATGTGGGGATTTGTGGCATTTAGAAAGGAGAATATACTGCATCAACTATTTCAGCACGAAGCTAGTGTTTATTAGTATATAACCCAGACGGACAAGCAATAGGGTTGCTAGTGCTTTGTGCCATTTAGTATAGAGCATTGTGCTTATTTTTCTATTTCCAGTAAATGGCACAGCGACAAGTTCAAGTACTATTATCAGAGCTGTAACAAAATTACAGTTCCCCCATGTCCTAATCAAAGTATTTTATCTAGTTTTCTATGTTACACTTGGTGGCATCGGTTTGTAGTAATCAAGATGAATGCATCCAGATTCATAAATCATCATTAAATGGAACAATACCAGACAGCATCGAATCAGCGCTTTTTATCTAGATGGTGCGCTATTCGAAAAACGCTGATGTGTATTCTAAAACCCAGTGTGCTGCATATATTAAAATTGCAGCTGAGAGTGGGGAAACGGTTTGGCTTCTCGTGCTAATATCTGCCTTATTTCTGTTGTTTATGCAGCCAATACTTACATACCATTATATATAAAAATATAATGGGCTACCTTATGTGATCTCAAAATTGCTCAGAAGTTCTAACAAGATATTTGCACTGGTGAGAACTTTATCAGTGATGGGGCTTTGAGTATAACATTTCCAAATTATTACATAAACATAGGCTGGGAAGAATGAATTGTGGTCAATATTAATAGAGATATATTTACCATAGGTGAGGTATTTTTTTGTGAACAATTTTTAAATTTCCCTGCACAAAAAGGTACAGATACAATAGGGTTGATTCCGAGTCCTATTCTCACCTTTTTTTTTGCATGAATATTTCCATTCTCGTTCATTTTTTCCCCTCGTCTGATTCAGCAAAGCCTTTTTTCTGCGAGAACTTTAGTGTGAAATGTTTTCATTTTTGCAAGATTTTTCGTTTGGTAGCAATACCTCCATATAAATGATGAGAAAGGGGCTCTGAATCAACCCTAATATCTGGCTAAGTTTCTGCAGAATGACACCTAAACTGGGTTCACAACCCAAGACCTAAAACCCTATCCCCACCCCTTGTCTATTTAGGTGAATAGCAGCTGCAAGAAAGGTCAGTACAGAGGACAGTAACATCTAGCAAGGCAGGAAGTGTTTTTCTAGGAGCTCCTTTTTCTAGTCATGTGGGGGCCTCTGTTGTGAATTCATAGATTACGGGTGGGGGCTGGGCAAATCTTAAATGTTGACTCCCAGATTCACTGAAGCTGGTGGTTAGTGAAACTCGGTGCAGGGGCTTCTAAAGGTATCATGGCTTTCTATATAAACTCCTCTATTCTGCTACAGGGCCATGTTCACTCACTGGCGGTTTGTTCCTCTTCCAGGGAAGTTTTGAAACACTGTGGTCTTTTCAGCAGCACTCAAGGTACTGGTCAGTATGCATTCTCTATAGAATTCGGCATTTTCTCTATAACACTGATGTGTTCACGGATAAATATATCTAGTTATGTGAATACTCTTAGCTCGCCACAAGGTGGTGCTGTGCTAATGCTCAGCATCTAAAAGTAGGTGCCATGGACACTACAGAAGAAAGGGTGGTGAGGAAGGCATGTAAGGCACCGATCAAAGGCCAGGATGATGGTGATGCTACACTTCTAACTGGTGTAGAGGAGGTGTTGGTTTAAATATAAAAGCACAAACATTCTTAAAGTTATCTCTTAAACAAGGTGTATTACTGTTCATGATTCTAAAAGCAGTCACATAGTTTGGGCTCACTAAAGTATCTGCAGGGATGTAAATCATAGAATAAAGCAGGTATTTGCAGCAGCATAATATATGTATATATATTTATTTATATGAAAAGACACTTATCACAAATGCTTATTGTTTATTGTTCCAGCCAACCACTCACTGGCTTCTGAGTGTCACAAGCTAGTTGGAAAATACCATTGTTTGATATCTATTGAGTGGATGATGCATCTTAATTGGACACACTTAAATTATTTCAGCCATGCACTTTTGTACAATTATAATGAGTTGCTACAGGTGGGTTGTAAACACAGACATTTTGTGCATGGCTGTTCTTCAACATGAACGGGGTTAAAAAGAGTCCAGATGAGGTCCCACTCGAAGGCTCATTGCTCATTACTTCCACTAGTCCTATATAGCTCTTTAGCATACAAATGCAGGATTATGCAATATCTCTAACTATAGACTTCCTGTATTCTTCCACCTTAGGTTCTTAATCTGCAAATTGTGGAAAATAAATGAATTGCTATCAGATCAATATTTTGTGCACTTAGACTGCTTATTTCATGAACCTGTTCATTATTATGTGCATTATGTCAAATCAGTTTGTTTTTAGGACTTTGGTTTTCAAGCAGGGGTCAAGCCAAAGGTTTCCCATCTCATTGGTCAGGCCCTAGGTGAAGAAGTTATAAAGTACTAGATTTATAACACATTAACATGCCTTAAACACATTTGCAAATGTATAATATGTAAAAATATATAATATATTATATATAATATATTCATGATAATAATTATTTATAATAGTAACAATAATATTAACCATGTTTAAAATACATCACTCTGTCACACAACAGTAACACATTGGTTTTTGAACATTGATAATTAGCACATCATACAATGGCAGTGATTTGATCACAATTTAACACAGACCGACACTGACACTAGCTCCGGGTTAATCAAATTTCAGATTTCCAGGCCTGGCACAGATGAGCAGGTTTAGCGCTAATGTGCAAGCTGGGTCGTGTGCAGCGGAATGAAGATCATCTCTAACGAGGACTGTGATTCATCAGGATGTATGGACAGATTGTTGTTATTGTGGATGTTCTCCAGAGAGCGTCCTTTCAGAGTCTGAACCCTGTATCGCTTTAGCACAGTCACCAGGATTGCTTTCATCATCACCATGGCTATGTATTTCCCAGCACAGGCACGGGGACCGGAACCAAAAGGCTGAAAATAGCGATGAGGGACCTGCAAGTGTCAGGGGAACACACAATTATTATGGGAGTGTTCAGCTGTCTCACTTGTGTAGCAGAATGTAGTTTAGCAGCAGTAATACAACACGTCTCCACGGAGTATATTTATTTATTTTTCCTACCTGTATGATAAAATCAGGCTTACAGAAACATACAAAAATACCTACCTTAAGAGGGTTGACCTTCAAGGTCCAGGGCCAATCCAACTCAATTTCCTTCCCCCCACCCAGCTAATCACTATTTGGATATTCACTTTGATGCTGCAATCCACCTCCAATCACCACAAAATAGACTATAGGTCTGCACCCAATGGGCATTCTCCACTAAATAACATTCCATGTAAAACCCAAAACTGCTGCAAATCTGCCTTCCAGCACTAGGACACCTGCGGGCCATTCATTCATGTTCCATCCATAACCAATTTGGTTTGGCTAGTATGCCACGTTGGCTCCTTACAATCACATGGTGTGCGAGAGTGAAGGGATGCAAATGTTAGGGGACCTATGTGCCTAACCTCCTCAAGGGCCACCAACAGGCAGCTTTCACAGACCTCCACACTGGTACACAGGTGAAGTAGTTAATGATCAGGCAGAACTCATCACTAATCACTAATTACATCACCACTGCATCAGTTTGGTGATCTTAAAATCATGGCCTGTTAGTGGCCCTTGAGGAGAGGGTTGAGCATCACTGGTATATTTTAACTATATGTCCGCTTTAAGAGAATTTTCTTATTTAGCTTTGCATGCTCCCCAGCATTTATCTGCTTCCCTGGCTCTGACAATACCCCACCTGCTTGCAATGCAGTCTAAAACATTATTTAATACGTAAATGTAAGTAAAAACATTATTTAATAAGTAAATGCAGTATTACAGTCTCTTCAAGGCTCACCAACAGGCCATGTTTTGCGACTCTCCACACAGACGCACAGGTGAAGCTATGGACATCCACAAAACATGGCCTGTTGGTGAGCTTTGAAGGGGAGGGTCACTACACTACACTACACTACAGTAACAATATGTTTACCTACTGAAAGTTCTTTCTAGGGCCAACTTGAAGTATAGTGTAGGCTGTAGCACAATAAAGACTTCTGAAATGATAAAAAGTATTGCTTGTAATATACCGACAGGGATGTACGACTCATTCTAGTCAAGCAGCTTGGCATCTCTTCACCATGAGGTCAGAGGCTGGCCCCACCTCATGGTCATGTGGGTTCCTTTAAGGGCTACATAGACCCTATGTGACCAGGAAAAAAACTGCCTCTGGCTGCTGGGGGCCACCATGATTATGAATAACAGCTGAGTGAAGCTAGTGATCCTTGAACCCACTCTTTATTCTAGCTGCAAATATGACTCTAAATGTGCCTCAGAGGTACTCAGAGGCACTAAAATGTAAATGTAGCCTTCTTTTCTGAGGTAACAACCTCCAGAGGAGATTACATGACTTTCACTCACTTTTGTTTTAACATTATTAAAGCATGTCAAAGGGATTTCTTATACCAAGGCCTGTACATACAGATTGCTCACAATTAAAAATCATCCTACCTGCACCTACTGCATGTTATGAGCCTTTAAACATCCAAGATATCAGCTCATGGAACATCAGGCAGCCTGCAAACAGGAAGTGCCTTCTGACTATGCTACTCTGCATTCTGGGACTGCTGACCTTTTCCTGACCCCAGCCCTGCTCTGTCTGAGCAAAGCACAGCTATAACCCGCCCCCCCTGTACTTTATCCCACTCTCCTCTCCTCAGTAAGTGTGATGCTTCTGAGGCAAGATGGCGGCACCCGTATCCTAAAGTCCTGAACAGAGTTGCAGCCCAGTGGGGGAAAGAATAATTAGTAAGTGATTAAAAAAACTTAAAATATATTAATTTTAGATGCTGGGGAATATTTTTTTAAAGTTTTTGGCTTTTCAATAAACCATGGGGAAGATCCGGTTTAAAGACAGTAAAGATTTGTGCACATAATCTAGTAGAGTATTACCCATAAGTTTGATGTTACATTATTTTTCCATTACCGGATTAAGTGTAGATTTTACTATTGGTTTGCCACTGCATATGGAATGTATATTGTGTGTGCCATTGCTTTAGCATTAAATCTATACTGTTGATAATGATAATTGTGTTAAAGTGTTGGGGAATTTAGGGGTGTCACCACAGTTCAGCCAGAGGAAAAAATCCCGAAAACTATACCAGATCCACCCACTGGTGGGTTACATGTGTATACAGTAATTCCACTATAGAGTTTCCATGCTGCCCATAGTTCAGCTTTAGAAAACTTACAATGGCTTTGTATAGGTCATCCAATCCAAAACAAACTGGCTGGCAATACACAAAGTTTTCTTACAATACCATAAAGCGATTAGGATGATGTTTTTTTTTAACAAGAAATCTCTTAATGTAATTTGTCTTTCAATTGTGGTAATTAAAAAGCTATTAACTGATAAACGCGATGAGTCTTTTATAGCAACACACATGCATCCACATATTTACAGCAAAATGTCTGAATATTAATAGAGAGCTTATTACCAAGATAAATAGAACACAGGCTGCCCATTGGGGGGCTAGCGATATAAGAATGTGAATCCAAACTTTTGATTTGATTGATAGAATTTAACAGAACTGTTTGGGTAACATTTATAATGCTCTAAACAACTTCTCCAGACACATTTTACATGCTCACCAGTCTTTTTATTTATAAAGCTCTTCTGGCCAGTTTGCCAATGTATTCAAGAGGAAGGTGAATTTAAAGTGGACCAAGGCCAACGCTTCCCTCCCCATGGGGCACCCTGATCAGGGTTGTCCTACTGTGTGAAACCCCCCAGCTCGCCCATAAACTCGCCTTCTTTTCCGGTCCAACGGTGCATGCACAAGCCGTGGCTGCATCTGCACTATCCCTCTAGCAAGGCACATGCCCACGACAGGCATTTGTGAATGGCCAGCGCGGGCATTCTCCCTGTTAGAGGGTAGTGGGGGATGCAGCCAACAGCACGCTCGGATACGCTCACCTTAGACGGAGGCTTAGACGAGCTGACATGAGAGGATCCAAGTGCGCTGATTGGACAAGCAGCCGCACATGTGCCATAGGACCAGGAAGGGGTGAGTTTGTTTCACCGACCTGGGGGGGTTTCACAAAGGGCAAGAACCAAAACCCAGAATAGTCAAAGCTCTGGGTTTTGGTCCACTTTAGGAAGAGAAAAGCTGCCATGGTTGCCATTGTTTGCAAATTCCCCCCCAGTCTTCATTTTGACACCACTTTTTGTGAGCCCCTCCTTTATCTCACTTTTATAAGGCATGAACTTTGAAATGATCATAATTATTTGTTGTTAATTATTCCACAAAAAAATGATTAAAGCATTGATCCATGTACCTAGTAAGTGATTGCAAAAGTTAATTGGCACTGAGGAGCAATGCCACAGACATCTAATCTGCCCACACTGAAGGGGTCCAGTTGGCTGGCCGGGATCACTTTATACTCATGAAAAAGGACTGTTTTCTGTTTTATTTAAAATAGAAAAGATGGTATGATTCGCTAAAGGGAGGAAGTTAGAGCATTATTGGCACCTTAAACGTTTACTAGAGAAATGTCAGTATTTCATTTGCTTTTTAAAATAAACTCTTACATTTTGACTAGGGATGAGCGAATCGATCCGGACGAACCCGAATTCGTTCCGAATTTCAGGAAAAATTCGATTCTGAACGAATCGAATTTCCCCACGATTCGATTGATCGATCAAAGTTTTTTTAAAACTCCATTTATTTCAATTACAGGCATTCTAAAATGGTGGAAGCACATGTCCGGACATATCCCCTGGGGCAAGTTATCATGGGAAGGTCACATGCAGCCTATCAGCAGCCAGGAAGCCCGGTGACGTCACAGTGCTATATAAACGGCGGCCATCTTGCTTAACCGCATTTCAGCATTATATTGCGGCCAGAACGGAGCTTGCTACAGACAGGGAGAGACTAACAGAGAGGCAGGGAGACCCACAGAGACCCACAGAGTGCCAGGGAAAGTTAGGGAGCGATAGGGAAAAATCGGGAAGGATCCAGGCAGGGACAGCAGAGAAAGTGACAGGGAAACTTTTTTTTTTATTTTCATTTCACTTCATTTGCCAGATCAGTTTTAAATTGCTTTTGTTTGTGCTGTCAAAAATTCCTGGCCACTGTGCATCCCATCTTGGCAGTGGCATATTTAACCCTATCTGTTATACACAAGCATTTCTTATAACTCGATTAGTTTTAATTTTTTTTGTGTCTGCTGTAAAAACCCCAGCCCACATGGGCATCCCATTTCAGCACATTTGACCCTATCTGTTACACTAAAGCAGCTTTTAAAGGCTATTTCTCATAAATATATTGCAGTTTGAATTGTTTTTGTGTGTGCTGTAAAAACACCAGCCCACATGGGCATCCCAAACCTGCACATTTGACCCTATTTGTTACACTAAAGCAGCTTTTAAAGGCTATTTCTCATAAATATATTGCAGTTTGAATTGTTTTTGTGTGTGCTGTAAAAACACCAGCCCACATGGGCATCCCAAACCAGCACATTTGAGCCTATCTGTTACACTAAAGCAGCTTTTAAAGGCTATTTCTCATAAATATATTGCAGTTTGAATTGTTTTTGTGTGTGCTGTAAAAACACCAGCCCACATGGGCATCCCAAACCAGCACATTTGAGCCTATCTGTTACACTAAAGCAGCTTTTAAAGGCTATTTCTCATAAATATATTGCAGTTTGAATTGTTTTTGTGTGTGCTGTAAAAAAACAGGCCTCAGGGTATCCCAAACCAGCACATTTGACCCTATCTGTTACACAAAAGCAGCTTTTAAAGGCTATTTCTCATAAATATATTGCAGTTTGAATTGTTTTTGTGTGTGCTGTAAAAACACCAGGCCACAGGGTATCCCAAACCTGCACATTTGACCCTATCTGTTACACAAAAGCAGCTTTTAAAGGCTATTTCTCATAAATATATTGCAGTTTGAATTGTTTTTGTGTGTGCTGTAAAAACACCAGGCCGCAGGGTATCCCAAACCTGCACATTTGACCCTATCTGTTACACTAAAGCAGCTTTTAAAGGCAATTTCTCATAAATATATAGCCGTTTGAATTGTTTTTGTGTGTGCTGTAAAAAAAACAGGCCTCGGGGTATCCCAAACCAGCACATTTGACCCTATCTGTTACACTAAAGCAGCTTGTAAAGGCTATTTCTCATACATATTTTGCAGTTGAATTGTTTTTGTGTGTGCTGTAAAAACCCCAGCCCACATGGGCATCCCAAACCAGCACATTTGACCCTATCTGTTACACTAAAGCAGCTTTTAAAGGCTATTTCTCATAAATATATTGCAGTTTGAATTGTTTTTGTGTGTGCTGTAAAAACACCAGGCCGCAGGGTACCCCAAACCTGCACATTTGACCCTATCTGTTACAAGCAGCTTTTAAAGGGTAATTTCTTATAAATATATTGCAGTTTCAATTGTTTCTGTGTCTGCTGTAAACAGCCCTGCCCACAGGGCATACCATATTGCCAATTTTCATAGTATCTTTTACAGAGAAACATTTCCTCACTTTATTTAGCTTCTGGTTTTTAAAGTAAACACATTTTTTAAAGTGCCTATTGCGCATTTCAAATACATAAAAATGTCAGGCAGACAAGTGCCTGGATGTTCACAGAGTAGTGGCATAGGCCAAGATTCAGCAGGCAGAGGTCGCAGCAGACTAGGGTCGAGTGGCAGCAGGAGTAGCGGTGAGAGACCTGATCTGCCAGTATCTGCTACCGGTCATGTCTGCACCAGTAACACATCTGCCGTGGTAGATTGGTTAACGCGGTCATCTACATCATCACAAGTTACATCTGACACCCCCAGTCTAGGGTCGATAGGTTCCTCTGACACAACCTTGAGTTGGCATGGGCCGAGAGCAGTCCCTATCCTCCCATTGCCTCTGTCCTACTCCGTTCCCTCCCCCAGAAACGTATCCTATGCTTTGGGTTCAGCTCCACTCTTTAGTGAGGAAGACGATCAGATAGAGGACAGTCAGCAGCTACTGCCCAGCCAAGAAATGGAGGTGGCTTCTTTTGCTAGGCAGACAAATAGTGATGTGGAGAGTGGCTTGGGTGTTGTGAGCGTTCCAGCTCCTGCGCCAGACACTGTTGTGGAAACCGAGAACATCAGTGACGTGCAGCCACAACTCGATGATGATGATGATGAAGCCGATCGCACTTGGGAGCCGGGTGCAGAAGGGGCTTAATCATCATCAGGGGGCGCAGGTTGCCCCGGAGTCAGCAGCTGAGGCAGCAAGGTGTTAGCAGCATGGTTGGCAGTCAGCATGGGGGCAGAATTGTAAAGCCTGGAGCCAATGTAATGGAGCAGGTAATGGAGCAGGGGTTCCTGGAGTTGGCAACAGTAGCAGTGAATCAGTGCGGGCTGTTGGTGGGAAAAGTAGCTACTCGGCAGTTTTTCCTGAAGCATCCACAGGAGGGTAACATGGCCACATGCAAGATATGTAGGCAGAAGGTGAAGCGTGGCCAGGGCCCAAATGTTGGCACCACGGCCCTGCGTCAATATATGATGCGTCACCATAAAGCGACCTGGGAGAACCGAGGCTCCGAAGAGGTGGTCCAGGCTGCTTCCTCACCGAGTGGCACGCCGCTCCCAATTTCTGCCAGCCAAGGCTCCAGGACCTCAGCTGAAGGCAGCTGTGCGTCATACCCATCCTCTATCGCTCCTCCTGATGCTTCTGCTCCTCCTCCTCCTACTCCAAGTCATGTATCCCGCCAGCAATCCATCAGCGAAGCCATGTCCAAGAGACAGCAGTATGCGCCCACTCATCCTACGGCGCAGAAGCTGAATGTGCTCCTGTCCAAGTTGCTGGTGCTGCAGTCGCTCCCTTTTCAGATGGTGGACTCTGCACCTTTCAGAGAACTGATGGCTTGTTCCGAGCCGAGGAGGAGAGTGCCAAGCCGGCATTTCTTTGCCAAGAAGGCAGTACCAGCGCTGCACAATTTTGATGAACAGAAGGTGGGCCAGTCCTTGAGCCTGTTGGTGTGTAGCAAAGTGCATGGCAGCACCGACGTCTGGAGCTGTAACTACGGTCAGGGACAGTACATGTTGTTTACGGCCCACTGGGTGAATGTGGTCCCTTTGCAGCAGCAGCAACTTGGACAGGTCACGCCGCTTCGGCCTCCGCGCTCCCTGGCCGTTGTGCCTGTGACACCGTGCGACTCGGCCTCCTCATCCTCCGCCATCTCCTCACCCTCCACTGTAAGCTCAAGTCTCAGTGCCCCTCCAGCCTACCATGTGTGCAGGGCACGGAGGTGTCACGCTGTGCTTCACATGGTTTGTCTTGGCGAACGGAGTCACACAGGGGAGGAACTACTTAAATTTATTCATCAAGAAATCCAAACATGGCTTACTCCAAGAAAACTGAAAATGGGAACCATGGTTACCGGCAATGGGAAGAACATTTTGTCTGTGCTGCAACAAGGAAGGCTGACCCATGCGCCCTGCATGGCTCACGTCTTCAATCTGGTTGTGAAGCAGTTTCTGAAGTCTTCCCCCCCATCTGCAAGACATCCTAACAACTTCAAGGAAACTTTGCATGCACTTCAGCCACTCATACACCGCCAAGCACACCCTTCTTGAGCTACAGCATCAGAACGGTTGCCCCCAACATAGTCTGATTTGCGATGTTTCCACCCATTGGAATTCCACCCTGTATATGTTGGACAGCTATACGAACAGAGAAAAGCCATCACGGATTTCTTGATGATCCAAGCGGATAGGGGGACTGTGTAACTTCAATGTCAACCAATGGCAGCTCAGGATTACGCCAGGATTACGGGATGAACGACGTGATGCTTCATGTACTACAGCACATGTTGGAAACCATGGCTGGTCAGGGCACTGGAGACATGGCGTCTACATCTTACGCCCACATGAACGCCGTTGGAGCTGAACTGGAGGAAGAGGAGGAAGAGGAGGAGGAGTGGCCCAGTGAAGCACACTTTAGGCTTGACGAAATGGCTGGTTTATTTAGTCAGCGGACAGGAGAGGAGGAGCAGCCAGAGGAGCTAGAGGGTTGTGAGGCGAGACAGAGGACCCGGACACATCGTGGCAGTATGCAGTGGAGATGGAGACAGGTAGTCCCTCCGAGTCACTTGCGTAAATGGCAGGAAGCATGCTCACGTGCTTGCGTAGTGACCCCAGAATTGTTTCCATTTGTCGCCGGGATGACTTCTGGCTGTCCACCTTATTGGACCCCCGCTTCAGGCACAAAATGGGGGCATTTTTTAAACCCGCCGAGCTCCTGCTGCCAAATGCAGTGTCTCTTTCAAGCAATGTTTGGGCTCCTGCTGCTGCTCCTCCAGTGTCTCTTTGAGCCAATTTTTGGGCTCCTGCTGCTCCTGCTGCCAACTCCAGTGTCTCTTTCAAGCAATGTTTGGGCTCCTGCTCCTGCTGCTGCCAACTCCAGGGTGTCATTCGGCCAATTTTTGGGCTCCTGCTGCCAAATGCAGTGTCTCTTTCAAGCAATGTTTGGGCTGCTGCTGCTGCCAACTCCAGTGTCTCTTTGAGCCAATGTTTGGGCTCCTGCTGCTCCTGCTGCCAACTCCAGTGTCTCTTTCAAGCAATGTTTGGGCTCCAGCTGCTGCTGCTGCTGCTTGCAACTCCAGGGTGTCATTCAGCCAATGTTTGGGCTCCTGCTGCCAACTCCAGCGTCTCTTTCAAGCAATGTTTGGGCTCCTGCTGCTGCTGCTTGCAACTCCAGGGTGTCAATCAGCCAATTTTTGGCCTCCTGCTGCTGCTGCTGCCAACTCCAGTGTCTCTTTGAGCCAATGTTTTGTCTCCTGCTGCCAACTCCAGTGTCTCTTTCAAGCAATGTTTGGGCTCCTGCTGCTGCTGCTGCCAACTCCAGGGCGTCATTCGGCCAATTTTTGGGCTCCTGCTGTCAAATGCAGTGTCTCTTTCAAGCAACGTTTGGGCTCCTGCTGCTGCTGCTGCCAACTCCAGTGTGTCTTTCAAGCAATTTTTGGCCTCCTGCTGCTGCCAACTCCAGTGTCTCTTTCAAGCAATGTTTGGGCTCCTGCTGCAGCTGCTGCTGCTGCTTGCAACTCCAGGTTGTGTCTTTCAAGCAATTTTTGGGCTCCTGCTGCTGCTGCTGCCAACTCCAGTGTCTCTTTCAGATAATGTTTGGGCTCCTGCTGCTGCCAACTCTAGTGTGTCTTTAGGCCAATTTTTGGGCTCCTGCTGCCAACTCCAGTGTCTCTTTCTGCCAATGTTTGGGCTCCTGCTGCTGCTGGCAACTCCAGTGTCTCTTTCGGCCAATTTTTGGGCTCCTGCTGCCAACTCCAGTGTGTGTCTTCAGGCCAATTTTGGGGCTCCTGCTGCCAACTCCAGGATGTCTTTCAGACAATATTTGGGCTCCTACTGCTGCCAGCTCCAGGGTGTGTTTTTCAGGCAATATAGGGGCTCCTCATTGTGATGCCACCTCAACTCTCTGCAATTGTGCCGCTCTGCGATTCTAATAGCGATGCCTCTGATCTGCATGTCATAATTATTTACAGTATTATTTTACTAACCCAGCAGGCATCCTATGCGTGTAACAGCAAGGCAGAATGGTTTACAACCCTATTGAGGCTCTAGGAAGCTCAGAAATAGCCGTTTTTAATAGTGATTCATCGTGAATAAATTCGGGTCGAAACTAATTTTGTCGGAAAATTTTTCAAAAGTTCGCTCATCTCTAATTTTGACTATCACGGGTTTTGTTCTCTCTCTGGGAGCATCCTAGATTGGGACGCCATGCTGTGTGAAACCCCCCATATCGCTCAGTAAAACTCACTTTTCCAAGTCCTACAGTGCATACCCCTGTCTATTCAGAGATGTCTGCCGTGCATATGTAATGTTCAGCAAACAGCTCTGTTTGTGGCATTCCGATTTGGGGTGCCCCAAAAGGAAGACCTTGGCATCATTTAGAAAATGGAAGCAGCACATAGCTCTGCTGCTCCAGTCTTAACTTGTCTAGCTGCATCCAATTGAGTTAAAAAACAAAAAAAAAGTTTACTGTATGAACAGTGAAAGGTTAATTTTGCACCATTGCTTATGAAACAACCTTGATAAAAACATAGATTAATGTATATATGAAAACCAATGTAATGTTCAAAGATTTCTACGGAATAAGTCAAGCATTTACCGTTTTCTCAAAGTTTTCCAGTGTGAATTCATTTGGTTTTGGAAAGAATTCAATTCTATGCATGCGTCCAAGGTTTAAAATAATGTTAGTTCCTTTTTTTACATAATAGCCATCAATGACATCATCCTCCAAAGCTTTACGCATGACCAAATCAACCACAGGCTGATATCTCATGCTTTCATAGATGAAGTTCTCTAGGACTTTAAGGTTTGACATGTCACTGCTCTGTACCTCCCGATCACCTAGAAATAACAGAGAAAATAATAATATAGCATCCATCGCACTTTCTACAAACTTTATAAGATACGTCTAACTAAGGAGCATTCTGCCAAATCTAGCCTAATGTTAGTGGACGAGCTTGCCTCCCCGGATATTTCCCCAAGGTCTCAACTTAAAATAGTCCAACAATTTAAATACCTGGGGATCCAAATTAGTAGGCAACCAAGCGACTTCATATCCCTGAATGTCTCCCCGGTCATGTCTGGGCTGAGGCAGAGAGTCGCCCAGTGGGCAAACTTACCGCTGTCAGTCATGGGCAGAATTAATATATACAAAATGATATTCCTTCCGAAATTTCTGTATATCTATCAGGCTTCGCCGGTGCTGTTACCTGTCTCCCACTTCAAAACCTTGGACTCAATTCTGTTTGGTTTCATCTGGGGGCAGTCTCCACCTAGGCTAAACAGACGGATAATGAAGGCGCAGGTGGCAGAGGGAGGCTTAGCGGTCCCATACATGCAAATGTACTTTTACTCTACACAGCTTCTGTTCGTGCACTGGTGGCTCTGTCAACCGCAAAATAATCCGGTGGTGGGTCTGGAAGTGGCGGTGTTGGGTTCTCCCGAGAAGCTATCCCGACTGGTGTATAGGGGGGTCCGGGGGGTCCGGGAGGCAACCGGCTGTATGAGAGCAGTGTGTAACATATGGGAAAGGGTGGCTAGGTTGTATAGGAATTCGGAGGAGGCCCAGTGCTGGTCCCCCTTTGCTCCCCTCTGGAACAACCCCAGACTTCCTGAGCTGGTCCCAATGCAGGATCCGCAGTTTTGGGATGGGCGGGGCCTCCAGGAGCTGGGACAGGTGTACAGAGATGGAGTGCTTATGTCATTTGACCAGATCAGAGAGACCTTTCGAGTTTCCCACCGGGATTTCTTTCGCTACCTGCAGCTTAGGCACGCTCTGCAAACTCAATTTCACAGGGACAGTCCGAATTTTCTGGTGTCCCAGGTGGAGAGTTTGGTTAGAGAGACGGACCTTGGGAAACCTGTCTCCACATTATACAAGTGCCTGGTTGCTGGGCTGGAATCCCCCAGAGGGAAGGTTGAAAGCCAGTGGCAGACTTTGGACC
The DNA here is from genome assembly GCA_027917425.1 of Gastrophryne carolinensis. Taxonomy (NCBI): domain Eukaryota; kingdom Metazoa; phylum Chordata; class Amphibia; order Anura; family Microhylidae; genus Gastrophryne; species Gastrophryne carolinensis. Next base: position 301,855,569 of record CM051238.1, read on the forward strand.
AAACCTTAGACCGGGATGAATGGGAAGAAATCCTAGACAATTTACATTCATCGGTCATAGAAGCTAGAGACAGATTTATTCAGACTAAATGGATACATCAAGCATACATCACGCCGATACGGTTGTATAAAATGGGATTACTGACCACTGACCAATGTCCCAGGTGCGAGAGGGAGACTGGTACGTGGGAACACGTGACCTGGTCTTGCGAAGTTCTGGTGAGGTATTGGGGTGAGGTGATGGACCTGATCGGGGGAGTAGTGGGCACCCGGATCACTGGCTCAATCTCATTGAGTCTTCTAGGGGTGGTCGATGCATTGCCGCTGTCAAGCTCGCTGAAATCGTTACTCAGGCTGCTGCTATTCTATGCCCGGAAATGTATTCTGCTTAACTGGAAACATCCAGCCAAACCATCAGTACGGGCATGGAGGGCTCTGGTTAACCAGAAACTCATTATGTACAAACTTACATATACGGCTAGGGGGGTGCCCGATAAGTTCGAGAAGATCTGGGGTCCATGGCTGCAGAATCAGGACACCGCTTCGGGAGACGACTGGGGGAGGTCGGGACCTACTTGATGAGGCCAGTCAGCTCATCTATGGCGAGTTGGGTCACGGTGCGTTTTGGAGTGGAGCGAGGGAGACGGGAGACGCATCCTTGAGTCCCGGTTCTATGACAGTTTCTCCATCCCGGGGTATAGCCTACGGTTTGTCAGGTACTCGAGTCCAAATGTATGAATGTATGCATGTTGTATGAATGGGTGTCGTGTCGTTTCTAAGTGTCGTTTCTAAATGTTCCTTGGAACCGTGTTATTGACCAGGGTGCCGCGGCCCCTTGATGTGATATGTGACTTGTATTTGTGTTTGATGTTGTTGAATTGCAATAAAAAGAAACTTTTAAAAAAAAAAAGGAGCATTCTGCAAAAAAACACAGAAACATTAGACTTCCGGCAAGATGTTGATACATTGAGGGTCATGGTAATTCTTGAGCAAGGCTTACTTTGGGGGTCATGCTAATTATTTGAAAAATAAAGGTTCACTATGGCGACCCTTTCAGGCTAAAATTGCAACCTGCTTCTGAGCCTGCTTCTGTATGTTGATTAAAAAAACAGAAGCAGGTTGCAATTCAGTTCATGTCCCCCATTGACATGTTAAGTGAGGGGAAGGAGTTCTGGAAGTTTAATAGTAAACCCGCCTTCCCTAAAGGCCCATCAAGAACTACTGGTATAAAATGATTAGGTGCACATTTAACAGATGTGGGTGGGCATGGCCTGGACTCTCTGTTCAGAGTGTTAGTGCATGCCTGCACCCCTGGGAGAAGCAGCGGTGGTGGCAGCAGTGGCGAGGAGGCAGTGAGGACAGCTTCTTGATCTTCTGGCCTCCCAGCAGCTGTGCCAGCAGTGTAGTAGCGCTGGTACATGTGAGTATACTTTTTTTGCTTGTTAATTTTTTACCAGGGGAATGGGAAGGGGGAAATGCGAGGGGGGAATACCACACTGCCTATGTGGATTGGGATTGGGGGAATGCCACACTGCCTTTGGGAATAGGATGGGGGGAATGCCACACTTCCTATGGGAATGGGATGGGAGGAATGCCACACTGCCTATGGGAATGGGAGGAATGCCACACTGCCTATGGGAAAGGGGTGGGGGGGAATGCTACACTGCCTATTGGAATCGAAGGGGGGAATGCCACACTGCCTATGGGAAAGGATGGGGGCAATGCCACACTGCCTATGGGAATGGATGGCTGCAATGCCACACTGCCTATGGGAATGAAATGGGAGGGAATGTCACACTGCCTATGGGGATTGGGATGGGGGGATGCCATACTGCCTATGGGAATGGGATGGGGAGAATGCCCCACTGCCTATGGGAAAGGGGTGGGGGAATGCCACACTGCCTATGGGAAAGGGATGGGGAATGCCACACTGCCTATGGGAATAGAACGGGGGAATGTCACGCCTATGGGAATGGATGGGGGGAATGGCACACTGCCTATGGGAATGGAAGGGGGGAATGTCACACTGCCTATGGGAATGGATGGGGGGAATGGAACACTGCCTATGGGAATGGATGGGGGGGAATGGCACATTGTCTATGGGAATGGTAGGGGGAATGCCACACTGCCCATGGTAATGGAAGGGGGAATGGCACACTGCCTCTATGGTGAATGGGATGGGGGTATGCCGCACTGCTTATGGGGAGTAGAAGAGGGGGAATGTCACACTGCCTATATGGGGAACAGGAGGGAGGGAGAATGCCAAACTGCCTGTAGATGGGGGATTCTGCATCTTGCCTATTATTTGGTCCTTGGGGGAGAAAGTGTTTTTACACATTTAGTTCAGAATATTTTTTTTCTTATTTTCCTGCTCCAAATCCTAGGTGCATCTTATAGAACAAAATATACAGTGGATTTTAAAGAAAGATTTTCTCATTGGTTGCTGGCTAACAAGGTTTATTGTGTGGCTTCTTTAAGATTCTTTTATCCTGGTCACTTGTATCTCCCATTATAAATCATTTGAGAGGTTGCCATCTTTCTCCTTTGTAGCTTTTCATTTGTGCAAGCACATAGGGGCTCTTTAACTCAATGAGGGGGAGGCTTTTGACCCTTTCCCTCCATATGCTGTGGTTAGGTATAGGGCAACCTCCAGTAAGCGGTTCCCAATTAATCATTGTCGTACCCAGGGCCGGATTATGAGGGGGGAACAAGGGGTGCACACCCCGGGGCCTCCACCACTTCCCCTGCAAAGGGGGTCTCCACCAACCTTTGGGCTATGGTCTGGTCCAGGAGGCTTTTCAGTCTTTGGTCTCATGGGCCATGAGGCCAGCAACAAAACTATAGGTGGCAGCGGGGAGCCCCTGCGCCTGGGCAAGCCTTTTTTTTTTTTTTTGCAAACCTGCAGCCAAAGCCACCACAGGGCAGGACGGAGAGTCTAGAGCCACAAGGCCGCCGCCAGCAACGCTACAGTAATGGGTCACTGCACCTAAGCCACCAAGCACAGCCGCTGGCAGCTCAATGCAGGGAACTGTTTTCTGCTGGACCAGCTGGGCGACTACACTACCCCCCAACCAGAATGGCAAAGCAGGAATTCTGATTATTAGGGTTGATTCAGAGCCCCTTTCTCACCTTTTTTTTACGTGAAAATTTCCATTCTCGTTAATTTTTTCCCCTCGTCTGATTCAGAAGAGCCTTTTTTCTGCGAGAACTTTAGTGTGAAATAATTTCATTTTTGCATGATTTTTCGTTTGGTAGCAAGACCTCCATAAAAATGATGAGAAAGGGGCTCTGAATCAACCCTATTGTCTGATTGTGTCTGATTACTTGAAAATAGCCCTATGTCCCTTACAGTCTGCAGAGAAACCTGTTTTTGAGAAATATATAGATATTTTTCAGCTTCAATCACCATGCTGTTCTCAGAGGTCAGTGGTAGATCTGCTGCCATCTATATAGAATTATTTATGTTCTGTACCTAGTCAGCCTCATCTCTGTTTATGAGGAGGTAAGTTCAAGACTGGATCAGGGGGAGTCATTTTATATCTATATCTTGACTTTTCTAAAGCATTTGATACTGTGCCACATAAAAGGCACAGTCTTGGTCTGGGGGAAAATGTGTTTACATGGGTGAGTAATTGGATAGGAAACAGAGGGTGGTTATAAATGGTACATACTCAGGCATCATCGTCAGGGGTCAGTGCTAGGCCCAATTCTCTTTAATATATATTAATGATATAGGTAATGGGTTAAACAGTGGAATATCAATATTTGCAGGTAGTAAGCTGTGTAAAGTAATTAAACGAAAAGAGGATAACATGCAGCTACAAACTGATTTAGATAAATTAGATGTTTGGGCAGAAAAATGACAAATGAAGTTTAATATAGATAAATGTAAGGCTAAGCACAAGGACGTGTTTTGGACAATGAGCATGTTTACTGTAAAAAAAAATGATGCTGTAGCCAATCAAAACCCACCAATCTGCAATCTGTTACTTCCAGAGGTCAGCTGGGACTATGCATAGACAGAGCAGGAACCCCATGCAGCCATGTCAAGGGTTTTGATAAATGGGTCAGGAGTGAAAAAAGAGGGCTGTGTTCTGCTGTAAAGTAGCACAATCCCTTACCCCCTGCTCCCTGCACCTGTTCTCCCCGTCTAAGTACCTCGGGCGATGCAGCCGGCTTGGCAGTGGCCTCATTTGAAAAAGATACAAGTTTTTCCACCACCGAGGCCACTCTCACATGGCATTTTTTACATCACCGATTGGATCATCGCGAGAATGCCGGCTGATGTGACTTTCTGATTTCGTATGGCCTGGGGGCAGGCTAGCAGATGACCCTTGTGTCTTTTAGTCTGCAAGGCTGGCCATTGCACTTTTTGAGCAATTTTAATACAACAAATAGTCACTAGGGGAAGCACTAAGCAAAAAAGGCAGCTCAATGCAATGCAGGTAAAATGCAAGGCCTAGACTTCCACAGGCTGCATTGCATTTATGTTTGTGTTTCATGGCAAATTTTCCATAATGCAGCGCAACACAAAGTTGTGAAGTAGTCCATAGGCATGACTTCTACCGCACTTTACTTGTGATGGAGTGTGTCTACTCTAAAATGGGAAAGTAAAAATTGCCTTCACTGTTAGGTCTGCACAAGCACAAGTAGGGCTTAGGTGTTCCAGTTGGAGAGAATGTTTTTAGCTACAGATGTGTTACTTTGTAGAGGGATTCCCTTTACAATGTGAGTGGCTGCACGGTCGCTGTCATGTGTATCAGCAGTATAGTGGTGTGGATGCTGCTACAATGAATCACAGAGGGACATACAATGTCCCAACCATAGCTAGAGTATTACTCCCCATTTCTCTGACTTCAAACTTTTTCTGCATTTTAAAAAAATCAAATAGCCTTTAGGTCTGCTTACACCCACAACCCTGATGTCTCACTTCCTTGCTAAAATAAAATGATGTGCAGTTGGTCACAGGCAATTTTTATCCAATTTTCAGATGCTGGGGATACAACCTGCACTGTTTTCCTTCTGTGGGAGCCAGAGCAAAGGTGAGCTTTACAGCAACCAAGGAGGAGAGTCCTGGATCACACAGTGGGACATCCAGATTTGGTATGCCCCTGGGGAAGCTCCTCCAGGGCCGGCTGCACAGGGCTTTGTTCCACTTTAAGAGAAGGTTTGTCTGAAGCCATTCCAGATTTCTTGCTTAATTAGCCAGCAAAAAACAAAAAAACATAACCTAACTGACCACAGACTTGATCCTACAGAGGTCTGCAGGCTGAATCAGCCTACTTAGTTATGAAGGTGACTTTATGCTTTTGACTTGCATCTGAACGTTCACTGCTGTAAGCAAATCACCAGTGGATTCTCACACAATGTTCCCCTGCAGCTAATAAACATGGGAGTTCAACAAGGGGGTCAGCTCCTCAATAACTGGAAGAAGAGGTGCCCACTGAGAATAGCTGGGGCACTAAACAAGGCCATCTAAACCAGAATTACTGCTTAGGATTGAACCTCTAGGTGGTTAGGTAAGTATTGTTTTTTATGTGGCTGAAAAGCCTTTTTGTTTTGAATGTGAACAGGTGCTCCTAAAAATGGGAATACTGGAATTAGGCACCAAAATCCTGGATTCCGAACCCAAAGCCTAGACGTTGCCCTGGCGTTGCCCTTACCAACCACAGTGCAGATTTCATTCATGATCATCTCTTCTGTTTTGGGATGTTGTGCTATGAGGAGTAGCATGAAGTACAGAGACACCGACATGGTGTCTGGAGCAGCAATCAGCATCTCCAGAATGCTCTGGTTCACATTTTCAGCTGTCAGATCTCCATGATTCTGGAAAAGAGAAGAGATTGTGAGATTGCTAGGAAGTCCTAGGGTCACTGTGATTCCAGTGCCCCTATCTGGGACCATAATGGGTAGATATAGCTTTAACTGCTCAGCAGCACTTTATTGGAATCAATAGACTGGTCTGTTTTTTTTAGGAGATGTTGAAGTAAATTTACAGTGAGGTGGAGACTCATTTGAAAAAAATACAAGCAGAAATAATATTTGCGAATTAGGAGGTTTATATAGGTGTCATTTTTAACAGGGTCCTACTTAATAATGCCGGTAATGGGACATATCAAAAGAGGCAAAGGTTCCCAATGGAAAACAAACATTTTAGGTCATATTGGGGAAACAAGTCACAAAGGACACATCACTGACAAAGTCTCCCTAGGGTAGTATGTCACCAAGGGGCAACGGCCTATTGGTTAGGAGATTGATCTTATGACTCTAGGGTCACAGTTTTGATTTCTGGCTGGGGCATGACTGAAGTGCTCTTGAAGCAAGGTGTGCACTCACTGGTGTGTTCACTTGGGGGGTTCTCACTGAACAAAAGGGATAAATGCAGAGCACAAAGTCCTATGTGTGTGCAAGCATACAATAGCAATATAAGCACCTTAAAGAGGAAGTCCAAGCTTTTTTTAACCCCTCTTCCACCCCCCGTTCCCCTTGTAGTAAGCCTGTTTTGCCCATTGTTAAATATAAAACAAGTCGGCAACACTGCTCCATAGATTGGGTGAACACTAAAGGTTCCAGCTTTAGCTTCTGTGCAGAGTGCCCATCCCCCAAAGGAGATATATTTTATTTTGTTGCCCAAATCAGGATTAGTATCAGGGAAGGGAGTGGTGGGCAGGTTGTTACGGGAAGCCTGAACTTCCTCTTCAAGTTGCAGAATCCGCTTAGGCTTAGCACAGATAACAGCATGAAGGAACATTTCACAGCATTATGACTATATGAAGCACAGCTTGTGGCATAATGGCGCAGGTTGATGTGGGCCTAAAGTTAAATGACTTTAAATACTATTGTATTTCATGTCTCTTGCCTATTAAGAACTGGCTACCTTCTAGCTCTGATGACTTATCTTGGCAGACAAAGGAAGTTTGAGAAGTTGAACGTCAGCCACAATATAGAAACTGATATACTTGTATCACACAAGGTCTTAGGTCCTAGGTCCATCCTGCCCTCTCCAGCCCCATTCAGTGTACATAGGGCCACTCTTAGGTGTAGCAACATGGCATCTCCCACACAGTCCATTCCAGTCTGAATGGTCTAAAATATATTGCACAGGAAACAACAAAAAATCTCCTGTGTTGTTTTCTAGCTTTGAACATACATTTGTTTCCCCACATTACCCTGCCTTCCTCTCTGCCCCCCTTGCTATTGCGAACTAATTGTGTCCATCGCGACCTTGGGCTTTGTGCCCAGAATACGTGTCGGTGAGGCTGCTGAAAACAGCATAGAGCATCAGCATAATCAGGGTTATTTGAAAATAGTCCTGATAATGCGCGTTGTGGGTGTGGCCTAGACACTGTGATGCAAGCATATTTTGTGTTTAGAATCAGCAAAAGTACCCTTATGCAAAGATGGGCTATTGCAATGCCCCAGATACTGCAGCTCATAAAAAAAAACATGTGAGGCCCCCACCTCTCAAAGGTACAAGCTGGCACACCAGGCATAGAGACCTTTGGCAATGCCAGGACACCAGTCCCTATGTCATTTCACACTGGTCAATGCTCCCCCTGGGGTGAACACAAGGCCAGGCTCTTCTGTACAGTGGCATGCTTTCCCACCACACAGAGAACGGGTAAGCTAACAGCAAGTCAACCACCATGGTGGAAGGTAACTTGGTTCCCCTACCCTTTGAGCTAGTATAGGGGTCCTCTGGAATGCAAAACATTTTATTATTCTAAATTTACACTATACTTCCTTCTGCTGTTTTCATCCACAGCTTCAGTGACCTTTTTGACGGTGTTCGGAAGGAAGGCAGACAAGTGCCCCCCTCCTTTCAGCCTGGAAGTCTGCCAGGTTCTGCTCACTCACCGCTGCTGGGAGGGGTATTTATGCCCCTGGGCGTGGCTTCAAGAACACTACTAGTTGTTAACATTACTGGATGAAGCCGGCGGAGATAGGAGATAAGTATAGTGTAAATTTTGGATAATAATATGTTTGGTGTTGCCATTTTTTCACATTCACTACCTGGAACTAGCAAGTTCAAAGGGTAGGGGTGGCAAGTTACCAGACTCCATGGCAGGTGACTGCCCATTAGCCCCCCATTACCCTTATTACCCTCTCTGGGAGGGACCAACCCACATCGAATGACATAAGGTGTCCTGAAGACCCTCTGATCCACAGGGGCCACCTGATGTGCTGGCTTGTAGCTTTTGTGCTCCAGTATCTGGGGCATTGAAATAGCCTGTCTTGATACATACACTGATAAGGGCACTCTTTTGCTGTTTCTAAGCACAAAACATGTTTGCATCACAGTGCTCAGACTATACCAATAATACTTGAGAAAATAATTACTTTAAAAGTAAAAATATTAAACCTCAATATTTCAGCCATTTATTCAATTTAGAAATGGAAAGGTTTAGGAAAGTGGCAAGTGTAGCCCAATACAGGGGGTTATGTCTGAGCTATGCCTTTAGGCAGCCGATGTTACTGACCACAAGATGGGGGTATGAGAGAACAAGTTACTCAACATTTTTTTTTTCTCTTTTACAGGAGATCTGCTTTAAGCAGAGACACTATACTAGATCTATACTAGACTGTGTAGAGATATTTATCTACCAGTATTATTATAAGGCAACATGATAGAAGCAGTGATGGTCAGAGGCAACACTCTCTGTTTAAAACATTGCCTAAATGAGCAGTGTGCTTAAAATGCGTGTGGCGCATACCTGCGCAAAGATGAGCTCAGAGGCAAAATCCAAATTCTCATCCAGCTTGTCTGAAGCGGAAAGCTCCCGTCGCTTTTGGTCAATGAGAATCTTAACAGCTTTCTTCAAGTCATTGCTGGAATACAAAGCAAACATGGCTGCTTTCAGAATGAATGTAATTGTGTATCAATTTGAGCAGTTACAGTCACACTAGGTAGATCGGAGAACTCACGCTGATCCCTCGTACTTCTTGTAGAGCCAGGAAAATTTAAAGAAAATATCAGGCTTTAGGAGAAGTGCCTGCCAGGCATCAAAATATTTCTGAATCTTCACAACAATATCATTTTCTGCAAGATACAATTCAAAGAATGCAATATATATAAAACTTAGGGGGTCATTTACTAAGCATTCGGCAGCCATTCGTTGGCTGTTAGCCTTGCTTTCGCTAGTTTGCTGCGTTTACTATGCTAGATGATGGCAAGTCCCTTTGTCTTTGTCGGGTAAATGCTTACGAAGGGCTTTTCAGCGCACCAGCCTTTAGTGCCGAACTCCATAGGAATCAATATTCTTTTTGGTTAGAATGGCTGTTTATGTCATTTTTATATCTGTAGTAGCTAATATAGAACTATGGTTTATAATTGGCGTACAATGCTTATTATTGTAGATGGGACAGAAACATTCTCAGCGCTACAACTCGTCTTTTAATCTTGTGCTGAATATACAATTAGCTCATATGGGGAACATCTAATTTCCAGGTACCCTTTCATATATATAATGATCAGTTATAGTACTGTGGTTTGTGCGTTGTACTAAAAGGGCGTGCTTCTCTCTCTTTTCTTTTCTTATTATTTTCGATTGCATTATCTAGGCTGTTACTCAGGCATTTGACATATTCCAAAGTGAATTGGCAAACTTTGCATGAAAATTATAAAGGTGCAGATTGGTGTGGAAGAAGCCCTGTTCGGGCGAAACTAGTTCACCTTCACCTTATGTTTGATAATGCTTAACCATGTGATCAATTGCGAATATCAATCATGTTTCTGTATGTATGCTGTAGGAAATGGATTAATCAACTGTCGAACATTGTCTATGTCTCATGAAATTTTGTACAATTATTGTTTTTAACTTGATAAAGTGTTATATACAAGAGGGCACTGAGATTAAAGTGTACTCCCTCTTTATTTTTATCATGTATGACAAATAAAGTAGATAATGATTTTTTCTATCATGGTATGATCTTTGAATTTTGTATGGCGTGGTCACAATCTGAGTTCTTAAAAGTCTGGGTTTGCCTACACCCAGGAGATTGTCTAGTTGATTTTTATATCTGTCATCAAGCTTGATAGATAACTAGTATTGGAGAAACAACTAATAAAATGGTTTTCACATGATTTTTCATTTTTTTTAGAGGCCAAACACCCCACACACTGTAGAAAAACCATACATACATTCACAGCCCATGCTGCCCTAAGCTGCTAAGTGGGTATATCAGCACCATTTCTGGTTTGGTAACAGCAAACAGCGATGGAGCTGTCGAGAGCACCCAGTTTGCTAGTAAAAGAGTTTGACCAGCAAAGTTCCACAAAGACACAGCAAAATGCCACCAAAGTTCACTGTTCCCTGCATTCGCCGGCACTAAATAGCTTAGAACGTTGTGTTATTCCACACTGTTGTCCCCGCACCACTTGCACATTTTAAATTATTGATGGCAGACAATAGAGTTTTCTGGATGGGCATGTTTTGGCAGCAAACAGAGTGCACACATCTCTGGCAAACCCCATTTTCGTGGGTACAGTTATAAACATGATGATGTGACTGCTGTGACCATGGGAATGCTGAGTGGTGAGTTCTTTGGTATAATTTTATGCTTCCAAGGGAGATTCAAGCAGATGCCAAACTGGCCCAGAATGTTGGTGAAAAAAATTATTTATGGTCCCTTTTCCCTTTATATGAAAAATATATTTTAAAAAGACCATAAGCTTAGGCAAACCGACAAATGCTATTGTAATATTTATACTAAAAAGACCACAACCCAAAAATGATACCCCTTTGGTTCACCAGATATCTCGATTTTGAATCCCAAGGCACATGTGCGGCCCATGTCCGACATTCTGGCAGTGTGTGCTTGCAGCGAATTGCAGACTTGCATGTCTACTGGTGCGAGTTGCATGACGTACAGGAAGTCCTCAGGGTGCGCAGCTAAGCAGAGCGCACAAGAATCCCCTGCTTCCCCTGTCATGCACGCTCAGCAAGGATGCCAAATGTGGCCCATGTATGCGCCATGGGTTGGATTGAGATGAGTTCATAGGGACACTGGGGGATTAAGGGGCCATCATGACCTAGAGGTAAGGAACAGATCTTGTGCCCAGAGGGTTGCAGGTTCAATTCCCATACAGGACATGACTGTTCTCTTTAGCAAGGCACCTAACCCGAACTGCACCCGAGTGCCCTGGTTAGGGCAGCCCACAACACCAACAATGTGTCCACTCACTGCTAGTGTTTGTGTCACTGCACGGATGGGTTAAATGCCAAGCAAAATATCTTATGTGTGTGCAAGCAAGCAATGGCCATAAATATGCCCCAAAAAAAATCATACTACAGGCTATCCCAAGTTGTGTTGCCCCTTTTAAAAGTGCTAAAGACTAATATAAATGAAAGCCTAAATTTATACCAAAACATTTTTTTGTTTAGAATAAGGAAAGGGTTTAAAGACAACTGTGTTAATAACAGCACCATATGGAATTTAAATGATTGGGAGCTTTTACAAATGTGTAAATTCTCTAAGGCAATAAAAATGTGGGCAACTCACTGATTTAGAGGGGCTCAAAAACTCAGTGCAGGATTTATTAAAGTTTAAATTCACCCGCTAACAGTTTTGCCCGGGCTGTGCTTGGGCAGTGAGAAAAGGATTCTTACTTACCCTTACTGCTCTCTGCTGCCTCATTTGCCTGTGTGCCAGGACCCCAAACTGTTGAGTTGTTTTTAATTTTTACTAGGGCTGTCTACTAGTGATGGGCGAAGCCAAATCGCAAATTTTCGGTTTGTACCGAACTTTGCGAATTCGGGTTCCCAAACCCAAATACAGACTTCAGCCCATGTTGGAGTTTGGCGTCCGGCCTGAACATGGAAAAGCTGATTGATGGGCTGCTGAGCCGAATCCACTGTAAAACTCACTGAACTTGCCAGACCTGAACTTTGGGGGGTTCACTCATCCCCACTGATTACCCATAAGACTCACTTGCTTACACCAAGAAGGTAAGTGTTGTCATAAGTACACATGTATAGGACTCCTGTGTGGGTGCCATCATTTTAATTCATATAACTTGCATGAGTTTTGCTTTAGAGATTAACACCATGATGTATAACTATAGGGTGTACAGGGCTCACTTCTCTCTTCTCTAGATCTTGGTGTACAGTTGCCAATACCAATAGATTGGAATTAGTGAAAGCTGCTCCATAAAACACACATTTGCTAAAATAAGAAAAAATAGAAAAAATCTAGATAAGTTCAGCACCATGAGGATATCTTTTTGACAAAAAATACACTTTCAAAAATGTCAGTGAAAGTGGACTTTTCCTTTAAATGCTAACCATTTTCTTATTCACATATGGCTGGCAATCATGTGACTGCCAGTGACCAGTATGGATCTCTGAGTAGGCATGAACAACGGTCTTGAATGGTTTACGTTGGTCGATTAACTGCCGATTGGGGCCCTACACCATTAATGAGGAAGCACTGACGATAGTGTCGCCTTAATGTGGTTTTAGGCACTGGTTTATGTATTTTATGGAGCTCTAGTTCCTTGTTTAAATATAACAATTCATATAAGGAATACAATGCAATTTATAAATAAACAATTATAATAGTATAAATAAATATGGCAGCAGGGGGCCGGATTAAGTGTGTTGGAGGGACCCTAGGCACAAAATCTGGTGGAAGCCCTAGATATTTAGTATTATTTTGTGCCATCCTTGTGCGGGTGCGGTGTAGTCACCCAGCTGGTCCAGCATAAAACAGTTCCCTGCATTGAGCTGCCAGCGGCTGTGCTTGGTGGCTTCTGTGCAGTGAGTGGACGTCGATGGACAGTTCTGCATCCAACCATCACTGTAGCATTGCTGAATGCGATTTTGCTGCTCCAGATTGTCTGTCCTGCCCTGTGGTGGCTTTTGCTGCAGGTTCGCAAAAACAAAGAAAGGCTTGCTCAGATGTGGGGGGTCCCCATGCCGCCAGTTGCTTTGTTGCTGGCCCTGTGGCCCGTCAGACCAGACCATAACCCAAAGGTTGGTGGAGGCCATCTTTGCAGGGCAAGTGATGGAGGCCCCGAGGCTCAAGCCCCTTGTGCCCCTCTCAGCCCTGCTTTGCATACTTCATTCCAGTAAAAGAAAGAACCAAGCTTAACTAGGCTATTTTTGATACAGTTTGTATAAAGGACCCCTCCTAATATTTATGTGGATTTTGTATTATATTCTTTCAGACCTGCATCAGCAAGGTGTGTTTTGAATCATAGATGATCATAATTCATACAGCCAGATTCTTTTGTGGGTGTTAGTGTTTGGCTAGCCTTACACCGGGCAATACTGGCCCAGCTTTGAGAGTTAGCAAATCAATGTTCTCAATTTATTATTAGTTGGATTATAGTCTTAACTAGTAGTTAGTTGACCATAGAGTATTCTGTACCTGGCAACCCGATCGAAGTAACCCAAAACCCACCTTGGAGTCTATAAGACTCCCTCCCCCTGGACATTCCGATTCGGGATGCCCCACTGTGTAAAAACCCTCAAGTCGCCCAACATACTCACCCTCTCCCAGGTCCAAGGGCGCATGCGCTAGCCGCTGCTGCTGCCTTTCAGAGGTTAGAGGGACTGCTGCCGCCGGTGCATTCGTCTCCACTCGGCTAGACTCCAGACGAGCGCAGATGAGTCTCAGACGAGTCCCAGATGTGACAACACTGATTGGATGAGAGGCCGCTCTTGTGGAGTAGGACCAAACCCTGAATAGTCAAAATCTTAAGGTTTGGTCCACCAAAACAACCTCTAAGCAGTGGAAAATAAATGCATATATTGATTTGCTGTGCATTGACAGTTGCTCAAATAAAGATTAAGTAGACAACTTTAGGTAAAGACATTCTCGGTTATGTTTTACTGTCATGCTGCATGAACACGAGGCAAACGTAAGAAGATACAAAAGATCCACAGAACCATACTCACCATCTAAAGGAATTCTGAGAAAGAGGTTGTTGGAGATGTCTAACATGATAAGGCGCATTAGCTTAAGGACATTGACATTTCCCAGTTCATCAGTGACATTGGGCAGTCCTGCCAGGAATCTCTTGGTTGATGTAATGCAATGCTCTGTGGTCTGCATTAGTCCAGGTCCAGACAAAGCTGAAAAATAAAGAATAGGTAAATAGAAGTGGCACCGTTTATTTAGTAATACGTTAAATGCATGAGAACTTTCTATGTGTTCCTGAAGACTCATTTCCCCATTTCATGTAAATAATTACTTCAGTTCATATGGCTGATGGTAGGCTGTGTTGGACTGGATCACCTTGGGCCAACCAGAAGAAACCCAGAGGGAATTATTCCTGGGTCCACCAGAGGAAATTATTCATGGGTTCACCAGAGCAAATCATTCTTGGGGGCTAACCAAAAGAAATTATTCCTGGGTCCTATTTCTTAGGCTGACCAGAAGAAATGCTACAGTGGACCTACAGGATGATTTTTTCCCCCCCGCCTCATACTAACCTGTCCCAGCTGACAATGCTCTTCTTCCTTGGCTGAACTACATGTTGACATGGCCCATATGTTAACATTCTGGGCCTGATTTACTAAGGTTTCCCCACTGGGCCTTTTAAATAGCATACAGCTCATCATGGCATTCACAGTGTGCGGCAGTGAGTTTGGCAGGTTTTGCTGGAACAAGGTCTATCTTAAGATAGAATCAGCATGATACACAGCATGTTCTTTTCTTTTTTTTTCAAATCAAAATCTGGCCTCCTATTCATGTGTAGTGGAAGTTTAGCTTTCTAATATCAATTTTCTTGTCTGATTTGAGAGGAGCCTTTTTAGATAAATGGTTAAAAGTGAGCAGTTACTGTGATAGTTGGAACCCAACAACCCTGCTGATTGCGGTATGTATTTTATGTAGAGCTGTGATTTGTGTAAATTCCTTCCTTGTTCAGTATAGTCCCAAATCCAGAAGAATCACACGGATGATATACAAGAAGTGACAGCGGAGGTCTTACTCAGGCTGTATTGTGTGAAATCAGAAGTGGAGAGGTACATTGCATTTATGCGTGACGGAAAAGTGGGATTTACAGGGAAAAACACATTTTCTATGCTAATATCTGTAACGGCACACAAGAGAAATTTGCAGTCAGTGCACTCTTAGGGTTTATCAGCTAAAAGTGAATATAAAGCAGGCTGAAACATGAATAGAAAGCATTTACATTCATAAGAAGCAGGAGTTTAAAGCCATCATATTTAATGGGGCAGAGATATGTATGCAATACTGTAAGAACCTGGGCTAGTTGGTTTGAAAATATTTTTTCCAATGTTAGTGTTGACCTGTAGGGTATCAACTGCCTGCAAGATCACCAAAGACTTGGGGTTTAGTCTGGCAGAGGGAAGTGTTCCAAGTGTTCCAATGGCAGCGGCCATTGGTGTTTAAGGCTCGTATCTCGAGCCCTAGCCGTGCCCCTGACCACTTCTCTTTCCGAGTAAGCTTTGGGAGTTTGGAACCTGTATTCCCATCCCCTCTATTGATGGGGCCTTAACCATGCCCCTAACCACTCCTCTATTCGAGACAACGTTCGGAGTTTGGAGCCTGTGCTCGCAGGCTGGCTTTTTGTTTGCTCCACCCTTTTCATTGACGGCGCTTTTAACCACTCCCGTCTCTGAGGTAGCGTTCGGTGACTGGGGCTTGCGCCTGCAGGCTTGCGCCATGCATGCCCACCTCTTCTATTGACGGGGCCTTAATGGTGCCGCCTAACCACTCCCCTCTCTGAGTTGGCAATTGGAGCTTTCTTTTGCGGACGCTTACCCATCCCCTCTGTTGACGCAGAGGAAGTTCTCTTCTGATAAATGCGTCTGTCACCGCCATGATGCTAGTCTTGTTAAAGTTGCAGTTAACAACAAAACGCGTTGACTGCAGCCTGTGGCATTTTTTTTTGGGATCCGGATTTCTACTCATTGGTTTTGAAAGTCTCGAGATGCTTTATCTCACCTGGCTCTAATCGTGCCCTATGTATCTTCAGGACTGGTGAGAGCTGCCTGCCTGATGAAGTGGGAGATAGACCCACGGATCGTGTGGCTCCTGGTGCTGTAGGCAGTGGGGAGACCCCTTACTGGCATACCTGTGATACCTTGAGTATATTTTGGTTGGATATATTTTTGTGCTGCATTTGGTATTTAATGGTTGATTGATACTAGCATCTACATTGGTGAGGTATTTTTGTGGTAATTTATATTTCTTATAGTGTATTTAGTTATTGGGTAATCATGTAGGTTCTGTTTGTGATTATATATTATTTAGTTATTTGATATAGGATCCGGATCATAGGCAGGATTTGCACATTGTTATTTGCAGTGATTAAATCACTTGTGTTTATGTGTTTTAAATATAGATGCTGATTGATATTTATGTGTGCCAGTGCTCTCCCCATCGCCTACACACTTCCATGTTGGTTTGTCTTATATGTATTGTCTCATTATGTGATTTTTAAGGGATTTTAATTGTGTAGTGGTTATGTGTAGTGATTAATTTAGTGATATGGAATAAAATACATTTCTTGAGTGCCTCCCTCTATGATTCTGTAGCTGCCTGCAAACTTTCTACTGTCTAGTGTGCTTTCATGCTTTTATTCTTGTGAGTGCAACCATTGTGAGCTATTAAAAAGTGTTATTTCGGAATTACACTAGATGTTTGTAATTTTTCCTTCTATCTTTTTGCATTGCAGGAGGAATATACACGGCAGACCTCTGCTTGTAAATTAATAATATTGGATGATTGAGTGAGCATTTTTAAGACTGGAGAGCCCTGGCACCATATGAAATTATACAGTTATGTGCATCTAAACCTTCCTCTCTGGTAAGAGTCAGTAAGGTTGGTGAAGGGCACGTTGGTGTTACGATTTGCAGTGACGCATGCGCTTTGGGACTACGGTCATCTGCATTGTTCTGGTGTTTTCTTCATCCATGTTCCTGCGAGAAACCCATGCACTTTGGGACTACATTTATTATTGTTATTTTGAGTTGACAATTTTTATTGTTTTGGAGCTCTGTGCTATATACAAACCTTCCAAGGAACAGCAGATCTACCTGCTAATGAAGAGCCCTCCCAGAGGCTATGGGGACTGAACAATCAAGGTGGCACCCTTTTCTTTTATTCACAAAAACCTGGGGTTTCCCCTCCAAAGCCATGCCAATGTCTGCCAGCAAGGGCTGGATTAAGTGTGGTGGAGGCTCCTGGGCCCCAAATCTGGTGGAGGACCCAGATACAATTTTTTTTTTCCTTTAAAATAATAGTCCAGCCAGGTAACTGATTGGTGGTTGTCTGGCACCCGCCTACTTACTGGAACATCAGATTGAGTCCCTTATGCCACCCTTGTGTGGGTGCGTGCTGCTCGGCAACACCTGCTTTGCCATTCTGGGCGGGGTGTGTGGTGGGGTAGTGTAGTCGCCCAGCTGGTCCAGCAGAAAACAGTTCCCTGCATTAGGCTGCCAGCGGCAGTCCTTTGTGGCTTATGTGCAGTGACAGCTCAGCACACACCCATCACTGTAGCAGATGGCGGCTTTGCTGCTCTAGACTCTCTGTCCTGCCCTGTGCTGGCTTTGCTTGCGGGTCTGCAAAAACAAAAAAAGGCTCGGCCAGGCATGGGGGACCCCACTGCCAGCGATAGCTTTGTCTGCTGGCCCTGCGGCCTATCAGACCAAAGACCAAAAAGCATCCTGGATCAAACCATAACCCAAGGGTTGGTGGAGGCTCCCTTTGCAGGGCATGTGGTGGAGGCCCCAGGGCATCCCCCTCATATTTCGGCCCTGCTGCCAGACTTGCAAGCATACCAACCTTATGCTCTTTTCTATGGGTCCACCCCAAACTAATTTTACCCCTGAGGAAGTGTTTCCCCAGTACCCCTTGTGGCACAGTGATGTCAGAGGAGTCCCAGGAAATCTGCTCTACCAATAGAAATGTCCCTTCTTGTATGCCAGCATCTTCCCCGGGGCAGAGTTGAAAGGGGGGGGGGGTAGAGCCCATATACACACCATTGCCAATTTGTCTACTGACATGCCAGTGGGTTTTTAAGATGTGAGAGGAAACATAAGCATTTATGAAACACACAAATGCCATGCAGACAGCATTTTAGGCAGAATTCAACCCAGGACCCTATTTCTGGCCATACAAATGCTAGGTGCCTTATCCAACATGCTTAGCGAATATTTCTACTTTGATTTTTTAAAATTAACTTTAAAGTTAATATAAAAGCTGTTAATATTAAATATAAAAGTTAATATTAAAGTTTTATAAAAGCTGACTGAAGTTTGCTGTCTTGGGAAATATCTTACAAAATGATTTTCAGATCTGGACCAAAAAGACAATATGTATTTAATACTAATTATATTTAAAGTACATCTATTTATTTTATGTTTTTTAATGTCTGGAAAAAGCAAGGGGAAATTAATAACAGTCTGATAATGTTTCATTTATATGATAGTAAGATTAATTTTTATGTTTAACATTTTATAACATTTGTTTTACACACTATTACAAATTTTCAAATATTAGCTACATTTGAAGTCACACTACAAACGTTTGCCAGCAGGTGGCACTGTAACACTTTTGCTGCACGCCTTAAAAAAAGGAAAAGCCGCATAAATAAAGTACGCTATTCAAAGTAAGAAACCAACACAAGCCCATCAAATGAGCTGTAGATAAGATATATGGGACAATGTAATATAATTAAAATAAATAAAAATGTAACAGCTCTAATGCAGCGATCACACACAACAAAGAAACCTTCCCCCTAAAATTAACCACTCTGTATGTGTATTAGGGAAATTAAACTTGACCAACACCTGTTTTTTCTTTTAACAAGCGTTGGTCCCACAGACAGCGAATAAGAACAAGCTCGGGGGTGATCCAGAATGCTGGAGCCTTTCCAAACATAAGCCCCCCAGAATGCCCGATCTCCCCTTCTTCAACTTCGAGAAAGGAGTTTCGGTGGCCGGCACCAAGGATGCGACCATGGCTCACATGACCACCCAGCGGCCAATCGCAGGATTTCTTTCCCGAAGTTAAAGGTAAGGATATGCGTCCGAATATTCTGCCACCTCATTAAACAGCACTTCAAAAAAATGTAAAGTAGAACATTTGCAAACTACCGCATGCTTCTGTCACATTTACACATCTCACCTCGTTCCAACTCACCTCAGCCCACCCTGCCCACATGTTTCCACTTCACCTCTTTCTGCCTTACCTTAGCCAACCTCACTTCTGATCATCGCTACCTACCTCACCTATGCCTACCTCCACCCCCTTCTGCTCACTTCTTCCCACCTCACCTCTGCCCACTTCTGCTCACCTCTTACCTCTTCTACTCATATCACCTCTTCTCGTTTCACCTCACTTTTCCCTCCTCACACCTGCCCACTTCGACTTACCTCACCTCTTCCTGCCTTACCTCTGCCCCTCTCACATCTTGCCACCTCACCTCTGCTAACTTCATGTCTACCTATCCTACCTCTACCCAGGGCTGTATTTAGGGCTCATGCTGCCCTAGGCATTATTTGTAAGACACAGTAAAGAGGCTACAACAGTGGATGACATAGAAGATGCAGTGAGGCTGGCAGGCAAGATGATGGAGACTGAAACAAGGTCTGCAGGTATTAGCAGTGGGTTAGTGGAGATAGCTTTAGAGAGTGGCGGAGTTAGAGGAGACTGGTGCCAAGTCAACATTGATGAGCACCAGAAAGCCAAACCATAATAAAGTAGACCTTGCCTGTGCTGCCTATAGACATCTATGGATTAAACTGTGTTCATGTTGAAAAAAGCCCATAGACTTGACGCCAGAATCCTGCAGGGTGCAACTCTCTGGTCATCAACAGTGTTGGCTCTGGTGCCATGCTTCTCACTGGTGCTGTGCTGCTCACTGGATGAGCATTCTAATACACAGCATAAAGCACCATTTGTATGCTCCTGTCCCCAGCATCAGCTACAGTGAGGCCGGAAATGCATCCATGGCCAAAGAGCATCCCTGAGGTGGATGCCCCAAGGTCACTTGACCAGCTTGTCCTGGTGGTTCGTCCCCTCCATTTCCCCATACTCACAAAGTAAACCCCCCTACTCACCATGAGGCCCAAGGGCGTCCCACTGTCGGCATCACTGGTGGATGATGTAGGTGGTTCCCTGCTCGCGTGTGAAGTGACCAGGTGTCAGCCAGCAAGGCCACGCCCCCATCTCCCGCACTTTGCTGGTGCGCTGTTCCTGTCAGGCGGGGTAAGGGTTAGGGACATTTTCGTCCACTGTTCACCGCAGCAGCAAAAGTATGTGGGAATGAGTAACAGGAGGTGGAGGGGATCTCATTTATCCACCAATGCATTAAAACAAAAAAAAATGTCCAGCAATTGCCGCCCTCCCGCATCGCTGACCAAGAAGGCAGCCTCCCTGCAGGCGAGTTGTTTTTTTTTTGTCGGCTGCCGCTCCAAACCTTCCCCATCTATAGTTCCGCCCTGGGCATGTGCATACATTTGTCTAGTGGCAAATACAGCCCTGCCTCTATCTATCCTTTATCAATCTCTGCTCACCTCTCACAACCTCTGTCCACATCTGCTCAGCTTTTCCCACCTCACCTCTGCCCACACCTGCATAAAAATAAAAGCGTATACAATGCTGTAAGGTTACAGCTTTCCTGCAATAAACTGTTTTTTATGCTTAGATTTTATTGCAGCCCTTTGAAGTGGAAAAATAAGACAATGCAGCCCTCAGTGCACTGCTGATTTATACACTCTCCTTTCCCCACAATATAAGGGATGATGAACACAAAGCATTCATCATCAGCTACTATGCCTATAAAAAACATTCTTCTAGTAAACGTCACACACATTTGCTCCTATTTAGGGAATTTCTTGTCATAGAATGCTGTTTAATAATGGGCATTAGTTCACATAAATCAGCAGCTGGAACTGAAAAACAGTGGAAAACTTTGGCCCTTACCAACCAGTAATGACTATAAATAGTATTCCTTTTAAAGGGCGAGTGTGTTTTGAACTGAAATAAAAAGACACATGGTCTATTTCAGAGTATACAATGCTGGCATACCTCTGCGAGGATTGGGAAATGGCGAAAGCAAACATACCTCTGTTGAAGAATGGCCGAATTGCCTTCCACAGTGATGGATTGCTGTTGAATATAATCCCATTTTCATTCATGCCAATACACTGCAGCCCAAGTTTGCTGCCAAATCGGGATACATAATGACTGTGCCTCATCACGTGGCATGTTGCTGAAGACCTGTGGACACACAATTTAAGGGTAGTTTATTTTGGCCCATAGCCAGCCATTGTATGATATAGCAGCATACCTATTTCCTGTTGCATGATGGAAATTTAAAATATTTAATTTAGGGGCAAAATCTTTAAGGTCTAGAGAGGCTCATTACAATTTGGTAGGTTATTATAGTCTTTAAAGGTTACCCTAAGTTTGAGCCCTGAGTTTTGATATCCTTTCTAAAAAAAAAAGATAAAATCCCTTGTAAACGACCGGTGTTTTGATGGGGCATGTGTGCTTTATTTCAATGAAGTATGTTTACACATTTCTTAAAGCAGACCAAAACCTTGTGAGGCAACCTTGGAGCCTGAAAGACTCCAGGGATGGCCGCTAGTCCTCCCTTGGGGCATCCTGAATGGGGATGCCCTGCTGTGTGACACCCCCAGGGTGCCCCCCACCCATAAACTCACCTTTTCAGGTGGCTCCCATGCCACCTCTGCTGCCCGCGGCCTCATCCCCGATTTCCCTGTAGCTGAGGAGCGCGCCCACACCCAGCCATCAGGATACCTGGGGGCAGGAGCACTTCCCAGAAAGGAGGGAAGCAGGCTGGCCACATCAGCCGGCATTCTTGATAAGGTATCAGGTAATTGGCAGTCTCAAAAATACCTTGTGAGCGTGGCCCCCGGGGATAGAAAAATCTGGGCCACCATGAAGCCCACAGCATCACCTGAGGTACTCAGGCTGATATGGTGGCTGAATTTGTTGCAAAATGTGAGTGCTGGGTGCAACGGAGTCATAATCCAGATAGACATTTGTGGTGTAACAGGAACTGGCTTTACTGGAACATGAATGCAGTGAGATGCTCACCTTACCTGGTGGTTAAACACAGACAGGAAAAGTCAAGTACCAGCCATAGAGCAACTGAACACAAGAAAAAGAACACTGCAGTAAAATGACTCTACAGCTGAGCATTGGTCACAGCGCCATCTAGTGTCATAACTGTAAACTGCAGTAAATCTAGCAAAAGTCACTAATCACATTTAAGGACAAGCTGTTACAAAGTATTATATCTCCAACAGGGTGGGGGCTCGATGCAATTCAGCAATGTATTTAGCCGTGCAGAGAAAAGGGGAAGTTAATAAAAAAAAAATACTCAAGGTTCTGAATCTGCCCATTTATCAGGAAGACTGTCACACCAAAGGCAGGATGTCTGCTCTGACTCTTTGGCTGAATGGCAGTAGTTGAATACTTGGATTGGCTGAGCACCAAAGATCCCCCGAGCATGTGACTGGGAGCGGATCCACACCTACTTACACACATGAGTAGCATAGAAAGCTGTGGATATTTGTTCCTAAAAAGCCGTAAATAAGACACACCCCTAAACTCCACCCATAACCAACTAACTGGTTTAAGCTCTCCCATTTTGCCCCCCCTAAAAATTGGTCAGTTTAAATAGGATGCCATTATTTACAAATTTAGAAACTGAATCTTTGCCTTGTTAGATAAATTCTGCACCTCTGTAGAGCTGCTTCATTGCAAAATATAATCAGATGCAGGAGATTTTTAAGTATACTTTCAAAGGCATTTTTTAATGTGTTTATTTTTTTGTGCCAAAAGGATGTCCTCGATGTGCTGAGCTCACTTAGCATTTTTATTTCTTATGTTTTTACTACCTGTAATCTGTTGCTACTAGCAAATTTTGAGCTGACAATATTCTAGGCTAGAGGTTTCATTAAGTTCTGCTTTCAATTATCTACTTATATAATAAATATCGGTCACCGAAAACCATGTTACAAATTCACCAACAACAACCAGCATCCAGACTGGAGCCCCCCGTGCATGTCCCCGCTACCCTTGAAATCCTTATCTGCACCTCAAACATGGGGCAAAATGCAGCCTCATGACTGGCTGGTCAAGTGGGTTGGGGTCACCTGCCCTTTCCTGCCGGCAGCCAGTCGCAGGGCCGCATTTCACCCAGGGATCGAGGTACAGTTGAGATATTGGGGGCTTGCAGGGGTCTTTACTCAGGGGACTCTAGCAATCTGGATGCCTCAAAGACTGTCCCAATGTGGCCCCACACCCATTAGGTAGATAATGAGTGTGGGGCAACTTCATTTCATCATTTAAAAATGACTCATCAAACGAATCGTCATTTAAAAATGACTGCAGTGAGGGTGAATCCTAATTGGTGATGCTCCCCATTCATACCATCCCCGCATACCCAATCTCAGACAGCCCATACTTGTTTCTTCCTGGTTCTCATGATCCATGTGACTGGCGGGAGGTGGGAGCCAGAAAACAGTAAGTTTGGGCTTCTCTGTATCAGGCTTGCCAGCAGGGTGCGGTGTCATCACGTTTTAGAGCAATTTTTACTTAAAGGAGGTGTATAGCGATATTGTGTAATATTAAGAATCCATATAAACATGTTGGCTAATTAGTGGGGGAGTCACTTATATACCCGAACTCAATAAAACTCCCACCAAGCTTGTGGTTTTCTTCACCTGGTTGGAGAAGATGGGGGCAGAATCTGCCCCCCCCCCCATTTACTCTTCTATTAAAGGAAAGAAACAAGCCTGGCTGGATATTTCTTGATGCGAGGTGTATAAGTGACCCCTCCTCCCGCCATCCAGCATATTTATATGGATTTTTATCATTGGGTCATTTTTTCCGCAATACCCTTCCTTTAAAGTGATCCCGTACCCATAACGGAAGTTTATGCCAACACTTTCTATCCCCAGCCCAGTGCCCCAAAGTCTGTGTTTTTTTTTTTTTACTCAAGCCTATGCCCAATGTTCATAACAACGCTAACAGGAAGCAGTATGATGTTCAAATTATGTTACCTGGTCCTTTCCAGCGATCATTCATTTAAATACAGCTCAGCACCGGGGGTCACCCATATCAGTTAAAATAACTCATTGTGTGGAAGTTTACCTTGGTACTGAATAAGTTAGGATATGGCATGCCATTCGACATCATACTGCTTCCTGTTTGTGTTGTTATTAATATTCGGCTTTAGTAAAAAAAAAGAAACACAGGCTGTTTTGGGGCACTGGGCTGCGGATAGAAGGTGACTTCCTATCTGAGTATGGGTACACTTTAAGAAGTTAATTAGGCTTGGATTAATATTAGATCATGTTTAAATTAGTCTGCAGACCTGCCACATATCACCTGATCTTACATAACACCTATGATACATGTACCAGTAGCGAGATCCTGTGCTATACAATCTTTTTGAGCAGTCACTGGGTGGTCTAGGCCAGGAGTTCCCAACCAGTGGTCCGTGGCTAGGCTGCAGACTGACCTGTAGCCCAGCCTGACCTGCTCCATCTAGAAAATGATGCCATTTTTATATGCGTTTTATTACATTTCTTATGCCTAAAATTTATTGTATTGTGCATTTTTAATATGGTATTAAGTGACTGAGAACCCATACATACCAGTCAGGTACTTGAAACACCTAGAAAATAAAATGTGGAACTTGATAAAAAAAACGTTTGGAACCCCTAGTCTAGGTAAAGCTGACCAAATTCAGACTGAACAGATCCAACTTAAAGCAGACCTAAATCCACATTTTTAACTTGCATCCCCTGAATTTCTCCTCCATGAAGAGCACACTTTGCCAATGTTTAGTGCCCCTGCTTCACTCTAATCCCAGATAATGGGGGTTATTTAAGAAGGGATAGCGGCAGGTTGAAATACGTGGCAAAGTTTGATCTGCCAGGATCTTACATTGTTTTTAGGCTGCAGTATTTCTATGGAGATGTTTTTACCGATTGGAAGAAATAAAGCTTGAAGATTTTAAGGAGTGCGGACCTTCTCTATATTTCTGGATAGCGGCAGGTAGTACCTGGTAGTGGCAGGCAGTGTCTGGTGAACGCTAGGCGCTGTATGCAAAACCCCATTTATGAAAGTGAATCTGGTGAGTGACTCTAACAGCGCCATATAGCGTCTGATGTATTATTACAGGCGGCTCAGCGTACCTTTTGCTCAGTGTCGCTCTCCCATACATCTCAATGGGCGTTTATTTGTTTGTGTTTAAACAGCATGTTTGACTTTTTTTTATTTTTTTCTCAAATCATTGTGTGACCTCTCCTGGCTGCAAACAAACACTTTTAGAAACTTTTTGGACTTTTTATATTTTTATGCAGAATACATTGACTACATTTTCGTTCCTAAATTTCCCAGTGATTGCTTGTTCTCATATACAGCCAGCTAATCAAAATCAATTTGAAAGACTAGGAGCTGTACAAATGATTTACTATTAGCATTGTGGTCTGGAGAAAAAATATTTCTTATATACATTGAGGTATATAAAAGGAAGTTTCAAGCATGGTACATAATACAAGATATACCTGTAGTTGCTAGCGGGGAAGAATAATATAGTTTATATTAAATACTGGAGAGGGAGACTGCAGGGCAGCTCTCCTTTCATCCTTTTTGCGCTTTTTTTTGGAATTCTTTTTGAACAGTTCAAAGGGAATCGCATAGCAAATATTAGGTAAAACAGAAATGCAGATTATCCAGTCTTCACTCTTTAAAGGAACTTATTAGCCGTAATGGCCTTATCCTGCGGACAACCTGTTTGCCTGTAGGGGGAGCTACTACATTGCACTTATGAAATGTCCCAGTCTCTGTGACTGTGGCTGATTACTATGGCTGGATTTGTCTACTGTTTGCGTCACTTAAATAAATCTGTGATTTTTATTGCAGGTATCTTTGTACTTATGGAATACAAAATTGCCATTGCGGCCCCAGCTAAAACCTATATACACTAGGGCATTAGGACAGGCACTTTTTATGGCTTAATTCTGGATAATTCTCATCTTCCAGCTCTTCCCCTTTGGCTGGGTCATTAGCTTAAAGCGGTCCTTCACTCTGAATAAGAGCCTATCTTATATGTTTCCCCCACCCTATACATACAGATTGCTCACATTAAAAATCATCCTACCTGCATCTACTGCATTTTATGAGCCTTTAAACATATAAGATGGCAGCTTATGGAACATCAGGCAGCCTGCAAACAGGAAGTGTCTTCTGACTGTGCTGCTCTGCATTCTGGGATTGCTGACCTTTCCCTGCACAGCTATAACCCACCCCCCTGTACGTTATCCCACTCTCCTCTCCCCAGTTTGTGTGATGCTTCTGAGTCAAGATGGCGGCGCACGTATCCTAAAGTCCTGAACAGTGTTGCAGCCCAGTGGGGGAAAGAATAATAAGTAAGTGACTAGAAACATAAAATATATTAATTTTAGATGCTGTGGAATCATTTTATAAGGGTTTGGACTTTTCAAGAAATCATGGTGAAGGTCTGGTTTAATCCTAGTGTTGTTTATCTGTAATTATATGACCCTGCCCCTTCAGGATTAAAAAATGTATAAAATATTGTATATGTTCTATTTAGTTACCACTGGGGGCACCACGCCACCTCTGATTTAGCATGGTCATTGCACTGGTTTTGACAAATCCTCAAATTATGGAGAGAATCCAAGAAAAGGTTGCTAGTGGGACATAGTAAGATACACCCAGAGGGTCTGCGAATAACTAGATGCACATTCTTCATTTCCTGAAGTATGCTGCCCATGTTAAAGTGGACCTATACTCTCCAAGTTGTCCATTCACTGCAACTGAGGGGGCATTCCAGATGTGTAGAAGGTGGTGGGATCATGCCAGGACACCAGGACGGGGCCCGTCCCACCCCGCACTCATAAACCAGTTCTGTTTGAGAGAGAGCTCTATTGAAGGGAAGCTGTTTCATGGGTGAATATCCTCTTAGTTTAAATGCCTGGACAGTCCCTTTAAAGAGAATCATCGGATGCTCTGGAGTCTAAAAGACTGCTGGGCTGCCCGAGTCCCACTCCGTGGGGCAACCCGAAGCCTAATACACTGACCTGTTCCTGGAGCCCCAGCGTACCTCTAGCTGGGGTGCATATCCGAGCCAGGGCTCTCTGACCTGAGCGGGAGAGTGGCCGAGGACACACTCATCTCCATCCGGGTCTGCTATCTGCACAGCCGCTGTAAGGCTAGCAGAGCCGAATCGAGCTAAACCAAGAGGCTGATTCATCATTAGCGGCAGGTAGCGACAGATGAGCGTCTGTAGCAGGCATTTTCAGAGCGCCCGCTAGTAGTCGCAGTGCTCGGCCGTGGGTTGCTACTTTATAGCGACTCAGTCGCTGTCCAGTAATGTTGAATACATTGTGAGAAGTCGCTATTTGACCAGTACAGCGCTGTATGGGAGCGGATGTTAGCGACTGCTCATAGCGACCGACTCACACCATATTCAGCAAAAAAACAGCCTCACAAATCTCTGGCGCTGAAAAATAGTTGTTTGAAGCCCAGAGCGCAGGAGGCGGTGTGTTTAAAGTCTGTTTTCCAGCATCTCTCCACTAGTAACAAAGCGAAAACACATGGAATTACATTGTAACAACATTGTAACATGAACACTTTAATGCCAGACCTGTAATGTCATTTCTGAAGAAATATTTAAAAAATTAAAAAAATTTGAAAAAACAGCTATTTCAATGCCAGAAGAGGTCACAGAGTTATTTGTGATTTTTGGGGAAAAAAAAAAATGAAATGTATGGGGGAGCAACAGGTAGTGAGAGGTCATACCTGGCGCTGTGCAAGGCTGAACGCCGGCGCTGTTCGCAGAGGCTTTGAAAATGATGAATCAGACGCTACATGCCGCTATCCCAGTCGCTAAACAGATTCTGCTTGATAAATGTGTAATTGTGTGCCGTGTCTGGCGTTCACCAGTCGCTATCTGTCGCTACCTCTCATTAACCAGACGCTACCTGGCCCTATCCTTTCTTAAATAACCCCCTAAGTGTGCTGATTGGCTGAGCAACCTGTGCCCCAAATCAGGCACCTGAGAGGGACAACACCCGAGAGAGTGAAATTCCTCTTTATTATGCACATCTTTATGCTCTTTTGATGTACCCTGCTGTGTGACTGCCTGGCCTAAAAAAGATTTTAAAAAAATAATCATTAGCCCACATGGCCAGTAATTTAACAGTTGATACAATCACGTTTAAAGACAGTGACAAGCAATACAGTACAATCAATGTTCTAGGTTTAGGTCTGCTTTAAGGCAAGTGAACAAAAACCATTTTTACAGCAAAGCTCATGCTTTCAATAAATATCTAATGATATTAAAAAGATAATGTGGTCAATCAAAGAAAACAGCACATAGAAATAGTAGTAATTGCTAAAGTAAGATAATGGCTAGTAAACCTGTAAGCGCTGCATGTCTATGCAGTCTGCTACCTATCGGTATGCAGTTTCCCATAGCGCTTTCAGGTTTAGATATTTATTGAAAGCATGAAATTTGCTGTGAAAAGATTTCTTTGTTCACTTACTTTAAAGCGGACCTAAACCAAGACCATTGATTGGACTGTATTGCTTGTCACTGTGTTTAAACGTGATTGTATCAATTGTTTAATTACTGGCCATGTGTGCTAATGATTATTTTTTGAATCTTTTCTATTTAAATATATAACGAGCATTTATTTAAAATTGTGTGTGCTATTTAGGGTGTTTACGAAACTATTTGGTTGTGTATAATATAGCGTTTTCCTAAAATAATGTTCTACATTTTTGGCTCAAATCATTATGTGACCTCTCCTGCCCAGCATACATACACTTTTATTGTGATTTTTTTTTATGTATTTATGCAGGATTGTATATGTAGGTCTGCCATTGCAGTGTTATTGTCACAGTGTTAAAGCATGTCATTCCATGTGTTTTCACTCTGGTGCTGGTGTGTATGTATTTAGAAACAGACTTTTATCACATAGCTTCTGGTGCTCAATGCTACAGAGTCCAGTTTTAGAGCGCCACGCTGGTTGTGTGTAGTATTTTCTTCAGGGCCCTGGCCTTCAGCGCTGAGTGCCGGACACACTACCTATCGCTCACTGCAGCGTTGTCCTGTTGTTAGATTTATGGTAGAGTCTTGGGCGCTTTGACCTCGGGACACCACCTAGCGTTCTTCATTGCCTCTGCAGTGAAGATCGCTTCTACAGCACCCGCCAGACATCACATTCATCAATGCTGGACAGAATACTACAGCGTCACTTGTCCGCCCGCTAAGCTAGGGCACAGCGTCAGACACTGCTTACAGCGACCACTTGTGGACGCTCTAAGCACCGCTACATAAACGCTCACATGGCATTATGTGGCGCTAGTCCTCCCCTTGGACTCATATAGTGTGCCCTAGGATGCACGATTATAGTAGCAGCACCCCTTAGTTTTTGACTGTTTACATTTGTCTTTTTTGTAAGGCTCACTCCCTCAGATGGCCATTTTTCAATGCATTTCATGATCTCTCTACCTTAACACAAAAGAAGTAGCAAAACTGTACATGAACTAGATTGGATGGAGAAGTATATTAGGGGAGGTGCAGACATTTTCCAATGAGCCGCTGATGGTGATAACAATCCGGAATGGGGGATGCAGTGGTGTAGTGAGCTCTCACATATGGCCACACTTTTATTTTTTTACATTTTATATGTATTTGTGATTTGCAGACAAACTAGTTCTACCTCTCTTCTGAGGTCACTTTAAATTCCCATGACAGCCATGGTTCAAAACAAGATAAACCCAGCCTTTGGTGTTACTGGGAAAGAATATAATGGGAAAGGCCGATGACCCTGGGAGAATAAAAAATGTCTAGATTAGTGAAAATCATCTTATCATTTCTGTGCTGGGAACCAACGCCCAACTTGCATGTGAGTCTACTACTTTAGCACTAGAAAAGAAAATTGCATTAAAGTAGACCAAAACCCAGTTCAATTGGCCCTGGAATCTATAAAATCCTCGGACCGATCGATTCCCTTCCCCCAGGGCATCTAATATCAGGATTGAAAGAGCGGCCGCACATGCGCCGTAGGACCAGGGTGAATTGCGCTCGGCAATCTGGGGGGTTTCACACAGTGGGGCACCCCCGGATCGGTGTGCCCCGGGGAAAGGACCAAAACCCAGGATAGTCAAAATCTTGGGTTTTGATCTAAAAAAGGGGCAAATTTCCCTCCCCATTGGCCCCTATTTACTTTTTAGATTTCGCTGCTGCCTGCTGCGTGATGCCCGGCTGCTTCAGGGCCCGATTCCTCGCCCCGTCGCCTGCTTAGCTGACGCTAATTGACAAGCTCGGCCTTAGCCGTGCTCTTCAATGTCCCACTGCGATCTCGCAGCTCCGCAAAGTCTCGTGGGGTTTCCGGGGGCTCCACTGCATCCCTTCATGGGCACTGCGAGGTGCAAGATCAGGGGCTGCGGGCAGTGCCTGATGGGATGCAAGATGGCACCACCCGCTGGGAGGTCACTCGGAATGCAACCCAGAAGATGGATCCCCCCAGGTGAGTAAATAGTGCCTAATTGTGAAACCGGGGGGGGGGGGGGACAGTCTGCCCTGTTCTTCCTACTAACTCTTATATTTCTAAGCTGAAAAAAATTCCTGAAAAGACATATTTAAAGAGGAAGTCCAAGCACTTTGTAACACCCCACCCACCCGTTTCTTCCTCTGTGCCAGGCCCAATTCAGTCAATAACATAAAAAATACCTGACATGGAAGCTAAAGCTAAGACCTTGAGCGACAGGTCAGTTACACAATCCATGCAGCAGTGTGACTTCACTGGCCTGTCTCCCAAGTCTAACAGGCGCTCATGTTTATGGCTGCTTTTTATTTGTTTAACCCTTTAAGTGCCAGCCTACCTAGATTTTTTGTCACACTCTGTTGCCAGACTACTTTTCACGTTTTTGCGCTACACATGTTTAACCTTGATTTTTGAAGGGATTTCCAGGGATTTTCCAGGAAAATTATATATTGTTTTTTTCAGCAGTCTGAGCTTCAACATGAAATGTGATGCCTTTTTTTTAGTGTATTCTCAATACTTTTGGGAGAAATATGTGCAAAAAAAAAAAAATCTATTTTTTACAATTGTAGAGTTTTTTTGTGATAAAAAATGTAACTTTGTTAATAAAATATTATTGCGCGTGAAAGCCCACCTGCGGCAATATGATTGCATAGGTGTAAGGGGTTAACTTAAAAAAAAAATGAGATAGGGACCCCCTCCCAGGGTCTGAGTGACGTCTTAGCTCAGCGGCTTCGAGCGCACTGGCGGTCGCATCTCGCTTCTGTCTAACAAGGAGCGTGCCTGCGCTGGCCATTCGCAAATGACCGGCGCGGAGCGTGCCCTGCTAGAGGGATAGCGGGAATGCAGCCATTGGACCGGGATTAAGGTAAGGTTGCTGGGCGACCTGGGGGTATCACACAGTGGGGCATCTTGATTTTGGATGCCCCGCGGGGAGGGAATAGATCGGCTCGGGCCGATCCAGCTGGGTTTTGGTCCACGTTAAGTCTTTGAGAGAACTGGGAGGTTTCATAGAGCGGGGCATCACAAATGTGGATGCCCCTGAGAAGGTACCGAAACCAAGGATAGTGAAATTCCTGGGTTTTGGTCCACTTAAAGCGGAACAAAACTACAAGATGCTGACCGCTATTGGGTTTTGTTCTGCTTTAAGTGGACCAAAACCTAGCATAGGAAAATTTCTGGGTAGTGGACCAAAACCTAGGATTTGACTATACTAGGTTTTGGTCCTTTCCCCCAGGGCACCCCAATCAGAGATGCCAAGCGCAACTCGCCTCTTCCTGGTCCTCTGGCTCGGGCACTCGTCCAATCTGAGCGTTTGGAGTCCCGCTGATGTCACGCTGTCTAAGGCCAGCGACTCTGAGCACGCTGGCGGCCACATCCCCTGCTTCCCTCTAACAGGGAGCGTTCCCATGCTGGCCATTCACAAATGCCTGGCGCAGGCACGCACCCTGCTAGAGGGATAGCGGGGATGCTGCTCGTGCATGCGCTGTTGGACCATGAAACAAGGTAAGTGTATGGTATGACCTGGGGGGTTTCACACATCCCGATTTTGGATGCCCCGGGGGAGGGAATCGCACTGGGTTTTGATCCACTTTAAAGCGGAACAAAACCCACCAGCGGCAGTCCTTTTTCCTTGGGCTTCCCGAATCGGAATGCCCCCCTGTGTGAAACCCCCCAGGGCTTTGGTAAAAACTCACCTTTGCATGCTCCGGCAGTGCATGCGCAGACTCATTCAATGAGAGACGCGACTATGTCATTAGTCAGTCAGCTCTAATTGCGATTGGGAGCACACGCTGCAGCATTCCCTGCATTCCCGGTGGTGTGTGCGCGCTCCTGCTCCAGCCATTCAGATAGCTCCCCATTCAAGTCAATGAGAGCCACCTGCCAAATGACGTAGTCACAGCAGGTGGCTCTCAGTGGTTGAGAGCCCGCGCATGCGCCACTAGAGCATGGAAAGGTGAGTTTTTACGGGTGAACTGGGGAGTAATGCGCAGCAGGGCATCCCAATTCATGATGCCTCAGGGACACGTAACAAAACTCTGGAAAGTCAAATTCCTAGGTTTTGTTCTGCTTTAAAAGCTGGTAAACATGATTTATTCTCCTGTGTGTGAAACCTCAGGTAATGCCAAAAATCTTAATTTAAGTTAATGGTGTTATTTGGAACAAAACCCAGCCAGGCTAGCCCTGGAATCTAAAAGAAGCCGCTGGCCCACTGTGTAAATCCCCCCGGGGTACCGGTAATCACTCGCCTTTTCTGGGTGCGGCACATGTGTGGACTCTCGTTTAATGAGAGTCGTTTGCTGTGACGATGTCTTATGGCAAATAGCTCTCATTGTTTTCAAAGAGATACGCTGAGGCAGGAGCGCACGCACTGCTGGGGATGAGGCCGCTTGTGCTAGCCTTTGAAGTCAGTGAGAGTCGTTTGCTGAATGGCTGCTCTCATTCGGCCATGTGCCGTTGGACACAGTAGGTGAGTGAATACCGCCACCCTGGGGGGTTTCACACAGCGGGGCATCCCCATTTGAGATGCCCTGGGGAATGGCACAAAAGGGGGAAAGTCACAGTCTCAGGTTTTAATACACTTTAACTGTATGTGTGGAAGGTTAAAACAGACCAAAACCTGGGTTTTGTCACCCCTTTACTGGTGCATGCATCACCTGGCTATCTATTATTAAGCCACCTGCTGGCTGTTCCCCTCCTGCTGTGCGTGCCCGTTCTGGCCATTTAGCCATTTAGTGCCACCATGGGCCGCGTATGCACTGTGGGATGAATGGAAAGTGGGGCATCATGCCTTGGGGAGAGGTAATTGGCTGGTGCTGGGGGCTTTTAGACTACAGGGCTGGACAAAACTGGTTATGGTCTGGTTTAACAGGTGTGAGGGTTAGGTGTGGGGTTATAGTGTGCTTGTAGTGGAGGATAATAGAGTGGGGGGGTATAATGGGGATAATGGTGTGTGCTTGTGGGTTAACTGATGTGTAGGGCTAATGGTGTGAGGGGTTGATGGGGTGTTTGCCCTTTGCTGATTCCTCTCCCCGATTGTAGACCCATTTCTTACCTTATCCTTGCTCCCTTAGTAAAATGGAACCAAGATTGGCTGCTAGCCACCACGTCGACCCAATGATCGCCGATCTACAATCACAGGATCCACATTTAATGAGGGAGTGAGCATCAATTGGGCTTGCAGCACTGTGAACAAATGTGATCAGTACCTATTTTTTAATAAAATTGTTGGATTGCTGTAAATGATGAATGTCGGTGGGTTAAAGTGTATGTCTGGCCTTCTGGACATAGACCCCTGACAAATCACCAGGAATTTGATTATATTGGTGATTGCTACCTGTCCCTGGGGCATCACGATTTGAGATTCCTCGCTGTGTAAACCCCCCCTGATTGCCCACTCAACTCACCTTATGTACAGAGGGGGACTCCAGCTTTCTGGATGCCCCCCCACAGCTTGTTTTGATTAGCTGTCTGCAGGACCAGCGGCCGTTTAGTCTAGTTTAACGATGATGAAAAATCCCCTTACCTGCTAATTATTAGAGTTTCCTCACCATTGATCCACACTCTTACAAATTCCCCGTACATGCTATTGTAGTAATTTGATGCACTACCAATCCCGGTCCATAGAAATCTTCCATAGGAAATCAAAGGCCCCAATCCAAGACAGTAGGAAGGACCTGGAAACACATACATAAGACATTTACATCTTCCACATTTGCAGCATCGAAAAAAAGACACATTTCCCATTTACAATTTTCAATCTACAATCATTTACATTTAGGAAGAACAGTGCAGAAGGATAGCTAAGACTTCAGTATGGGGCCCGAGGGGGCCACGCTGGCTGCCACTCTAGCACTGCCATCACTGGTGATCAATGAGTGCGCACATCATCAGTTTTGTTTTATGTGGGGCTTGTCATAAATTTTGTATTTAACTTTCAGGGTAGGGGGTCTGGTTGCCTTGGAGTCGACTATAAGGGGAAAACTAGGGACCCTGCTAGCACATACAGTCTACCCGGGGGGGGGGGGGAGGGTCTATACATTCTGCAATGTTATGACTGGGCCCCTCTTTTGAACTTTAGTTTCCTATATTATCTGTATACTGAAACAAGCCTGGTTGCCCTGAGGTCAAGGTCAAACTTGGGGCCCAGACACCACAGTATACGGGAGGGGACAGGCTCTATACAGCCTATTTTTTGTCTGCACCCCAAAATCCACCATGAGTTTGATTTCCTATATAGCACACTTGCCCAACCATCCTCCTCAAGGGCCACATAAAGTCTAAAAGTGAGCCTTGGGGGCCACATAAAGATCACGTGGGGCCCAAAAATTCATGATGGTGGCCGTGTCTGGGGTCACAGCAGAGTTTTCTAGGTTATTTACCATTTAGCATGGGGAAATTAAGAAAACTCAACACAAATGCTTTAGTGGAGCACAAAATGACTTTCAGCCAGGCAAGCACTTCAAATGACTTTTTTCCAACGTAAAGTGGACCAAAACCCATGCCCAGACGGCCCTGTCATCTATAAGATTCCAGGGCTGCTAGATTCTCTCCCCCGGGGCATTCAGAATCGGGATGCCCCCTGTGTGAAACCCCCAAGGTCACCTTCCTTTCTGGCTAATGATGCATGCGTAAGCAGCGGGCGCATCCCCGCGTACCCGCGCCAGGCATTTGTGAATGGCCAGCGCGGGCACACTCCCTGTTAGAGGGTAGCAGGGATGTGTCCGCCAGTACGCTCGGATCTGCTCGCCTTAGATGAGCTCTTAGACAAAGGGGTGGAAGCGTATCCAAGCGTGCTGATTGAACGAGAGGCCACACATTCCTTGTAGGATTGGGGAAGGGTGAGTGAGTTCGGGTGACCTGGGGGGTTCCACACAGCAGGGCATGGACCAAAACCCAGGATAGTCAAAATCCTGGGTTTTGGTCCACTTTAAAGACATTCTGCAGGCAATAACATTACAAAGGCTATACTCACCTTTATCCCACACAGGCGATGACTGCTAGTCCAGACACTTACTGAAATGCTTGATCCAGTCCCACAAGCCCATGCCTCCAGCGCCATTGACAAGCCATTCTCATTAATTCAACATTTGATGGCACAGGACAGGATAAGGCGTTCCAGTGTCTCATCATTGGACTAGCAGCGATCACCAGTGGGGGATAACTTTTTTTTATTGCCTGCAGAATGTCTTTAAAGCGGACTAAAACCCAGCAATCTACAAGATTCCCGGACTGATCCATTCCCTCCCTCCGGGGCATCCAAAATCGGGATGCCCCACGTTGTGAAACCCCCAGGTCGTCCGCAAACGTACCTTAATCCCAGTCCAACGGTGCATGCGCGGGCCACGGATGCATCCCCGCTATCTCTCTAGCAGGGCACGGGCGTGCTCCATGTTAGAGGGAAGCGCGAGATGCGGCCACCAGCACGCTCGGAGCCGCTGAGCTAAGATGTCTGGTTTGACGACCATAGTTCAATGGCTCCGAGTGTGCTGATTGGACGAGCGGCCGCGCATGTGCCGTAGGACCGGGATGAGGTGAGTGTGCGGCCTCTGGGGGGTTTCACGTAGCGGGGCACCCCCAATCGAGGGAATGGACCAAAACTCAGGATAGTAAAAATCTTGGGTTTTGGTCCACTTTAAGCAATGCATCTTTATCACAGACACCTTTTTGGTCAAGTGATGTGTTCAACAGAAACAATACAACTTTTTGATAAAATAGAAGAGGTGAGCAGCACCTCTTCTATTTTTATCAAAAAGTTGTATTGTTTCTGTTGAACACATCGCTGGATTGGGAGCAGTGGCGTTGCTAGGGCTGGTGTCACCCGGGGCGGTAGGAAATGGTGTCACCCCCCCCCCCCAATGGTGTCACCCCCCCCAATGGTGTCAACCCCCCCCCCCCCCCAAAGAAAACAAACAAAAAAAAAAGCATTTTTGCCGGCATGGTGGGAGCGGGCCGGCCGGTTCCGCGCTGACAGCGGAACCGGCCGGCCCGCTCTGCTGTCAGCGGAACCGGCCGGCCCGCTCCCACCATGCCGGCATTTTTAAAAAAAGCAAACACTTACCTGCAGGTCCGGAGCGTGGAGGCCGGCGCCGCTCTCAGCTGTCATCTGAGGGCGCGTCATCAGAGGCGCCCTCTGATGACGCGCCCTCAGATGACAGCTGAGAGCGGCGCCGGCCTCCACGCTCCGGACCTGCAGGTAAGTGTCTCTATACCGAGGGGTGACCGGCCGAGAGGTGTCACCCTCTAGGTCTGGTGTCACCCGGGGCGGTCCGCCCCCCCCGCCCCCGGGTCGCTACGCCACTGATTGGGAGCACTTGCGGTGAGAGTCGCCAAAGCTCTGCAATATTCATATGTGCTTTTTATTCATGAATGGAAATGTGAGTGCAAAAGATTTTAGATTAAAGTGGCTTTTAAAAGTAGCGTTGTTGCACTAGATTCTGTCCTCTCTATCTCTCCCTACATGTATGTTGGGTTTATAACCTCTGTTACCCTGAATGTGGAGAGTTGGAGTATTGAACACATGGGAAGAAAACCCCATGCTGACTGATTGACGAGTTATCTTATTAATCTGAGATCCTTTGATGATTGAAAGCTCAATATTCTGGATGTTCTGGTAAGCCTCCAATTTAATAGGTGGTGGATTGGCACTGGATGAATTGATCACAGGGTGATATTGAAGTTTTTGAAGATCTGCCTCCCTTCTCCTTGTTTAAAAGACTCTTGAAGGACTACTATTCTCAGCTCTGTGCTTTTGTTTCAAATATTTGTTTTTATCTCTGGCTGGGGAGGAGGACTCCAGCATCTGCACGTAGAAGCTCTCATATATGTTTTAATAGTGCGGTATTTTTTCCAATTTGTTAAGATTTGTATACATTAATTTGTCTTGAGTTAGAGCATCTCTCCAAAAACCTGTATTATATGCCTGATGGGGCTTCTGTGACAGGTTGATAAACACTGCACTAAATTCACTAAATGGAGAGCTCTCACTTGGAGAGATTCTATACTTAAAGGACCCAATCAAAGTGTGGGCATTTCTAAAAACACTGGATTGTTTTCTGTGAAATATTGGATGTTTAATATGCCAGGAGTTCCCAATTTCCAAATTGGGATACCCCGCTGTGAATCCCCCGGGTCCCCCATTCTACGCACCTGCTTTCCAGGTATCACCTGTGTGATACGTATGGGTTGCCAGTAATCTTAACCTGTGTTAAAAATGCACAAAACAACCATACAAAAGCACAACAATTCACATAAACAGATTTAAGCTTGTCAGTATTTCAGTTTTGTATTTATGGCGCAAATAAGCCTTGGATAAACTAAAGATGGTGGAATCTACAGCCTTACTGCGTACCACCTGATAGGATCTTGTGTACCACCAGTGGTACCCATACCACTGGTTGGGAACCCCTGCTCTCACTGAAGTAAAGGTCACTTTGGGGCATGCTATGGGCTTGCAGAACGATTTGGAGAGGTTTATTTTGCATTATTAAATAAACACCTTCATCTGTAAAAATGCCCCATCGCATGTAGAGGTGATATGTTTGGAAAAAAACATACATTGTTTTTGTTCGGGAACAAAGCCATCTCATAAGCAGGTTCAATTAAAGCCAGAATGTACCTCCAAAGTGAGCTTTGCTTCACCAAATTATTTGCATTACCTCTATTGAATATCCCCAATAGGTGTTATTTATATCGGTGTGAACAGCTTTTCCATCATACACTTCTTCCTACCTTCCTTAACCTGATCAGATGCCGGGAATAAAAAAAAAAAACCTCTCTGGTACCTAATTACGTTTTTGTGGTGGAGTAGCTTTCCCAAACCTGTGTATATATAAGCTTCTTCCCAACTTTGCTGAACTGCTGATTTAGATTGTGCCTCCATCTAATGAAAGTGGACATTATGCCTTGTTTATAAAGGGAAAGTCCAGGCAATGGCAATAAAAGCCAGCCAGAAGGTCTTCTGAAGCCTGTCACACGTGCCTCTCCTTTGTTTCCTTTCCTCCATGACAATCAATGTTCCAAGTGGTTGCATGGCTACCCCTGTCCCTTAGCGTTCCCAGCAAGTAGGAGATTGGCAAACCACATTGGTTGCACATGACAGGCTTGCTGAGGCTGGGAGTGCTGAGGGAGAGGGGCAGCCATGCAACCACATTTGGAACAGGGTCATGAAGGAATGGAATGGAAAGGATGGGAAAACTTTGGAGACCTGCAACAGCAGGCAAATGCAGGAGGAGAGGAAATGGAGGAGAGGCACATGGGACAGGCTTCAGGGGAGCTCCATGCTGCCATTGCCTGGACTGTCCCTTTCATTTTACGAAATATAGTACAAAAGCAGCCTAACCTTATTACAGATTCCCAATAAAAAAGCCGTTATATTCCACTTACCGGGAATAGATGATGTGGATGAGTTCTCTTCATAGCCCCAGAGAAGGATGAGCAGAAATATGAAGGCCACCACAGAGGCGGCGGTGGCCGGGGCCAGGCTGGGCATGACCTCAGTGATGTTGTACTGCATGGTGTTCAGAGCTTCAAGAAGCATGTCTCCTCAGCAGGTTACCTTCCTAGGTATGGAGGCAGAAGGCAATTCCTCTGGGACCTTTAAAAACCCCAAGTGACATTAGACACAGATATATGACATCACACGCTTCTCTGCTGGCATTTACCCTTTTCATGTTTTGGGAATCATTCCGACAGAAGGCAGAATTAGCCAAAACAGAAAGATAATGCTCATTCATCACGTTGTGAGGCACATATCACTTTGATAGTGCAAGTGGCAGCTGTGCAGGGGGGTGCCCTTGACTGGCCAGATGAACCAACTGAGGCTTTACTTGTGTTTGACGTTAATAAAATGTTGGTAATTAAAGGCATGTATGTTTTCTCTACACACATTACATTTCTTTTATCCATAAGATACAACACATCTGGCTTCAAGAGGTGTAATTCAAACAACACATGAATAGCGCTAGCAGTATCAGAGAAAACTTGCAAGGTTCCAAAATATTTAGCGGTGTAACTGCAAACCTCAGCAGTCCATAGTAAAAAGCTTGTGTATATGGACATCGCAGTTTTTCCCACTGTTCTTTGCAAAACTGGTCAAATTATCCAGTTTAATAGGGGATTTTGTATGTATTTGTTCTTTTAGCCTTCAGCATGCTCACAATAAATGAATCGTCCATAACAGTGGCACCTTACCAGAAATAAAATTACATCTGTACAGTGACTTTCCTATTGGCTCCTATTTCATTACATTACAGCCGGTACTTAAATGTTTTTTAATCTGAATTGTGTGTGATTCAGCTGCACACAATTACGTGGCATGAACAACAAGAAAAAAAAATAAAAAATGCTTGGAACAAAAAGTAAAATAAAATTGGCATATATTCACCCTTTGCTATGAAACCCCTAAAAGGTTCTGTTGCAACCAATTACATTCAGGAATCTTATGCCTAGTGAAATGAAGACCACCTTTGTGAAATCGAGGAGGGTAATTTATTATAAAAGGTGCGGGCGACACTTATTATAAAAGGGCGCTCGCCAGCACCCACACCCCAATGTTTGCTTTAGGCTGGAGGCGCTCCCAGCTAGGAAGTGTTCGAAGCGCATGGCTTTTATATGCCGAAACCTAGCGCAGGCCAGGAGTGTGCAAGTTCGCAGAGGCACTCAAAAATGGGATTGCAGGCACACAGCACCTGTTGTAATCCCCATTTTTAATTTTTTAGGGTCAAGGAAGTTTTTTTTTCTTTAAATGGGAATTGCATTGGGGGCACTTGAAAGACATGACACAGCTTTCTCACAGCCCAAATCACAAGTTTGCAGTGCAACACAAAAGTGCAAAAGATGCATCCAAAAATAATCCTGAACAGCCCAGGGATCCCATGGCACGTGCACCAGCCCCCCAAAAATTAAAAAAAAACATTATAAAGGCCTAAATAATTGTAACTATCCAAGTCTATTGAAATGTTTGGGATAAGGCCACACAGTGCAGGATGAGTGCCTGGTCTTATCTGGTGCTGTAGGACCATCACCAGCACTGTTAATAGATGGGACCACTACCTGGCACCAGAGGCTCTCTGAGTATTTGAATTGCTAAATATACCTCTTGCACTGAGACCTGACATTCACCTTCATCTGTTACTATGTGGCCTTAGCGTTTCTTAAATAAACCCCTGTCATATGATCTGTGAATATAACACATTTTTTCTGAAAGGCCCCAGAGGCTGCAACACCACTGAGCATGGAGCATCACTAATCAAATATTACCATGAAGACCAAGGAGCTCTCCAAACACGTCAGAGACAAAGATATTGAGAATTACAAGTCAGGGTTGGATTATAAAAAATATCAAAATCTCTTATGTTCCCTTGGAGCATCATGAAATCCATTATCTTCAAAGAAAATGGTATAACAACAAACCTGCAAAGAGAGGGCCGTCCAACAAAACTCTCAGACAGGTCAAGGAGGGTATTAATCAGAGAGGCAGCTCAGAGACCAAAGGTAACCCTGAAGGCACATGGGAGACTCCCCAAAAGTATGGAGGAAGATGCCCTGGTCATATGAGAGCGAAATTGAACTTTTTGGCCACAAAGGAAAATGCTATGTCTGGTACAAGACCAACACATTTCATCACCCCAAGAACACCATCCCCACAGTGAAACATGGTGGTGGCAGCATCACGCTGTGGGCATGTTTTTCAGCAGCAGGGACTAGGAAGCTGGTCTGAGTCAAGGAAACAGATGTATGGTATTAAATTCAGGGATAGTCTTGAGCAAATTCTATTTTAATCTGTCAATGATTTGGGACTGGGGCAGAGGTTCACCTTCCAACAGAACAATAGCTCAATGCATACTGCTAAAACAACACTTGAGTGGTTTAAGGGGAACATGTAAATGTATCAGAATGGCCTCGACAAAGCCCAGACCTTAATCTAATTGAGAATCAGACTCAGACTGATTCAGACTGGTGTTCACCATCAGAAACCATCTAATCTGACAGAGCTGAAGCAGTTTTGCCCTGAGGAATTGACAAAAACTCCATTGGCAAGATGTGGCAAGCTCATAGAGACTTATCCTAAGTGAATTGCAGCTGTAATTGCCACAAAAGGTGGCTCTACCAATAGTGAATATTTATGCGCACAGTTTTCTGATATTTTCTGATATTTTGTCTTTTGCTTGTTGGTTTGCCATTTAAAATCCAGGATCCAAGGATGGCAGCAACAACTTGGCGAGGGTTGCTGAGGAAAATTTCCATCCTTGGATCCTGCATTTTTCTGTCTAGGCAGCACTTGAACAGTGAGTGCACTCACGCCACCAACTATACCAAGGCATAGGAAAGTTGCTTTCCTGTCTTGCTGGCACCTTTGGCCTTATTATAGATACATTTTTTTAAGGCACGGGCAACCCTTGATCACCATTTCTTCCTTATCCCTATTCCCTATTAAAACGAGTCCTTCATTTACCATCATACAAAGCTGAATATTCTCCCTATACACCGTTTATGGAGACTACTGAGTGCATGGTTTGCCATTCTTAATGTATGAAGTGCAAATCTAACTGAATATGTAATGGTAGAATTAATATGAGCCATAATTGGGTGCACACTCATGTAAGTGGGATATATATATATATATATATATATATATATATATATATATATAGTGGTAAAGTGTATGGAAATGTCATAAATGGTGTGTATTTCTCCCCTGCTAGGCTGTATCAGGCACGATCCATGCCGGGTTTTCAGGACAAAAGAACTGAATGTATGCCGAAGGACTTGGCTTCTGCGCCCCCTAAACTTGGACTTGTGGGGATGAGCAGCGGAGGGCTTGTATGCCCTGTAAAGCGGACCTGACTTACCCTGGAATTGCAGCTTGCTGGAGTACTCAGCCCTGGACTGACATTGAATTGGTGAAGTAACCACTTTGATTTATTGCATTGTTGCTGCAATCTCTGAAGTGAGAGATATTTTGCTTTTGCTGTGGAAGAACTGTTGTCCGTGTCACTACCGTTTGCCCCAATCGCTATATATATATATATATATATATATATTAGAATGTTTTTGAAATGTATTGTTATACAATTTAAGTACAGTGTAAAGGTTGTAGGAGAGTTTTCCCCAACCCAGTCCTCACCTCCCGATTCATTACAAATACTGCCTTACTGGTGGATAAGGGAAGAAATTGATTTTGATTTTAATTATGATAATGCTTCTATAATTATAGCAATGGCATTCCTCCAAAACAACTTAATCTATTTTACTCCTCCACCCCAGAAACATTGTTTACTTTTTGGGTGTTTGTTTTCCCCAGGTATGCCTTTGTATGTCATTGGTTTCTGACAGGATATTATTCTAAACTAGCTGTTTAAGCCCCCTCTTCACAATATCATGCTGGGAGCAATTAGAGCCTATTGAAAAAATATATTGAAGAGTGCTAGAAGGAGCCAAAAGCAAATTTAATTTTCCCTTTTTTTCCTTTGAAGCCAAAATAGTTTCTGGGTATGCATATTCATTACCGAAACAGTAAGGGGATTTGATCCATGTTTTTTTTTCTTGGAATATACTATTCTATAGGACGTGGTTGGTCTGCTATAATGGGTCACACATGCTGTAAACCAGTGTCAGTCAACTTTTCAAATTTACCAGACCAAAAAATGCAATGAAAAATGTTCTAATTTAAAAAATAAAAAAAATAAA
This sequence comes from Gastrophryne carolinensis, assembly GCA_027917425.1. NCBI lineage: Eukaryota > Metazoa > Chordata > Amphibia > Anura > Microhylidae > Gastrophryne > Gastrophryne carolinensis. The sequence continues at coordinate 301,898,797 of CM051238.1, forward strand.
AACACACTGAATGCAATAATAAGTGAGATAACTGCATGTTTACTGAATTGTCCACTTTTCATGTCTGTGTTGCCTGAGTCTTCCGATTTGTAGCTCAACTTTCATTCCTTTTGTTAAATGTTTTTAAAATAAAACTTAATAAAGATATTTTAAACAAAAACATGGACCTGATCTGTTTCCTATGCAAATGTTTCTTTGAGTATTCTGGTTGGTAAGGGACATGAATCTAATTTAAAGGAATGGCATTTTTGAAAGTATATATTTTTTGTGTGCCAAAATGATGTCCTCAAGGTGCTGAGCTGCTTACACTGAGATCTAAAATCAGGGAGAAGTGAGCCATTTATTATTATTATTATTTATTCATAAAGTGCATCATCTTCCATGGTGATGTACAATGTACACACAGAACACTGCTGCTTGGCATATGTGTGCGTGAGTGGGCTTTCTCACCTCAGCACTGGCCATAGGAGCAGTGTCCTGTGTAGATCTTCATGTACAGTACTAATACCAACAGATTGAAGATAGTGAAAAGTGCTTCCATTAAACATATTTTTGCTCACATAAGGAAAAAAATGCTACATACATAGAAACATAGAAAGGTGACGGCTAGGGATGAGCGAATCGATCCGGACGAACCCGGATTCGATCCGAATTTCAGGAAAAATTCGATTCGGATCGAATCCGAATTTCCCCGCGATTCGATCACTCGAAGTTTTCCTTTAACATCCATTCATTTACATTTACAGGCATTCTAAGATGGCGGACGGGACATGTCTGGACATGTATCCCGCGCCAGTGCAAGCTGGGGCAGTCACATGCAGCCTATCAGCAGCCAGCAAGCCCGGTGACGTCACACAGCGGTATTTAACGGCGGCCATCTTGCTTTTCCTCATTTCTCTATTGCATTCGTGAGAGACAGAACGCTGTGTAGCTGAGGGACAGACAGGGACAGGCTGGAGACAGGCAGGAGACAGACAGGAGACAGACAGAAAGTCAGCGAAAAACAGGGAAAGGAAGGGCTGTCAGTTTTTTTTTTTTTTTTCATCCAGCCTGACAGGCTTTGTTAGCGTTTTCAGGCTGCTTATACTAACTGTGCATATATACTGAACTGATCTTAAGTCTGCTGTGAGGCATCCCATTCTGTGACTACAGCAGCCTCTGTTTAAGACCATATAAGCATTTGCTCTTATCATATTTGAAATTAGGCCTGATAAAGACACTTTTGCTGGGCAAAGCACTACTGGACCCTGCCAGGTGCACTCCTATTTGGGGCATCCCATTCTGTGACTACAGCAGCCTCTGTTTAAGACCATATAAGCATTTGCTCTTATCATATTTGAAATTAGGCCTGATAAAGACACTTTTGCTGGGCATAGCACTACTGGACCCTGCCAGGTGCACTCCTATTTGGGGCATCCCATTCTGTGACTAAAGCAGCCTCTGTTTAAGACCATATAAGCATTTGCTCTTATCATATTTGAAATTAGGCCTGATAAAGACACTTTTGCTGGGCATAGCACTACTGGACCCTGCCAGGTGCACTCCTATTTGGGGCATCCCATTCTGTGACTACAGCAGCCTCTGTTTAAGACCATATAAGCATTTGCTCTTATCATATTTGAAATTAGGCCTGATAAAGACACTTTTGCTGGGCAAAGCACTACTGGACCCTGCCAGGTGCACTCCTATTTGGGGCATCCCATTCTGTGACTACAGCAGCCTCTGTTTAAGACCATATAAGCATTTGCTCTTATCATATTTGAAATTAGGCCTGATAAAGACACTTTTTCTGGGCATAGCACTACTGGACCCTGCCAGGTGCACTCCTATTTGGGGCATCCCATTCTGTGACTACAGCAGCCTCTGTTTAAGACCATATAAGCATTTGCTCTTATCATATTTGAAATTAGGCCTGATAAAGACACTTTTGCTGGGCAAAGCACTACTGGACCCTGCCAGGTGCACTCCTATTTGGGGCATCCCATTCTGTGACTACAGCAGCCTCTGTTTAAGACCATATAAGCATTTGCTCTTATCATATTTGAAATTAGGCCTGATAAAGACACTTTTGCTGGGCAAAGCACTACTGGACCCTGCCAGGTGCACTCCTATTTGGGGCATCCCATTCTGTGACTACAGCAGCCTCTGTTTAAGACCATATAAGCATTTGCTCTTATCATATTTGAAATTAGGCCTGATAAAGACACTTTTGCTGGGCAAAGCACTACTGGACCCTGCCAGGTGCACTCCTATTTGGGGCATCCCATTCTGTGACTACAGCAGCCTCTGTTTAAGACCATATAAGCATTTGCTCTTATCATATTTGAAATTAGGCCTGATAAAGACACTTTTGCTGGGCAAAGCACTACTGGACCCTGCCAGGTGCACTCCTATTTGGGGCATCCCATTCTGTGACTACAGCAGCCTCTGTTTAAGACCATATAAGCATTTGCTCTTATCATATTTGAAATTAGGCCTGATAAAGACACTTTTGCTGGGCAAAGCACTACTGGACCCTGCCAGGTGCACTCCTATTTGGGGCATCCCATTCTGTGACTACAGCAGCCTCTGTTTAAGACCATATAAGCATTTGCTCTTATCATATTTGAAATTAGGCCTGATAAAGACACTTTTGCTGGGCAAAGCACTACTGGACCCTGCCAGGTGCACTCCTATTTGGGGCATCCCATTCTGTGACTAAAGCAGCCTCTGTTTAAGACCATATAAGCATTTGCTCTTATCATATTTGAAATTAGGCCTGATAAAGACACTTTTGCTGGGCAAAGCACTACTGGACCCTGCCAGGTGCACTCCTATTTGGGGCATCCCATTCTGTGACTACAGCAGCCTCTGTTTAAGACCATATAAGCATTTGCTCTTATCATATTTGAAATTAGGCCTGATAAAGACACTTTTGCTGGGCAAAGCACTACTGGACCCTGCCAGGTGCACTCCTATTTGGGGCATCCCATTCTGTGACTACAGCAGCCTCTGTTTAAGACCATATAAGCATTTGCTCTTATCATATTTGAAATTAGGCCTGATAAAGACACTTTTGCTGGGCAAAGCACTACTGGACCCTGCCAGGTGCACTCCTATTTGGGGCATCCCATTCTGTGACTACAGCAGCCTCTGTTTAAGACCATATAAGCATTTGCTCTTATCATATTTGAAATTAGGCCTGATAAAGACACTTTTGCTGGGCATAGCACTACTGGACCCTGCCAGGTGCACTCCTATTTGGGGCATCCCATTCTGTGACTACAGCAGCCTCTGTTTAAGACCATATAAGCATTTGCTCTTATCATATTTGAAATTAGGCCTGATAAAGACACTTTTGCTGGGCATAGCACTACTGGACCCTGCCAGGTGCACTCCTATTTGGGGCATCCCATTCTGTGACTACAGCAGCCTCTGTTTAAGACCATATAAGCATTTGCTCTTATCATATTTGAAATTAGGCCTGATAAAGACACTTTTGCTGGGCAAAGCACTACTGGACCCTGCCAGGTGCACTCCTATTTGGGGCATCCCATTCTGTGACTACAGCAGCCTCTGTTTAAGACCATATAAGCATTTGCTCTTATCATATTTGAAATTAGGCCTGATAAAGACACTTTTGCTGGGCAAAGCACTACTGGACCCTGCCAGGTGCACTCCTATTTGGGGCATCCCATTCTGTGACTACAGCAGCCTCTGTTTAAGACCATATAAGCATTTGCTCTTATCATATTTGAAATTAGGCCTGATAAAGACACTTTTGCTGGGCAAAGCACTACTGGACCCTGCCAGGTGCACTCCTATTTGGGGCATCCCATTCTGTGACTACAGCAGCCTCTGTTTAAGACCATATAAGCATTTGCTCTTATCATATTTGAAATTAGGCCTGATAAAGACACTTTTGCTGGGCAAAGCACTACTGGACCCTGCCAGGTGCACTCCTATTTGGGGCATCCCATTCTGTGACTAAAGCAGCCTCTGTTTAAGACCATATAAGCATTTGCTCTTATCATATTTGAAATTAGGCCTGATAAAGACACTTTTGCTGGGCATAGCACTACTGGACCCTGCCAGGTGCACTCCTATTTGGGGCATCCCATTCTGTGACTACAGCAGCCTCTGTTTAAGACCATATAAGCATTTGCTCTTATCATATTTGAAATTAGGCCTGATAAAGACACGTTTGCTGGGCAAAGCACTACTGGACCCTGCCAGGTGCACTCCTATTTGGGGCATCCCATTCTGTGACTACAGCAGCCTCTGTTTAAGACCATATAAGCATTTGCTCTTATCATATTTGAAATTAGGCCTGATAAAGACACTTTTGCTGGGCAAAGCACTACTGGACCCTGCCAGGTGCACTCCTATTTGGGGCATCCCATTCTGTGACTACAGCAGCCTCTGTTTAAGACCATATAAGCATTTGCTCTTATCATATTTGAAATTAGGCCTGATAAAGACACTTTTGCTGGGCAAAGCACTACTGGACCCTGCCAGGTGCACTCCTATTTGGGGCATCCCATTCTGTGACTAAAGCAGCCTCTGTTTAAGACCATATAAGCATTTGCTCTTATCATATTTGAAATTAGGCCTGATAAAGACACTTTTGCTGGGCATAGCACTACTGGACCCTGCCAGGTGCACTCCTATTTGGGGCATCCCATTCTGTGACTACAGCAGCCTCTGTTTAAGACCATATAAGCATTTGCTCTTATCATATTTGAAATTAGGCCTGATAAAGACACTTTTGCTGGGCATAGCACTACTGGACCCTGCCAGGTGCACTCCTATTTGGGGCATCCCATTCTGTGACTACAGCAGCCTCTGTTTAAGACCATATAAGCATTTGCTCTTATCATATTTGAAATTAGGCCTGATAAAGACACTTTTGCTGGGCAAAGCACTACTGGACCCTGCCAGGTGCACTCCTATTTGGGGCATCCCATTCTGTGACTACAGCAGCCTCTGTTTAAGACCATATAAGCATTTGCTCTTATCATATTTGAAATTAGGCCTGATAAAGACACTTTTGCTGGGCAAAGCACTACTGGACCCTGCCAGGTGCACTCCTATTTGGGGCATCCCATTCTGTGACTACAGCAGCCTCTGTTTAAGACCATATAAGCATTTGCTCTTATCATATTTGAAATTAGGCCTGATAAAGACACTTTTGCTGGGCAAAGCACTACTGGACCCTGCCAGGTGCACTCCTATTTGGGGCATCCCATTCTGTGACTACAGCAGCCTCTGTTTAAGACCATATAAGCCTTTGCTCTTATCATATTTGAAATTAGGCCTGATAAAGACACTTTTGCTGGGCATAGCACTACTGGACCCTGCCAGGTTCACTCCTATTTGGGGCATCCCATTCTGTGACTAAAGCAGCCTCTGTTTAAGACCATATAAGCATTTGCTCTTATCATATTTGAAATTAGGCCTGATAAAGACACTTTTGCTGGGCAAAGCACTACTGGACCCTGCCAGGTGCACTCCTATTTGGGGCATCCCATTCTGTGACTACAGCAGCCTCTGTTTAAGACCATATAAGCATTTGCTCTTATCATATTTGAAATTAGGCCTGATAAAGACACTTTTGCTGGGCAAAGCACTACTGGACCCTGCCAGGTGCACTCCTATTTGGGGCATCCCATTCTGTGACTACAGCAGCCTCTGTTTAAGACCATATAAGCATTTGCTCTTATCATATTTGAAATTAGGCCTGATAAAGACACTTTTGCTGGGCATAGCACTACTGGACCCTGCCAGGTGCACTCCTATTTGGGGCATCCCATTCTGTGACTAAAGCAGCCTCTGTTTAAGACCATATAAGCATTTGCTCTTATCATATTTGAAATTAGGCCTGATAAAGACACTTTTGCTGGGCAAAGCACTACTGGACCCTGCCAGGGCATCCCATTCTGTGACTAAAGCAGCCTCTGTTTAAGACCATATAAGCATTTGCTCTTATCATATTTGAAATTAGCCTGATAAAGACACTTTTGCTGGGCATAGTACTACTGGATCTTTTTTGGGGGCATCCCATTCTGTGACTAAAGCAGCCTCTGTTTAAGACCATATAAGCATTTGCTCTTATTATATTTATATTATAAGACACTTTTGCTGGGCATAGGCTTACTGCTGCCTGCCAGGTGCACTTCTGTTGAGGCATCCCATTCTGTAACATAGCATACCCCTCTTTATTTACACTAAGCAGCTCTCTTATTTACACTAAGCAGGCCTGTTGGAGGCTGAGTGTTACTGCTCACTTTTGGTGTGCATTATATTCTGTTTCAAATAGACCCACCGCTGCCCGGGGGATCTTAAAATATCACCTACTCCCACGCCAGTTAGACTATGTCGGGCAGACAAGTGCCTGGAAGTTAAAAGAGGAGTGGCAGAGGCCAAGATTCCGCAGGCAGAGCTCGCATCAGACTGGGGGCCAGTAGCAGCAGGAGTCACGCTGAGAGACCTAATCTGCCAGTATCTGCTAGCGGTCGGGTCTCCACCAGTAACGCATCTGCCGTGGTAGATTGGTTGACGCGCTCATCAACAACATCATCACAACTTACGTCTGAGACCCCCAGTCTAGGGTCGGTAGGTTCCTCTGACACAACCCTGAGTTGGCATGCCCCGAGAGCAGTCCCTGTCCTCCCATTGCCTCTGTCCTACGCCGTTCCCTCCCCCAGCGACGTATCCTATGCTTTGGGTTCAGCTCCACTCTTTAGTGAGGAGGACCATCAGATAGAGGACAGTCAGCAGCTACTGCCCAGCCAAGAAATGGAGGTGGCTTCTCTAGCTAGGCAGACAGATAGTGATGTGGACAGTGTCGTGGGTGCTGCGAGCGTTCCAGCTCCTGCGCCAGACACTGTTGACGAATCCACGAACATCAGTGACGTACAGCCACAACTCGGTGATGATGATGATGACGATGAAGCCGATCGCACTTGGGAGCCGGGTGATGAAGGGGCTTCATCGTCATCATCAGGAGAAGAGGGGCGCAGGTTGCCCCGGAGTCAGCAGCTGAGGCAGCAAGGTGGTAGCAGTCAGCATGGGGGCACAATTCCAAAGGCTGGAGCCGGCCGGGGCCGGGGCCGGGGTAGAGCACCTGCTGTGCGGCAGTCTACCTTATCGGGAGGTAGTGGAGCAGGGGTTCCTGGAGTTGGCAACAGCAGCAGTGAATCAGTGAGGCCAGGGGGTGGGAAAAGTAGCTACTCGGCAGTGTGGCAGTTTTTCCTGAGGCATCCGCAGGAGGGTAACATGGCCACATGCAAGATATGTAGGCAAAAGGTGAAGCGTGGCCAGGGTCCAAATGTTGGCACCACGGCCCTGCGTCAACATATGATGCGTCACCATAAAACGACCTGGGAGAACCGAGGCTCCCAAGGGGTGGTCCAGTCTGCTTCCTCACCAAGTGAGCTCCCAATTTCTGCCAGCCAAGGCTCCAGCACCTCAGCCGAAGGCAGCTGTGCGTCATACCCATCCTCTGTCGCTCCTGCTCCTCCTCCTCCTCCTCCAAGTCATGCATCCCGCCAGCAATCCATCAGCGAAGCCATGTCCAAGAGACAGCAGTATGCGCCCACTCATCCTACGGCGCAGAAGCTGAATGTGCTCCTGTCCAAGTTGCTGGTGCTGCAGTCGCTCCCTTTTCAGGTGGTGGAATCTGCACCTTTCAGAGAACTGATGGCTTGTGCCGAGCCGAGGTGGAGAGTCCCAAGCCGTCATTTCTTTGCCAAGAAGGCAGTACCAGCGCTGCACACTTTTGTTGAACAGAAGGTGGGCCAGTCCTTGAGCCTGTCGGTGTGTAGCAAAATACATGGCAGCGCCGACATCTGGAGCTGTAACTACGGTCAGGGGCAGTACATGTCGTTTACGGCCCACTGGGTGAATGTGGTCCCTTTGCAGCAGCAACTTGGACAGGTCACGCCGCTTCGGCCTCCGCGCTCTCTGCCCATTGGGCCTGTGACACCGTGCGACTCGGCCTCCTCATCCTCCGCCATCTCCTCACCCTCCACTGTAGGCTCAAGTCTCAGTGCCCCTCCAGTCTACCATGTGTGCAGGGCACGGAGGTGTCACGCAGTGCTTCACATGGTTTGTCTTGGCGAACGGAGTCACACAGGGGAGGAACTGCTTAAATGTATTCATCAGGAAATCCAAACATGGCTTACTCCGAGAAAACTTAAAATGGGAATCATGGTTACCGACAATGGGAAGAATTTTGTCTGCGCTGCGCCAAGGAAGCCTGACCCATGCCCCCTGCATGGCTCACGTCTTCAATCTGGTTGTCAAGCGGTTTCTGAAGTGTTCCCCCCATCTGCAGGACATCCTAACAACTTCACGGAAACTTTGCATGCACTTCAGCCACTCCTACACCGCCAAACACACCCTTCTTGAGCTACAGCGTCAGAATGGTATCCCCCAACATAGTCTGATTTGCGATGTTTCCACCCGTTGGAATTCCACCCTTCACATGTTGGACCGATTATATGAACAGAGAAAAGCCATCACGGATTTCCTGATGATCCAAGCAGATAGGGGGACTCCCCTGTGTAACTTCAATGTCAACCAGTGGCAGCTCATACGTGACACCTGCCGTTTGCTCAGGCCCTTTGAGGAAGCCACTTTATTTGTCAGTCGGCAGGATTACGGGATGAACGACGTGATTCCACTGCTTCATGTACTACAGCACATGTTGGAAACCATGGCTGGTCAGGGCACTGGAGACATGGCGTTTACATCTTACGGCCACATGAACCCCGTTGGAGCTGAACTGGAGGAGGAGGAGGAGGAAGAGGAGGAGGAGGAGTTGCCCAGCGAAACACAGTTTAGGCTTGGCGAAATGGCTGGCTTATCTAGTCAGCGGACAGGAGAGGAGGAGCAGGAGCAGCCAGAGGAGCTAGAGGTTTTTGAGGAAGGAGAGACAGAGGACCCAGGCACACCGTGGCAGTATGCAGTGGAGATGGAGACAGGTAGTCCATCCGAGTCACTTGCGCAAATGGCACGAAGCATGCTCACATGCTTGCGTAGTGACCCCAGAATTGTTTCCATCTGTCGGCGGGATGACTTCTGGCTGTCCACCTTATTGGACCCTCGCTTCCGGCACAAAATGGGGGCATTTTTTAAACCCACCGAGAGGGAGGACAAACTCAACTACTACAAAGACATTCTACGTAGGCAGTTGGCCGATGCCTATCTGCGCCATGGTCCATACTCTCGCAGGTCTGACTCGAGGGGACCTCTGCGCTCACCTTCCACTGCCATGGCCGCTGGGGGGGTTGGCAGCAGCAGCAGCAGAAGCTCCATCAGCAGCAGCAGCCTCAGTCTTCAGTCGCTAATGAGTAGCTTTCTACACCCGCATAGTGAGGCTACTCATGAGCAGCAGGAAGACCTGGAGCAGGACCTGAACCAGCAGGTCATGTCATACTTTGACATGACCATGCCAACACACCTTGAGGATCCGCTGGACTTCTGGGCAGCCAAACTTGATTTGTGGCCGCAACTAGCAGAGTTTGCCCTGGAAAAGCTGTCCTGCCCGGCAAGTAGCGTGCCATCTGAGCGGGTGTTTAGTGCGGCGGGGGCCATAGTTACGGCGAGGAGAACTCGTCTGTCAACTAAAAATGTGGAGAGACTCACCTTTGTCAAAATGAATCAGGGATGGATCAGCCAGGATTTCCACCCACCAATGCCTGATGCATGCGACTAGATTCAGCATGGTGCCACGTTTTACACTTTCCAAATGGTGCAAAACATATTTATGTCTTTAGGCCATTTTTTTGGCTCCTGCTGCTGCTACTGTCAACTCCTGCCAACTCCAGGGTGTGATTCATCCAATTTTTGGGCTCCTGAGGCCAACTCCAGTGTATATTTGGGCTCCTGCTGCTGCTGCTGCCAACTTCTGCCAACTCCAGGGTGTGATTCATCCAATTTTTGGGCTCCTGAAGCCAACTCCAGTGTATATTTGGGCTCCTGCTGCTGCTACTGTCAACTCCTGCCAACTCCAGGGTGTGATTCATCCAATTTTTGGGCTCCTGAAGCCAACTCCAGTGTATATTTGGGCTCCTGCTGCTGCTGCTGCCAACTTCTGCCAACTCCAGGGTGTGATTCATCCAATTTTTGGGCTCCTGAAGCCAACTCCAGTGTATATTTGGGCTCCTGCTGCTGCTACTGTCAACTCCTGCCAACTCCAGGGTGTGATTCATCCAATTTTTGGGCTCCTGAGGCCAACTCCAGTGTATATTTGGGCTCCTGCTGCTGCTGCTGCCAACTTCTGCCAACTCCAGGGTGTGATTCATCCAATTTTTGGGCTCCTGAAGCCAACTCCAGTGTATATTTGGGCTCCTGCTGCTGCTGCTGCCAACTTCTGCCAACTCCAGGGTGTGATTCATCCAATTTTTGGGCTCCTGAAGCCAACTCCAGTGTATATTTGGGCTCCTGCTGCTGCTGCTGCCAACTTCTGCCAACTCCAGGGTGTGATTCATCCAATTTTTGGGCTCCTGAAGCCAACTCCAGTGTATATTTGGGCTCCTGCTGCTGCTGCTGCCAACTTCTGCCAACTCCAGGGTGTGATTCATCCAATTTTTGGGCTCCTGAAGCCAACTCCAGTGTATATTTGGGCTCCTGCTGCTGCTACTGTCAACTCCTGCCAACTCCAGGGTGTGATTCATCCAATTTTTGGGCTCCTGAGGCCAACTCCAGTGTATATTTGGGCTCCTGCTGCTGCTGCTGCCAACTTCTGCCAACTCCAGGGTGTGATTCATCCAATTTTTGGGCTCCTGAAGCCAACTCCAGTGTATATTTGGGCTCCTGCTGCTGCTGCTGCCAACTTCTGCCAACTCCAGGGTGTGATTCATCCAATTTTTGGGCTCCTGAGGCCAACTCCAGTGTATATTTGGGCTCCTGCTTCTGCTGCTGCTGCCAACTTCTGCCAACTCCAGGGTGTGATTCATCCAATTTTTGGGCTCCTGAAGCCAACTCCAGTGTATATTTGGGCTCCTGCTGCTGCTGCTGCCAACTTCTGCCAACTCCAGGGTGTGATTCATCCAATTTTTGGGCTCCTGAAGCCAACTCCAGTATATATTTGGGCTCCTGCTGCTGCTGCTGCCAACTCCTGCCAACTCCAGGGTGTGATTCATCCAATTTTTGGGCTCCTGCTTCTGCTGCTGCTGCCAACTTCTGCCAACTCCAGGGTGTGATTCATCCAATTTTGGGCTCCTGAAGCCAACTCCAGTGTATATTTGGGCTCCTGCTGCTGCTACTGTCAACTCCTGCCAACTCCAGGGTGTGATTCATCCAATTTTTGGGCTCCTGAAGCCAACTCCAGTGTATATTTGGGCTCCTGCTGCTGCTACTGTCAACTCCTGCCAACTCCAGGGTGTGATTCATCCAATTTTTGGGCTTCTGAAGCCAACTCCAGTGTATATTTGGGCTCCTGCTGCTGCTGCTGCCAACTTCTGCCAACTCCAGGGTGTGATTCATCCAATTTTTGGGCTCCTGAAGCCAACTCCAGTGTATATTTGGGCTCCTGCTGCTGCTACTGTCAACTCCTGCCAACTCCAGGGTGTGATTCATCCAATTTTTGGGCTCCTGAAGCCAACTCCAGTGTATATTTGGGCTCCTGCTGCTGCTACTGTCAACTCCTGCCAACTGCAGGGTGTGATTCATCCAATTTTTGGGCTCCTGAAGCCAACTCCAGTGTATATTTGGGCTCCTGCTGCTGCTGCTGCCAACTTCTGCCAACTCCAGGGTGTGATTCATCAAATTTTTGGGCTCCTGAAGCCAACTCCAGTGTATATTTGGGCTCCTGCTGCTGCTACTGTCAACTCCTGCCAACTCCAGGGTGTGATTCATCCAATTTTTGGGCTCCTGAAGCCAACTCCAGTGTATATTTGGGCTCCTGCTGCTGCTGCTGCCAACTTCTGCCAACTCCAGGGTGTGATTCATCCAATTTTTGGGCTCCTGAGGCCAACTCCAGTGTATATTTGGGCTCCTGCTGCTGCTGCTGCCAACTTCTGCCAACTCCAGGGTGTGATTCATCCAATTTTTGGGCTCCTGAAGCCAACTCCAGTGTATATTTGGGCTCCTGCTGCTGCTACTGTCAACTCCTGCCAACTCCAGGGTGTGATTCATCCAATTTTTGGGCTCCTGAAGCCAACTCCAGTGTATATTTGGGCTCCTGCTGCTGCTGCTGCCAACTTCTGCCAACTCCAGGGTGTGATTCATCCAATTTTTGGGCTCCTGAGGCCAACTCCAGTGTATATTTGGGCTCCTGCTGCTGCTGCTGCCAACTTCTGCCAACTCCAGGGTGTGATTCATCCAATTTTTGGGCTCCTGAGGCCAACTCCAGTGTATATTTGGGCTCCTGCTGCTGCTACTGTCAACTCCTGCCAACTCCAGGGTGTGATTCATCCAATTAATGGGCTCCTGAGGCCAACTCCAGTGTATATTTGGGCTCCTGCTGCTGCTACTGTCAACTCCTGCCAACTCCAGGGTGTGATTCATCCAATTTTTGGGCTCCTGAAGCCAACTCCAGTGTATATTTGGGCTCCTGCTGCTGCTGCTGCCAACTTCTGCCAACTCCAGGGTGTGATTCATCCAATTTTTGGGCTCCTGAAGCCAACTCCAGTGTATATTTGGGCTCCTGCTGCTGCTACTGTCAACTCCTGCCAACTCCAGGGTGTGATTCATCCAATTTTGGGCTCCTGAAGCCAACTCCAGTGTATATTTGGGCTCCTGCTGCTGCTGCTGCCAAGTTCTGCCAACTCCAGGGTGTGATTCATCCAATTTTTGGGCTCCTGAGGCCAACTCCAGTGTATATTTGGGCTCCTGCTGCTGCTGCTGCCAACTTCTGCCAACTCCAGGGTGTGATTCATCCAATTTGTGGGCTCCTGAAGCCAACTCCAGTGTATATTTGGGCTCCTGCTGCTGCTACTGTCAACTCCTGCCAACTCCAGGGTGTGATTCATCCAATTTTTGGGCTCCTGAGGCCAACTCCAGTGTATATTTGGGCTCCTGCTGCTGCTGCTGCCAACTTCTGCCAACTCCAGGGTGTGATTCATCCAATTTTTGGGCTCCTGAAGCCAACTCCAGTGTATATTTGGGCTCCTGCTGCTGCTGCTGCCAACTTCTGCCAACTCCAGGGTGTGATTCATCCAATTTTTGGGCTCCTGAGGCCAACTCCAGTGTATATTTGGGCTCCTGCTGCTGCTGCTGCCAACTTCTGCCAACTCCAGGGTGTGATTCATCCAATTTTTGGGCTCCTGAGGCCAACTCCAGTGTATATTTGGGCTCCTGCTGCTGCTGCTGCCAACTTCTGCCAACTCCAGGGTGTGATTCATCCAATTTTTGGGCTCCTGAAGCCAACTCCAGTATATATTTGGGCTCCTGCTGCTGCTGCTGCCAACTCCTGCCAACTCCAGGGTGTGATTCATCCAATTTTTGGGCTCCTGCTGCTGCTGCTGCCAACTTCTGCCAACTCCAGGGTGTGATTCATCCAATTTTTGGGCTCCTGAAGCCAACTCCAGTGTATATTTGGGCTCCTGCTGCTGCTACTGTCAACTCCTGCCAACTCCAGGGTGTGATTCATCCAATTTTTGGGCTCCTGAAGCCAACTCCAGTGTATATTTGGGCTCCTGCTGCTGCTACTGTCAACTCCTGCCAACTCCAGGGTGTGATTCATCCAATTTTTGGGCTCCTGAAGCCAACTCCAGTGTATATTTGGGCTCCTGCTGCTGCTGCTGCCAACTTCTGCCAACTCCAGGGTGTGATTCATCCAATTTTTGGGCTCCTGGGGCCAACTCCAGTGTATATTTGGGCTCCTGCTGCTGCTGCTGCCAACTTCTGCCAACTCCAGGGTGTGATTCATCCAATTTTTGGGCTCCTGAGGCCAACTCCAGTGTATATTTGGGCTCCTGCTGCTGCTACTGTCAACTCCTGCCAACTCCAGGGTGTGATTCATCCAATTTTTGGGCTCCTGAGGCCAACTCCAGTGTATATTTGGGCTCCTGCTGCTGCTACTGTCAACTCCTGCCAACTCCAGGGTGTGATTCATCCAATTTTTGGGCTCCTGAAGCCAACTCCAGTGTATATTTGGGCTCCTGCTGCTGCTGCTGCCAACTTCTGCCAACTCCAGGGTGTGATTCATCCAATTTTTGGGCTCCTGAAGCCAACTCCAGTGTATATTTGGGCTCCTGCTGCTGCTACTGTCAACTCCTGCCAACTCCAGGGTGTGATTCATCCAATTTTTGGGCTCCTGAAGCCAACTCCAGTGTATATTTGGGCTCCTGCTGCTGCTGCTGCCAACTTCTGCCAACTCCAGGGTGTGATTCATCCAATTTTTGGGCTCCTGAGGCCAACTCCAGTGTATATTTGGGATCCTGCTGCTGCTGCTGCCAACTTCTGCCAACTCCAGGGTGTGATTCATCCAATTTTTGGGCTCCTGAGGCCAACTCCAGTGTATATTTGGGCTCCTGCTGCTGCCAACTTCTGCCAACTCCAGGGTGTGATTCATCCAATTTTTGGGCTCCTGAAGCCAACTCCAGTGTATATTTGGGCTCCTGCTGCTGCTGCTGCCAACTTCTGCCAACTCCAGGGTGTGATTCATCCAATTTTTGGGCTCCTGAGGCCAACTCCAGTGTATATTTGGGCTCCTGCTGCTGCTGCTGCCAACTTCTGCCAACTCCAGGGTGTGATTCATCCAATTTTTGGGCTCCTGAAGCCAACTCCAGTGTATATTTGGGCTCCTGCTGCTGCTGCTGCCAACTTCTGCCAACTCCAGGGTGTGATTCATCCAATTTTTGGGCTCCTGAAGCCAACTCCAGTATATATTTGGGCTCCTGCTGCTGCTGCTGCCAACTCCTGCCAACTCCAGGGTGTGATTCATCCAATTTTTGGGCTCCTGCTGCTGCTGCTGCTGCCAACTTCTGCCAACTCCAGGGTGTGATTCATCCAATTTTTGGGCTCCTGAAGCCAACTCCAGTGTATATTTGGGCTCCTACTGCTGCTACTGTCAACTCCTGCCAACTCCAGGGTGTGATTCATCCAATTTTTGGGCTCCTGAAGCCAACTCCAGTGTATATTTGGGCTCCTGCTGCTGCTACTGTCAACTCCTGCCAACTCCAGGGTGTGATTCATCCAATTTTTGGGCTCCTGAAACCAACTCCAGTGTATATTTGGGCTCCTGCTGCTGCTGCTGCCAACTTCTGCCAACTCCAGGGTGTGATTCATCCAATTTTTGGGCTCCTGAAGCCAACTCCAGTGTATATTTGGGCTCCTGCTGCTGCTACTGTCAACTCCTGCCAACTCCAGGGTGTGATTCATCCAATTTTTGGGCTCCTGAGGCCAACTCCAGTGTATATTTGGGCTCCTGCTGCTGCTACTGTCAACTCCTGCCAACTCCAGGGTGTGATTCATCCAATTTTTGGGCTCCTGAAGCCAACTCCAGTGTATATTTGGGCTCCTGCTGCTGCTGCTGCCAACTTCTGCCAACTCCAGGGTGTGATTCATCCAATTTTTGGGCTCCTGAAGCCAACTCCAGTGTATATTTGGGCTCCTGCTGCTGCTACTGTCAACTCCTGCCAACTCCAGGGTGTGATTCATCCAATTTTTGGGCTCCTGAAGCCAACTCCAGTGTATATTTGGGCTCCTGCTGCTGCTGCTGCCAACTTCTGCCAACTCCAGGGTGTGATTCATCCAATTTTTGGGCTCCTGAGGCCAACTCCAGTGTATATTTGGGCTCCTGCTGCTGCTGCTGCCAACTTCTGCCAACTCCAGGGTGTGATTCATCCAATTTTTGGGCTCCTGAAGCCAACTCCAGTGTATATTTTGGCTCCTGCTGCTGCTACTGTCAACTCCTGCCAACTCCAGGGTGTGATTCATCCAATTTTTGGGCTCCTGAGGCCAACTCCAGTGTATATTTGGGCTCCTGCTGCTGCTGCTGCCAACTTCTGCCAACTCCAGGGTGTGATTCATCCAATTTTTGGGCTCCTGAAGCCAACTCCAGTGTATATTTGGGCTCCTGCCGCTGCTACTGTCAACTCCTGCCAACTCCAGGGTGTGATTCATCCAATTTTTGGGCTCCTGAAGCCAACTCCAGTGTATATTTGGGCTCCTGCTGCTGCTGCTGCCAACTTCTGCCAACTCCAGGGTGTGATTCATCCAATTTTTGGGCTCCTGAAGCCAACTCCAGTGTATATTTGGGCTCCTGCTGCTGCTACTGTCAACTCCTGCCAACTCCAGGGTGTGATTCATCCAATTTTTGGGCTCCTGAAGCCAACTCCAGTATATATTTGGGCTCCTGCTGCTGCTGCTGCCAACTTCTGCCAACTCCAGGGTGTGATTCATCCAATTTTTGGGCTCCTGCTGCTGCTGCTGCCAACTTCTGCCAACTCCAGGGTGTGATTCATCCAATTTTTGGGCTCCTGAAGCCAACTCCAGTGTATATTTGGGCTCCTGCTGCTGCTGCTGCCAACTTCTGCCAACTCCAGGGTGTGATTCATCCAATTTTTGGGCTCCTGAAGCCAACTCCAGTGTATATTTGGGCTCCTGCTGCTGCTGCTGCCAACTTCTGCCAACTCCAGGGTGTGATTCATCCAATTTTTGGGCTCCTTAGGCCAACTCCAGTGTATATTTGGGCTCCTTCTGCCCCTCATAGTGATGCCACTTCAACTCTCTGCAATTGTGCCGCTCTGCGATTCTATTAGCGATGCCTCTGATCTGCATGTGATATTTCTTCAAAGTATTATTTAACTAACCCAGCACGCATCCTGTGCGTGTTACAGCAAGGCTGAATGGTTTACAACCCTATTGAGGCTCTAGGAGGCTCAGAAATAGCCGTTTTTAATAGCGATTCGTCGCGAATTTATTCGGGTCGAAACGATTTTTGTCGGAAAATTCGGCGAATCAGTCGAATCGAATTTTTCAAAAGTTCGCTCATCTCTAGTGACGGCAGAAGGAGACCATACGGTCCATCTAGTCTCCCCTTATGTGCATACTGTATGTACTCTTTATCTTAGGATAGATGTGTAGAAGTGGAAGTTTGTTCCAAGCATCTACTACGCTTTCTGTAAAATAATATTTTCTAACATTGCTCCTGATCTCCCCCCCCCCCCCGACTAGCTTCAGGTTGTGCCCCCTTGTTCTATCATTAAGTTTCTTTTTAAAAACCCTTCTCTCCTCAACTTTATTGGATCCTTTCACATATTTAAAGGTCTCAACCATGTCCCCCCCTCTCCCTTCTTTCCTCCAGACTGTACAAATTAAGTTTTTCCTGATTTTTCTTTCCTGAGTTTTAAGTTTAAATCCTTCCACCATTTTTGTTGGCTGCCTTTGGACACGTTCTATTTGAATAATGTCTTTTTGCAGGTAAGGTCTCCAGAACTGCACACAGTATTCTAGCTGTGGCCTCACCAGGGCTCTATACAGCGGCATCACAACCTCCCTCTTCCTACTGGTGATGCCTCGAGCTATGCAGCCGAGCATCCTGCTTGCTTTTCCCACTGCCTGGCTACACTGTCCACTCATTTGCAGCTTTCAGTAATCAGTACCCCTAAATCTCTCTCCTCCGAGGCCCTAGCTAACAGAGTACTAAAGCTAAATCATCTTCCATGTTGCAGACACCTCCAGGAATATCCACCCTATTACTAATCTTTGTATCATCAGCAAACAGGCAAACCTTTCCTACCAAGCCTTCTCCTATGTCACTTACAAACATATTAAAAAGAATGGGGCCGAGGACAGAGCCTTGCTGCACAACATTTGTAACTCCCCTATGTTCAGATTGCACGCCATTAACAACACTCTGATACCGATCCTTCAGCCAGCTGGAAATCCACTGAACTATCCAGGGATTGAGTCCTACCTTCAATAACTTATCTATGAGCTCTTTATGTGGGACAGTGTCAAAGGCTAAAATCCAGATAGGCGATATCCACAGCACCACTTTCATCTAACACTTTAGTGACATTGTCAAATAATTCAATAAGATTGGTCTGACATGCTCTGCCCTCAGTAAAGCTGTGTTGTTTGGGTTCCAACAGGTCATTAATTCTTAGATGGGAAATTATCTGTTTTTTAAGAGAGTTTCCATTAGTTTGACCACTATAGATGTTAAACATTAGCCATTCTGCAATCATCTGGAACCTCACCAGTTGAAAGAGATTGGTTCAGTAAATCAGTCAGTAAATCAGTCAGAGGGGCTGCAATCACAAATCTGAGTTCCCTTAGAACTCTTGGGTGGATTCCATCTGGACCCATTGACTTACCTTTATATGTGGCAGCTTGGCCAAGACATCAGCCTCCAAAAACTCCGGAGCTGGACCCTCCCAGCTGGATGCTATGCTATGGCCATACCTGCTATGGGTTTGAAAGCAACTATCTGATATATACGCTTAGCACATACATACATAAGGATATCTTCTTGGCACAAAAAAATACACTTCCTAAAATGTGAAAGTGGACCGGGGGGGGGGGGGGGGGGGTTAGGTGATGTGTGCTGTGGGACTTCTTCAAATGTTTTTGGGGCCTCCGATCCCCTGCCAGGCTCCCTCAGCTTCAGGAGAGGGTCCAGAATAGGCCACCCCCTGCTTCAGCCGCTGCTGGCATTTCCTGTAAAAAAATAAATAAATAAAAATTACATTTACTCACTTCCGTGCATGACTCCTCCTGCCAGTTCTCCTCTTTATCTGGGCTGCCCTGACATTATAAGGGGGAGAGCGCACTCAACCCAAAAAATTGTGGCCCAGGTGGTATGCTGAAATAAGACGAGAAAAACAGAGCGAAAGAAGAGGAACAGACAGACAATAGGGAAGAACATTGTGGCGGGGGGGGAGAGGGGGAAAGAAAAATTTCTGCCTCCCATTCACTATGCTCTCAAGGACCAGCTCCTCCATTCTCCTACTATTTTTCAACCTCCTGCACTCATTCCAAGATGCCTGGAGTGGCCTGGGATCGCCACTGTTGGGGAATCACCAATCTAGCCACCGTGAGTACATGTCTGAGAAGCCCCTTTTTTGTGGCAGAGGTCGCCGTCATCCTGCGGGTCATTGGAAACACTCTCCAGGGTCAGAAAATTATATACAGAGAGCACCTGGTCCCAAAATTTGTTAACCATGGGCAGGGGCGGGCTGGCCGCAGGGCCTACCGGGACAAATCCCGGTAGGCCGCAGCATGTCCTGCATTTCTGCCTCCCCTTTTACCTTCTCCTGGCTGCTCTGGTCGGCTTCCTAGTTCCGCAGCCGGCCGGGTAATAGCAGGAGAGTGAGGCCCGTATTTAACATTAGGCCCACCTAAGCACCGGCCTCGGGTGCCAGAATGTGCAGGGGAGGGGGTGGGGGTGGCAGCAGGGGCATTAAAAAAGTTTGCTTTCAGCATTTGCATTGCACTAGTATTGGTATGGACCCTCCCAGCTGGATGCTATGCTATGGCCATGCCTGCTATGGGTTTGAAAGCAACTATCTGATATATACGCTTAGCACATTAAGACACGGACACTGCTGTTTTGTGGTTTTTTTTTTTTTTTGTACAGTTTTTTCAGTTTGTGGTTGTTGTTGATTTTCTTTTCCCTGAGTACCCCCCCCCCCCCCGCCCGCACATGGTATGACCCAGTATCTTTTGAGGACGCACAGTGGAGCTGGACTGTGGTGCGGCAATGTATTGTATAGACAGATGGAAGCTTCTTTACATGGTCCCTCCCTGACTCAGCCTATGCAGGAACATGGCTGACCTCCCGGGCTGCTTCTCCTCCACACAGCACAACTGCAAACATTACAAGTAAGGACACTGACCAGTCAGGCTGCAGCACCTCTAGGGGGACACCCACAGAAGAACCTTCAGTGCCTGGAGGCTGCTCTGAACGTGGGCGACAGCAGACTGATCAGAGGAGGTTCTGTGTGTTCTCACCCGTTTCTGCCTAATTTGCACGTGTCTGTGTGACACAGAGTTCATGCCCCAGCTAGCTGGAGTAACTCGCCCCCTCCCCCAACGTCATCACCAGCATGACGTCATCATCTGCTGTGTCTCCCGGGCTTTGAAATATCAGGAAGGCAGCGCAGGGGATGGAGCTTCTCATTGTTGCTCAGTAAGTCTGTTCAATAATGTGATGGAGCATGTATCTGCTTGTGTCATTATTGTATACATTTTCCTGCCTGCTGTGCTCTCTTCTGGCTGCCCACTTTCCTGATATCTACTGTCTTCCTGCAAGTCCTCCTTTCAGCCTCCTTCATGTGCCATTTTTTCATAATTTCTGCCTTTTTCATTCTAGTCAATTTCCCTCCTCCTTCCTGTCACCCACTGCTCACTGTGCCTCTTTCTGGCTGCCCAATTCCCTCCTTTCTATCCCTTTATCCTGCCATTTTTATGCAGCCAGCTGTTCCCACATTGCTGCTACCTGTATCCCCCCTTTTTTCCCTTTCATGCTAATAACGTTCCTTCTACTCTGTGCTTCCCTGTTGCGCACTGTGCCCGCTTTCTCATTTCTGCCCCCTCTTCTGTGACTTTTTATCCTTTCTGCCACTATCCCTCCCTGATATGTGCCCACTGTGTTCTTCTGCCAACTGCTATTTCTTCTTGAAACCAACTTTTTTTTCCTTCTGCCACTTTCTGTTGCCCCCTTTCCCTGGCAGCCCCAGGCCCAACAGCCCCAATACCTACCACTTGCACTTTTTTAACTATATCGGTCATTCACATGACAACCAACAGCCAATTAGGGTTCAAGTTATAAGGGCGAAACCCGCGCTTATACCTTCTCAATATATAGTTTTCAAAAAATTAAATAAAATGCTCGAACGTGTAAAATCCTATTATCCCTTTAGGTTACATAAACATCAAACAATAAACACAGAGCATGCAGTTTCCAATAACAGATGAAGTCCAAAGGTTATTGAACATCCACAATTAATTTCTTAAAATCTGGCATCAGTCAGCTTCCATTAAAAACCGCCCAGCCGCCGTCAACGTTTCGTTGCTGTATGCAATCTTGAAAAAGTTAAGGCAATTCCCTACATAGAGTGTCAGCGGACATCCTCCCCTCCCCGAGCAGCATCACCGGCCAGGGTGCAGAAGGAGCAGGGTGAAGGCTCCCGTCTAACACTGATTACAAGCTGTTACTAATCATCTGAAATATGAGTGCACATTTTTAACTATCTTTTAAAGAGATACATTACAATGGTATTACACTAGATATTTTTGTCGTTTTTATTCTTCTATGGCATCCGGTTTGATATATATATTATATTAATTACAACTGGGAGCTTCATTGCCTGATAAGGATTATATGTTGTGAAAAGAAAGAAACTTATATAGCAACAAAAGAAAAGCTTCATTTGGAGTATACTGCTCCATACATCATCTGGTAAGAGTAACCTAAACAGGTGGTGGGCACATGGTGGAAAGCTGAAGTGGATTGTTTACAGACGTCACTAAAATTCCAGTATAATTGCACGTGCTTTGGGACACTTATTTTGAATTTACATGGAAGCTGAATGATGCCAGATTTTAAGAAATTAATTGTGGATGTTCAATAACCTTTGAATCAGGGTTCAAGGCCACTAGGTGAACCTGTTAGAATGCTGGTGGTTATGTGAACAGCAGGGAATAGCATCTAACAGGTAGTGCAAGGGAGACTGGCAGGAAGATGTGCACCAGGACAGTGCTTAGAAGATAGGTGGACCTCAGGGTCTGTATGGCTAGAGATCCCCTTTAAAGTGGATCAAAACCCAGTATTCTGACTATCCTGTGTTTTGGTCCTTGCCCCAATCTGGGATGCCCCACTGGGTGAAACCCCCCAGGTCGCCCAATCTAACTCACCTTACCCCAGTCCTACTGTGTACAGTCAGTGTGCTCGGGTCCGCTCCCACCTGGCGGCCACATCCTCCTCTGCCCGCTAACAGGGAGCATGCCCAGCCATTCACAAAAGGCTGCCGTAGCCACTTCCCTGCTAAAGGGATAGTGGGGATGCGGCTGCTGCTCATGCATGCATCGTTGACCCAGGGAAAAAGGTGAGTTTCTGGGTAACCTGTGGGGGTTTCACAAAACAGAGCATCCCAAATCTGGATGTCCCAGTGGGGCCACGAGTTTTGGTCCTCTTTAACAATGGGGGGCGTGTTGCCAAAAGGTGCCTAGGGTAGCAGGAATTCTAAATACGGCCCTGAGGAGAGGCCAGGCTTTCCGTCAGCTCCGAGCGCTCTTTGCAGCAGCCTTTGATGTCCGGGCTGCAATACTCATTAGTTCCGGCCGGCTGCTTTTGCCTTCATCTGACAGTGAAGTGGAACTGTCAAACCTCGCTGCAGTTTCCCCCTCAGCTCTGTTACACTTAGGGACAGCCCAGAGCCAGATTCTGGGCAGATTGGCACGCTGTGCTGTAGGGTAACCTGGAGGGTTTCACACAGTGGGACATCCCGATTTTGGATGCCCGGGGGAGGTCCCGGGCCGATCCCGCTCAGATATATATATTTATATATATATATATATATATTAATGTGGAGTTGAGTCACTTTACCGGGCAAAGCACAGTACAGAAGGGCCAGTCTGACCAAAAAGTCCAGGGCCATTTTTTGGTCCCAGTCTGCCCCTGACCATGGGGAATTCTCACCAAATGTGAGGCATTGTCCCTTCTATGTTCCCACAACACCAGCATGATCCTGACATGGACAAGGTCCACCAGGCACTTGTACCAACGAGTCAAGCCTGACAAACCCAGGCTTTCCTGTAGGGTCTCCCTCTGTCTGCAACCCCTGTTATATAAGTGAGAGGATATGGGAAGGTGCAGAGTCTGATCTCAGAATACTCTCCATGGGGGTCAGGGTCCGGGAAAAGGAGAACACTGGGAGGCAAGAGCCAAGAAAGGTGCTAAGCTGTTGGTGAAGAAACCAAGATAATCTCTCTCCAGGACCCTTCCTGTAAACCTGAGAGGCGACCATCTTGTAAGATTTCTCCAAGTCAAGTCTCAATTTTTCCCAAATTAAAAATATACGTACCCCATGTAAGAGGTCCCAGCCTATGGGATATGCCTTTTTTCGTGAGTGCTAGGTCCCATACGTTCAGTAGGGAGCGGGTCAAAATGGTCAGGGTGTAGGTATCAATGGGGGGGCTATCCACAGGAGCGCAGTGAGGTTTAGGGGAGAAGCACTAGTCTCTATAGCCACCCAGAGCTTATTTGTCTTGTGATGAAACCAATCTGAAAGTCTGACTAGGATTGCTGCCATGTGATATAGTTTGAGATCCAGTAGACCCAAACCCCCCTTGCCTTGGGCCTAGCCAGGGTTGTGTAACTGAGTCTTGGTTTCCTGTTTTCCCACACAAACTTGGTAAGGGCCATCTTTAAGGTTTGAAAAAGTTCCATGTGCTTGTTCCCACCGTGCTTAGCTCAATGAGAGGAAGCAGAAAACTATTGGGGGGAAATGCAACCTCGCACCATGGGGCTGGGCTCCAGGACCCTGGGGCTCAGAAAACGAATTCCGTGTCCCCGGCGCCTACTCGGCACCGTGTCCTCCGGGCACCATCAGGTTAAGACGGCGAGCCATTATTACCATAACTACACAATCCAGACAAACCAACATTGCAGTTGAAACACAATAGACGACTCATTGCTATTCAGGGCATTAAACTTATATAAACGTATATAAACTTGTATAAAGCATCTGCCTGAGCCAGAGGTCAACCCAATCCTCCAGGGGGTGCAAGCCCACAAACCAGCCCGCTATCTTTGTGGACCCAGGCGAATGGGAGTCCTCCAGACACCATCAGGTTAAGACGGCGAGCCATTCTTACCAAACTACACAATCCAGACAAATCAACATTGCAGTTGAAACACAATAGACGTCTCATTGCTATTCATTGCTATTCAGGGCATTAAACTTATATAAGTATATATAAACTGATATAAAGCATCTGCCTGCAGCAGGGGTCAACTCAATCCTCCAGGGGGTGCAGGCTCATAAACCAGCCCGCTGTCTTCGTGGACCCGGGCGAATGGGCCCCCCCCGACACCACCCACCCCCCCGGGGCCTCTTCTGCCCCGCTGTTCTCTCTCGGCGGCAGTTCAACAATGAAGTCCAGCCAGTCCAGGAGTTAGATGGGATCAATACCCACGAACTAGAACAGATCAGGAAGGTCCTCTTTACGTCGCAGGATGAATATGCCATTGTCCTTGCGTATGATTAGATGGAACAGATGGCCCCATTTGTACCAATCTTTGACCTCCCGGAGTTTGTCCAGGAGTTTCTCCAAGCGCATGAGTCTCCATCTGGGAGAATCTGGACCCTGTGACCGTCCCACTCAACTGGACGCAAAATGTCCTCCTTTATTGTGAAGAAATGTATGCAACAAAGAACGACCTTGGGTAGCTCAGCCTCCCCTGCCAGGTGGTTTGTCACTGTGTGTGTATGCAGTCGATGACTATCTATGAGTCCCTAGGACTCCCCAGCAAGGAGTTGAAGATGCCGACTGTGACAGGTCAGAGCTGATGCAGAGGGACCAACTTGGACCGACCATGTTTGGAACGGGATAGGAACTGATGTGGGGCGTGATACTGTTTCCTGCCTATGGAACCGGCCCGGTCCTCCCCTTCCGCCATCTTGCTTGGATCCGTCCTGCGAGACAGATTATCTGGAACCAAAAAGCAATCTATTCTGTTCACCAATCTGCCTCCGCCGCTCCCGCCACATTCTTCTTTCTATTCTTGGCTGCCGCCTTCCTCTGTAAAACGTCGGGGAAGACGCCTGGTCTCTGGAGCTCCGCGAATGTTCCTCCTTACGCCGCCATGCGCCATACAATACATTTTTATTTTAAATAAACTAGACACATTTTAAAAACATAATTTTTCATTTTTTTAAACAGTGAAAAATGACCTATTAACAGAGGGTGACAACATCTCAAGTAGGCTGGCAGTTAAAAGGGTTAAAAGTAGCTATGCATGTTGGGTATTGTTCTGTTCAGGGGATATATAGTTTGTTGGGGGTATTCCAAACCTAAAGGGTGGTTTTGGTTGAAAAAAACGCAAGGTGAGCACTTTGTCTGCAAAGCTGAAAGTTTCAAGTAAAATTATGCGCATGCTTTACTTTGGGGTGTTTGGCAACTCTTCCCTTGACAGTACCTATGCATGTTGGGTATTGTTCTGTTTGGGGGGTGTTGCTTTTTCAGATTATTTTGTTTTTTAGGAAAATGTGGGTTTGATTCTGCTTTTTTATTTTTATTTTTTAGGGCAACCATGTGCAACCAAATAATTCATTGAGGGATTACTTCTAGAAAACTGCACCAACGTCAACAAGCCTGGTACATCTAGAAAGCTTAAGGTATTTACTTCCAAAGAATATATAGTTTGTGGGAGCTATTTCAAATGTAAAGGGTTGAAAAACTGCAAGGTGCGCATAGCAGTTGTATTTTATCTAAGAATCTCCTAAAGCTCTGTTTCAGTTTGGGGGAGTCTCCTGAGAAGAAAAGGGTGTCTACCAATACATATGTGGTACTGTTCTAACCAGGAGAAATGGGGCTTTTACATGCAACATGATTCTATTGAAAAACTTAATTTTTTTATTACAAAAAAACACCACAAACTGTACAATAAAACAAGGCCAAATATTTCATGTTAACTCTTTAAGTGCCAGCCTACCTAGATTTTTTGTCACACTCTGTTGACTACTTTTCACGTTTTTGCGCTACACATGTTCAACCTTGATTTTTTAAGGGATTTTCCAGGAAAATTATATATTGTTTTTTTCAGCTGGGCTTCAACATGAAATGTCTTGTTTGGCCTTTTTTTTGTGTATTTTCAATACTTTTGGGTGAAATATGTGCCTTGCAGGCTACTAGCCCACATAAAACACGAAAAGAAGAAAAAACTTCTAAACACCGCGCTTAAATGTTACAATGAATTATAATTAAATTTAATTAAAAAAGGCTGTCTTTTCCTGCGCTGGAGTTAATAAGACCGTATTGGTGCAGTCTTCAAGCAGTAGCAATTTGTGTGTATTAAAACACCAATAACTCAGCGGGAAATGTCAATAGTAAAATATTTCAATTATCAGCAACACCTTCAGTGTAAGGAAGAGAATGCAGACTTTGTGAATCCCAACACCGATTATGGTTAAATCACATACAGATTTCTTAATTAGATAATGCCACAAGAATAGCTTCTCTCAAGGGACACTTTATAATAAACAGCAGATATTATCTTCCAGGATGTCAATGAATTAATCAGCGTATACTTCCTCCATAGAACCAAATGAGAATCAAGTGCAATAAGGATACTTCTTTAGAGATCAAAACACTCACGTAGCTGGCACTAGAAGGGTTAAAGCTCAGACAATATACAACTCAACAATATAAAATTTTCCTGGAAAATCCCTTCAGAAATCACAGTGGAACATGTACAGTGCAGCATATAGAAAAATGGTCTGGCAACAGAGGGTGACAAAATCTCCAAGTAGGCTGGCAAAACTGAAAACTCCTGACTCTGGAATAGGACAGTTCTGCAGGTGAGGGGCAATTTATAATGGGGTACATATTTTATATTTATGTTATTATAAAAGTTAGAAACTAAGAGCTGTCTGTGGTAAATCCTCCCCAATTTTGCTTGGATGTGCCATAGGCTGATGTTAATTTGTAACTTTTAAAATAAAATCTAACCTGTCTTTCCACATAGCTATACATGTTTGTTGCTTGATATTTAGTTAATGAAAGGGTTACACTGGGCGGTAAATTAGTTCCCAGGCCCTGAATAATAATAATAATTTTGTATAAATAATAGTAATTGAGCTGCTCCCACCCCCTTTATTCTTCTGTAGAACTGCCACTTTGCATGTGTGGAATATTTTAATTTTTAAAAATAAGAAAACTTTTTTTTCACTTTAGTGTGTGCTACTTGAGAAAAGCTTTTTCTATCCAAATTTAGCTTCTCCAGAAAAATCCCAAATCATTTGGATAACCCTCATAGCTTTTGGAAGCAACTTAGGCATGCTTTCGTAATTGCATGTAAAGACCAGCACATGTCTAAGGGAACATTGTGCCATAACTCTCAACTGTCTGTCATTTATTTGTCCATGTCCCCCTGTCCCTCATTCTCATTTGTGCCCCTTTGAGAGTGCGTTGCCTAATTTAAAAATTGTTCATTTTTCCCACCCTGTTGAAAGGTATGTTGTGCTAATAAAAAAAATGTATAAAATGTATGCATTTGCATATAATGCTAAGCTAAAGAGGGCTCCTACTTACTCTACTTTAAAAATCAATGTTGTTGATGACAAAGCTAGAATTATATACAGATGTTTTACTGGGTTTCTTCTATTCTTTATATCTTTAAAATACATACATTGGCTAAGGGGAACACCTGCTATAATCTGAAGATGATTTACTGGTGACATTTATATATAACCCAGAACAGCAACGCTACTTAAAGGAGCACTAATGATAAAAATCCATAAAAATATATTGGATGGCGGAAGGTGGGACCCCTTTTATACCCAGCATCAAGAAAACTCCAGCAAGGCTTGTCTTTCACTCCTTTAATGGAAGGAAGAGGGCATCTAGGGTGGCAGGCTCTGTCACCTCGGATAGACTAAACCTGTCACCCCTGGATATTATTCCTACCATGAGAGAACAAACCACAAGCTTGACGGGAGTTTTATTCAGTCCGGGTGTATAAGTGACCCCCTCCTCTCATTAGCCAATGTGTTTATATGGATTTTTATTATTACACAATTGAGTGATAGTACTCCTTTAAAGGAAAACTTGTCTATATTGTACAAATATATAAAACAGAAATAATAAATACATCAGTTTTACAGTGTGTAGTAACTCGATTCTAAAAGAAGGTCCACAGTAGAAAAATTTAGGCATTCTGGGGTAGTCTACTATAAAAAAAAATCGGGAAATGATAAAGGGACACCCTTCCCTTTACAGATTCAAACATCTCAAATCTCATAGTTATTAATACTTATTATACTTATGGTTCTGCATGCAACTGGGGACTAGACACCCCAGCAACTCCTGGCATCAATATGCCCTCTAATAGGAGGTGCAGGAGGGAGGAGGAGTTTTTCCAGGGTGTAGGTCTGCTTTAATATTAATATGGATCTTGCCATAGGTGTCACAGAACCTGTGATTTAATTACTTTAGAAAAATCTCACATATATATTTTTGATGGTTATACAAATTATTCCAAGAACCTTTATCATTTCAAAGAGAGATTAAGGGGTTGCTCTAATGATTTAGGATTTTACTGGAGATGCAGTGGAAGCTTTTCTCACTCATCACACAAATAACTAAAATAAAATCATGTTTTTTTTCTATTTAAAAATCAAAATCTACAGGTGAAGTGCAGATTATTTTTATTAGGGTAGATATTTAAATGTGAAGGTTACAAGATAACAGCAGTGTATGAGAGAATCCAAACACATTTGGAAAGGCTCGTTTTTTAATGTTTCGGACTGCTGTTATTTTGTAATTTCCAGTCCATTAATGATAATTTCCTCATATGTCGAACTGCTTCATCTCACGTGCAGGGGATATCGAATTTTACTTTCAATAGGTTTTTATTAGAGATTTTATAAGGGATTTGATTTTTAAATCGAAGAAAACTTTTTTTGTATTTTACTTTGTGTTCTAGGTGAGAAAAGCTATGATTGCCTTGAAAAAAAACAGCCTTGCCAGAAAAAAATAAAATCATTTAGATAATTTGAATAATTTAAATAATATAATTTTTCTATTTGATATTTAGAAGAGATTTGAATTTCAAACCAAAATAAGGTGAAAAAAATATTACATTAAAACAATCTACATATGATTGGTTTTTGGGATTAAGTATTTCTACAAGTTTTTTTTTCCTGTGGGTTATGAAATAAAAATAATCCTCTCCCAGTTAGTCTGAATTCCCCATAAGCTGCTCTTATTTAACAAACCAATAATCACACAATGCAAAAAATAAAATACAGTTCATTACAGGTGTTCAAAAATAATAAAATGAAAAAAAAACTTTAAGTTTTGATCCGATAGAAAAAGACGTTAATCCAAATAGCAGCAATCATTGCCCTACCTGTGTCTTCTGTGCCAAACTGCATCCTCTGAGTTGAGCCCTGAAATTCTCACCCCCTTTAATACATTGACTGGGAGTTGGAAAAAAACATCTCTGACCAGCGATGATTGTGGAAAGGTGCTTCATGTTGCTATGAGATCAGTTGCTTAGATACAGATGATTTATTTCATAAGTGGCATTACTACAAAACAGCAGCAGTTTGTAACTTGACTCTGTAGTATACCTGAATCTCTTTATTTCAACAACAACCTATAAAGCACATAAATTAGTGTTTTGTTTGATTGTTAAACCTTTGATTGTTCATATATATTTCTCTAATGTTGAATGTTGTTTTTCTGGAAGTTCTTTTCATTTGATTGATAATTTGCGTGCACTGTGCTTACCTTGTGCAGTGCTACAAAAGACCTGTACCATTAACTTGACACTTCCTGTAATTGAAACAAACAAAAACGCATATAGTAAAAGTCCATATAATACCCTGTGTATTCTAAGAGGCCGATTCATTAACAGCGGCAGGTAGCGACAGTTGGGTGACTGCAGCGGCATTTTCAGAGCGCCCGCTAGTAGTCGCTGTGCTTGGCCGTTGTTCGGTAGTTCATAGTGACTCAGTCGGTTTGCCGCAATGTTGAATATTGGGTGAGGAGTCGCTATTTGACAGGTTCCACGCTGTATGGGAGCGCATGATAGCGACTGGTCAGAGCGACCAGCTTCCACCATATTCATTAACAAATCACGCTCAAAAAATTCTCGCGCTGTGAAATGCATGTTTAAACCCCAGAGCGCTGGCGGCGATGGGTTAAAAGTAGTTTTTTAACCCCCAAACAACCATATTTTTGGAAACCCAAAAAAAAACACGTTTTTAAAATAATTTTGTAATATGAATACATTAATATCAGACCTGTAATATCAATTCTGTACTTTTTTTTTTTTACCTTATTATTTAAAATGGCAGAAGTGGTCACAGAATTTTTCACATTTAAAAAAAAAAAAAATAATTATGAAGATTTAAAGATTGTTCCATTGAAATGCATTGGAGAGCGCCAGGTAGCGAGAGATCATACCTGTCGCTGTTCAAGGTCGGACGCTGGCGCTGTGGGCTGAGGCTGGAATAATGATGAATGAGTGGCTATATGGCGCTATCTCAGTCGCTAAGCAGGATCGGCTTGATAAATGTGTGATTGTGGTGGGGAGCCGACGTTCTCGTGGCGGGGCCCGTCATTACCGTTCGCTCACCAGTCGCTACCTGTCGCTATCCCTTGTTAAATAAGGGCCTAAGTATATTAGCCTACACATTCTAATACCCTATGTCTTCCAGGTACAGTATGATGTACTGCATATTATATTACCTTGGGCATTTTAAGTATAGTACTTGTCTTACCCTCCTGTTACTTCTACCCTGTAAGTGCCATGGAAGATTGCACTTTATAAATAATAATAATATAATAATAATAGGAACAAATAGATAACATAATAAACACTGAATAGTTTTTTAAAAAAGGGGGTAAAAGGTTTATAATTTAGTCTGCAATCCAGAATGTGTACAGATGACACCTTATTTTGAATGATATTTGAACCGACCAGCACCCTTTTTTTTGTGAAATGGGTCTTAGTGCCAGCTATGGGGGGTCATACTATTTGCTGGTGCCCCTGCCAGTGCAAAGCCCAAAATTTTATCCAAAATTGAGTTAGGTACTTCAGTCCGATTAATGTCTATCTTTGACAAAACTATAGGCAATTGTGTCCATCCTTACCTTAGCTTGCAGTTGGTAAAATACAGATGAAGCATGATCACTATCATGATTAGCTATTCATTAGGTTTGAATATGGGTCAAGGGTAGGTTGGTCCCAGGTCTGGGTTATATTTGCCAGACAACAAATTGCACCAAGATTCTGGCAGAAAAGATGTGACCTTTCCCAAAATACAGATCTGTGTCCCCTGTAGCAAATCAGCAGTTGTCACATCATGCCCACAGGTAACCAGCTTCCCCCATCTTACATTTGGCATAGCATCTGATTGGATGCTGGGATCAGATCACTTTCAGACCCTCCCCCGCTACTGTATATATCATGGGCAGCCATTATAAGTCAGCCATGCGAATGTTAAACTCCTTGGGTGCACAAGTTTTGTTGTCAAACAAGTAAATTAAAATTTTGTAGCACACATTCTAATGCTGGGGTATAACATCCACTTCCATATGACTGCATAATAGCTGCCAACTCACTCCTTACTGGTGTCCTAACTTGTGTATAGGTGGAATCCCCAGCATTATGAACTCTAAAGCAAAGAGAAGTAGCAAAAGGGAGAAAAGAAAAAAAAAGCTTCATCAAGGATCTTCATGCCATAAGGCATATTGGCTAATGGAACAAAAGGAATGGCTTGGATTATACTCTCTTAGTCATTGTTTTTTCCTGTTCTTTAATGCTTTCCAATATGTAGGGTTGTTGACCTCAAGTGTGTTATTAGGTGTTGAGAGGTGGAACAATATTGACCTAAGCCAGCGCTGAACCAGTCATGATCACATTTGATATGCCCCTAAATAAATGGGACAACAAACTGTCCTGGGTGCACAGGAATGATACTGAATTTAGGGACCTAAGTGATCTCAGATACATGCCTTGTATTCATTTAATTATTTGTCTGGCGATCCCCTAGAATGTAGTGATCTGACATACTGCTTGTTTTTGAAGTAGTGATTTTTAGCCATAGAAACTTACATAAAAATGTATTAAGAAAAAAAAAATCAAATTTAAAACAAAAGTCAAGGATTGGGTATCAGGAGACTTGAAACCCCTACCGCAAAATCCATGGATTAAATAACTTTAACATCATAACACTGATCTCAATCACAGTCCCCTCCTATTTCTGCTGATACTACTGCTGTCACTGCTTAGCACTTTCATCCTTTAAACTTGAAATGTTTAAAACTCTGCTGTCTACAGTGGTCCTCTTGCTGGGCCTGGTTTTTGGACTTGGGGAGCCCTATCAGGGCCTTTACGCACATTCTCCCTCTAATGCGAAATGTATGAAACCCTTTGTGGGCAATTTGATGGCTACTGTGGCCCCCTGACTTACATGGGTAGGAAGCGTGCAATTTTTGGACTGGTGGTACCCTGCCAGGACCCTCTGCACTTTTATCACCAAATTTAAAATATATGAAATCTTTTGAGGGCAGTGTACTGGCTGCTGTGGCCCTCTGACATGGGATAATTCTTTGAGTGTCAGGCATCCTACACTTTCATCCTGTAATGTAAAATGCATGAAACCCTTTGTTGGCGATTTGATGGTCCTCTGCCTGTTTATGGGCAGGAGACGTGAACAATTTTGTACTGGGGGGGGGGGGGGGTGCCCTACCATGACCCTCCACACTTTCATCCGGTAATGTGAAATGAATTTAACCATTTGTAGACAATGTGCTGGCTGCCGTGGCCCTTTTTAACTAGGTGGGAGGTGGGCTAATTTCATCCCTAAAAACCAGGGAGTAACCATTATATAATGTATAAGTGGTGCACTGCCCAAAAATGGCTGGGCGCCCTGCTCAACCTAAAGAACTTAGCAAATATACACACATATACAGACAATGGTTGTCCTGCAAGGCTGGCACATAACAAACACCATTAGGTTGAAATTTTTGCCAAAAAATACAAAAAGTTTAATTTTTACTTAGATTCTGGCACATGACATATACTCTACAAGAAAAACACATATAAAACTGTACATATGTGTAAAATAGCAATTGCTGTTTAAAAACAGGGGCCCCCACCAGCAATTGCTATTTTACACATGTGTACAGTCCTTCCTGTTTATGTCTTATTTTTTTCTGAACTAATTCCTGTCTTATACTACACTCTTGTGGCCATCAGCTGTAATTACACCTCAATACCACTGTGTTCTGTTCCATCTTCTCTTTTATTGAGATCCATGGTGCTCATTTCTTCAAGGGTTTTGCTTAATTTAACCTATAGGGGACAAAATATAATGAAGACTACATCTAAATATAGTATAGTCCAAAAAATCCCATTGGCTCTACCCTGAGGTAGCAGCAGGATCAGCTAGGCTAATGAGGTACTGCATCCTCCATTCCAAGTTTCAAATTCTAAGCAATATCCAGCAGCCATTCAAAATCTCACATTTATTAAATCCATATTTGGGTCACTGGCTCTTAATCATAATCATAATTAAGAGCAAGGCCTCGATTTAATAAAGGTGGAAAAAAATTCTCATGGTAGTAAAAAATTCAATCCATGAGTAAAAAGCCTGAGAATGTCTCTGTTACTGAATCACTAGATAAAAAGACAATGAAAGTCAATGGCAGCTTTTACTACAGTGTAGAAAGGAGTAAACAGTTCTCTACTTTTCTTAGGAGTAAAAAAGTGCCATTGACTTTCATTGTTTTCTTAGCTGGTGATTCAACAACACTGACATTCTCAGGCTTTGTTCTCATGAATTGAATCTTTTACTACCATGAGAATTTTTTTCTACCTTTATTGAATCGAGGCCCAAGTGAGTCCAAAATGCCTCAATGCTGGAGGGCTTGCAGATGTGACCTGCTCCTATCTTGGATATGTTGTATGGTGAGAACTACTGACAATTGTTAAATGAATGTAATAAATATGTGATTTTTAATAACCACCGGCTATTGCTTTAAATTTACATCGAAATATAGACTGTTCAGGTAAGGGCTTATTCTACATATTCTAAAGAACAGTTTTGGATGTACATTTTTAACAGATATTTGCACCACATGTGACATAGCTTTCATAGGCTTGCATGGTACATGGCCTGCTTAAACTTACCTCTGCCAACCCTAATAATTGCTACAAGTAAGTGTACAGTTCCAATGTAGTCAATGGCAATGAAAAGCATGGATCAGACCCTTTGCCAAGGCACTTTGCTGCTTGAAGAATTCTTTCCAGCTCTGAGATCTTTCCTGGATCAATGAAGTGCACTGTAGCCCTAGGAAAAAACTTGTGACCCAGTCTGGTCTCTAAGGTAAGATGACCTTGGTGAGTTTATTGAGGATGCCACTGCTGGCAAAATATTTTACACTTGACAAATTGAGAAATAAAACAAGTAGAAAAAAACAGGACCCAATGCATACATAAAAGCTATAACTCATCTCTGAATTATCTGATGCTAGTGATGAAGAACAACTTTGTTATATGGCTTCTAGCTCCTGCCTGGGCGTTAAAACATTTTTCAGATTTCTTTCTTGTGAACAAGAAGACTAATTATTTTCATTGTCGGATGTAAAGTTCCATAAATTCTTTGCATAAAGACGGGTCTTGTGGCACGCCTTGACAATCTTTGATTTGAAGACATTTCCCACACATTGAGTTACTGGCACAAGTGTGATGTTATTAAAACGAGGGCGTTCTCAATATTTAACTATTTCGCTTCTGACACCCAAGATGTGAATCAAAAGCAGTCTTGTCCCGCACCCTGATGATTAGAATAATTTATGTCAGATGAACAAGAGGACTCTACAGACTAAACACCAACTGTATTCTGATGGGGGTTTGATACTCTGGAAGAAGCCCATTGCAAACATGGGAAAGGGCTGACATTTTCAGATCCCTAGATCTAGATAGTGTAATCGGTTAAATCACTGGTACTTTTCACAGATTTCATATTTATAATAATACCAAGGAGGCGGCATCCCAGACAACAACAGTTACATACTGATATCATTCCATGTAATAAAATGGTTCATTCATGAGTGTCATTCTCCCATTTATTTTAGCTGTTTGTATAGTGAAGAACAAAAGGACACGACCCTCATTATTAATGTACGCCATATTGCTTTACATGGCAACCAGAAGAATTAGATGAGCTGGGTTAATTTCACACTGAAAATATTAACCCTAATAATTGCAGTTTTGTGGACCCAGAAGTCCCTGTTCATTTAAAGAGTAATTCCAATTTCAATGGTATTTTTAAAGGTTCCCATTATTTTGTGCCAAAATGATGTCCTCAAGAGGCTGACCTTGTCTGTTAACGAAAACAGTTTTCTATTTGTTTGTCATAAAACGAAAACAGTTTTCTCTAGCAACAATGTATTTACCTTAACAACTTAAAACGACTGGTGGTTTGGTGTACAGAAAAGAGACTTTCTGACTCGCTAACCATCTAATTGGCTGAAGCAGAGATGGAGCTCCACAGGCCTGAACTCACATGTTTAACCTCTTCTGCTCTATTTAAGCCTCTTTAGATGGGGGGTAAATCACAATCTTGTGTTCCAGTAGCTAAAGGGTTACTGGCAACATTGTCACATAGGGAGGTCATTAATGCTGCTTGATTTAGCTAAGAGCTAATGATGAACTCATCTGTTACAGTGCAAGGACTCTGGGATTTGTAGTCAGAAACTCTAACAGCTTTACTCAGAGCCACATGAATGTAAAAAACGTTGAAACAGTATGTTGATAAGTAAATCACAGGTATCACGGCACAACCCTAACACACAGGGGTGTACATACCATAAAGGCAGGCCCATGGAAAAAGGAGGCCCAGCGCAAGCTACCTACACCAGTCTTAAAGGAGCCACAGCACTCAACCCTGTTAGCTTGCAAACCAACCTAAAATCTGTCTCAAAATCTGGTTAAAAACAGAGGGCTTGGTCACACACATCTGCAGAAGTATGCTGAAGCTGCACCACCAAATGCCAAGGTGCCTCTGTGGGGTGCAGTCCTAACTCTTATCTCTGAGATCCCTATTTGGGACATACAATGCAATAGATAAATTGGGAGCAGGCTTACCTGAGGTTGCCCTATAACCTTGAGTGCAGCCCATGGGGTGGAAGGGTCAAAGACCTCACAATACAGCCTAGACCCCACACCCTATGTGCTTGCACAAATTCAAAGGAAACAAAGGAGGGGTGGCAGCCGCTCAGACCATTTTATAACTAACCTGGGAGGTGCACGTTAGCAGGGCAATTAGGATACACAAGTCTTAAAGGAGCCACAGCACTCAACCCTGTTATCTTGCAGACCAACCTACAAACTGTCTCTAAATCTGGTGAAAAACAGAGGACTCGGTCCACACACATCTGCAGAAGTATGCTGAAGCTGCACCACCAAGCACCAGGGTGCCTCTGTGAGGTGCAGTCCTAACTACCTAAGCTACCTACACCACCTCTTTAGAATGTATGGCTGATGCCAATGGAATGTCATACTCAGCCATGCCACCTCTTTCCTCCAAGCTGGCTTCTCCTGTGGTGCAAAGCCTCGCCTGCCCTTCTGAGCGTTTCACGTGTCCCTTGCCAGGTGCATGTGCCTTACACATCCCTTTCCACCATGCCTCACCACCATACGGGTGCTGCATGCCTCCTTTTCCTGCAGATGCACGCAGGACTCGACTGCCTGGCGAGTGTCTGTTCCGGGGTGTAGTGCTAAATGGTAGGGACCCTGCTCTGGGGCCATATCAGGGATTTGTAAGCTCCTGCTAACAAACAGGTTTATTTTATGTTCCAGAAGAGAAAAACAATAAAGGCAGAACACCAAAATCATGTCAAAAATTGAGTTTTTTTAAAATACAAATTGAAACTGCTTCAGAAGTGCAGAAATTGTGCTGTATAAGCAATAGTTTGTCTAGTTAGGAGTGATAGCATTGGTGAGGTTTGCCCAAAATGCAGCTTCTATTGCCATTATTTATAGCAAACGTTGCATTTCTTTGTGGCCTGTGATACATACGATGAATAAGAAGTTACTATTAGCCCTAGCTATCTAACCGTTTATTATTTATACGTCTACCTGTCACTGGCCAAAATCCTCTGCAGCGTGACCATCTGCGTCACAAAACTGGAATCAATCCCACCTTTTACTGCCCCATTTTGTTGTATGTTATCCTCCTTTGGCTTTACACTGCTGACACATGGGACCAGACAGATCCAGCAACATTTTGCAAGCTGTTCATATTTATTTTAATTGTTTTTTTCAGACCAGTTAAGTGATGAAGCAGATTACAGTACATTGTTTAGCAGTCTGATGCAGGTCCATACGCTATTTCTCAATACCTTGTCAAACATTCTTCACACGTTAAGACATTCTTTTTCCTGAGATTGCTATGTCATTCCTCCCTAATATATATATATAATGTCACAAATGCAACCCTCAGAATGAGCAACTGCACTAGTCATTGTTTCTCGATTGACGTATTTTGACATTTTGAATAGTTACCCCTACACCATCCTCTTCAGCAGAAAGACGCCTTAAAGACCATTGGGAGAACAATACTCTTTTATACCCCAAATGCAATGAAAGAGAAAAGCTTCTTCCCAGCTGGACTAAACATCTGTGAATCCATCTGTTTCTTGTGACAGCTCTCACTTGGATTTACAACACAGTAAGATGACCCCTCCTTCATGGATGTCCACAGACCCAACAAACGACCCAGAAAAGACTAGTCCAGAGTTATCATCACATTCCTAACACAAGGCCTCTACTGGAACCCAATTCCGGTAAGCCATGTTGTGCAAGGTGATTATGTACCATCAAACTACAATGGGCCTCTGACCTAAGCCATCATGTTAGTGAACAGTGGTCTAGAACAATAGTGCAAACCAGAAGCAGGCCGAAGAAGAAGCCAGTGAAACATATGAACAGAGTTTAGGAACTTCCTTGGAAAATCTGATCTAGGGTTAGTTTTGATTTTTAACAATACACTTTACAAATGCAAAAGTAATCTTCTGAGCACTCCATGGTACGCCATGGTCAGGGGCACTCCGGCATATTGTGCAGTGTGTTCACAAAATGATAAGGACTGGTTTAGAAAATGCAGCATTTTTGTAGAAGACTCACTTATGAAAAAAATGGTCTGATGCTATGCGTCAGCATAATAGTGATTCCATTTAAACCGGACCAATAACCATTATATAAAGAATTGGTGTTGGTCTGCTCTGGGGAAGGGGGGTTTGACCTGCCCCTCTTGAGTAGCTCCCCTTACCTTTCATCGTGCTCCCCTGGAAAAGTGCAGGCACGTAATTGGCCAGTGGACATCATGTGACCAATAACACTGCATTTTGGATCATTTCATTTGTAAAATGGTGCAGCTCATGGCAGTCAAACTCCTTTCTGTCTAGCAATTTGCTGCACTTCTGTATCTTGCAATCCCACCCAACATTGGAAAAACAATTTGCCAAAGCCCCTGGCGATACTCCATTCTTAGGGTGTAGAATTAGAAACAGATATTTTTTCTTTTTGAATTGTCCTGGAAAACTGATTTTTTTGCTGTTCCTCTCTGTAAGATGGCAAGTGATCAGTCATCGCATAGGTGTGGCAATGACATTAACAGTGGCAATGGATGGAGGAGGCGGAGCTTTACAGCTAAAACAGGGGTTATTCTTTGGGATTAGAGTGAAGTAGGAGCACTGAAAATTGCCAAAACATGTTCTTCATCTGGGTAGCAATTCAGGGGATGCTAGTAAAAAATGTGGGTTTTGGTCTGCTTTAATAGCAGGATTACTAGGACATGGTCCTAGACAGAAGTTCTCGGCTTTGGTTTGCCCTTTGCACCCTTTCTATTGACATTTCCTCATGAGAGTTAAGGCCTCTGGCTTGTAAGACTTTGTACTCTCTTGGCTCTTTGCAAGGTCATGTACTGCTTTAATGTGTCCAGGGCCGGCGTCAGCACCCAGCAAGGCGGGGCAGCTTCCGGGGGCCCCCGCCCTTTGAGGGGGCCCACTGACAAGGCCAACCTTTGGGTTGTGCAATGGCGCTTGACTGGCAGCGGACTGGGAGGGCACCGCCACAGCTGGTGCCCACATCTCCATGAATGGCGGGGTTCCACACAATGGGGCATCTCGATTCAGATTCCAGGGGAGGAAGTGCTGGGTTTTGTTCTGCTTTTAAGTTGCCCACCCCAGCTGGTTTCCTATCCCTGGAGTGTCCCAATCTGTGATACTCTACCGTGTGAAACCCTCTGGGATCACTGGCATACCCACTATGCAAGCAATTCCACCCTGAGTTTTGGCTCACTTTACAGGGGTATCTCAATTTGGGATGCCCCTATTTGTGAAAGAACCCCCCGGTTTGGTCGTTAACTCAAACTAACAATCCCACAGGTCTTTCACCAGGAAAGTAATGAACAAAGGGGGGGGGGGGGGGGGGGGGTCACACACAGGGTCATCCAAAATCAGGAGAATCTATATTCGGTTAGACTCCGAGGTCAGGTTTAAAGGGGTTTGGTGTGCTTCAAAGTAGAACAAAACTAGAGTTTTGGTCCAAATAGCATGATCCTTAGGGGGCATCCAGATTTGGGACATCCCTTGATGATGTGCCACAGCTCTTCATTGCAAAGGGGCCCACTGAGGCCATGCCGCCCAAGGGCCCACATAAACCTGGAGCCGGCCCTGAATGTGGCCCTGGTTGTTGTGCAGGCTCAGTTCTGGGGGTAACCGTGTACTGATGTGTCTCCCAGCTACAAATGCAGGGTTGTTTTTAAATAAATAATTCAGGACTCCAAAGTTTGACCCTCCTTTCAATTTAATTCCTCCAGGATCAAAAACGTGGTCCAATAGCTATTCTGTCCCTTGGTGCTTTTAGTGTGTAGTGCGAGCGTTGCAAGCCACCGTGGTCTGAGAGCTGTCTCTGACCACAGCAGAGCAGGCCTCGTGACTCATAAATCTGTGCCATGACATTATATTCCCAGCTCAGCCATGACCCAGAAATTGAAGCAAAGAAAGCAGCTTCACTTAGAATACAGAAGGTATTTTACATAAATCAGAGATTTTAAGATATTTGAAATAGCTCATCTTACACTGTTCCCAAGTGGGATAAGGTGAGAGAATGTTAGTGTGTACATAGGGCTTTAAATGTAAAAATCTAGCCTGGGGGACTGTATTTCACTTATAGGGGAAAAGGCTGAAACAAAACCAAGCAGGACAGGCCCTGGAATCTAAAAGATTCCAGGGGGACAGCCGCTAGCCTTCCCCCAGGGCATTGCAAATTGGGGTGCCCCGCTGTGTGAACCCCCCAGATTGCCTGTAACAGCTATCCCCAGTCCAACAGCATATGCGCGGGCTCTCATCCAATCAGAGCCACTTACCATGCTTATGTAATTCGGAAATTGGCTTTGATCTTGCGCTGCGCTGCACAAACAGCCACACCCCCAGCAGCATGTGCGCCCCCTATCTGAATGGCTGGGACGGGAGCTTGCGCACAACCCGGGGGTGATGCAGACCAAGCGGCCAATCTCAGTCCCCATTGCAGAAAGCAAGGCAAATGGTTCTGAAGGCATGAGGGCCCACGCATGGGTCTTAGGACCGGGAAGAGGTGGGTTTAACTGGACGACCTGGGGGGGTCTCACACAGCAGGAGTCAAAATCCTGGGTTTTGTTCTGCTTTAAGTGTGTGGGTTCAAAAAGGTTCAGCTGTTCACCACCTACCTCCATCACTCCTACCCCCTCCCACACGTTCTTCTGCTAGATTATCTTCCAAGTGCAAAGAAGGTAAAGGCACCTTGGATTTTTGAATCTAAGCACAAGGGGACCCGAGGTATAATGGAAAACATAGCCAAGCTTTACTGCTTAAACTATTTTCTCACTTTCTCACTAACTAACTGAAGAGAAATACAAGGTGACCTTGATTTTTCATCGACCTGGGTTGCAGAAGATAATAGAAGAACAATTGGGCATTGAGTTCCTAAACGTGTCTCTGGTTGTTACACATCAATAATGGCTGTCTGCAGCTAAAATCAACTAAGGTCTGCTTTTAATTTTCATTAAAGGCTTAGATTATCCCAGTGTGAACATTGTACATTGGCAAAGGCAAAGGC
The DNA here is from genome assembly GCA_027917425.1 of Gastrophryne carolinensis. NCBI lineage: Eukaryota > Metazoa > Chordata > Amphibia > Anura > Microhylidae > Gastrophryne > Gastrophryne carolinensis. The sequence continues at coordinate 301,939,577 of CM051238.1, forward strand.
AGTTAAAGGGCAAGCACAGCCCATCAGGCCAATTGACTCCCTTTGCCCCATTTTCAGATGAATCAGCTGGTCCTCAGCAAACACAAGCAGCATTCATGGCTTCAGGTAGCAAAATCAAATTTTAAACTTAAAGGGTAATTCCAATTTCGATGGCAGTTTTCAAAGTTTCCATTATTGTGGCAAAATGAGGTATTGGATGTGCTAAGCCTATCTGTTATTTATTTCTATTTATTTTTGCAACTTTGTGTTTTCCATAGCAACAATGTGTTTACCTTAGCTATGTACACCAAAGTAGTGATTTCGAGTACATTTGATACACTTCCTCACTCTAGGTGGCTAATCATCTGATATCATCTGATTGGCTAAGGAATAGGTGCTCAACCTTCCTCCTCAAGGGCCACCAACAGGCCAGGTTTTGCATCTCTCCACACTGATGTTCTGTGTGAGCACTAAGTACTACGCCTATGCTTCAATATAGGGATCAGCAAATCCTGGCCTGTTGGTGGTCCATGAGGCGGAGGGTTGAGCACATGTGGGCTAAGGCATGGGTGACTGGCTGAACCCATTCTGCTGAAATTCAACTTCTTCCGTTTGGAAGGATTATAGTCTTGTGCTCTAGTAGCAAAGGTTAATGGCCGGGTTCTCTGCTGTATAAGTCATTGGGCTGCTTAGACTTAGCCAAAGCTGCTAAAGAGTTCACCTGTTACACTGGAAGGATTGTGGGACTTGTAGTCTAGTGCCCTTATTCATCAAGCGATAGCGCCAGGTAGTGTCTGACGAGCGCCAGGTAGCGGCAGCTAACGGCGACTACCGACTCAAGTACGCCCGGCGGCGGTCACAATGACGCATTTATCAAGCAAAATGAGGCTAGCGCCGGCGAGAGCGACGGCTAGCGCGGCATTCATCATGAAGCCACCTGGACCGAACAGCGCCGCTGCAAATTCCCTCACAGCGCTGCTGCAAATTCCCTCACAGCGCCAGGTATGAGCTGTCGCTCCCTGGCGATTTCCAATGCATTTCAATGGAGCAATCTATAATTATTCATAATTAATTGGTATTAATTTTTTTTTTTTTTTTTAATGCCAAAAAATCGGAGACCACTTCTGCAATATTAGGATTTATTTTTAAGTAAAAAAAAAAATTAAAAAAAATATGTGCAGAATTGATCTAACAGGTCTGAGATTAATGTATTCATATTACAAAATGATTCTAAAAACATGTATAATGTTACATTCAAAAAATATGGTTGTTTAGGGGTTAAAAACTAGTTAATACACATCGCCGCCAGCGCTCTGGGGTTTAAACAAGGAATGGACAGCGACAGCACATTCGGAGCGTGATTTGTTGATGAATATGAAGCTAGCCGTTCGCTCTGGCCATTCGTTGTCAGGCGCTCACATACCACGCTGGACCTGTGAAACAGCGACCCCCCAGCCCGTATTCAACATTACCGCACACCGACTGAGTCGCTGTCATCAAGCTAATGCCGGCCAAGCACAGCGAATACTGGCTGGCGCTGAAAAAATCACGCTACAGTCGCTCATCTGTCGCTACCTGGCGCTATTAATGAATCGGCCTCTAGGTCTTGTACTCAAGACCATGAAAACCACTCCCAGCGTTGCAAAACCAAGTCCCAGGATTTTGAGAATCATGAGAACTCCATGGTGATAAGTAAATCACAGGTCTGATGGCACAATGCTGGCACACATATTTATTTTACATTCCAAAAGAGGAAAACAATAAGGCAGAACACCAACAAAAACACAGGATTTTGAGGTCTTTGGGCTTTGGTCCTTTCCCCTGCTGTGTGAAACCCCCCAGGTCACCCGAACAAACTCACCTCTTCCTGATCCTACGACGCATGTGTAGCCACTCGTCCAATCAGTGCACTTGGATCTGCCTGAGCCCCTTCCTCAAGGAGCTTGTCTAATACGAGCAGATCCGAGTATGCTGGTGGCTGCATCCCCGCTACCCACAGGGCACACACCCTGTTAGAGGGATAGCGGGAACATGCCCGGTGCTCGCACATGCGCTGTTGGACCTTGGGGGGTTTCCCAATTCTGGATGCCCCAGGGGGAGGGAATCAATCAGCACGGGAATCTTATAGATTCCTGGGACAATCTCAGTGGGTTTTGGTACACTTTAAAGACAATCGATCACCAGGGAGGCCAAGGGTAGCAGTCAAAGGCTTCTGTATGTGGCAGAAGGTGGGCCCCTATATGCTACCTGACTTTTTAAATTATTTAAATATTTAAAAAAAATAAAGCAGACATATAGTAATATATTCAGAGGGTCAGATTTAGTGACAGAAATAATCAATGGCAGACTCCACTCACCTGATGCCTTACTGCTCATTTACCTGCCCATGTACCTATCCTTCATCACACCCTAAAAGTAGTTAAAGGTGTATCCACATCTGTCAACATCTCAGGTATCGGAAAGTACTGAAGATCTTCCACCCTTCCCTCCCTGGGACATCTTGATAGTCCTACAGCACTACCAGGGGTGTGCATAGTGGATAGAGGGGGTGCAGGGGATGCTGTTGGGAAGCTGCATATGTGCTGCAAACTCGCTAGGTTGATGTTGGTACTGGCCAAACTGGTGGGTTTCACACAGTGGAGGAACCCAAATTGGGATGCCCCAAGGGCAATCTGTAACCCAGCCCTGGAAACCTGGAGACTCCAAAACCAGGTCACAAGGGTTTTGGAGAGCTTTCTCAAATGTATGCTATTAAATCTAAGTGGACACAGTTACAATACTCAGTCTTACAGTTCACTTCCCAGGGTATCCCAGAAAAAAGAGTAAGTGCAGTGTCATTGTGACAGGAGTGATTATGGCCTGAAGAATTCTGAACATGGGGAAGACTAATCCCATGTATAGGTGTACTTGGCAACACAATATATTAAGAAAGACATTTTATTTTGCCTATTGAATATAAACGTAGATTCTGAGTGCTAGGGGTGCTGCTGAGAACAGTCTTTTACAGTAGGTGCCTGGTCTGCGATAAAACAGCTGAAATATTTTGCTGTCTGGCAGTACTGGCAATAGAGCAAAGGTTTGCATTCCCAATGCTTGCACTTTCTCATCTTTGGCTGAGGTTGCTCTCTTGCTAAGCCTGCAGCTTGCTTTTTCCAGAAAAGAAGGCTTCATGATGGACGAGTGGGCCAGTTTATAGTTAGCCAACCTGAGTGACTTACTGAAGCACACATATGTAAGCCAAAATTCTGATCCCCCTTTGCCCACATGACTTTCCCATTAGATCCTAGACCAGCTCTTCTGAGGCTTCCTGCACCTACTGCCACCTTGTTCTGTACTTGCCAGAAGTGTCGCAGAAGCAGATGCAGATTAAAAGCCTGTGTAGGAAGCTTTGTAGTTCAGCTCTGGAGTATGGTGGGAATATGCACCAAAGTGCTTTATTTTAATATCTAGAACACAAAAACAATTTCATTAAAGTAAATGGAAACCCATTTCTGGGTCCACCGCTTACCCTTCTGGCCACCCCCCTGCACAAGCACTGCTGTTTGAAATCTCTGCTGGCGGCTGCATCTCTGGTTTCTGGGCAAATAAGCTCTCTCAAAAGTGCTGCAGGGCCTGGCTTCAGTGGTGGAAGAAAACCAGGCCTTTCCACCACTGAAGCCAGGCCCTGCAGCACTTTTGTGAGAGCCCATTGACCGAGAAGCTGGAGATACAGATGCTGGCAGAGATTGTGTTGCTGGACCCACAGGGTCACTGGCACCCTGGGGGGTTTCACACAGCGGGGAATCCGGTGCAAGATTCTAGGCCTGGGCGCATTTGTATTGACCCACTTTAAAGCAGACTTTCAGTAAAAAATCAAAGCTAAGTAAAAATCTTCTCTAAAGCCTAAAGCAGGCAGATTCTGCATTAAACATGCATGGTAGTATCCATCTTGCCACGCAGGTAGACCTGCCCCCTCAGTCAAACTTACCTCATAGCTGTGGGCAATCAATCTTATTTCTAGCCAGAAGCAGTAAGCTTTCAGCTGTAATGACCCATTGCTTTGCTTTGCGAACAGCTGAAATCTTCTAAATACATTGTATCCCCTGACTAAGGCCCTTATTTATGAAGGAATAGCGACAGGTAGCGACTGGTGAGCGGCCGGTAATGACGGGCCCCGCCACAAGAACGCCGGCTCCCCACCACAATCACACATTTATAAAGCCAATCCTGCTTAGCGACTGAGATAGCGCCATATAGCGACTCATTCATCATTATTCCAGTCTCAGCACACAGCACCAGCGTCCGACCTTGAATGGCGACAGGTATGACCTCTCGCTACCTGGCGCTCTCCAATGCATTTCAATGGAACAATCTTTAAATATTAATAATTAATTGTTATTAATGTGTTTTTTTTTTTTTTTTTTTTTTAAATGTGAAAAATTCTGTGACCACTTCTGCCATTTTAGATAATTTTTTTAAGGGAAAAAAAAAGAAAAAGAAAAATTGTACAGAATTGATATTACATGTCTGATATTAATGTATTCATATTACTAAATTATTTAAAATATTTTTTTTTTTTTGGTTTCCAAAAATATAGTGGTTCGGGGGTTAAAAAACTACTTTTAACACATCGCCTCCAGCGCTCTGGGGTTTAAACATGCATTTCACAGCGCTTGAATTTTTTGAGCGTGATTTTTTGATGAATATGGTGGAAGCCGGTCGCTCTGACCAGCCGCTATCATGCGCACCCATACATCGCGGAACCTGTCAAATAGCGACTCGTAACGTTGTATTCAACATTACCCCACACCGACTGAGTCGCTGTCAACAACCGAACAACGGCCAAGCACAGCGACTACTAGTGGGCGCTGTGAAAATACCGCTACAGTCGCTCAACTGTCCCTACATGTCGCTATTAATAAATCAGCCTCCCCATGCGTTTGCGGCCACTGCTATACAGATACATTGTAACCACTCCCCTCACACAGATTTCCTTTGCTACATTAGCTATTTATTCAGTGTTTGTGTGTGTGTGAAAAATGACAGGCAAGTTTCTCCTAGTTTCTGAGGCATATATCTCTCTCAATTACTGCTGGCACACCACCCCCCTAGGACTATCAGGTGTTGGCAAGATGGCCGCCTCCCCTGTAATTCAGATGTGATTAATCTTTAGGCCATTCCACAACATCTGCATGTGGTTAAGCCCTTTGAAACTGCTTATGTCACTGATCATAAGAGGGGAAGCAATTTACTAAATGTTCTTTTTTTGACTGGGGTCAACTTTAAATAAAGAGACACTGAACATCAAAGCTCAACTACAGACATGTTTTTGTTTTGGCTATAGTGAAAAGTAAATAATTTTCTGTTGTTTTTGCTGTTTGTAACCCTTTAAAGTCATGCTTTACCAGTGTCTCACCGGTGGAGTCCATTAAACAGCCACCTACCATGATAGAAGCTTTAGTGCAGCCGTAGCCCATTGTGGGTGGTGCCACAAATGGTTGCAGGTCCTTGTTAGTTGCTCAGGACAATGCCAGACAGTAAAGTCAGCAGCAGTGATGAGACAAGTGGTAAATAACAGAGGCAGAAACTCCAGACATGGTCAGAAGCAGAAAGTGGTTGGCAACAGAGGAAACTCTAGGCATGGTCAGATGTGTCATGGTCAGCAGAGAGATATAGGAAAAGAGGCATATCGAAGAGCAGTGGCAGGACTTGAATTGCACAGCAGATGACAACTGTCAGTGTCATGCTGTTCCTAGACATGGCTTGAACTAGCCTCAATTCAGCTGATGCTTCACTGCTAGACAACAGGGGTACCAAGGTAACTGCAGCATGGCGTGGCCAGGGCTCTCACATTGGTGCTACTGCTGATCACCCGTAGAGCAGTGCTGGCATGGTGGACAGGTGAGTAATGCACTATGACATCAGAAAAACCACGGGTGACAAATAAACCAGAATCTAATCTTAGATTTATAATTTATTAATGCGCAGTGAGGGGGTGCATTTGGAACCTACTGAACCCCCTCTAAATTTACTCTTATTTTGACATATTTATTTTTTCTTGATTGTCTATATTCAGTGTGCTTCAACTTCATCATAATATATACACAATCTTTGGATCCTTATGAAAATTTCTTGAGGACTACGGGAGGGGAACGGTGTTCTTTCTGCCCTGACCTGGAAATGAATGGATGTCACTGCTAAAATGTAATGTCCGTCTGTCGAATGACTACTAATTTGTACTAGGAATGTCAATTTAGAAAAGAGCAAATCTAATATATAAAGACTGTGTCTGCTCTACATCTGTATACGGGCTTTGTATTAGTCAGTATGTTTTTCAGTAGAGAACAGCATGTTCTCTTGGCTGGCTGAAAATCATGCAAGCTATAAAAGAGGCAAACAAATGTGTAATGAAAAACAAATGTGGAATAAAACAGAAGCCGACTTCTTTGACATTTGCTAGGTCAAAATAAATAGCTGCTGGATGGTGTGAAGGTGTAATGTTTCCAACAATGAGCGCTAGTAAAAAAATAAATGACTTTTATAATATATATGAACTTTTCTCCACTGCTGCAAAGCTTTCGCCAGCACCCCAAAATGAAAGGATGAAATACGATAAGGGTCAATGTAATAATTGACATAATCAGGTCTTCTGGACGTGCAAAATGTAAAGATGCAGCTGCAGTACAGATTGATCACAGGATACTTGAATGACATGAATGTACAATAAGGCTGATAGGTTCACCCTGCGGGCAGGATTTATCTAGGACTACTCTGGTTAGAAGGCTTTTGGTCAACTCCATCACCCCAAATACATTATCAGAAACAGAATCGTCCACTGGGGTTTTCTTGTGGATCAAGCAATATTTCAAGCAGATAATGGTCCTTCTTTATTTGATTTGACTTGTATTCCCATTTCCCATATTCACATACAATCTCTGCACCTGTATCTCTATCCTTTATAAGACACTGCCTAATAGTTGTGGCCCACACCACCCTCCTTTTTGGTTCAAGGCTGTTAAGTTGGTGTTCAGCTGTTTGAGTTTTTAGAGATTGTAAGCCGAACACCATTAATGTTGGGGGGGAAATGACAAAACTATTTGCCCCATTTTTCCACTTTTTATTTGATAAGTGCCTACAGGGGGGTCCTGGAAAAACAAACTAAATAAACCATACTCACAATTGGTGACTTGCTTGTTTCCTCCTCTGCAGCAGCAGCACCCCCTCCTTAAAAGGCAACCACTCCTTACCATGGTGATCTACATTGTTATACTCCTTTAAGGCTCTAGCTGTGTAATTTTCCTTTAAAGGGTAATTCCACTTTTAATGACATTTTTTAAAGTTTCTATAATTGTGTGGCAAAATTATGTAATCAATGTGCTAAGCTTATATGTTATTTAAAGTATTTTTGACTTTTTGCAATTCTTTGTTTTAAAATAAAACTATTTTACCTAGCAACAACTGGTGTGTTAAAAGTACAGATCACAAAAACTTGACAAAAAGGGACAGCCTGTGGTTGTCTAGCAATGGAACTCCCATGTAAGCCCTGCACTGATTGCACACCTTGCTACCTGGTCTACAGTTTAGCCTCAGGCTTTGTTCCCTGATGGATGTGAAGGATGTCTGTTCCAGTTGCTGACCCGAATCTATTCCACAACCCTCTCTGTGTATCTCCCTGGATTACTTGCCTGCCCTTCCTGCTGTTGACCCAAAGTGTGCTTTGAACCATGCTCAGATTTCTTCCTGCTCCTGCTAAAGGTTTAAACAGTGTTTATGCTCTGAGATCTGCTTACACGTTGCCAACTCAGATTGAACTGTTTTTTTACCTCTGAGATCTGCTTACATGTTGCCAACTTGGATTGAACTGTGTTCATGTCCTGAGTTCTGCTCACCTGTTGCCAACTCAAATTGAACTGTGACCATTCTGTGATCTGTTACACGTTGCCAACCCGGACAGAACTTGTCTTTGCTTACGCCTCATCCCCACGGGAGGAGTTCGCCCTCAGAAGTAAGCATGTTTTCCTGCATTTACAACTTACCGGCCTTCCTGTTGCTCACTGCCTGGGTAACCCTGTATCACTGTCAGGGGAACTCCGACTCAAGAGACAAAGGGAAGCCACCTTTGCATTCAGGACCCCAACCAAGTATGTGATATACATTCTTTCATGGAAATGGCAGGTACCCCCTTCTCTATCTCTGGTGTCCTGCCAGAGGAATGTTCACCACAAAAGGAGGCTTGGCTTCTGGTTACTCTCCTAGTGTTACAGGATTTTCTAAATATTTACTAACTTTAAACTTTACACACACTTATGAACTAGCGAAGGACCCCAAGGACCCCTACACCAGTTCAAATGGTAGGGGGTGGCAAACCTGCAAAAAGAGTGGCACACCAATGCCCTTGTCCAATTGATTGTACCCCTACCAGACACAGATGTAAAAAAGCCGGTGTGCTCCTGTCACCTCTGAAACAGAACCAGACCCAAGACCTCTCAGTGCTGAGCATTCCATAGCCTATGCTTGGAGGCAATATTTGGGTCATTCTTAATAGCTAACAACAATTAAACTAAAACATTTTTGTTTTGTGGCACAATTTGAGGTCTCGTTGTCTCTTTTTTCTCTCTCTTTTTACTTTTTAATGAGCATGTCCCTATAGCAACAATACATGTAATTTTCTCATGTGCTTTTATACAGTTAACCTTTTGTGAACTGGTAAGAGATCCATAAGACCCTATACCAGTTCACAAGACTCAGGGGGCTTGCCTTGCTAGCCGCAGTTGACTTGCCATCAACCCCCATCCCCCCAATTACCTGCCTCCCCAAAAGCCCAGGGGGGTAGAAGAGCCTGGGGCCACAAGGCTACACAGGCTTGTAGCCTTGTAGAGTGGGGGACTACAGAAGCTGGCCCCTGCACCCTGTTCCACAAGCCCCAGGATAGTTATGCTGGGAATGGGAAGCCCTATGCCATTTTTTGGAGGATTTTTAGGGGTATTAACTATTAAAAATAAAAAATATGGGGGGCCCAAGGGAGGGGGGACCCTGTGTCATTTTTTTAAATTAACCCTTTATGTCCCATCACTCAGCAGGTATAAAAGAACCTTAGAAGCAGCAAGAGAGCAGAAGCCAGTGATCAGTGATCTGTGAGGGACACAGTGCTTGGGGATGGATCGATGGAGGTAAGTTTTTAAAAAATAAAATAAAATATTTTATTCAAGTGTGTGTGTGTGTTTACATTTAACCCTTTGTGAACTGGTAAGGGATCCATGAGACCCCTCTACCAGTTCACAATGCTTGGGGTCTGGCAAGTCACCTGCGACTAGCGGGTGACTTGCCATTAACCCCCAGCCCCCCCCCCCATTACCTGCCTCCCCAAAGCCCAGGGGGCAGAAGAACTAAGGCCATTTAGGCTGTGTGGGCTTGAAGCCTGCAGTATGCATGCAATATGGTTTTCTTTATGCAAATAAATGTTCTATTTAAAATGAATGATTTTTTAAGTTGTTTTTTTTTAAGTTGTTTTACTTTCTCAGCAACAAAAAAAATGTAATTTTCCTGGAAATTCATGCAAACATCACAGTTAAACATTGCACAAAGTAGTGGAAAAATAGTCTATGGCCCTTATTCATCAAGCGATAGCGCCAGGTAGTGTCTGACGAGCGCCAGGTAGCGGCAGCTAACGGCGACTACCGACTCAAGTACGCCCGGCGGCGGTCACAATGACGCATTTATCAAGCAAAATGAGGCTAGCGCAGGCGAGAGCGACGGCTAACGCGGCATTCATCATGAAGCCGCCTGGACCGAACAGCGCCGCTGCAAATTCCCTCACAGCGCCAGGTATGAGCTGTCGCTCCCTGGCGATGTCCAATGCATTTCAATGGAGCAATCTATAATTATTCATAATTAATTGGTAATAATTTTTTTTTTTTTTTTTTAATGTCAAAAAATCGGAGAACACTTCTGCAATGTTAGGATTTATTTTTAAGTAAAAAAAAAAAAAAAAAAAAAATATGTGCAGAATTGATCTAACAGGTCTGAGATTAATGTATTCATATTACAAAATGATTCTAAAAACATGTATAATGTTACATTCAAAAAATATGGTTGTTTAGGGGTTAAAAACTAGTTAATACACATCGCCGCCAGCGCTCTGGGGTTTAAACAAGGAATGGACAGCGACAGCACATTCGGAGCGTGATTTGTTGATGAATATGAAGCTAGCCGTTCGCTCTGGCCATTCGTTGTCAGGCGCTCACATACAACGCTGGACCTGTGAAACAGCGACCCCTAAGCCCGTATTCAACATTACCGCACACCGACTGAGTCGCTGTCATCAAGCTAATGCCGGCCAAGCACAGCGAATACTGGCTGGCGCTGAAAAAATCACGCTACAGTCGCTCATCTGTCGCTACCTGGCGCTATTGATGAATCGGCCTCTAAGTGAAAGAGTTACAGTCACTTACTGTTGATTTTTCAACTACTGCTGGAAGTTTGTTCCAAGCATCTGCTACTCTTTCTGTAAAATAATATTTTCTAACATTGCTCCTGATCTTCCCCCCAACTAGCTTCAGGTTGTGTCCCCTTGTTCTTTCACTAAATTTCTTCTTAAAAACACTTCCCTCCTGAACCTTATTTAAACATTTTACATTTTTAAAGGTCCCAATCATGTCCCCTCTCACCCATCTTTCCTACAGACTGTGCAAATTAAAGTCTCTCCTGAAAAAAAGTTTCTCTTTTGAAAAATCCTGCCCATGAAAGGGCAGCGGCCACATGCTGGGCCAGGCCAGCACAGTGCCCAGCCAGGCCAGCAAGCAGGCAAGCGCACAAATCGCTCTGCCTGCAAAAAAAAAGAGGGATCTGTCTCAGCCTGCTATGGGATGATGGGGGTGGTTCTGCAACAGTCTGCTCTGGGAGAAGATGGGGGTCTTGTCACAGTCAGCTATGGGATGATGGAGGTTGTTCTGCAACAGTCTGCTCTGGGAGAAGATGGGGGTCTTGTCACAGTCAGCTATGGGATGATGGAGGTTGTTCTGCAACAGTATGCTCTGGGAGAAGATGGGGCTCTGTCACAGCCTACTAAGGCATGATAGGGGTTATTCTGCAACACAGTCTGCTATAAGAGAATATGGGGCTTTATCACAGTCTGCTATGGTTGGGATTCTGTGATTCTGTTACACAGTCTGTTATAGGGTTATGGGGGTTGTTATCATTTTTTAACAAAGGAATAAAAATATTAGTACTGTCTCTACCCCATTTTGTTCTCTCTTGTTTCTTCTGATACCCCTTAAAAAAGTAACATTTTATTATTTTTTTAAATTTATTTTTAATGTATGTATGTATTTATTTTTTGGTTTTATGTGACGACTTGGAGTACTTTCCCTATTGCATTTGTTCAGGGCAATCTCCCTGGTGTTACCCCCCCCCCCCCGATTTGCCCTCTGACACCCATAAACAATTAATATTTATTCTTTTTATTTACCCATGTATTTATTTAATTTTTGTTTTCTGTTATTATTTCAGTACTTTTTCTACCCCATTTTCTGTAGGACAATCGCCCTGTTGTACATGCCGATTTGCAGCCCTCTACCCCCATTTTACAACAAGTTCAGGTCCCCATTGATTTTAATAGGGTTCGGTTTCAGGTCAAGTCCGGGCACCCGAACCTCTATGGGTCCACTCATCACTACTTTTGATCCAATAATTGACCGATGCCCGATTCACAATTTTTCATAAATTTATTAGGAAAGCCTGGGTGGGTGTCTCTTAGCAGCTGTTAAACTAGTGATAATTTGTAATGGTAAATACAATAATATAGGTGTAGAAAAGGTATTTTTGTTATGTACTTTTATTTCTTTTTTAATGATTTGAATCCATCTGGCATTATTGCGGATCTAAAAATGCCTAATTCTAAAAAAACAAAATTCCTTTGGATACATTACAAATTGCACATTTGTAAAGACATTTTGATCTTTTATAGAATGTTACAACAGTAAAGGCCTTACTATAACCATAGATGGTAAAATCAAGGTTAATCTCTTTTTTCACCCACATTATTTGAGAAATCCATGGCTGGGAACATACATAGACATAGACATATTAAGTATGAAACACATGCTTGTTATTGTTCATCTTGAAGGGAATCTGGGTCAGTTATATAGATTGTGTGGTGCCTGAGGGAGCATGGGCTTTAGTTGTAATCCAATAATTGCGCACTGCGTTTTGACATCTGTCGAGTCCAATCTGTTTTTGAACAATGATACTTATGTCATCTGAAAAAGCTACAAATCTAGAGCTGTGTGGTAACACATTAATGTTTCACCCTATTCAGCATTTTGGGAAGTACATCACCTTTATGTATATACTTATTTGCAGACAAAACACAAGATTATTATTAATATTTTCAATTTATAATGCTCTGACATGTGACATGTTGCTGTATATTAAGAAGAAAATGACACCTGCAGAGACACAATAAAATGAGGCCCTACACAAGGGTGGTTGCTGGAGAATTGCACAAGGTCAGCGTGTAATTAAAATATGATATTGCAAGCTTAAAATTAGGAGCATGCTGGAGTAGGATAAACAGTTAAAAATAGGTGGTTTTTCAACTGATGCAGACACTGAGTAGCTTCAGGCCAAGTTGTTTTTTTGGCTCCTGTGTAGACAGCATCTTCAACGACTCATTTAAAGCAGAAGTCCAGTCTCTTTGTAACATTCCCCTGCCATGCCTCCCTCCCATTGCGATTAGGCAAGATGGGGGGGGGGGGGTTACAAAAAAAATAAGCACCTTTCCTTGCCCGGGATCCAGGGCTGTTCCCCCAGATGCTCGGATCTTGGGCACCGCCATCTTGGAGAGTATGAACAGAGTGACAGGTCAGTCATCCAATCCTGTGCTGAAGTGTGACTGTGCAGGTCATTCACTCAAGTCCAACTGCCACTCAGGTCTACGGCTGCCATTCAGTCCCACTCACCGCCGGAATCAGAACTGGAGGATTGTGGTGATCAGGTGAGTTGTCTTATTATTTTAATGCCCAAATTTAGCTTAGCACAGTGGGAGGACAGGGTGGCTTCAGGGTTACATAAAGCTTGGAGTTCCCCTTCAAGCAGTTGTACTCTCTTTCCTTACCCGCCTGACCCCCACCAAAAAACATTCCCCTATAGGAATCCTATATATACTCTTGCTCTATTTATCAGTTGCTATATAAGACTCACTCTGACTCCCAGGTTTATTTGCAAATGAATTGGGCCAGGGACAATGGTGAAGACCATACCACTAACTGCGACACCCAAGAGAGGCATCACAAGATCCTGTTTGAGGGGCACAGGTGCATTGTAGATATAGTCAGTTACGGTGTGACAGCTTCTGATACGTGTTGCTGGTATGGGGTTATACAACTGGTGAACTTGTACCTTATAAAAATCCTACTGTGATGGCATACTCCATATAAATATATATATATATATATATATATATATAAGAAAATATACTAGCAACAAATAGCCAATCCCCTACAAACTGTCCTCCTATTCCTGCCCCCCTTACCACCATTAAATAGGGGTTCTAGGAGATTTTCTCACCATGGGCAGGGCTGTGTTCACAAATTGAAGGCCATTAGGAAAATAGAGGTGCTGCTCTTTGATGAGTCTGTAAGTTGCAGTCAACATACTCCACATCCCACCTCAATCTATCCCCTCTCTAATCTCTCCTGTTCTCCTTACCTGTTTTCCCCTAATTTGAAATTTCACTTCTTGCCGGATTTCCTCTTGTTTTCCCCAGTGCACTGTGAGTTTGTTATACATTCATTAATTAGTCAGTAAATGGCACACTCCATATTATGCAATTATTGAATTGTATTTTAGATTAAGGTTGGGCTCCAATAATAGTTTTCCTTGTTGGACCCCAAGAATTATTTCCTCCTGTGACCCCAAGAATGTTTTTTCTCTGGTGGGCCCCAAGAATAATTTACTCTTGTGACCCTAAATTATTTCCTTGGACCCAAGGTGCTCTAGTCTGACCCTGCTGATACACTTGGGGCCCGATTTATCAAGCACTTATGCCAGACAATGCCATTTCAGTGAAACTTAGAGAAACATATGATTTATAATTTTTTCAGCATGTTCCTCCAACTCTAATGTTTTAGTATATGTGTTTCTTGCACTGTAGCAACATGTGCAAGTGTGCTAAAAAAATATAAATTATATTTTTCACCAATTTGCAGCAATGTGGCACTGTCTGGCATTAGTGCTTGATAAATCAGACCCAATGTTTAATATTTTGAAAGCATAAATTGGCTCTGCTTGTTAACTTTTGAAGCTTACCATGATCATTTGGTGCTAGTTGGGTTATTCAATATGCTGTGTACTGTTTGATTTTCTGCAACACGAGTTTTTGTCTTATTTATTCATTGTAGGTCTGGGGAGTACTGTGCACTCTGCCTATTAATGCATGTTTACTACAGTATTACATTACTAAAAGAAGTGCTTCTCAGTAGAAGGATTATTGCTTAGGAGAGCTGCTACTATTTTCAACACTTGAAACCCCCAGGCATGTCACCATTTTTCTTTTTTTTAAAATCCCCTACACCTGATTAAAACATGTTCTGCCATTAAAGAGTTGTGTAATGGGCGATGGAGGCGTTTAGTGCCTCCGTAGCTCTTTGATGCTCTATATTTACCACTGAAACATTCTGTAGCCGGAGGGAGCAATGTAGTTGTACAAGGACATGATGTAGACAACACATTGCTCAACATATCAGCACATGATACAACATTATACGCCCATGTGCTTGCCCATATCCAATAGATACAACTGACAAGATATATTGTGTTAAGCATCCAACAATCCATAATCACCAATAGAGATGAGCGAACTTTTGAAAAATTCGATTCGGCTGATTCACCGAATTTTCCGGGAAAAATCGTTTCGGTCCGAATTTATTTGCGACGAATCAATATTAAAAACAGCTATTTCTGGGCGTCCAAGAGCCTCCATAGGGTTGCAGAACGTTTTGCTTGGCTGTAACATGCATAGGATGCATGCTGGGTTAGTGAAATACTATTGTAAAGAAATATGACATGCAGATCAGAGGCGTCGCTATTAGATTCGCTGACGCAGAGCGGCACAATTACAGAGCCTTGAGGTGGCATCAGCATGATGAGCCCATATATTGCCTGAAAGACACACAGTGGCATTGGCAGCAGCATGGGGAGCCCATATATTGCCTAAAAAACACACCCTGAATTTGGCAGCAGCATAGGGAGCCCAAATATTGCCTGAAAGACACACTCTGGACTTGGCAGCAGCATAGGGAGCACATATATTGCCTGAAAACACACCCAGGAGTTGGCAGCAGCATTAGGAGCCCATATATTGCCTGAGAGACACACCCAGGAGTTGGCAGCAGCATAGGGAGACCATATATTGCCTGAAAGACACACCCTGGAGTTGGCAGCAGCAGGAGCCTAACAATTGCTTGAAAGAGACACTGGAGTTGGCAGCAGGATCCCAAAAATTGGCCTAAAGACACACTGGAGTTGGCAGCAGCAGGAGTCCAAACATTGGCTGAAAGAGACACTGGAGTTGGCAGCAGGAGTCCAAACATTGGCTGAAAGGGACACTGGAGTTGGCAGCAGCAGCAGCAGCAGCAGGAGTCCAAACATTGGCTGAAAGAGACACTGGAGTTGGTAGCAGGAGCCCAAAAATTGGCCAAAAGACACACTGGAATTGGCAGCAGCAGCAGGAGCCCAAACATTGCTTGAAAGAGACACTGGAGTTGGCAGCAGGAGCCCACAAATTGGCCTAAAGACACACTGGAGTTGGCAGCTGCAGCAGCAGGAGCCCAAACGTTGCTTGAAAGAGACACTGGAGTTGGCAGCAGGAGCCCAAAAATTGTCCTAAAGACACACTGGAGTTGGCAGCAGGAGCAGCAGGAGCCCAAACATTGGATGAAAGAGACACTGGAGTTGGCAGCAGGAGCCCAAAAATTGGCCAAAAGACACACTGGAGTTGGCAGCAGCAGCAAGAGCCCAAACATTGCTTGAAAGAGACACTGGAGTTGGCATCAGGAGCCCAAAAATTGGCCTAAGGACACACTGGAGTTGCCAGCAGCAGCAGGAGCCCAAACATTGCTTGAAAGAGACACTGGAATTGGCAGCAGGAGCCCAAAAATTGGCCTAAAGACACACTGGAGTTGGCAGCAGCAGCAGGAGCCCAAATATTGGCTGAAAGAGACACTGGAGTTGGCAGCAGCAGGAGCCCAAACATTGGCTGAAAGAGACACTTGAGTTGGCAGCAGCAGCAGCAGGAGCCCAAACATTGCTTGAAAGAGACACTGGAGTTGGCAGCAGGAGCCCAAAAATTGGCCTAAAGACACACTGGAGTTGGCAGCAGCAGCAGCAGGAGCCCAAACATTGGCTGAAAGAGACACTGGAGTTGGCAGCAGCAGGAGCCCAAACATTAGCTGAAAGAGACACTGGAGTTGGCAGCAGCAGCAGCAGGAGCCCAAACATTGGCTGAAAGAGACACTTGAGTTGGCAGCAGCAGCAGCAGGAGCACAAACATTGCTTGAAAGAGACACTGGAGTTGGCAGCAGGAGCCCAAAAATTGTCCTAAAGACACACTGGAGTTGGCAGCAGCAGGAGTCCAAACATTGGCTGAAAGAGACACTGGAGTTGGCAGCAGGAGCCCAAAAATTGGCCAAAAGACACACTGGAGTTGGCAGCAGCAGCAGGAGCCCAAACATTGCTTGAAAGAGACACTGGAGTTGGCAGCAGGAGCCCACAAATTGGCCTAAAGACACACTGGAGTTGGCAGCTGCAGCAGCAGGAGCCCAAACATTGCTTGAAAGAGACACTGGAGTTGGCAGCAGGAGCCCAAAAATTGTCCACTGGAGTTGGCAGCAGGAGCAGCAGGAGCCCAAACATTGGATGAAAGAGACACTGGAGTTGGCAGCAGGAGCCCAAAAATTGGCCAAAAGACACACTGGAGTTGGCAGCAGCAGCAGGAGCCCAAACATTGCTTGAAAGAGACACTGGAGTTGGCATCAGGAGCCCAAAAATTGGCCTAAAGACACACTGGAGTTGCCAGCAGCAGCAGCAGGAGCCCAAACATTGCTTGAAAGAGACACTGGAATTGGCAGCAGGAGCCCAAAAATTGGCCTAAAGACACACTGGAGTTGGCAGCAGCAGGAGCCCAAATATTGGCTGAAAGAGACACTGGAGTTGGCAGCAGCAGGAGCCCAAACATTGGCTGAAAGAGACACTTGAGTTGGCAGCAGCAGCAGCAGGAGCCCAAACATTGCTTGAAAGAGACACTGGAGTTTGCAGCAGGAGCCCAAAAATTGGCCTAAAGACACACTGGAGTTGGCAGCAGCAGCAGCAGCAGCCCAAACATTAGCTGAAAGAAACACTGGAGTTGGCAGCAGCAGCAGCAGCAGGAGCCCAAACATTGGCTGAAAGAGACACTTGAGTTGGCAGCAGCAGCAGCAGGAGCACAAACATTGCTTGAAAGAGACACTGGAGTTGGCAGCAGGAGCCCAAAAATTGTCCTAAAGACACACTGGAGTTGGCAGCAGCAGGAGCCCAAACATTGGCTGAAAGAGACACTGGAGTTGGCAGCAGGAACCCAAACATTGGCCTAAAGACACACCCTGGAGTTGGCAGCAGCAGCAGCAGGAGCGCAAAAATTGGCCTAAAGACACACCCTGGAGTTGGCAGCAGCAACAGGAGCCCAAAAAATGGCCTAAAAACACACTGGAGTTGGCAGCAGCAGCAGGAGCCCAAACATTGCTTGAAAGAGACACTGGAGTTGGCAGCAGGATCCCAAAAATTGGCCTAAAGACACACTGGAGTTGGCAGCAGCAGGAGTCCAAACATTGGCTGAAAGAGACACTGGAGTTGGCAGCAGCAGGAGCCCAAACATTGGCTGAAAGAGACACTTGAGTTGGCAGCAGCAGCAGCAGGAGCCCAAACATTGCTTGAAAGAGACACTGGAGTTGGAAGCAGGAGCCCAAAAATTGGCCTAAAGACACACTGGAGTTGGCAGCAGCAGCAGCAGGAGCCCAAACATTGGCTGAAAGAGACACTGGAGTTGGCAGCAGCAGCAGCAGGAGCCCAAACATTAGCTGAAAGAGACACTGGAGTTGGCAGCAGCAGCAGCAGGAGCCCAAACATTGCTTGAAAGAGACACTGGAGTTGGCAGCAGGAGCCCAAAAATTGTCCACTGGAGTTGGCAGCAGGAGCCCAAAAATTGGCCAAAAGACACACTGGAGTTGGCAGCAGCAGCAGGAGCCCAAACATTGCTTGAAAGAGACACTGGAGTTGGCATCAGGAGCCCAAAAATTGGCCTAAAGACACACTGGAGTTGCCAGCAGCAGCAGCAGGAGCCCAAACATTGCTTGAAGGAGACACTGGAATTGGCAGCAGGAGCCCAAAAATTGGACTAAAGACATACTGGAGTTGGCAGCAGCAGGAGCCCAAATATTGGCTGAAAGAGACACTGGAGTTGGCAGCAGCAGGAGCCCAAACATTGGCTGAAAGAGACACTTGAGTTGGCAGCAGCAGCAGCAGGAGCCCAAACATTGCTTGAAAGAGACACTGGAGTTGGCAGCAGGAGCCCAAAAATTGGCCTAAAGACACACTGGAGTTGGCAGCAGCAGCAGCAGCAGGAGCCCAAACATTGGCTGAAAGAGACACTGGAGTTGGCAGCAGCAGCAGCAGGAGCCCAAACATTAGCTGAAAGAGACACTGGAGTTGGCAGCAGCAGCAGCAGCAGCAGCAGGAGCCCAAACATTGGCTGAAAGAGACACTTGAGTTGGCAGCAGCAGCAGCAGGAGCAAAAACATTGCTTGAAAGAGACACTGGAGTTGGCAGCAGGAGCCCAAAAATTGGCCTAAAGACACACTGGAGTTGGCAGCAGCAGGAGCCCAAACATTGGCTGAAAGAGACACTGGAGTTGGCAGCAGGAGCCCAAACATTGGCCTAAAGACACACCATGGAGTTGGCAGCAGCAGCAGCAGCAACAGGAGCCCAAACATTGGCCTAAAGACACACCCTGGAGTTGGCAGCAGCAACAGGAGCCCAAAAAATGGCCTAAAAACACACTGGAGTTGGCAGCAGCAGCAGGAGCCCAAACATTGCTTGAAAGAGACACTGGGGTTGGCAGCAGGAGCCCAAAAATTGGCCTAAAGACACACTGGAGTTGGCAGCAGCAGCCCAAATATTGCCTTAAAGACACACTCTGGACTTGGCAGCAGCAGAAGGAGCCCATTATTGCCTGAAAACCACATTGGAGTTGGCAGCAGCATTAGGAGCCCATATATTGCCTGAAAGACACACCCTGGAGTTTGCAGCAGCATGAAGAGAACATATAAAGATTTTCGGCACATATATCTTATTCAAAGAATATTAATAAAAAAATAAGACTAACGTAAAGCCTTTTCTCAATAATTACTTGTGGTCTAATGCGGAGGAATGTCTGTAACTGGAGAGCAGCGCCTTAAATCTGTTTCGCGCTATCCATATTTCTTTAGTGTTGGTCTGGCCCCATGATCAATCTACTATAATGCATCAGGCATTGGTGGGTGGAAATCTTGGCTGATCCATGCCCGATTCATTTCCACACAGGCCAGTCTCTCAAAAAAATAATTTTTCAAGCGTACTGGAGCACATTGAATTGCTCTCATCAGAGCATCACATACGCACATCTAAGAGTTTCATCACTTTGTCCCTGTTAAAGTCTTCAGGGCCTAGTTACTACTTAGTGAAAGGCCACAGATAGTTACACACCTGCTGCTGTTATCGACAAATCCTGCTTTAAGTGTAGTGTAGCGTTTTGTCCTCCCCTCATATAGGCACTAAGTATGTCAGGCAGAGAAGTGCCAGGATGGGCACAGAGAAGTTGCAGAGGTCTAAATTCATCAAGCAGAGGTTGCAGCAGACTAGGGGTGAGTGGCACCAGGAGTCTCAGTGAGAGGCCTGATCTCCAGGTATCAGCTAGCGGTCGTGTCTGCTGGCAATTTGACAACGTGACTTTCTTTACAAAATGCAACCAGTTAATAGACAGGTACTCTTGAAATATTAATGCTAGTGTTTGGGATGCCCCCTCCCCACATAGAGAAGTTGGCTCCTTTGATAGTGGAAAAGTGACATTGATTACAAAATCCAACCAGATAATAGACAGGTAGTCTTGAAATATTTATGCTAGTGTTTGGGATACCCCCTGCTCACATACATAGGTGGCCTCCCTTGATTGTGGAAAAGTGACGTTAATTATAAAATGCAAGCAGTTATTAGACAGGTAGTCTTGAAATATTTATGCTAGTGTTTGGGATGCCCAGTGGCCAGGGGTTTTTACAGCAGACACAAAAACAATTAAAACTGTACTCTAGTTAGATGAAATCCCCTTTAAGAGCTGCTTGTGTGTAACAGATAGAGTTACATGTGCAAACATGGCATGCCCAGTGGGCAGGGGTTTTTACAGCAGACACAAAAAACAATTAAAACTGTGCTCTAGTTAGATGAAATCCCCTTTAAGAGCTGCTTGTGTGCAACAGATAGGGTTAAATGTGCTAATGATGGGATGCCCAGTGGGCAGGGGTTTTTACAGTAGACACAAAAACAATTAAAACTGTGCTCTAGTTAGATGAAATCCGCTTTCAGAGCTGCTTGTGTGTAACAGATTGTTGTGGAATAGCAGGCAGATTCTGCAATCCTGAACTGCTTTGGGGTGACCATCTTGCTATACACAAGAGACCTGCTTCTGAAAAACAGAGCCCCATAGTCAAAATTGCCTAAAAGCTCTGTGTAATCATCCCCTATTTCTACCCAGAAGTACAAAGCCATCAGCTGTAATGACTATCATTGCCCTGCTCACAGCAGATCATCTGCAGCAGTCATCTCTTTAGAGGTACATTGTAACAGCACCCCTCTCACACAGAATTTCTTTGCTACGTTAGCTGTTTATCCAGTGTTTGTGTGTGTGCGCAACCAGATATACCAGCTTCCCTGTGTTTCTGAGGCATATCTCTCTCTCAGTTTTGTGTGGGCTGCTGCTAGTACAGCTCTCCCCTCATGCTCATGTGTAAGCAGGACTGTCAGCTGTGCAGCAAGCTGGCCATCCCCATGAAGTTCAGGAGCACAGAATCAGGGTTAAGCCTGCTGAAACAGCTTACGCCAATGATTATTGGGGGGTGTTAGAGGTGCAATTTACGAAACTTTATGTTTTGACTGAAGGTCTGCTTTAAAGCTAGTAGTTCAAACATATATACTTCAATATAACACAGTGCCACAGATGGCAACTGCACCATGTATATAAACAATAGAAAACATAGTAGTAATACAAACTCCTCAAATCAGGTGGTTGTATCTGGGGCATCAGGTAAGTAGGGAGATTTTGATTGATACTTTTGATTTATATTTGAACTATTTTTTTTCATGAAACGCTTGGTGGCAAATATTTTTTTCTGTGTGCCAGGCTAGCTTCTCGTATGGCCAGCATGAGTTAATAAAAACATTGTGCTTCAAAGCTTAAATGAATGACAAAACCGTCATTGTATTGTAGAGGCTGAGCGGTCATGGTAAATTGTACATGAGTCAACAGTTTACACCAGCGTCCTGATTGTTCATCTAGCAATCCACAGGGCTACGCTCAAGACTCCAGCCACAATAGAAGCAATGACATCATTTTGGAACCTCATAGTGGGTAACTCTTTGTAGTGGACCAGTGAAAGAGAAGAAGAATAAACATGGATGCCAATAAAATAACATTAGTTCAGTAGCATAATAAAAATGTCACCTAAAGGTGGTGACCACCAGACACAAGAGGATTCTTAACCAATGCCATTCTGGTTCCTGTGACATTGTTGGTTTTCAAGTTACAAAAAACAGCTTTATTTTTGACCACCGAAGTAAGAAGGAAACATTAAATCAAATATTCATAGGGTAAAGACAAAATGAGCAAAAACAAAACAGTTAACTCAGCTTGTGAATAAAATTGTATTTGCTTTACTATTTTGCTTTACTTTTTTTTTGCAGTGGTAAGATTAGACTGCAAGACGACCTTTACATAAGTTCAGACCTATTTTTAATTTTATATTTACATTGTAAATGACACACTGAATATGAATAATTTGACCCACAAAATGTCTACAAATGTAGCGTTACCATAATATATCAATAATCATTCAAAGTCCACTTTCAAGGGCAATTTTGAAAGTGTATATTTTTTGTGCTAAAAGGATGTCACCAAGGTGGTGAGCTGATGTTTTTTATATGGTGTTTATAGAACTCACATCTCTCATCTTGTACACTTTAACTAGCTTACACAAACCTGCATCCCTACATTCACATCAACTACAACCTAAAGCAGCAGTACTCAACTAATGGAACGGGGTCCGAATGCCGACCCTTTAGTTGATCGGCGATGAAGTGCTTAGTCTCCCCGGCAGTGTCATGGCTCCTTGGCACCTAGCATTCCAATATGAAGTTTTGCATGGACGGGAAGTGGCATTGCAAGGTACACACAAACTTTGTTTCTCTGTGGCTTTTCCCCATCCAATCCTTTCACGCTGCCCCAGCTCAGCCCCATCTATCTCTGTCCTACCATCTCATCCCCCCAGCCTAACCCCATCCATCCCTGTTCCGCCATCTCTGCCCCATCCATCTCCACCCCCCCCCCCCCCCAGATCAGCCCCATTCCTTCCTGTCACCCCAGTTTTATTGCATCCATCCTTGGAAAGGTGCATCCTCCACTGACATAGGAGAGGATTCTTTACTGTAAGAGCAGTGAGACTAAAGAACTCTCTGCCAGGGGAGGTGGCCATGAAGAATACACTAAAATAGTTGAGATGTGGCCTGGATGCCTTCTTGGCATGTAATAACATTACCGGCTATGGCTACTAGACCACAGGAAGAGATAAACAGGTTGAACTGGTACTAAAATTTTTATTCAGCCTTACATACTATGTTACTATGTAACACAGCAAGGAGCTGACCAGCTTTTTAAAATGTAACAACAGAACTTGGTCCTGAAATTACATTGTGCAGTATAAAAGGAAAGGGCAGCAGCACTAGTTTTAAAACTCACAGCCCACATTCAGTGCTGCTGATGTGTACTATTATACTCGTTCCCATTATTTTAATATGTAAGATCAGATTTAGGCATCCAGTTTATCAGTTGGAATAATGTAATATCAAAACATACTTACCTTACATCAAACACAGCGGGTCTATTTCGGTATTCACTCCCAAAATGAGTATTTGCTGATGTTTACTCCCATTCCATAGTCATGCTTTCGGCTGTCTCTCTAGTCAGGTTACCTTCTGTGGCCTGAATTCCACTGCCCTGTCTGTTTACTCTAGCCTTTGTGTAGCAGAAAAACACAGGTATCATTAATTTTTAATTTTATGTAAGTAAACACCTTTTCTAGTGATTTTTTTCCTTGGTGCAATTCAGCACCATATTTATCTGTGCAATTTTTGAAAACATTTGGTGCTAAATTTCAATGCAATCAACCCTAAAGTGCTAGAAACTTTGTCCAGATAGAGGAGGGGTGCACAACCTTTTTTGGTTTAAGGGCCACATTGTCATGCTTATTATTTGGTGAAGCCAGTGTGACTTTCAATATGCATTGACGCGTGGATTTCAACATGCATCCCGGTGAGCTTCTTAGGATTTAAACATAAAAAGTGCAAAAAAAAAAGGTTTTTTACCTTTTCCCCAGAAATGACCTGTACTGGGGCATTTTTACAGGTGCTTTTTTTTAAGTTTGGAAATAACAGTACTTTATGGGCTATGCTAAAGAGTTAGCATTTTTTTTGCATAGCCCATAGGGTTCTGTATTTTCCAAATTCCCCAAAAAATACATACCTTGTAGGAAAAATCATGTACCTAACCTGTAAAAAGGCCCCATCACAAGAACAGTTCATTTTTGGGGAAAACATTGTGTCTACATGCTCACCAAATGCAGGTTGGGAAGCAGTGAGAAGAGTAGAGGTGGGCGGAGGTTGGAAGAGGTGAGTTGGGAAGCAGTGAGAAGAGTAGAGGTGGGCGGAGGTGGGAAGTTGTGAGTTGGGAAGCAGTGAGAAGAGTAGAGGTGGGCGGAGGTGGGAAGTTGTGAGTTGGGAAGCAGTGAGAAGAGTAGAGGTGGGCGGAGGTGGGAAGTTGTGAGTTGGGAAGCAGTGAGAAGAGTAGAGGTGGGCGGAGGTGGGAAGTTGTGAGTTGGGAAGCAGTGAGAAGAGTAGAGGTGGGCGGAGGTGGGAAGTTGTGAGTTGGGAAGCAGTGAGAAGAGTAGAGGTGGGCGGAGGTGGGAAGTTGTGAGTTGGGAAGCAGTGAGAAGAGTAGAGGTGGGCGTAGGTGGGAAGTTGTGAGTTGGGAAGCAGTGAGAAGAGTAGAGGTGGGCGGAGGTGGGAAGAGGTGAGTTGGGAAGCAGTGAAAAGAGTAGTGGTGGGCAGAGGTGGGAAGAGATGAGTTAGGAAGCAGTGAGAAGAGTAGAGGTGGGCAAAGGTGGGAAGAGATGAGTTAGGAAGCAGTGAGAAGAGTAGAGGTGGGCAAAGGTGGGAAGAGATGAGTTAGGAAGCAGTGAGAAGAGTAGAGGTGGGCAGAGGTGGGAAGAGGTAAGTTGGGCAGAAATATGTTGGGAAGAGGTAAGCAGGGGCAAGGTGGGAACTGGTGACAGGAGGTAAATAGAGGTGAGGTGAGAAAAGCAGAAGTAGAGGAGGACATAGGTGATTTAAAGATAGAAAGAGGTGTGACAGAGAAAGGGAAGATGGGAACAGGTGGGTCAAGGTGGGATGGGAAAATGTAGGCTAAGCAAAGGTACAGATAGTGCAAATGATTTCAAGCCCTTCCACAATTAAAAAATGTGCCTGATTTTGGGCTATGACGTGTAGACACTGTATTGCCAACCTTTCCCAGCACTCTACTCATTGTTTAGATGCCGTGTTTGCAGCAATGTCAAGTAACGCTCAAAATGTCTTCTGCAACCTGATAGCAACACGTGTGTCACCCACCTCTATAGAGCAGTTCATCTGTGCCTGACATTTTGCTTCAGGAATTAGTGATGTACTCCCTCCAGTAGCCAGCTTTTTAAACTCCCTAACAAAGGGGAACTGGCGGTCTCAACTGAGGGCAGCCTTGTGGGAAAGTGTTGAGTATTTCTACACTGAGGAGCCACAGGAGAAAGTCATATAACTATATTATATCTATATAAATATCTCTATAAATATACATATATATATAGACATCTGTGACGTCCTTAATAAAGCCTTACTATATAATCTTTTCTGCTGTTGATTCTCATGATTACACTTAATTTGTGTTCAGTGTGACACTTCCAAATAACAAGGAACTTTTCTGGCAGCTCCAAATGATTTTTTTCTGGCTGATGATCTACACAATTAAAAAGAGATGAAGAGATGAGACCATAACAGTTGTTTCCAAGACACCATTTATTCTTTTACAGAGCCCCCCCCCCCCACCCTTGCCTTATTTTCCCGGCACACGCCTCTGCCATCACTTCCACATCATTCATTTGAATCTGAAAGTATAATCTTTGTCAAACAGCCCACGGCAACTCAAGACATTTAAACAGGCCCCAGCCCATCAAAAGTGCTTTGTATCCTCAAGTAGACATTGCTCTACCATCTGGAAGATTAGGAGACAGAAGCGTGTACAGAGTGTGTGCGTTTTGGCTTAGGAAGCTAGAATGGGCACTCAGAGGGTTGTGAGTTTGGTGGCTTGTTCTGAGATGGACAGATGCAGCGTAGCCCTCAGAGGTGTGTTAGCTGTTCTGATCATCTTCACAATGCTTAACATAGGTGGGACCTTATTCATGCTGTTGCAA
Source organism: Gastrophryne carolinensis (assembly GCA_027917425.1). Taxonomy (NCBI): domain Eukaryota; kingdom Metazoa; phylum Chordata; class Amphibia; order Anura; family Microhylidae; genus Gastrophryne; species Gastrophryne carolinensis. The sequence goes on from CM051238.1 coordinate 301,965,364, forward strand.
TGGAGAGACATTTCTTCCAGACTAAAGGACATGGAATCCTATCAAAGACCATCCCAGGAGGACCTACTGACAGCTCGACTGAGTGAACTGGTATCAGAGATAAAGGAAAAAGACAATGAAGACCCAGCAACTCAGGTGATCAGAAACAAAAGGAGTCATCATCACCAAAGGCCACGAGAGAATTATATTCGCGCAGAAAATGAAGACATGCTCATGATGATGACATATTCAATGATCCCGGTAAAGTAATTTGGATTTTACACCACTCTAAAGTATAAATATTAATGATGAATTATAATTGAATAAAATACAGGGAAAAATCCTAAATTAGCAGGAGGAGAGTTAGAAAGTGTTATGTATTATTCTACTAACAGCTGTGTATGCCTGGACTAGGTAAAGCTAATAAGTCTATTATCAGTTTCAGTATGCCTGGAATAGACACAGGTCCCAAAATAAATTGGAAATAAGGATCTTATTCTACTGTTAGATCTTTTATATATGCTAGTTATATTTGTAATAAAATGTATCAATATATATTTTTTTTATTTTAATCATCATTCTGATAGAAAAAGTGATGGGGAAAAGTTACCTCAAGGAATTAAATTCTGGATTATGTTAAAAAGAACCTTATTGGCTGCCTGGCCGCTACTTTTTGCTGATCTACCTGTCCATGGAAGAATTTTACAAACATGATTAAAAAAAAAAAAAAATATATATATATATATATATATATATATATATATATATAAGGATAGGAAGATATATTTAATCCAACCTACAAAAATGTGACAATGCATGTCAAATTCTGATTAAAAATTGCAGCATTCTGCATAATAAATGTGTTACAAAAAACTTTTTACAGTACCAGCAAATAATAATAGCTTAAAAAATCATAAAATATGCTAAATGATGGGTTACTTATTGTGGAAGCTCAGAGGGTGGTGAGAACCAGGTGACAAATCACAAGGACTGGAGGGCGATCAGCAGCAGGAGATGACCCATTTGTGGCAGCGAGGGCTGCAAGGTGACATCATGTGACTCACTACTTTGGGGCCAACCACTAACCTTGGGCCAGCCCTGGGTACTTATTATTAATAGTATTTGGGGACAAACACTCTGCACAAAAGCCAGTTATATTAAGAAACACAGGAAACCTTGTTCTGGAATTCTCCAACTGTCCTTGTCATTCAGCAAAAACATACTTGATTTTGATTTTTGATTGTGATCATACCTTGTCTGGATATCAGAGTAAGGGACAGAAAGCCCACACTTCAGGATGGCGTGATGACAGGGACAAGAACATAGGTACCACTTGACATAGAAGTAAACCCGTGAGACCCCTATACCAGTTAATTAACCTTTCAGAATCTGCACAGACCCGCTATGGCTGCAAGTCTTCCTATTCTTTTTTTAACACTTCAAGATGTGAATAATCTCCTAAATGTAATACTGTATGTTCATCTATTTGGATTATGTGTTCATATGAGAAGAACCTTCCTGTCTCACGTCGAGAGAACTTCCTTTGTGAAAATGTCTGCACCTCACCTGTTTAATGTTATCACAGTTATTAGTGGCAAGAGCTTTACCTTCTCTTTCTGCTTACAGCAGAGAAAAGGTCATCACCAAGTCTGTATTTAGGGTTCAGGCCACTCTAGGCACCCAAAGAACAAGAGACCCCTTAATGTCAAAGCACACCACACCCCACCCCACCCAGAGCCGTATTTAAGGTTCTTGCTGCCCTAGGCACTATTGAAGTTAGCGCCCCCTTAAAGGAGCAGTATCGCAAATTTTTCTTGGTGACTTATATTTAAATGGTACTTTGAATGTAGGTAGGTGTTGGAGTAAGAATTACAAATTTAGAAAAAAATTGATGTGTGTGTTGAGCAGCTGGAGACTAATAGCTCATGTTTATGTCTTCTGAGTGTCGGAGCCCGACATTCTGGCCTGTTCCATGCTGAGGAGAGGGGTGAAACAATGTATCAGAAGTTTCAGCTGTTCAGTGCTGGCAGCCGTCCAGCATAAGATAACAACATTGCAACATTGCATGGCCAGAACGTATATATCTAAATCAGAGAGAAAAGCTCTAGAAGTCATTTAGATGATTTTGACAGTTTTCCCTTCATGTTGGCTCTGCTGCAGAATCTTTCAGTTTACCATTTTCTCTTTCATATTCTTATTTTTTATTTTTCCATATGATCTTTCTTTCAGCTTTGTGTGTTTTGAGCAAAGCCCAACCCAGGATTTTCACTATCTGGAGTTTTGTTTTGTGCCCCTAGGGGCATCCCGATTTGGGATGCCCTGATATGTGAAATCCCCAAGTTCGCCTGTGAAAACGTACCTTTCCCTGTCCCACAGCGCATGTGCAGGCTCTCATCCAATCAGCGCTGTTTGCACGTAGATGGGGAGCCTGAGCAGTAACCTTCCTGGCCGCCCGGCCTGTCTAAATGACTATCTGCGTGAGCGCGCCAGAAAAATGGGGGGATCTGTGGTTATCCAGGGGTTGTTTCACACAGTGGGGCATCCTGATTTAGAATGCCCAAGGGGCAAGGTCAATGGCCGAGTCTTATAGACTTCAGGGTCGGCCACTCAGGGTTTTGTTCCACTTTAATACCTTTAGATTTTCCTGAACAGTTATTCAAAGAAGAATTTCAGTCGTTTTCAGTCAGTTTAGTTTATTTTGTATAGATTTTACACATTTGAGTCACCTGGTCTCACCTCACACACACACAGCCGTTACCACTGATTACAGTGTCAGCCTCTGAGGTAAAGTGTTGCTAGGAGACCAGTGGGCTAAATGAAGCAGCTCACTAAATACAACCCAGCAGATCCCCCTATTCAGCAAATGGACGGAGCCATTGTCATTATACAATTTAAAAGAGAGGCATATATTTTTTCCTTTTTCTATCGCCAGATTATTTATACACATGTTATAAGCTATTGTGTGGCTATTAAATTATTTATCTTTTTTAATGCAAATTTCGCGATACTGCTCCTTTAAAGCAGAATTCTGCCCCTCAGTGGACTATACTCAACTGATGGAGGATGGGTCTGCAGGAGGCACTGGAAGCTACAGCACAAACTGAGGCAGCCAGCGTCACTTCCAGTAAGAAGCCTTGGATGCTCTGGCTTCTGGTCCCTGAACCAACCCAATCCCTCACCTCCTAATTGCTGCTGCTTGTGCCTCATTTAATATGAAGCCCTGGCTGCTGTAGTTGTAGTAGTACCTGTGAGTCTGCTCTAAAGTGGAATAAAAACCTGCACGGCCGGCCCTGGAATTGAAAAGATTCCAGGGCCGGCCACTGGCCTTCCCCCCAGGGCCTCCCGAGTTGTGGTGCCCACTGTGTAAAACTCATAAAGACCAGAAGACTCACCTTTGAGGAGCCGTGTGCTGTGTAATTCAGCAAACACCTCTGACTGTTTACAATCCCCGGCGTCCTCGGGTTGTGCATGTGCGCCCCCCCCCAGTCACTCAGATAGGCCGGAGCACGCCTGCTGCTGGGGGTGAAGCCGTCCCAATTGCAGCTGTTTGCTGAATTACATATGCACAGCAAATTGCTCTGATTGGCTGTGCACCCAGCATGTACCGGAGGAAGGAAAATAGAGAGAGGAGGAGAGAATGAGGAATAGAGAAAGAATGAGGGAATATGGAAAGGAGGGAATGTGCAAAAGAGAGAAAGGAGGGAATATGGAAAAGAGAGTAAGGAGGGAAATGTGTAAAAGAGAGAAAGGAGGGAATATGGAAAAGAGAGTAAGGAGGGAAATGTGGAAAAGAGAGAAAGGAGGGAATGTGGAAAAGAGAGAAAAGAGGGAAATGTGTAAAAGAGAGAAAGGAGGGAATGTGGAAAAATAGAGAAAGGAGGGAATATGGAGAAGAGAGAAAGGAGGGAATGTGGAAAAGAGAGAAAGGAGGGAAATGTGTAAAAGAGAGAAAGGAGGGAATGTGGAAAAGAGAGTAAGGAGGGAAATGTGTAAAAGAGAGAAATGAGGGAATGTGGAAAAGAGGGAAATGTGGAAAAGAGAGAATGGAGGGAATGTGGAGAAGAGAGTAAGGAGGGAATATGGAAAAGAGAGAAAGGAGGGAACGTGGAAAAGAGAGAAAGGAGAGAAATGTGTAAAAGAGAGAAAGGAGGGAATGTGGAAAAGAGAGTAAGGAGGGAAATGTGTAAAAGAGAGAAATGAGGGAATGTGGAAAAGAGAGAAAAGAGGGAAATGTGGAAAAGAGAGAATGGAGGGAATGTGGAAAAATAGAGAAAGGAGGGAATATAGAGAAGAGAGAAAGGAGGGAATGTGGAAAACAGAGAAAAGAGGGAAATGTGTAAAAGAGAGAAAGGAGGGAATGTGTAACAATAGAGAAAGGATGGAATATGGAGAAGAGAGAAAGGAGGGAATGTGGAAAAGAGAGAAAGGAGGGAAATGTGTAAAAGAGAGAAAGGAGGGAATGTGGAAAAGCGAGTAAGGAGGGAAATGTGTAAAAGAGAGAAATGAGGGAATGTGGAAAAGAGAGAAAAGATGGAAATGTGGAAAAGAGAGAATGGAGGGAATGTGGAAAAATAGAGAAAGGAGGGAATATGGAGAAGAGAGAAAGGAGGGAATGTGTAAAAGAGATAAAGGAGGGAAATGCGTAAAAGAGGGAAAGGGGGGAATGTGTAAAAGAGAGAAATGAGGGAATGTGGAAAAATAGAGAAAGGAGGGAATGTGGAGAAGAGAGAAAGGAGGGAATGTGGAAAAGAGAGAAAGGAGGGAAATGTGTAAAAGAGATAAAGGAGGGAAATGTGTAAAAGAGAGAAAGGAGGGAATGTGGAAAAGAGAGAAAGGAGGGAAATGCGTAAAAGAGGGAAAGGGGGGAATGTGGAAAAATAGAGAAAGGAGGGAATGTGGAGAAGAGAGAAAGGAGGGGATGTGGAAAAGAGAGTAAGGAGGGAAATGTGTAAAAGAGAGAAATGAGGGAATGTGGAAAAGAGAGAAAAGAGGGAAATGTGGAAAAGAGAGAATGGAGGGAATGTGGAAAAATAGAGAAAGGAGGGAATATAGAGAAGAGAGAAAGGAGGGAATGTGGAAAACAGAGAAAAGAGGGAAATGTGTAAAAGAGAGAAAGGAGGGAATGTGTAACAATAGAGAAAGGATGGAATATGGAGAAGAGAGAAAGGAGGGAATGTGGAAAAGAGAGAAAGGAGGGAAATGTGTAAAAGAGAGAAAGGAGGGAATGTGGAAAAGCGAGAAAGGAGGGAAATGCGTAAAAGAGGGAAAGGGGGGAATGTGGAAAAATAGAGAAAGGAGGGAATGTGGAGAAGAGAGAAAGGAGGGAATGTGGAAAAGCGAGTAAGGAGGGAAATGTGGAAAAGAGAGAAATGAGGGAATGTGGAAAAGAGAGAAAAGATGGAAATGTGGAAAAGAGAGAATGGAGGGAATGTGGAAAAATAGAGAAAGGAGGGAATATGGAGAAGAGAGAAAGGAGGGAATGTGTAAAAGAGATAAAGGAGGGAAATGTGTAAAAGAGAGAAAGGAGGGAATGTGGAAAAGAGAGAAAGGAGGGAAATGCGTAAAAGAGGGAAAGGGGGGAATGTGGAAAAGAGAGTAAGGAGGGAAATGTGTAAAAGAGATAAATGAGGGAATGTGGAAAAGAGAGAAAAGAGGGAAATGTGGAAAAGAGAGAATGGAGGGAATGTGGAAAACAGAGAAAGGAGGGAATATGGAGAAGAGAGAAAGGAGGGAATGTGGAAAAGAGAGAAAGGAGGGAAATGAGGAAAAGAGAGAAAGAAGGGGATGTGGAAAAGAGAGAAAGGAGGGAATGTGGAAAAGAGAGAAAGGAGGGAAATGTGTAAAAGAGGGAAAGGGGGGAATGTGTAAAAGAGAGAAATGAGGGAATGTGGAAAAATAGAGAAATGAGGGAATGTGGAGAAGAGAGAAAGGAGGGAATGTGGAAAAGAGAGTAAGGAGGGAAATATGTAAAAGAGAGAAATGAGGGAACGTGGAAAGGAGAGAAAAGAGCGAAATGTGTAAAAGAGAGAATGGAGGGAATGTGGAAAAATAGAGAAAGGAGGGAATATGGAAAAGAGAGAAAGGAGGAAATGTGTAAAAGAGAGAATGGAGGGAATGTGGAAAAATAGAGAAGGGAGGGAATATGGAGAAGAGAGAAAGGAGGGAATGTGGAAAAGAGAGAAAGGAGGGAAATGTGGAAAAGAGAGAAAGGAGGGAAATGTGGAAAAGAGAGAAAGGAGGGAAATGTGTAAAAGAGAGAAAGGAGGGAATGTGGAAAAGAGAGAAAGGAGGGAAATGTGTAAAAGAGGGAAAGGGGGGAATGTGTAAAAGAGAGAAAGCATTGTAAGAAAGAAAGAAGGTATTGTGGAATAGAGAGAAAGGAGGGGATGTGAAAAAGAAAAAGGATAGAATGTGGGAAAGAGAGAAAAAAATGGAATGCAAAAACAGGCAAAGAATGGAAAGTGGAAAACAGAGGGATGAGAAAGGGAATGCGGAAAACAGTGAAAGAAGGAGCAGACACAGAAAAGAGAAAACAAACGTGGAAAGGGAAGACCGAATAAGTGAATGTGGAAAAGAGTAGGAAATAAGAGAAAAATGTGAAAAGTGGGGGCTGAAAAATAACAGAGGAGGAGCTTAGGATAGATATGACCTGTGGCCTCCAGCATTACATACACACTTTAGCTGAGGCATAATGCAACATGGCTGCCAAGTTTCTGTACCTGCTGATGCTGGAATTGCTGGTGTTGGTTTTGAGGCAGAGGTTGTGGTGCCTGACATGCTGCAGGATGCTGGGGGGGGGGGGGGGGGGCTACAAGGAAGCGCCATCCAGCCAGACTCCGTGCACTGGACATCACAAGGCCTCGTGTGCCCCCCCACTTTGATCAGGGTGTGAGGTGAGGAGGATGCAGCGTTTACTTAGGCCCTTATTTAACAAGGGATAGCGCCAGGTAGCGAATGGTGAGCGAACGGTAATGACGCTCACCGCCACGAGAACGCCGGCTCCCCTCCGCAATCACACATTTATCAAGCCGATCCTGCTTAGCGACTGACAGAGCGCCAGATAGCGAATCATTCATCATTATTCCAGCCTCACCCCACAGCGCCAGCGAGCGACCTTGAACAGCGACAGGTATGACCTCTCGCTACCTGGCGCTCTCCAATGCATTTCAATGGAGCAATCTTTAAATATTCATAATTAATTGCTATTAATTTTTTTTTTTTTTTAATGTCAAAGATTCTGTGACCACTTCTGCAATGTTAGATATTTTTTTTAAGTTAAAAAAAAAAAAAAAAAAAATTGTGCAGAATTGATATTACAGGTCTGATATTAATGTATTCATATTACAAAATGTTTTGAAAAACATGTTTTTTTTATTTTCAAAAAATATGGTTGTTTGGGGGTTAAAAAACTACTTTTAACCCATCGCCGCCAGCGCTCTGGGGTTTAAACAAGCATTTCACAGCGCGAGAATTTTTGGAGCGTGATTTGTTAATGAATATGCTGGGAGCCGTTCGCTGTCATGCGCTCCCATACAGCGCGGAACCTGTCAAACAGCGACTCCTAACCCCGTATTCAACATTACCGCACACCGACTGAGTCGCTGTCAACAGCCGAACAACGGCCAAGCACAGCGAATACTAGTGGGCGCTGTGAAAATAACACTACTGTCGCTCATCTGTCGCTACCTGGCGCTATTAATGAATCGGCCTGCCCGCCTCTCCCCCGCTGCCCTCCTCCCCCTCCCTGCTCAGTGCAACTCCATACATTTGACAGCTAAGCTCCTGGCTGCACTGAGGCTGTTCATTTAATAAGAAGGACTGAATACATGTCACATACAGCGCAGCAGTGCCTGGGAGAGCTGCTGTGACACTGCCACTGCCAGTCTGAGGCTGTCACCCGCCCCCTCACTCTCTGCTCGCCCTAGGCCGGTGACTCACCATGCCTAATGACCCCACCAGTTTGGTTACTTCAGCTTACAAATACGGGCCTGACCCCACCAGTTTGGTTACTTCAGTGTACCCTTAATCAAATTTAGTGAGCTTCTCTACTTCATCACACTACCAACTGGAGAGGTATAGAAGTTTCCCAGTCTAATTCAGGAGTTACCCCGAGGCCATTGGCGGATTGGGGCAGAAAACCAGGCCAAGATTTTACTGGCCCAGCCAGCCCATGTACATGCCACTTTCCAGTTTGCTCCCTTGCTGGTCTACGAGTGCACTCCAAGATTGAGGGTATAGCATTGCAGGGACAGGTCATGGGCAACAAATGGTACTGAAACCTTAGTATTGGAAAGGCAGAGGTAACAAATGCCCCCTTCCAAATCCATGATGCTAAGACTATAGAAATAAACCCCAAAACATGTGCTACAGTTTCTTGGCCCGAGGGGGTACAGTTGTGCCAGGTACAGGGGACGGAGAGTGGTGGGGCTAACGAAAAAGGTACTTCATGTGAATGTTAAAAGCAGCGGCCCCAAATCAGTCTGGCCTAGTAGGAATTCTGGGTTTCCTTTTGGCCAGTCCGCCCCTACCCAGAGGTACAGTATTCAATAAAGCATGCAGGACTCTTGATGGGATTTTCTGCGAACATTATGGAATAAATGGAAGTGAAAGAAGTGAAAAATTTAAGAGCAAAATACTTGAGCCTTAAAGTGGACCCAAACCCACGATTTTGCTCCTGATGCACCCTGATCAGGGATGCTCCGCTGTGTAAAACCCCCCAGGTCACCCAATCTAACTCACCTTCCCCAGTTTTACAGCGCATGCGTGGCCTCTCATCCAATCAGCGAGCTCAGATCCGAGCCGAGTCGTCTAAGCACGTGGAGATCAGCGCGCTCGGCCACCACATCCCCTCTACCCTCTTTCAGGCAGCGTGCCCACACCGGCCATTCACAAATGCCTGGCACCAAAGGGATAGCGGGGAGTGGCCAGAGGTAAGAGGTAAAAGGCGAGTTTACTGGGCGACCTGGGAGGTTTCACCGAATTTGGATGCTCCGAAGGGAGGAAATCAAGCGGCCCTGGAATCTTATAGAATCTTATCTTATGGGCTGTAGGTTTTGGTCCACTTTAATTACAAGTCTATGCAGACAAGAAAAATGGTTGATGAAGAAAAATGAGGTTCTGTCACTAAGCTTGCATTTGTGTGTACAGTATTTTACTATTATGGCAAATTGATTAAGATTGCCCCTAAACTACAAGTTAACTGTAATAAAACTGTGGTCTGGTTTCTTTGTCTTAACAATGCTTTGTATGATGAAATGTATTCTTCTCAGTATTCCTTACACTTTTCTGCTCTGTGCTCAGGTACGTGTCATGGTGGACCTGTGCAACAGCACAAAAGGAATATGCTTAACAGGTATGTGGAAAGATTAAATCCAAGCACAGTATCAGGCAGATTTGAAGGGGGATCTAAAGTAAAAAAAAAGGACATTTGAACCCCCTGCAAGAGCATCACGACTTTGGGATGCCCTTTGTGTTTCATGAGCGCTAGGAATAGTATGGGAGCTTGGACTGAGGAAATCATTCAGCCTTTTGGGCCACCCAATGCTCATTAGAGGGCATTGAAAACCATATGGGCAGGGGGATGGGATTATTGGAAAAAAAAAAAAAATGTCCTCTCAGTGAGGGTCGGTTAATTATTTGGTAAAGCAGGGTGCAGCAGTGATGCACCTTGTGGTGTTAACCTGCATCTCGTGAGCTTTTTCATTTTAGCAAAAAAAAGAAAGTGCAATATTTTCCCAAAATACAACCGGCATGTGAGATGGAACATTTTTAGCGGCTCAAATCCATATGTGGCTGGCCCAGGAGTCTAAAAAATTCCTGGGCTGCCCTCTAGCCTACCGCCAGGACATCCTATAGTAGAATGCCCCAATGTGTGACTCGACCCGAGGTTGCCAGTATACTCTTTACCCTCGGCTCGTGCTGCAATCACCAGTTGCCCCATCCCTTGCTCCCCTTTAGCTGTGCGTGCGCTCAAGCCTAGCCTATCTGAATGGCTGGGTGTGACCAGGGAGAAATTTGGGGATGCGGTCAGTCGGCATTTCACATCACCCGTCACCAGGCAACTTAGCCAATCAGTGATCTCAAAAGATGCTGGATAGGCGTGGCGTCAGTGGTGGAAAACCCCCATTTTTTTGCAAAAATCGGGCCGCTGGAAGGGGAGGCGATTGGGGTAGGCTGGGGGCCTCTAAATGAGTTTCAATTCGAGGGTGGGAAGGGTAGGTGGGGATCAGGCTGGTTTTAAAATGAGTTTTGATTCGCTTTAAGGGTAGAAAAGGTGGGTGGGGGCCGGGTGGCCTTGAAATCGGTTTCGATCCGCTTTATTGCAGGTACAAGTTATTTTTTGGAGAAAAACTGGAACAAAACGTTTTTTATTGCATTTTATTGTGTGTTAAAATGAAAAAGCTCACCAAGATGCAGATTGCAGTTTACACAGTAAGGCACACTAAAGCTGGTTTACACCTGCACACGCTCACGCTTTCGGACGAGCACCCCGCAGCCACCTGTGAAAAGCTGCCCATAGTAATCTATGGGCACTTTCACATAAATATAGGGCCCTGACATCGCTAGTGACCTCCCTTTATGTGAGTGAAGAGCACTAGCGCTGAACTTCCTCCAGCCATTCAGTTACAGCGGGCGCTGCCACACATAGCCGAGAAGAGAGTCAGGTGATGCATACAGTGTGGGCTTGGGGGAAAGGTAAGAATATCAGGCGCCCTGGGGGGTTTCACACAGCGGGGCATCCCAGTTAGAGGGAAGGAGTAAGCCTGCCCTGGAGTCTCATAGACTCCAGGGTGGGTTTCAGTCCACTATAAAATTATGTTGGATCGCCTTTAGCTTTGATTAAAGCATGCTTTGGCATAATTTCCACAAGCTTCTGGAATGCCACAACATTTATTTCTGGCCAGAGTTGCATTAATTATTATTTTCCCCAAGATCTTGTATTGATGATGAAAGATTTGGACCTATGCTAACCCGTCTTCTCCAGCACATCCCAAAGATTTTCAAAGGGGTTCAGGTCTGGATTGTGGTGGCCAATTCTTGTGTGAAAATGATCACATGACCTTCTTCCATTGCTCCAGGGTCAAATCGTTTAGCTTCCTAGACAATGGAAGACGTTTTTTTTCAGTTAGCCTCACTGATAAGTGGTTTTGTTAAAGCTACACAGCTGTTTAGTTCCAATACCTTGAGATCCCTTTGCATTGCACATGTGGAAATGCTCTTACTTTCACTATTAAACATATCACTGATGTTTACTGTTGAATTTCTACTATTACATTTTACCAAGTGCTTGCCAATCACAATCATTCAAGATTATTTTTCTGACCACATTCCTTCGTTGAAAATGCTATTTGTCCACTGTCTTACCACTTTTTAATAATGCGTTGACCAGATCTTAAACCCATTTTAGTTTTAGAAATCTCCTTAGATGTTTTCTCTACTTGATGCACACCAATAGTTTGACCCTTCAGATTACCATCTTCTGCATGACCATGGGATGTGTCTATCAACATGGCTGTTTATCAAATAAGAAGCTACTCACTGCATCAGTTAGGGTTAAATAACTTGTGGACAGCTGAAATCACCCATGCTGTATTTATGCAATGGGAGGCTCTTACCCATAAGTCCAGGTGCTGACCATTTTTCCGACAAGACAGTGTAGCAATCCAATGTGTATTTTGGATGTGTTACGCCTGTGCTTTTTACACATACTGTATACTTTATATTTCTATACAGAAGATACATTGAATATACCTGGGGGCATTAATTTTGGTAGCACTAGTACAAGGAACAGTCCAGACAAAGTATTCAATTATTCTGCTTTCTGCTCACCTTACGCTACTTGTAAGGGTCCGTGTCTTTCATTTTGTGGTGCTTTTCTTTTTCTGATAGGCTTCAATGAACTTTCTCCTTCCTGCTGGCCGCCTCACATGAATTTCCCGTCTATAAGTTGCACTTGTCAGGGAACATTCAGAGCCAAAAATCAGTGTTGAGGTCAACAGAAGGGAGTGTGTTCAGGAGGGCTTATCAGAAAGTCAAAAGCATTGCTGAATAAAAGACACGTCCACTCACAATCAGCATGAGGAACTGTCCCTTTAGAGTGGACCAAAACCCACCCTGGAGTCTATGAGATTCCAGGGCAGACATACTCCCCCCAATCGGGGGTGCCCCCCTGTGTGAAACCCCCTAGGTCACCTTCATTCTCCGTTCAACAGCACATGCACAAGCAGCGGCCGAATCCCCGCATGCTCGTGCTAGGCATTTGTGAATGGCCAGCACGTTTAAGCACTCCCTGTTAAAGGTTAGCGGGGATGCAGCCACCAGCATGCTCAAAGGGGCTTGAGCAGATCCAAGCTCACTGATTGGACAAGAGGGCTGCGCATGCGCCGTAGGACCGCGGAAGAGTAAGTGAGATCAGGTGACCTGGAGGGTTACACAGCGGGGAATCCCCAATTGGGGTGCCCAGGGGGCAAAGACCAAAACCCAGGATAGTCAAAATCCTGGGCTTTGGTCCACTTTAAGGTTAGCCCAAAGAATAACTGCTAAATATACTTTTTTCATATATCTATATATATATATATATATATATATATATATAGATAGATAGATATCTAGCAAACTTTAGGTGGAAATAATTAAGGATAAAAAGTTATAACTGGTATAATTGATGCAGCATTGACAGGCTAAAATGACTGGTTATAAATGTGTTAAAAGTTTTCATGGAGCGTTTGTCTGGTTGTCATGGAAATAACAAAACAACTCAAATGGCTTTTATTATGTACCTGGTAAAATCTATCATCTTACTCTCTGAATAAATCATTTCTGCTGGCTATGAAATGATACCTTTTAAAATGCTTTGGTCTAATGACAGTTGCTGTGTGGCTGTTTATGCACAGATTTTAATTATCCCAATTATTCTTTCTTTCACAGGTCCGCCTGGGCCTCCAGGTATGATCTCATTCTCTTATGTAATTATTCTTTTAATGCCTGAAATAAATGTGTTCAAATTTTACATTTCTCCTCTGCCAGATGTAGTTGCTACTCTTTGGCTTGGGTTTTAGTGATAGTAAGGCTACCAGTCAACAACAAGCTCTTCTACTGAATCTAAAGGGTAATTATTGTTTTCTAGGCGGTAGGCAGGGCCAATTATTTAATAAAGCTTAGAATAAAAAAAATAAGTGTTCAAGATCATTTAAGTATTGGTATCATAGGGCTAGTTATTGGGATTGTAGGGCTAGTTATTGGGATTGTAGGGCTAGTTATTGGGATTATAGAGCTAGTAATTAGGATTAAAGGGCTAGTTATTGGGGTTATAGGGCTAGTAATTAGGATTATAGGGCCAGTTATTGGGATTATATGGCTAGTTATTGGGATTATAGGGCTAGTCATTGGGATTATACGGCTAGTTATTGGGATTATAGAGCTAGTAATTAGGATTATAGGGATAGTTATTAGGATTATAGGTATAGTTATTGGTATTATAGGGCTAGTTATTGGGATTATAGGGCTAGTATTATGGCACAGGGACACACTACTGGACAAAAAGGTGCTGCATTGGAGTGGTTCACCTTTGGAAGCTTCTCTTACTCAGCACACAATAGTAAAATTAGTTGTGTTCTATTTAGAAGAGTCTAGTCTACTGCACTTACAACAAGGCCGTACAGATACAAGGTACAGATTTTTTCTAACATAGATGATATTTTATTTTAAAGGTTTGGAACAAGAGCAGCTATGATCCCTTTAACTTATAATATAAAATATCCACCTCATTAGAAATGAAAGTAAGAATGTGTTTATATGGCCATAATATGCTTGCGTGCACATAACAATTTGTGTTCCATATTTATCCCATCCATGCAAGTGAGTGCAGTGAGCTGCCCCACAGTAGCTGTGGCTTCAGGGAGTGGTTGCGGGTTAGGTGCCTTGCTCAAGTGCACTTCATTCATGCAATCGAAATGCAACCCTCTGGTCACATTCCCCTATATTTGTACCCTACCTGCAAAACATTCTCATCTCAGGTACAGGTGAATTTTGTTTAAACTGGACCTTCACCCTGAAAAAGGGCCTATTTTATATGTTTTCCCCACCCTGTACATACAGATTGCCCACATAAAAAAGCATCCTACCTGCATCTACTGCATTTTCTGAGCCTTTAAACATCCAAGATGGCAGCCATGGCATCTCAGGCTGCCTGCAGACAGGAAGTGTCTTCTGACTATGCTCCTACAGTCCTGAGCAGAGTTGCAGCCCAGTTACAAGCAACCCAATGGCGCATGAAGGGCCACATCCCTGTCATTCCCGGCTGATGCTCTGGAGGGAAACTGGGGATGCCAGCTGCTCCTCAATCCCTATGCTAGGCTTTGGAGACAAAAAGAGTTCTATGCCCTGCATTATTATATATGGCATAGAGTGCTGATTGGATGAAAGCCTGTGGGATAGCTTGCAATCTCGGTATGCCAGAGATCCAGGGGGTTTCACACGGTGGGGCAGTAGAATGACACCCCCCCACAATAACCAATAAACTGAGCCAATGGCAAACCAGTAAACTGAGTGTGTGTGTGTGTGTGGAGAGGGGGCAATTGTCACCCTGACCATGGTTCCCTGTGTGATGTCACACCTCACAGAGCCCAAACGCTGGGAGAGAAGGCCCCGGGTGCAGCAGGTCAGTGGGGGACCAAAGGGAGGCCTGAGCACAGTTGGAGGGTGTCATTTTGAATCTTTGCCTCGGGTACCACAAAGCCTAGCTATGCCTCTGCTAGGTTTGCATAATGATAAATGCTATTGACTATCATCGGAATTTAGCAATATAAAAAAATCTGGATATGTTTTGAATCATTTAATGAATTGTTTCCTTCTAGGACTTCCTGGTATTGATGGAATGGACGGCTTACCTGGATACAATGGCACAGATGGTCTACCTGGACTACCAGGGAGAAAGGGGGAACCCGGTGATAATGGAAAGAGGGGAAAAATAGGTAATAACAATGAATGGTGTACCTACTGTGTACACTTCTGTAAGAGGAAACTTGTTATTACTGTGTGTATAGTGTATAAGATGATTGGAGGAGGTGGAGGGACACAGTCTTTATGTATATTATAATGCCTGATATTGAGACCTAGGAGACTTTTATGAGGTGTAGCAGGCCGCTTCTCCTTGTACCTTCTGAAGAAGCTGCCAAGATGTTCATCACACTGACAATTTCCATATCTGAAGAGGGAATGGTGGTAGTGGTTCCTGAACCCCACCATTTAAGAATAACAGTGTCATTAAAGCGGAACAAAACCCAGGGTTTTCACTTTCCCAGGCTTTGTTCCGTGCCCCGTGGCCATCTGGGTTGGGATGCCCTCTGTGTGAAGCCCCTGCTATCGCTGCATTCATACCATCCAACAGCGCCTATAGTGACATATATATATAATGGCATAATTAGATCTGTCCCATGCCGCCGTCACCCCCTTCATATTCTTTGAAGTTTTGGTCACTAAATGGTAAATGGGGGGGGGGGGGGGGGGGGCACCGGGACAGGGTTTGCAGAGCGTGCAAGCGGGCAGCGTCCTTACAGCATAATCACTTCAGCTGCGGCTTCTGCACGGTCTCCCCAGCTCCTGCTTAGTGGACTGAAACCAAGCAGGATCGGCCCGGGAATCTATAAGATTCCTGGGCCGATCCATTCCCTCCCGGTGGGGCTTCTGAAACGTCCATAGCTCAGTGTCTCCGAGCGGCCGTGCATACAATGTAGGAGTTGAAGCTGGCGATCTGGGGGGTTTCACATAGCGGGGCACCCCCGATCAGGGGAATGGACCAAGACCCAGGATATTCTAAATCCTGGGTTTTGGTCCACTTTAATTTAACATGTAATTAATCATCATCACTACATTTTAGTTATATGAAAAACATTCAAGAAAAGGGACAAAGTATTATCCTTGGGGGAAATTGCTGGTACTCATTGGCTCATTCCATTGCATGCCTATATTCAGACCCACCCGTAGGCCTTACTTCTGAAAGAATAAAAGGTTGTGTAACATGTTCTCTGTCTCTACTGGTTGCAGGTGAACCAGGAGCAAAAGGTGAGAAGGGAGACCCTGGTGAAATTGGTGCACCAGGGAACGATGCCTTGCCAGGAAAACAAGGTGAAAAGGGGGAGAAAGGAGACAAAGGTGACACATCTAATGACATTTTTAGTGAAGGTAGGTATTTTTTTCTATTCTGAATCTATTGATGGACTACGTCAGATTGGTCAACAGAAATTACTTCTTTATATAGAACAGAGGTTCCCAACAGGTGGTACAAGTACCATTATTGGTGCATGAGGTCCTATCAGGTGATACCCAACAAGGATGCAGACTGACCTGTACCCTATTCTGATCTGTTGCCATCTATACTTCACTCAAATCTGATTTGAACCATAAAAAATGGCCCATTTTTGTGTGATTCATACACTTTAAATTGTGTTAAATGGATTTGTGTATTTTGATAAGAGTATTATGTGTCTAAGAATGCTCACGCACCACCTGGGTGGTACATAATGAAAAAAAGTTTGGGAACCCCTGGTATAGAATATTATGTTCTAAAACAGGACTCTGACCTTTTAGCACAGAGAGAAGCCGTATATGAGGCATATAGTTTGTAGATATCATATACCACTTATAAACCAGGAAAAAATGGATATGGTTCCAAATATTGATGCAATAATTAAGCACACACTGAGCCCTCCCGGCCCCCCAAAAACTGATACCCAGAGTCCATTTTTAATGCGATAAAATAGTCAATACAAGAGATAAACATCGGAATCTCATAGTCAGGGGAGATGATGGTTTAATACACTTCGTTGTGTGCTTCTTTTGTGGCCCTCTATGCATCCCAGATATGTGACATAATCATCAGATGATACTGCCTAGGAAAGCTGGAAGAATGAATGCAGGGCTGGAAGGTGCCAAGATACTTGGCAAGCTTCTCCATCTCTCTGGTTCTGCATTACCCTATTCCCAGCTATGATAATCCCCAACCATTGATGCCATGTACAGAAGGGGTCTGCAAGCCACATGTGGCTCCCAAGCTACAGGCTGGGGACCTATTCTAGGGGGATGTAACAGTCCTGTAGTACACAGTTTTAATGGTATTAACTAGTAAAATGCAGTGCTTTGTGGTTTAGGCTAAGCCAAGGTATGAAAAACACACCATCCAGGGGATTATAAAATTGTGGGCAATAATTTAATTTTTCTCAGGATAGTTTTAAATGCAAATCCTGAGCCTTGCTGTGTCTTGGGGCCTAACTTCCAGCATTCCTCTTTTTTAAACCCCACTGTGCATGATTTAATATCTAATATCTACAATTTGATAGGTATAAAAGGAGAAATGGGACCGCCAGGGCCACCAGGTCCTCCTGGCCCCCCCGGTCCTATGGGCCCTCCAGGAAGAAAGAAAGTCAAGGCTCAGAAAATCACAGAGACTTTCAGCAATACATGTAAAGGTCAGTGGGCTCACTGTTTTGTATTTTACATATTGTCTATAATAAAATATATTATTGAAGCTATGTAATTGATCACAGGATTTCTTAAGCAAATCTAGTGCCCAGATTTCATACACAGATAAGCATCATGGGTGCTTCTGTCATGTTTGTTGTTAGTTGGTTGTGGATTTTATTTTTCACATATTTCTGTGTGGTTTTGTTAGATCTACTCTTCCAACTTCCAAGTAATAAGTTGTGGATGAGAAAAAGATGTCTGCAGTCTCCTTATCATTAGCAGCCACACATGTTACAGCAAAATCAGGGGCCTCATCTGCAGCGTTAGAATAATTAGATATTTTTCGTCAGACAAGGAAATACATAAACACCACTAGATGTGAACCAAGATAACATCAATAATAACATCATTAACCCTTTTGTTGCCAAGCACGTAACACCTACGTGCTGGCTTGGCTGGGCCTTAAGTGCCAAGCCCGTAGGTGTTACGTGCTTGACTTTCCTCGCTTCTAGTTTAAAAAATAAAAATCAAAAATACTCACCTGACCCCTTGTTGGATCCGGCCGGGTCTCCTCTTTAATTTGGTGCCATCCGATCCCCCGTGGGGGGTCGGATGGCTCCAGGAGAGCCCCCGGAATAGGCCGCCCCCCCCCGCTTCTGCAGCAGCAGCTGCTAACTGTAAAAAAAAATAAAAAATAAAAATGACATTCACTTACCTGTGTGTGCGCTGGCTCCCGCTGTCCCTCCTCTTCACCTGGGGGGCCTCCGATCCCCCCCCAGGACTTACCGATCTTCAGGAGAGAGCCTGGGAGGCTCTCTCCTCTCTTCTTCACGATGGTGGCAGCCATCTTGCCTCTAAGCCCCGCCCCCTTGGGGGCGGGGCTTATGACGTCATCCCGGTCCCGATCACCGGCTTCAGCTTTCTCAGCTTCTCAGATGCCGGTGATCGGTGCCCTGGAAGGAGGTGACAGGAGATCCTCTGATCTCCTGCCTTCTCCTTCTCTGGATGCCGATCACAGGCATCTGTCAGCTGAGCGGCGAGGGACAAGAGCTTGCAATCGAAGGTAAGTACAGTTAAAAAATTTTTTTTTTTTTTGAATAAAATACTTTTTATTATTGTGTGGTGTTTTTATTTCACATTAACCCTTTGTGAGCTGGTAAGGGGTCCATGAGACCCCTTATACCAGTTCACAAGGCTGGGGGGGTGGCAAGTCACCTGCCCTAGCGGGTGGCTTGCCATTAACCCCCGCACCCCCATTACCTGCCTCCCCAAAGGCCAGGGGGGGGCAGAAGAGCCCGGGCCCACATAGGCTATGTGGGCTCGTAGGCTGCAGGGTGGGGGGGCCACCAAAGCTGGCCCCCCCACTCTGTGCCTACAAGCCCCCATAGCTGGTCCCGGGCTGGTTACTTTGGGTAAGGGGGACCCCACGTCATTTTTTTTTTGGGATTTTTAAGGGTTTTTAACCCTTAAAAATCCAAAAAAAAATGGGGTCCCCCTCCCCGGGAAGGGGGACCCTATGTCATTTTTTTTTTTTAATTAACCATTTGTCATCCAGCAGCTATAAAAGGCTTCTGGGCAGGAAAGGGTGTCTACCTATACATATGTGGTATCGCTGTAACCGGGAGAAATTGGGGTTTCTCACGCAATAAGATTTTATTGACAAACTTACATTTTTTATTACAAAAAAACTCTACAAATTGTAAAAAAATATATTTTTTTTAATTTTTTTCACACATTTCACCCAAAAATGTTGAGAATACACCTAAAAAATACAAACAAGACATTTCATGTTAAAGCCCAGACTCTGTTGAAAAAAACAATATATAATTTTCCTGGGAAATCCCTGGAAATCCTTTCAAAAATGACAGTTGAACATGTGTAGCGCGAAACAGTGAAACTCAGTCTGGCAACAGGGAGTGGGAAATGCTGCAGGTAGGCTGGCACTTAAAGGGTTAATTAATAACAAGAGTATGTGCTTCAGTCTTTTAATTATGTGCTCAATAAAAAGGAAAACAACAGTAAGCTGAACTTTTAAATGACAACTGAGATATGAGCGGAAGGAGTCAGACTGATATTCACTAGATAGTCAATTGCAGAGCAGGGTATTAGAGCGCAATCCTCGTACTATACTCTGCAGGACAGTTAGGAAAGGGGGTGAAGTTGTGACCTGTTTTGGGGTCACTCAGGTGTGAAACCCAATAGAACAGGTAGGTTCATTTTTCAATAACATATGGCTAATGCACACATCATATGCTGTGCCTGGAGTTCAGCTTTCATGTTGATAGACCAGAAAGAGAGGAGAGCTATCCATGATTAATTTACCATAGCTTAAGCCATAAGCTATAGCAATATTTCTGAGGTCACATAACACAAAAAGCTGACGTGTGGCACTGGCTACTGTGGGGAGAACAGTAGATTAGAGAAGAAAGATAGCGGTGGGAAACCTTTTATTCCACTCTACTACATGTAATGTGAGGTTCAGAAATATTCAGCCTGTCTGTCTGTGTTGCAGTGTCTGTACCTAGTTTGCTTACTTCTGGTCCGCCTTAGCTGTCATTCTTTCCCCAATTTCTCCTGCTCTTCAAGCTTTCCTACTGTACGTAGGTGTTTCCCTCCTTTATGAAAGGTCTAGTGTAACCCTACCTCCCTGGGATCTTTCAGTGGTTTATCCTCATCTAACCTGGCTCTCTCAGTCAGTTTGTGACTTCTAGTGTCAGTCTCCATTGCTTAGTTTATGGGGGTTATTCATGAAGGGATAGCGCCAGGTAGTGCCTCGTAGCGGCAAGCAGCGTCTGGTGAATGCTGGGCGCTGTACACAAAACCACATTTATGAAAACGAATCTGGTGAGCTCCTCTAACAGCGCCATGTAGCGTAAGATTCATCATTACAGGTAGCACTGGCGCTCTAGTTTAAATTTTATGCAGAATTGTCATTACAGGTCTGGCACTAAAGTGTTACAGTGTTAAAACAATGTAATTCCATGTGTTTTCGCTTTGTTACAGGTGTATATGTGTTCAAAAACAGCGTCTGGCGCTCTATGCTATAGTGACCAGATTTAGAGCGCCGACGCTGTGTGTGTGTGTGTGTCCTGTGTGGTGTGAGTCGCTGAGAATCGGTCGCACTGAGCTGGCGCTATCTTTCGCTTCCTGCAGTGCTGTACTGGTGTTAGAGCGCCCAAAATACATCACATTCATCAATGCGGGCCATGTTACTACAGCGACTGAGGCGCTCTGTTACAGCGCCCGATACCCGCTTACAATGTCTACTAGCGGTCGATCTAAGCACCGCTATACAGACGCTCATCTGCCGATACCTGGATCAGCCTCAAAGTCTGTATACTGTCTATTTTAACTACTATAACCCTGTGTCCATTATCAAGAATGGTTTTAGGTAAAGTGGGGCCCTGAGCAAAATTAAAAGTGGAGCTCCAAATTCTAAAAAATTATACACAGTCACATTCAGTAAAAATATGTTTAAATACCCTGTGCTTAGTCTCTGCTATCCTCCTCATTGTGCCTAGTTCATACTATGCTCCCTCCTCTGTGTGGCCAGTACCTGGCATCCTTCGCTGTACGCTGTACATCTGTACATCTATTGTATGGACATCCATGAGCTTTATATTGTGTCCCACCACCTTGGGCAATAGCAAGCTTTCAGAACTGAAGCCAGGGCAATTATCTGGATTGCTACCCTATAATGCCATCTCTGTCCAATTTCTACCATTGTATTTCTTTCTCCTGTGACTGCAACCACTTAAGGATCACATGCATGTGAATTTCCACCATCTGGGCTTAAGTTGAAGAGACAGTGGGGGGCCAGACCCACCTTAGGGTGTCCTGCTTCCTGTGCCTCATGTGATCGGCTTCTTGCATCCCTGATAGCACAAGTATGTACTTTATCTCCTCATTACCCGTTCTTGGTCATTCTTATTGCAACATGTTCCTAGTCTGTACCTTTGCTACAGACCCTTTATTACCTATTCCTGGACTACACTTTCTCTGCTTTGCGTTGGACCTGCTATCTCTCTCTTTGCACTATATGGCTATAACTTGTGTCTATACTTATGTTTAACCCCTTGGCTGAACACACACTTGTCTAGGCCTAGACAGGTAAATTATATCATGCCCCAGTTGAACAAAATAAACACAATTATAAGAAATTGAAATATTGTCAAAGGTAGACAAGGGTAATATTTCTCAAAAACCAAGACAATAACTTATAGCCTTTAATAAGATATATTATAGAAAAATAATATTAAAGCAGAACAAAACCATCAGCAGCCAGCCCTGAAGTTTAAAAGACCCCAGGGCCAACCACTGGCCATTTCCTGTGCCATCCTGAATTGAGATGCTGTGTGAACCCGCTGCATTACCGCAAATCTCACATTTGTCCTGGCTCCCATGGTGAGGTAAACAATTGCAACTGCATCCCCAGCATCTATGGGCTGGGGCAGGAACGTGCACATGTATAGAGGGAACTGGTTTAACACAGATAGTTAAAATCCTGGGTTTTGTTCTGCTTTAGAGATCATGTATAGTATACACTGGAGAAACTGATACTGCTATATTGTCACAGCCATAACTAGATAACAGTGTTCTATAAGAAGACATCTGATTTCATTTCCAAAACCCAAATATTCTCTGATGATTCAAAACGAGTTGCTGCTATGGTCCTTGACTTTAAGCCGAGCTGATAAAGACTTGGGAGTCTCCCTTACTATTAACAACTCAGCTGGTATAATGTGTATATTACAGAATTAAACAAGTTTAATATCTATAAAGGTACAAAGAAAACAGTCCAATTATCCTGCGTACCTTGTGCCAATGCTGGCAGGTGGCAAACCAACAAACATTACCCTGTGAATAGTGATGAGCGCGGTAATAATTGCATGCCATGATATAGTGGGGTTTCTTTTTCCCAACAGGGATCTCGAATGTCGCTCCATAATGTATTTTTGTGGCCTATCTTTTCCTCTCCCCTTTAATAATTTTTTAATAATCATTCTGATCTCTGACACATTACTATAATCAATACATTTTCTTGACCTATGGTGCTTTTTATCAATTGCCTGTCATTATAATTTTACCGGCCTCAACTTCCATCACAGCATTAAAATGAATTACATTAATTTTGGGTGTGGGCAACGACATTTGTGCAGCCAATAGGTGTTTGACATTAGTGCAGCCATTAGGCGCTTGACACTGTAGTCGTATAAAGTTAATTGCAGTTCGGTATGGTTATTCTTAAATTATGTCTTCCAACATCCATGTCGGCTAATTCTTGTACTATTTTAGGCCTAACGATACATATATAATATATGAATATGGGCTATGGGGTAATATGTTGCTGTTACTTTGTTAGCACATTGTGTGTCTGTTCCTCAGTCCCTTCATTCTTTATTGTAATCTTATTTGCCAATGACTGCGAACGCCTGTTCCCCTCGTGTCTAGGGCCATCTCCTGTCTATGATTGACAAATCTTACGTGCCTACCACCCGGGGGCTCATTACCATCTAGCGGGGAGGATTTTCCTCATCATATGCGCTATCGACGTATGCCTTTCTTATTGGCTGAGTGTGCTTGTATACTTTCCACTCTGCCCCTGGTTAGTTACACAAGCCTTTCACTGGATACTTACCTCAGTTCAGACAAATGCCCCACCTGCCAATCTCGGCTGTATTGCACCCTTTGGATTTTACATATTCACATGCCTTCACCGACGGTAGCATGACTAAGGGGGATACAAACAAGATACCCCCCCCAAAACGTGTTGCTGAGGTTCCTTTGCGCACTAGTCACATGGATATCTTCTGTTTTTAATGTGGAATTAAAAGCTACATTTTAGACGGTAATGGCTGTCTTGGATGCTCCATCTTCTGGACACTTTTTTCTTCCCTTGAAGTGTTTAATGCTTAGAGTTAATAATACATCATTCACACTCATTTTTTGTACAGAACTTGGGCCCAAAAGTTCTTGGGGGTTATTAAACTTGATCTCAATGACTTCTTTTGCTTAACAATTTGTAATTAGGATTTTTTGTAATTAGGACACCAACAACTAAAACGCAACCTAAACACAATGGAAGTCTGTTGTATCTTCAACAACTTGACCATGCCACCGAGCGGTTTTGGTGTTGGCTACCTCCTTCTCCTCCTCTGCCTCTTCCACCTACACCGCACATCCACCCCCACCTCCTCCGCCTCTTCCACTCACCTGCGAAAAAAATATTTTTTCATTTTATTTGTTTTTATTTATTTATGTATTTCTTTAATTTTTGTTTTATGTTATTGCTTTCAGTACTGTCCCTACTACATTTTGTGTAGGGCAATCGCCCTGGTGTTACCCCCAAATTGGCCCCGGACACCTGTTATTTATTTTTTTAATTTATGTATTTTTTTTTTGTTTTGTTATTGTTTTGAGTACTTTCGTTAGCCCATTTTTTGCAGGGCAAACGCCCTGATGTTCCCATCATTTTGCAGCTCCTCTACCCTGTACTGCCCCCATTTTACAGCCATTTTCGTATTCCCCAAATTTGGGTCCCCATTGACCTCAATAGATTCAGGTCAAGTCTGGTGACCCGAACCGAACTTCAGTGGCAAGTTCAGCTTAACTTTTCGAACCCGAACTTCCAAGGGTTCACTCGTCACTACTTGTGACCTCCAGATTGTCCCCACTTCAGCATTTCACTAATTAAGAGAAATAACATTGATATGGATATCAGATAAACTTACTAAGTGGAAGTCCAAACTCCAGTTACCCCCTCCACCCTGCCACACTCCCTTGGAACTGGGAGGTAAGCTGGAGGGTTACAAAAATTATTCCTTACCTCGCTTGGATCCTGTGCCATAATTCTGGGCATAGGCGGCTAGCACACAGATGATGGATGGAACAGCATATCCGCTGGGTGTTCTTGCATCTGCCTATTCAAGTGAATGGGCGGAGGGGGCCATGCACATAGTGGAAGAGGCCCCTCTGTGCTTTCTCTTCAAGATGGCGGTGCCCAGGATCGAAAGTGCCGGGGAGTGGTGAGGTAATGCAGTTTTTCTTGGTAACCACCCTATCCTGCCTTAGCACCAGGGGAGTGTGGCAGGGTGGTGGGGAGGGTACCAGAGACTGGAGTTGACAAGCCAGCAGCCGTGCGCACAGCAAGGATGTTGACCTGTGCAGCTGGGAACCCTGTGGGAACGTGCTCCATTTTTCACTTTTACCCCCCCCCCCCTTCAGACAGACTGAAAAGGAATGGACAAACGTACAAAATGTAATATGTAAAACTGCTGGTTTCAACCAGAGCTGTCTCTGGGTGCCATAGAACCTCAGTGGGACTCTTTGTGGCAGTAAAAAAACAGCACGCTGCAACGTGAATTGATGGCAAGCAACCATTTTCACCTACCCAGTTTCAGTGCCTCAGTATTAGTGAGAAGGGTGTGAGCAGCCCCCTCAACCCCCAAGAATATGCAGAGGGCAAAAAGAACCCCTCCAACCCAAGAATTGATATGCAGAGTAAAATCCGTTCCCCCCAGGCCTATATATATGCCACATATGAGGGCATTCTCCCCCCAGACCTAAAACAATATATGCCACATATGAGGGCATTCTCCCCCCAGACCCCACATTAAAGAGGCCCTCCTGCCTGGAGCACCCTCATTTGGTATGCCCCACTGTGTGTATCCTCCTATATTGCCCCCAGACTCACCTTTCCTTTGATCCCCCAGTGCATGCAAAGACTGCCAGCCAATAATCATTCCAGCTTGTGCTGAATGGAGAGTCTGCAACTGGCCACCCCCCCCCCCCGTGTGTACCTGTGCCACACATTTCTGAACAGCTGGCGCAGGTGCACAGATATAGCGGCAAACAAGGCCTGTGCATGTGCTGTGACATTGATGGACATTTTTGGACATGTGAGTTTTGCAGTGACCAAATAAATATGTAGAACACATTTGACCCTCCCCAAAGGCTATAAAGTACATTTGTAGTGCACAAGCAGATCCTTCGTTATTAATTAAACGTGTTGTTTTGTCAGGAGAGACTTGTGAAGTCCCTAATGATGATACTATGGCGGGAAAATCAAATGGAAAGAGCAATGATCCTCACCCCAGGCAAGGAGGTAAGTACCATAATAAATTTACAGAATAATTTGTTTGCTTATTCTTTACCAAACAATATTCTCTTTTCAAGAGTGCACTATAAGGGAAATTGAAAGCCCAACCTATGTGGCAAAATCAAGAGAGACATTTGGAGCATGGATGATGGATTTCTCAAATAAGACTAGTGATGAAAGAATCTGGATTGCAGGACACTTTTCAGGTACTGTACTCTCCCCAGATCTTCTACTGGGTGGTTTAAATTTCTAGATGGCACATTAAATACAAGAGCCAGATCTTCTGTACATGGAATATAACTTCTGATACAATCTACATACGTAGGTTTTATCAGAAATCTACATAAACAATACATGCATTATCATTTACATATAGCGGGGGTGACTACGTGGGGAGCCGGATACCCACTCCCTGCGACAGGAGCCATGAAGCCGAGGTGCAGGTGATGCAGGGTTTGGCAGTTTGTGATGTTATGGACACAGCGATGGGCAGCCGGGAGACTTGGGTGAAAGTGGGGCAACTCGATTGGCAGGGTGGGGGAGCACACAGATGCGGTGGGCAGGCTAAAGCGAGGGGGCGCTTAACTGGCGGGCGGCAAAACGGCATAGCCCTTGCCTTAGCAGCCTGTAGGCGCTCAGTTTTGTGCTGGCCACCCGCCTCACTGTGACCCAACTCGCGGAGCTGCAGCGATACAGCCGCCAAGAAGGAAGAGGAAGGACAGCCTGTGCAGGGAACATACTAAACACTGCCAGGACAAAACAGCCTCCACAGCACATGCTGCTGCAGCTGCCCTACATGGGGCCCTCTGAGCGTGACGCAGAGTAGTTCGGGATGCCAAGCCCTCCATTTGATCTCAGTCTATAAATAATCGAGTCACCCGTGGCTTTTGCTTACCCCAAATAAATGTATCTAACCCCTCTTGGAGATTTCCTAAAGCAATAGCGGGTATAGGTATTGGGATCACTCAAAATAAGTACATCAGCTTGGGTAGCCAGGAGATTTTCACAGTGGACATCCTGCCAAGTTAAGAGAGGTTTAATTTGAACCAGCTGGCGAGTGGAGTGTTAATGGTTCTAAATTTTGCTGGGTAGTTTGCAGCATATAATGATTTTTTAATCATTAGTCAGTTGGACCCCCAAATAAGTGATTGTATGCGACGACCATTGAAAATCAAAGGAGGCTTGAGATTTGGTCAAATTAATTTGCAGGCCTGAGATCATGAAGAATCTTTCTAAAAGATCAAACAAATTTGATAGAGTTACTAATCAGAATCAGTTTATTTCGGCCACATATTTTACAATATATGGACTTTTCCATATTGTGCACAGTACATAGTACAGTTATTGTAACATATATACATATATACATTTAACTCCCATTACCTATACATTTGACATTTATATCTACAATTTATATTCTGAATAAATCCTACAAAAAGTTTGAAATGACCATTTAAGGCCCGCATGGATTACCATTTTGTTTGCTCACAATTGGTTCATAAATTTGGATTAGTCAGTATTGAAATACATTGGGAAAGAAACTGTTCTTATATTGCACAGTTCTGAAGAGTGGCACTCTGAATCTTCCCCTGATGGAAAAAGCTGGAAGAAAGAGTGACTGGGGTGTGATGAAGCTTTAAAGATATTCAAGGCACGATTTCTGGCTTTCCTGGCGTGTAGGGTGTGGAGTGAAGGCAGTGGTAAGCCAATGACGCTTTCCGTATGTTTGATGGTTCTTAACGGGTTAGTGATCACCATCCAAATATCCTCCCCAAAAAGCAAAATCTTATGTTCATATTCAGCAACCTCAAGGCCCACCTCATTCAGATGTAATAATTAGCCTAAAGAGGGGGTTCAATAGCTAAGGTAAAAGTAGTGGGGATAGGGGGCAACCCTGTCTGGTGCCCCTACATACTTGAAAGTGCTCAGAGTGATGTCCACAATATTTAATAAAAGCACCCAGGTGAGAGTACAAGGAGGAAACCCACTTGATAAAGTCTGGGCCAAGCCCCCAGCATTGTAGAATGAAGGTGAGATAATCCCATGGTACTGTGTCAAATGCCTTGACTTGCATCTAATGCCAGTAACATGGCCTGTTTACCTCCTAGTCTTGCATTGTGGACTAAGTTTACTATTTTGCAGAAGTTTGTTAATTGGGGATAAATCCCGCCTGTTCTTTAGCTATTAAAGTATTAATATAGAGATTGTGGTGAGATGCAAGAATCTTTGCCAGAATCTTAATGGCCATATTCAATAAGGAGATGGTCCAGAAGTTCGACCAGGCTGTATTGTCCACATTTGGCTTTGGCAACATGCTAACAGCAGTCGTAAGAGCTCCAGGAAGCACTACCTCTAAATGCGTTGAATGCCAGAACTAGATAGGGGGTGAAAACGTTTTAGTATGAAGCCGTAAATCCACCCAGGCCCGGTTGCTTAATGGTCTTGAGAGTTTTATTGGCTTCCTAGATATCAGAAACCCGATCGGTCTATCAAGATGTTTTTTAGGTCCTAAAGGCAGAGGGTAAATTTATTTGAGAGATGAGGGTGTCCGCAAATTTTACATTTAAAGGGGTTTTAAGGTTTTAAAGGTTCTCCAACTGTTTGTGGAATGTGGTGATGACCCTCAAGGGGTTGCTGGATAGGAGACCATCTGCTACTTTGAGGAGGATCGGTTTAGAATTTATTGCTATACCTTTTAGTCTCCTAGCTAGAGGTGTGTTAGGTTTATTGTTGGACCTATAGAACTGAAACCTGGACCCTATCCAGGCTTAATTGGATACATTTTCAGTTTTAAACAGGAGGGTCTCTGCACTGATGATGAAATTTTAATGGCAACCAGGTCATGGTCCGACCACACAGTTCGCACAATAATAGCTTTAACTAGCTGAGGAATAAATAATTGCAAAAATATGTGGTTGATTCTGGTGTGGAGCTTATGGGGGTGAGAATAGGGAGTAAAATCTTGCTGGGTCGGTTGCAGTTCTCTCAGACAATCAACCAATTGATGTCGCTCTAATACGTTTCTGAAATTTCTTGGATGAGGAGGGTGCTTAAAATCACTCCATTGCCAGCACATCTATCCAGATGAAGGAAAATGGTTGGATTGGAGTTGCCACAGGCAATAGGGGTTCTGGCTAGAGATGAGCGAATTTGTTACGAATTTCATGAAATATTCGATTTGTTACGATTCTGAATATCGCTCGATCGCTCGAATCGCTTCCTTATAACTCCATTTACTACTATACAGCCCATCTAAAATGGTGGATCCACATGTCAGGACATGTGCCATGGGGCAAGGAATCCTGGGTAGGTGTCACATGCTACCTATCAGCAGACAGGCTTACCGATGATGTCACAGCCCCATATAAACGGTGGCCATCTTGCAGAAGAGAATTCTGACACTGTATTGCGGCCAGAGCAGATCAGGCAGGGAGAGAGCGAGGGATAGATAGATAGATAGATAGAACAAAGAACAGAAGAAGCAGAGCGAGGGACAGATAGAGAAGGAGAGAGCCTGTGACAGTGAAAGACAGGGACAGTTTAAAGTGTTTGCTTTAGATTCCAAGCCTACTTAGCCTTAATAACACACCTGCCTATTTAGCTTTTTCTTTACCTGGTGTAATTCGTTAAAAAGCGTGCTAGCATTAATATTTCAAGACTACCTGTGTAATAACTGCTTGCATTTTATAATCAACGTCACTTTTCAAAGGAGCCCACCTCTGTATGTGAGCAGGGGGCATCCCAAACACTAGCATAAATATTTCAAGACTACCTGTGTACTAACTGGTTGCATTTTGTAAGAAAAGTCACTTTTCCACAATCAAAGGAGGCCGCCTCTGTATGTGAGGAGGGGGCATCCCAAACACTAGCATAAATATTTCAAGACTACATGTCTAATAACTGCTTGCATTTTATAATCAACGTCACTTTTCCACAATCAAAGGAGCCCACCTCTGTATGTGAGGAGGGGGCATCCCAAACACTAGCATAAATATTTCAAAACTACCTGTCTAATAACTGCTTGCATTTTATAATCAACGTCACTTTTCCACAATCAAAGGAGCCCACCTCTGTATGTGAGGAGGGGGCATCCCAAACACTAGCATAAATATTTCAAAACTACCTGTCTAATAACTGCTTGCAATTTATAATCAACGTCACTTTTCCACAATCAAAGGAGCCCACCTCTGTATGTGAGGAGGGGGCATTCCTTTCGCCGGGGGGCATCCCAAATACTAGCACGTGTCTTTTAAGAGTACCTGCCTACTAACCTTTTGTATAAAAAAAAAAGTTTACAAGTTTAAAGCACCCATTGCCTTTCACCGGGGGCCATTGTCAGTGCTACTACTTATCTTTTAAGAGTACCTGCCTACTAACCTTTTGCCTTTTTTATAAAAAAGTCTGGTTTTCAAGGTTAAAGCACCCATTGCCTTTCACCGGGGGGGGGGGGGGGGGGCATCCCGAATACTAGCACTTAGCTTTTAATAGTACCTGCATCTTTACCATTTTTTATATTTTAAACAAAAACCACGTTTTAAAACTGCCTGTGGTGCATTTAATTTTGACCAGGGGCATCCTGTGTAAGACCATCTGACAGTGTCTTTTGCATTAGCTTTTAGCTACAGTGTCTGCCTATTTTGATCTAACTTTTCTACACACCTGCTGTTACAAAAATACTGTTGTAGGTGTAGTGTAGTATATTGTTTTCCCCTCCTAAACGCAGTAAAAATGTCAGGCAGAGATGTGCCAGGATGTGCACCGAGGAGAGGCCTAGATTCATCAGGCAAAGGTCGCAGCAGACTAGGGGCGAGTGGCAGCAGCAGTCGTTGTGAGAGGCCTGATCTCCCGGTATCTGCTAGCGGTCATGTCTTGACCAGCAACTCATCTGCCGTCATCGATTGGTTAACGCGGTTATCGACCTCATCACAAGTGACATCTGACACCCCCAGTCAACAGGCCGTAGGTTCCTCGGAACAACCCTGAGTTGGCATGCCCAGGAGCAGCCCCTGTCCTTCCATTGCCTCTGTCCTACTCCCCCCCTCCAGCCGCCGTATCTTATTCTTTGGGTTCAGCTCCACTATTCAGTGAGGACGATGTGTTAGAGGACAGTCAGCAGCTACTGCCCAGCCAAGAAATGGAGGAGACATCTGCCGCTTCTTCCACTAGGCAGACAAACACTGAGGAGGAGAGTGGCGTGGGAGGTGGTGTGGCGTGCGTTCTGTCTCATGCAGCACACACTCTTGTGGAAACCGAGGAGGACATCAGTGACATGCAGGCACAACTCGATGATGATGATGAAGCCCATCGCACTTGGGAACCCGGTGCAGAAGGGGCTTCATCATCATCAGGAGAAGAGGGTCCCAGGTTTCCCCAGAGTCAGCAGCCGAGGCAGCAAGGTGGCAGTAGGGTTGGCAGTCAGCATGGTGGCAGAATTGGGATGTCTGGAGCCACACGTGGCCGGGGGAGGGGTAGACCACTTGCTGTGTGGCAGGCTGCCTTCCCGGGAGGTAGTGGAGCAGTGGTTCCTGGGGTTGGCATCAGTAGCAGAATTAGTGCGGACTGTTGGAGGGAAAATTAGCTACTCGGCAGTGTGGCACTTTTCTATCAAGCATCCGCAGGAGGGTAACCTGGCCACATGCAAGATGTGTAGACAGAAGGTCAAGCGTGGACAGGGCCCCAATTTTGGTACCATGGCCCTGCGGCAACACATGCAGCATCACCGGCCCACTGGGTGAATGTGGTTCCTGCATAGGAACTTGGACAGGTCACACCGCTTTGGCCTCCACGCTCCATGGCACAGGCCATTTTGCCTGTCACAGTGTGCGACTCTGCCTCCTCATCTTCCGCCATCTCCTCAGCCTCCACTGTATGGTCAAATCTTAATGCCCCTTCAGCCTACCATGTGTGCAGGGCACGGCGGTGTCACACTGTGCTTCACATGGTTTGCCTTGGTGAGTCACACAGGGGAGGAGCCCCTGAAATGTATTCATCAAGAAATCAAAACATGGCTTACTCCTCAAAAATTGGAAATGGGTACCATGGTGACTGACAATGAGAGTAACATCTTGTGCCCTGTATGGCACATGTGTTCAACCTAATTGTCAAGCATTTTCTGAAGTCTTCCCCCCATCTGCAAGACATCCTAACAACGGGAAGGAAACATTGTATGCACTTCAGCCACTCCTACGCCGCCAAGCACACCCTTCTTGAGTTACAGCGTCAGAACGGTATCCCCCAACATAGTCTGATTTGCGATGTTCCCACCCGTTGGAGTTCCACCCTACATATGTTAGATTGCCTATACAAACAGAGGAAAGCCATCACTGATTTCTTGATGATCCAAGCAGATAGGGGGACTCCCCTGTGTAACTTTAATGTGAACCAGTGGCAGCTCATACATGACACCTGCCGTTTGCTCAGGCCCTTTAAAGAAGCCACTTTATTTGTCAGTTGCCAGGATTACGGCATGAACAACGTGATTCCGCTGCTTCATGTAATACAACACATGTTGGAAACCATGGCTGGTCAGGGTACTGGAGACATAGCGCATACATTTCACGGCCACAAACTCCGTGGGAGCGGAGCAGCACAGTTTAGTTTTCGCGGTTTATCCAGTCATCTGACAGGAGAGGAGGAGCAGGAGCAGCCAGAGGAGCTAGAGGGTTGTGAGGAAGGAGAGACAGAGGACCCAGACACACCGTGGCAGTATGCAGTGGAGATGGAGACAGGTAGTCCCTCCGAGTCACTTGCACAAATGGCACGATGCATGCTCACGTGCTTGCGTAGTGACCACAGAATTGTCTCCATTTTTCTGCGGGATGACTTCTGGCTCTCCACCTTATTGGACCCTCGCTTCCGGCACAAAATGAGGCCATTTTTTTACACCCGCTGAGAGGGAGGACAAACTGACCTACTACAAAGACATTCTACGTAGTCAGTTGGCCGATATCTATCTGCGCCATGGCCCATACTCTCGCAGGTCTGACTCGGGGGGACCTCTGCGCTCACCTTCCACTGCCATGGCTGCTGGGGGGGGGTGGCAGGAGCAGCAGCAGCTCCATCAGCAGTAGCCTCAGTCTTCAGTTGCTAATGAGTAGCTTTCTGCACCCGCATAGTGAGGCTACTCATGAGCAGCAGGAAGACCTGAAGCAGGGCCTGAACCAGCAGGTCGTGTCATACCTTGAAATGACCATGCCAACGCACCTTAAGGATCTGCTGGACTTCTGGGCCGCCAAACTTGACTTATGGCCGCAACTGGCAGAGTTTGCCCTGGAAAGCTGTCCTGCCCGGCCAGTAGTGTGCCATCTGAGCGGGTCTTTAGTTCTGCGGGGGCCATAGTAACGCCAAGGAGAACTCGTCTGTCCACGAAAAATGTGGAGAGACTCACCTTTGTGAAGATGAATCAGGCATGGATCAGCCAGGATTTCCACCTACCAATAGATGATGCATGCGAGTAGCTGATGCATGGTAGCTCCTTCTGCTGCTGCCAACTCCTGGGTGTGTCTTTCAGGCAATATATGAGCTCCCTCTGCTGCTGCCAACTCCAATGTGTTTTTCAGGCAAATATATGGGCTCCCTATGCTGCTGCCAAGTCCAGAGTGTGTCTTTCAGGCAATATATGGGCTCCTAATGCTGCTGCTGCCAACTAATGGGTGTGTCTTTCAGGCAATATATGGGCTCCTTATGCTGCTACCAACTCCGGGGTGTGTCTTTCAGGCAATATATGAGCTCTCTATGCTGCTGCCAACTCCTGGGTGTGTCTTTCAGGCAATATATGGGCTCCTAATGCTGCCAACTTCAGGGTGTGTCTTTCAGGCAATATATGAGCTCCCTATGCTGCTGCCAACTGCTGGGTGTGTCTTTCAGGCAATATATGAGCTCCCATGCTGCTGCCAACTCCAATGTGTTTTTCAGGCAATATATGGGCTCCTAATGCTGCTGCTACTGCCAACTCCTGGGTATGTCTTTCAGGCAATATATGGGCTCCTAATGCTGCTGCCAACTCCTGTGTGTTTTTCAGGCAATATATGGGTGTCATGCTCAGGGTACTCTAATGTCACGCTCAGGTAACTCCAGCCCTCAACCCCCAATCTCCGCAGCCAGCTTCACCTGTAGGAGCCCCCGCTTGCCGGGATGCAGTACACGCCTGCCCGGGATCGGTTGCCCCCAGGACTCCAATGGCTCAAAGGATGGGAGCTTACTGGTTGGAGGTCTGAAGAACCAATAACTAGGAGCGGAATCAGAGCGAGTCCAATTGTTGGAGCGAGTTAGCAGGAAGTCCAAAGACAGGCCAGAGGTCAACACCGGGTAATCAGAGATTGCAGCAGTACAGTAGGATGAGGCAACTCGAGGTCGGGGTACGAAGCAGGGGTCGGCAACGGAGATCAGGCAGAGAATGGTCGGTTTCAGGCTAGGGTCGGCAACGGAGATCAGACAGAGAATGGTCTGTTTTCAGGCAAGGGTCGGCAACAGAGTTCAGACAGAGAATGGTCAGTTCGGGAAAGGGTCGGTAACGAAGATCAGAGTATAATACAAAGACAAACTAGGAACAAGGCGCTATCACAGGCGCTGAGTAACTGACGGGGTAAAACATTTATAGGAACAGATATGATTGAGGATGAGGGAAATGGGTGTGTGATTGGTGCACATTAGGATACAGAACGTGATTGGACCAGGGCGTATAGCCCAACAACTCCCTAGGGCTCATTGGCCCTGTCCAACCTAAGGTGTACTCCCCCCACCCCACCTGGGCTCATTGGCCCTTTAACTGTTTTTCCTCCGGCGGCCACGCTAACAGCAGCGCCGCCGGAGCGCGAGCACGTGAACTACTGGCGGGGACGCCGGCAGAGGAGGAGGAGGCAGAGAAGGGCGTGCTCGCAGCCGCCCGGCATGGCCGACGAACCAGCGGGACGGCGGAGACACCGCTGGAACGTGGCGCAGGTAAGCGAGTCGTGACAATGGGCTCCTAATGGTGCTGCCAACTCCAGGGTGTGTTTTTCAGGCAATATATGGGCTCCCTATGCTGCTGCCAAGTCCTGGGTGTGTCTTTCAGGCAATCTATGGGGTCCCTATGCTGCTGCCAAGTCCAGAGTGTGTCTTTCAGGCAATCTATGGGCTCCTAATGCTGCTGCCAACTCCAATGTGTTTTTCAGGCAATATATGGGCTCCCTATGCTGCTGCCAACTCCAGGGTGTGTTTTTCAGGCAATATATGGGCTCCCTATGCTGCTGCCAAGTCCTGGGTGTGTCTTTCAGGCAATATATGGGCTCATTATGCTGCTGCTAAGTCCTGGGTGTGTCTTTCAGGCAATATATGAGCTCCCTATGCTGCTGCCAAGTCTTGGGTGTGTCTTACAGGCAATATATGGGCTCCCTATGTTGCTGCCAACTCCTGGGTGTGTCTTTTTGGCAATATATGGGCTCCCTATGCTGCTGCCAACTCCACACGTTCTGCAACCCTATGGAGGCTCCCAGACGCCCAGAAATAGCCGTTTTTAATAGCGACTCGTCGCAAATAAATTCGGACTGAAACTATTTTTCCCGGAAAATTCGGCGAATCGGCCGAATCGAATTTTTCAAAAGTTCGCTCATCTCTTGTTCTGGCCCTGATAATAGGATGCAATTGTAACTGGGTGATCCTGGATTCGGCCCACCAGGTCCAAATATCAGCCTCCTGGATGTATGACCTCAAATACCAAATATGGGCCGAGGCCGAGTAAAACAGAGTAGTCTGCACTTAAAAAAATGGTGTGTAGAGGTTTTAAATGTGTCTCCTGAAATCAATGTCTGCATGCAGGGCTCGCATCTGTTGCATTAGTTTAACCCACTTCTGAGGTATATTCATACCTTGAGCATTAAGTGAATTTAACTGGACTGTCATATAAGCTGGTTGTAAATTTGCGCTGAGCAGGAGAGGCAATGAAACCCAAGGACAAAGGAGAGAGAGAAAATAGAAGAGAAGAAGGAATATATATATATATATATATATATATATATATATATAGAGCGCTAAAAAAATATAGTCGGCCTGCCTAAACACAATTGGGCTGTTCTCTCCCCAGATGACTGAGAGAGTGAGGAACATGTTTTGAAACATACACACAAACACTTACACAAGGTCACTTGCTGGACTGGCACAAATGCCCAAAGCCTCATAGCCATTATTACACAAAATTTAATCGGTATCAAAATGTGGCACATCTAGACATACAAACATTTCAAAATTGATAAAAAACATACGTTTGTGATTATAAAATGCGGGGGCCCCCCCATACAGCCGTCACTGCCACACATACGTCACACTCACTCCCCGCCACCTCAGCCTATATTTTGCATTTATGAAAATTGTAGTTCACCAATCCTACATGGAGGATATTGAAAAAATGCAATCCCAGCGTTGTCAATTCATAGTGTAGTAATAGTCTCACTCCAAATGGCAAATTGCAAGGAAACTCCCATGTGACACTGTGTAATAGGAGCACAGCCACTAAGGCTGCTTCTAAGATTGCCTTAAGGGTTCAAGTCCTTCTGCCATGAACTGGAAGCCCGAAACTGTGGCTCTTTTCAGTGATATCCCATATAGCGCACTCTCAATGCAGGGCTTTTTCTAGTGCATAAAGGGTTAATATCCTGCTGCCACAAGAACTGCTTATATTCATTGGTCAGCCCGCCGCTTTAACACACACATCCCCGCCTATAGTAAACGTCAGTCGCTGTACTTAGCTCTGTCCTGCAGATTTTATGATGACTATCCGTCTTCATTCCTTCAACCGCAGGGAGACTTGTCATTCAAATATCCTGCTGGACATACCGATGCTCTAATGTCAGCAAAGACAGGCGGTGGAGGGCGGGGGGACTAGTCAAACAGCCCTTCCCCTGTTAGCGTGTTCAGGCCATGTTATAAGCAGCTGCTTCCACTTGTGCTGAGCGCCGGCCAACAAGCTGAGGTGTGGTGGAGCGGGGACGTCGGTGGGCCAGCCATCTGCCGACACGTGTTTCGCTCCGCCCACCGAAGCTTCGTCAGGGTGGGGGGCGGGCCGATTACCAGTTCATTTATACGTCAAGGGACTTCCCCCTTGCAGTCCGTCATCCGATCGTCATTTCTACAGGCATTACAACATAACTGCCTGGCTACGCGGACTAAGGATCCCAGCAACGGTCCAATGATTATGCATCGCCTCCCCAGTGTATATCAAACACTAGCTGCCCAGTTCATACAAGCAAACATGGGGCCTCCGTTACAGGTCCTCCTGGACACAATACTGTATTGTTTTTTGTATGGCATATAAGATATGCAAGGTGCATTTCGGCAAATGTCTCTCTATATAGCTGCACAAGTGACATGATGTATCATGACTCATACAGACCACTATCGTTCAAGCACATTCATGTGTCACCTTTCCACTTACCATAGGACTACTATTTATAGCCCATACACTGCACAGGCTCCTTTCTTAAAGGGGCAGTACAACCCCCATCACTGAGACCTTATTGTGCTCCCTCCTTACCCTTATGGCAAATACCATAGGGAGACCATTAGCAAAAGGAACCTCATAATGCCTAGTGGACCGCTTACTAATTTTCTGCCTACCCACCGCTACATCACAGACTAAGTAATGGCGTGCATCAATAAATACCACGTAATGGGGTACGTCAATAAATACCACAAACTACTACCCTCAATTCAAATAAACATCAATCTACGTGCTTAACATCAACTAAATGTACATGAGGCTTTAGGACAAGCAGGCGCCCCCGCCTCCCTCTGAGTCCGGCCTTCTTAATATAAGCGGCCGTCACTTGGGGAACTCATTACTAATCTTTTCACCTTCTACAGAAATTGTGCCAAGGCGCCAATATTTACACATCTGACACATGGGATTATAAAAATGCACTAAGCCCAAGGTCAGTATTCAGGCCATCCGGGACCATCGTACCCAATTCATAAATGAGACGAGATTCCTGTTGCAACAGTCTATTATCCAGGAAACCTCTCCTCCCCTCCTTTTTGAGAGCAAAGATTCCACAGGCCCTAAGGCCAATTGGTCTTCCCTGGTGGAACACTCTAAAGTGCTCCGCTACTGGGCTTCTCTCGTTTCCCTTACTAATGTCGCGCACATGCTCACCTATCCGCACACGAAGCTCTCGCTAGGCTTTGAGTATTTGTGCCAGTCCAGCAAGTGACCTTGTGTAAGTGTTTGTGTGTAGTATTCACTTTGGTCAGCGGGACGCCACGAGGGTGGCAGTGCACATGCTATTACATAGTGGATCTCCCCATCCTTTTATTTAGTGTTGATATATGTTTTGAAACATCTAGGCGCCTGGCCTTAAGAAGAACATATGCAGAAAATAGCATGTTAACTTATTACGGGTCACTCAAGTACAAAGCAGTGAGGTAAGTCACTACAACCAACTGGTCCACCATTACTAGGTAGGGAAAATAAAATTGTCACCATATAGAAAGATAGGGCCAAAATTGTCAACAAGGCAGAGCTATACGTCATTCGTGGCAAACAATCAAACAACTAATAACCATAACTTTCAACTGGTTGCAATATATTTCCTACATCAAATAAGGAATGGAGGACTGTTACGACTATTTTGCGAAGTGTAACACACCACCAACATAGCATGATATCTTCTCTCAATACATCCCTGGGAAGGCCGCCAGGCCTTTGCTTCTGCAAGGTTCTGTGAATTATGCCAAATTCCAGCCTTTCAATGGATATAGAAGAACTCCAGGACCTGGCAACAGCTCAGCCATTTTGAGTAGAGACTACTTAAAACACCCTCAGAGGATTAGGCGTTGTGGCGAAGGATGCAAGCTGGTTTGCTGAAGATCAGAAGTAACTGAGGATTGCAGTTTCTTCACCACGTGAGTAATACAAGACTTGATTTGCAGCGAACCGCAATTCTTTCACTTTCAAGCGGGTCATTGTAGCTTTAAGAGAGGCCAGAGCACACAAGTGTCCAAGAAGAAACAGGATAGACATTCTGCATAAAAATACGAGATAAAACTGCCTCATATTTCCTTGATTAATAGCACTTTGACACTGATAGTGAAGACAGGCCAGAAATGCTGAATCTGAGAGGCCTTCACCTGCTTCCCTGAGTAGAAAACCTCCACAGCACTGTAAGTAGAGGGCACAGTGGTGATAGATAAAATGGCTCCAGGAGCCACTGCCCGCTCCCGTCAGGTGATTTCACCATTTCCATCCACACTTACTGAGGGTATGCCCAGTAGGTGCCCCAACCTCTAGGGACAAAAAAATACAATTCTGTGATTACTCACCTGTAGAATTGGTATTATGAGTATACAGTACGTCCTGCTCCAAATCTAATACTTACAGTTGGGATATACTCCGCCAGATGGCGCTGGACTGCAGAGACATCGAAAATAGGCTCCTCCCAGCCCCTCAAATACCCGGGGACCTCCCACAAATTCCCCAGCATTGAAAAGCAGTTAAGGAGAAGCCGGGAGCATTAAACAATCCAAACTATCAATTATAACAATGATAACAATCACCATACAGGGGATCCAAGAAAATGCAAACCAAGGGTGGGTTGGAGCAGGACTCTCTGTATACTCATAATACCAATTCTACAGGTGAGTAATCACAGAATTGTATTATTCTTAGTATACAGTACGTCCTGCTCCAAATCTAATACTTACAGTTGGGACATCCAATAGCAGTGTCCATAAAGTAGGGTGGGATCCCCAAGAAAAATCAGCAGCAGGCAGTTTAAACCACTGCTGCCTGCAGAACCTTTCGGCCAAAAACAGCATCAGCTGAAGCCCTAACATCAACCTTGTAAAACTTTGAAAAGGTATGAACAGAAGACCAAGTAGCGGCCTTGCAAACTTGTTCAACAGAAGCCTGGTGCTGAAAAGCCGAAGAGGCACCAATAGCACGAGTGGAATGAGCAGTAAGGCGGAAGGGAGGATTCTTCCCCTTAGCAGAGTAGGCCTGAATCACAGCCTGACGAATCCACTTGCTGATAGTAGACTTGGCAGGGGCCAAACCCTTCCCAGCCAGAAGGGACCAAAAAAAAGAGCATCAGTTTTTCTGAAAGGTGCAGTAGCCACCAGATAGTCCTTCAGACACCTAACCACATCCAAAGAGTGCAAAACCCTCTCCTTAGCATTGCTAGGATTAGGGCACAAAGAAGGAAGAACAATATCCTGATTCAAATGAAAAGCAGACACTACCTTAGGCAGAAAGTCAGGTTTGAAACGAAACACCACCTTGTCTTGGTGCCTCTCATAGTAGGGGGGCTGAATGGACAGCGCCGCCAACTCAGACACACGCCTGACAGAAGTGATAGCCACCAGCAACACAGCCTTGAGCGTAAGAATGGCCAAGGCAGCATCCTGCACAGGTTCAAAGGGAGCACCTTGCAGGGCTGACAGAACCAGGTTCAAATCCCAAACAGGCACCATAGGTTTAAGTGGGGGACGCACATGAGTGACCCCCCTGGAAAAAAGTCCTGATCAGAGGGTGCTGAGCAAAGGACTTTTGGAAAAAATAGCCAGGGCAGAAACCTGACCCTTCAGAGTACTGAGTTGGAGCCCCATCTCCAACCCATGCTGCAGGAACTCCAGAATACTGGGAATAGAGAAGACACGACAGGGAAGAGACTTAGACTCACACCAGTCAATGTAGGCACGCCAAACCCTGTAATAAATGGAAGAGGAAGACTTCCTCCTAGCTTTAATCAAAGTATCCACTACTGAGGAAGACAGCCCCTTCTCCATCAGGATGGAGGTTTCAGCAGCCAAGCCGTCAAAGCCAGAGTTTGTAAAATGAGACGGCGTAGTGAGCCCTGAGTGATTAGCTCTGGCGCCAAGGGCAGAGCGTACTGATCTACTCCTAGCTGTACCATGTCTGCGAACCAAACTCTTCTTGGCCACCTGGGGGCCACCAGAATTGCTGGCACCCCTTCCAGAGCAATCTTGTGCAGAACCCTGCCCAGCAGGGGAATTGGAGGGGAAGACATACAGGAACTGAAAGTCCTCCCGTGACATTGCTAGCGCATCCGAGTTCAGGGCCCGAGGATCCCTGGACAGGGAGACAAAGGCTGTAAGCTTGTGATTGTGGCGGGACGCAAACAGATCCACATCTGGTTGGCCCCAATGGTGACACAGAGATTGAAACACCCTGCTGCATAGGGACCAGTCTCCCTGGCGAGAGGTCCCCCTGGTGAGAGAGACCGCCAGACAAGTTTCCACGGTATGTACACAGCTGAGATGCAGGGGACATTGGCCTCCGCCCAGGTCAAGATCAGAGACGTTTCCTGGAGGGCCCCCTTGCTCCGGGTCCCTCCCTGATGATTGAAGTAGACAACTGCCGTCTGGTTGTCCGAGCGCACCTGAACAGGCAGGCCCTGAAGATGAGTAACCAAACGAGCCAGAACTAACCTGATCGCTTGTAGCTCCAAGACATAGATAGGAGCAAGAAAGGCTCTGCCCCCCAACAGGATCCTCGGGTCAATCCACCCCCAGAGGGACCTCCTGACCAGGGGGGAGAGCACACAGACCCTGTCCAGGGACGCTGGGTCCTTGTCCCATACAGACAATAGGTGAAGTTGCAGAGGCCTCAAGTGGAACTGAACATAAGGGACCGCTTCGAAGCACGCCACCATCAGGCCCACCAGCTGCTTCCCCTGCCAGATGGAGGGGTGGGGACAAGCTAGGAGGGACTGGGCCTGTGCAATCAGATTGTCCAACCTCTGCTGAGGAAGGAAGATCCTTGCCTGAACTGTATCCAGATTCATTCCTAGGAATGGAGTTACCAGAGAAGGGGACAGTGAGGACTTGGGGTGGTTGATCACCCATCCAAATGACTCCAGAGTGTACACCACCAGCTGAGTATCCAACTCTGCCTGATGTAGAGACTGGGAAGTGATGAGGATGCCGTCCAGATAGGGAAGCACGCGGATGCCCTGACATCTGAGTAGAGACATCACGCCAGCCAGCACCTTGGTGAACACTCTGGGGGCTGAAGTGCCACAATTTGGTAATGTTGATCCATCAGAGCAAACCAGAGGCACTTTTGATGACCTGGTAACACAGGAATATGAAGGTAAGCATCTCTGAGGTCCACAGAAGTAATGACATCCCCTTGGCGCAGGGAACTGATGGCAGATCACAGAGTCTCCATGCGAATAACGCCTGCCCCTGACAAACTTGTTGAGAATCTAGGTCCAGGAGGTCCTTCTAGGTCTAGAAGTCCAGGATGGGCCAGACAGAACCATCCCCTTTGGGTACTGTGAATAGGTTGGAATAAAAGCCCTTGCCTTTTTCTCTAAAAGGGACCTGGCAGAAGACCCCAGCTCCAGGAGGCCTTGCACAGCTTGCACTAGCTCCTGAGCTGACACAGGGTCCTGAGGAATCTGGGATCTGATGAATCTTGGAGGGGGATCGGCAGCAAAATCCAACTTGTAACCGGAGGACACTACCTCCTGAATCCACCGGTCTGAGACATGAAGCCTCCAGACGTGAGCGAAGTGCTGCAGCCGTGCCCCCACCCAGATGGGTGAGGGCGCCCCATCATGCCTGAGGGGGCTTAGGAGAGGATTTAGCTTTGGAACCCCAGGAGGAGCCAGGACGTCCACATCCTCTGCCTCTGCCCCAGAAATCTCCCCGGGCCCCAGGGTAAGAGACCCCCCTTCCTTGTCTTGCACCACGGTACGGGAAGGAGCCCTGACCCCGAAAGGGCCGAGGTTGCCGCCTGCGCTGGGGTAACCTGCCTCCCTTAGCAAAAAGGTTCAGTTGGTCTCCAAACAGACGACATCCTTTAAAGGGAAACCCAGTGAGGGCCTTCTTGGCAGCATTGTCAGCAGCCCACTGGCGCAGCCAAACCGAGCTGCGTATAGCCACCACGAGGGCAGAAGTTCTGGCACACATTCTGATGGTGTCATCCAATGCTGATAGGACAAAATTTACAAAAACATCACAACTGGAGAGTGCATTAAACACCTCACAAGGCAAATTGTCAGAGGCACTACCAAGCATATTTCTGATAAGGGTTCTAGTGGCCACAGCAGTAATAGCAGAGGCACCCGTCCCCGCACATGCGTGGAAGGCCAGCTGGTCAATGCGCCGGTACTCAGCATCCCGCAGGGTAGTAGAATCAGGGGAATGCATGACAGAGGTGTTAGATAGCCCTAGGATCGGGGCATCCACCTCGGGGGGGGGGGGGGGGGGGTGACCAACATTTAACCACCTCAGCAGGAAAGCGATACTTCCTATCCCAACTCTTTGGAACCCCGGGGAGTTTACTGGGACGCTCCCATTCCTTGAGCACGTTATGGAAATGTGCCTGCTCTGGAAATTCCAAACGTGATTTTGCTGTATGGAAAAGCTCCCCTCTTTGTCTGGGAGCCTCAACAGGGAGAGATAGACAGAACCTCAAAGATTTGGGTCAATAATCTGTCAGTATCATCCGGGGCCCAGGGGTCAGAGCCAGAATCGTCATGACCCCTTGGTCTCTCATCAGATGAGCCTGAATCAGAAAAGAGCTCCCCTTCATCAGACGGGGTATAGCCACACAGATTCCAAAACTCCTCAGTTCCAATAGGGAAAACAGTAACATTAGGCGTCAAGTGCCGCTTCTTACCAGGGCCCTTACGCGCTAAAGACCTCGCGATAATCTGTTCAACAGTAGTCAGTCTAGAAGACACGCCAGGCTGAGAATCCCCACTAGTATGCAACTCAACAGGAGTGAGATTTAAGCTTGGGGGAGTAGGTGAATTGAAACGAGGTGCAGCCACTAGTAGGCCGGATTGCAGTGCAAGCACCTGCTCAGCACAGGGTACACAGACCCGTGCCTTG
Organism: Gastrophryne carolinensis; assembly: GCA_027917425.1. Taxonomy (NCBI): domain Eukaryota; kingdom Metazoa; phylum Chordata; class Amphibia; order Anura; family Microhylidae; genus Gastrophryne; species Gastrophryne carolinensis. The sequence goes on from CM051238.1 coordinate 302,008,733, forward strand.
TCAGCGTCAGCATGAGGCTGCCCACACGCTACACACAGCCGGTCTTGTCCCGTAGGGACCCCGGTCACATTATCCTGAGATGCCTCCATATGGTGATTATAGCGGCGCTATACGCCGATAGGGAATAACGCTATATAGCAACCCTCGATGCCCCAATAACCCGCTAGGGACGTGGGAGTATGACTTTATACAGGGTCTTTACAAGTGATAAACTAAAAAACAGGGCCGGGAGAAGCCACGAAGTTTCGTACCGCCTGAAAGACATAAGCAGACAAGACCTTAAGTACGTAGTAACACAAGTGAAGCAGATAAAGCCGCCCACGAGGGCACTTACGGACAACGGTAGGTAGTAGTCCTTTGCGCATAGGCCAACCAAGTCAGAAAAGATGGCGTCGGTATACCTCGAGGGGCGGGCCAGTAACAGCGATGATGCGGAAGGCGCCAAAGACGAGCCCCGCCCCCCCGAAGAGCGCGAAGCCAGAAGGCAAACAGCCAATGATGGCGCAGCAGCGCCTGAGGTAATGCCGCCGCCAAGCTCGGAACCAGGTCAGCGCGCTGCGGCAGCAAATTTTTTAAAAAGGCAATAAAGACAGCGCAGCAGCTGACATAAGAATAAAGACATGTGAAAGTTGAAAGCACAGACTTCATACACATAGCTATACGCATACACACACCCCCCCTCTTTTCCCCCGAAGACTATAAGGAGGATGAGGGAGGACGGCGGCTACTTAAATAGGGCCCACCGACAGACAGGGGCAAGGGGCGATAGTGCGGGAGGGGCATCCCATAGAGGCTCACCATAAGCCTGAACCGCCTACCCTTTGGTGGGGGATTGCGGTGGAGCGGCGCTGCCAAGGCTGGGAGGCATATAATTAGTGTATAATTAGTGGAACGGGTGGGAATAGTCCTACAGGGCCGCAGGTTAATAACCCCGCTCACCTGCGAGTAGAGAGCCAATTTCTCGTCCTTCGCAGCCAGACTGCAGAGAAATTCTGGGGAATTTGTGGGAGGTTCCGGGTATTTGAGGGGCCGGGAGGAGCCTATTTTCGATGTCGCGGCAGGCCAGCGCCATCTGGCAGAGTATATCCCAACTGTAAGTATTAGATATGGAGCAGGACGTACTGTATACTAAGAATAACGCCACTCTCCAGGATGATGTGGGTGCACGACAGCCGGGTACTGTGGAGCTGCAATCCATCCGTGGTCCACATGCATGCGCACTCAGAAAACACTTTTTTTTATTTAAGCATAACTCTTTAGTTAAGGATAACTCTTTAGGACAAATATTTTTCCTTGCTCTTATATAATTGAATATATTCATGTTTGTGCCATTTGTGTTTTTTTTGCAGGATTAATAATAAAAGAATTTAGAAACATAACGTATTTACTAAATGATACCTACAAGATGACTAAACTTCGATGGTTCTATCATGGATGTGGCCATGTAGTGTATGACAAATCGCTATACTATCATAAAGGAGGCACCAGTAAAATTGTGAGGTAATGTACTTTTCTTAGCCTTATTACACCATAACAAGCATTAGATTTGAATTGTCACTAGGACTTATTTAGACTTATTTAGAGTGAGCATTCACATCAATGAATTTGGTAAAAAAACTCAGGATGACACTGAATAAAATCCTTGCATGATGTCTTGGTGAAGTTTAAGCTGTTTTGCTCTGTAATGACAATTTGCAGACCTAACAAAATCTGCTCCAAAACTAACCTCATCATCATTGACAGTTGGAGCAGTCAATGAAAATTTCTCATTTATTGAAATAATAATCATTTTACTTTTCAAAAATGTTTTACTTTTTTTCAAGTTACAAAGTATAAACATGTGGAGACCCATTGGGGGTCCACTCGTTGCAGGTATAGTAAATAAGTAAGTAAAGAAAATCTGACATGCATTCATATTCATTTTGTCACAACTACAATTCATGTCAAATGAACAGGTTGTGAAGAAATTGAGACAAAAATATACCAACGCATCAGGATTTTATATGTCGTTTCCAAAGTGGTGACATTTTTGGAGCATTTAGAAATTGTGTTCCATATTTTCATTCAGTCCTCAGTTGGTTTAATCTAGCCAAATAGTTTTCCCATTTCTGGATATAGGAATGTTTTGCATTGGGTCTTGCTGTGCTAATTAAAGAATAAACTGTTAAAGATTAATTGGGGACCCAGTGGAAACCATAAACAAGTGCGTTTATAGGGCGTGAGCATCGAAGATGTTGGAGCTAGTCTCAAAAGTGGGGAAAGCCAATGTTTGACTTGAACATACCTAAACTATTCAGTGTTGGGAATCTGTTGCCTTTCCTTAAATCTATCCCAAGTCAGTAGAGAGTTATTATCTAATAGATCAAAGATGTTGTAAATCTAGTATACACTAGATACCATCTAGTGTATCCCTTTCTGGTGGAAAGAGGGGGTTATGGAGCAGCGTCATCAAAGGGAGGTGTGGGGATTTAAGATTACTAGAGAACTTTTACGTATCCCAAACTTTTAAGCAGTGGTGCATTAGGAGACTTAATTTAAAGGTGCAAGAGTCCAGCAGTCACCAAAGGAGGGAATTAATAGGTATAGGAGCAGTGTTGGGAATTTCCAAGTGGACCTATAGATGGGTTTCTTTGGTAGTGTGGAGAGCCATGAGCTGTGCTATCTGTGCAGAAGCATAGTAGTGCAAAAAGTTTGGGAGATCCAGGCCCCCTGCAGTCTTATGCGTTGTCATAACTGATCTTGCAATGCGTGGTCTGCTGGTTCCCGAGAAGAACCCGGACTTTTGGTTTGAAAGGCCCGTAAGGCATAGGGCAGGACTCCTGAAGGGTCCTGAATAAGTATAGTATTTTTGGGAGTATAGTCATCTTAACAGATGCCACTCTCCACAGCCAGGATAATGGGGAAGTAGACTAGGACTGCATGAGAGAGGACAGAGAACTGAACATTGCAAAATAGTTAGTGGCATATAGGGAGGACAGGGTGGGAATTACCTTGATCCTCAAGTTTTCTATATGTTGAGTCCCAATTAAATACGAAGTGGTATTTCATGTGTGCCAGTAGTGAAAGGGGTAAGGATAAATTAAGGCATGCTGATTTGGTGTAATTAATAGTCAGTCCGGAGGCTGCAGCAAATTGATCCACAGTTTCAAGGTTAGGGAAGCTGATTAAGGGTTAAGTGACCTTTAGCAAAATGTCATTTGCATACAGGTTGTTTGTTGAGCAGAAATAATAATCATTTTTATAGAATTATCGGGAAACAGAACCAACAAGTCCACCCCGGAGTTTAAGGAATTTGCCTGTAATTTATTTTAAACGCGTTTTTATTTTGCCCTTTAGGTATGAGCTGGAGACAGAATCCTATCACACACTAAGTATTGACAATGCTGCATATCATAATCGTAGCTACCTCTTTTCAAATTCCAAGTCTTACTTCAAGTTGGCAGCTGATGAGAAGGACCTATGGATTATCTATTCTTCTGAACTGGATAAAAGCATCATGGTTGCCCATTTGGATGACAAAACGTTCTCGGTCACTCAACACATCAACACCACATACCCAAAGTCAAAAGCTGGCAATGCTTTTATTACATGTGGAATTCTTTATGTGACTGATACAAAGGATTTTAGAGTGGCCTTTGCTTTTGATCTTTTAAAACAGAAGCCTGTGAATGCTAGCTTTGAACTGAGGTCTTCCACATCCATTCTCTCCATGCTTTCTTACAATCCTAAGGAAAAGCAGCTATATGCATGGGAAGAAGGCCATCTGATGTTCTATCCCATCCATTTTGTATCAAATAACCGATCTGGAAATATGTGAAATATTATAGAGCAAAAGTATTTGGGTGATTTGAATTGCTTCAAATAGTACATAACGTTGCCAGTCAACCTGAGTTTACCATTATAAAATAATTTCAGATGTTAGGATGCAAATACAAAATTAATGGGAAATGCTTAGATATCTCAAATTGTTTAGGTTGTATAAAATATACACTGTAGAGCAATTAAAATTTTGTATACTGTAAGGGTAAGTACAATACCATAGCTGTGCTCCACAAAGATAACATTGCAACTACTTTCTCCAAAAGGTATTAAAAAGTAGTGAGGTGTGCCTTAGAAAACATGCATTGTATTCCACAGCCTGCAATCCAAAATTCAGCATTGCCATAACAAATCCTCCTGAAAATTTAAACTTGGCAGTACAGACCATTTCCTGTATAGCGAGTCTGCAGGAAGATCAAAATGTGGGAAATGTGGGGTAAAGTACAGTACAGATGAACAGGAGGGTGAGTCCTGAACTGTACAATATTATATAGTGTGTATACTGAAGTGAAGGCAATGCCCTGCAATGCGAAAGGCAAGCTTTGATTAGACAAAGTGAATAAATGTCAGCCTTACAGCACAAGAGACTTTAACCCTATGTTCTTGCATATCGACTATCTTCAGTTTCATGCAGCACATTTTTAGACTGGTAGGTAAAATTCATATCAAACCAATAAAAATGAGACCTAATGTAGCTTTTAAATGAAGGAGATCTAATGTGTTTCGATCTATAGCAACAATAGAAGAATGCATTATATATTAGGGGTATAAATTAAAAACAAATCTATGAAACATTAGGGGACATTTGCATGTAAACAACACTTTATATATGTCCCTTATCTGTAGTAATAAGTCAAAGCAACTGAATGTGCTATTATTGAAGCCAGTCATATTCTCAATATATAGAGGGTAAAATAAGCATTAAAGTGGAGCTTTATTTCTAGCCAGAAGTAAAAAGCCATCAGCTGTAAAGACTCAGTACTGCTCAGAAAGCTCTTAAAACTTTGTATCAACATTGTAAACAACTGTGAGGTGGCCAAGGTCATTGACTTACTGTACATGGATACAGATACATTCATCCCCTTCAGCAGCTGTTAATTGTGTGGATGTGTGTAACATGACAGATATGCTGATCACTTTTCTGAGGTTTTGCTTATAGCAAAATGCCAAGTTCCTTAGTAACATATAAGATCTCTCTCTGGCTGGTTGGGCTGATCATATGGGTGTCCCAGCTCAACTTCAGTATGTCTGTGTACTAGCGAAGGCTCTGCCCCATCCTGCCACTCATTACATTTCATATAATTGAAAGAAGGATAATTGGACAAATGTACAGAAACATTATTGATAAAATCTGCTGACATCAACCAGGATGATGAAGATGAAATAAGGGAGGACATTACAGAAACACAAGAATCCCAAACACCCAGCCAAGGAACTTCTCAGTTGGTGTCATAGAATGAAAATAAAGCTGCTAGAATGGGCCAGCCAATCATCTGACCTGAATCCATGAAAGGAACTAAAGCCCAGAGTACTGTACAGAGAAGGAGCCCATAGATCCTTCAGGAATGAAATAGTGTTTGAGTTGAAGAATGGGCCAAAATCACAGCTGAGCAATGACTAGTTTCTACAGCTTGAGGCTGTCATTACCAATAAAGGCCTTTGTATGAAGTATTTAATACATTTCAGTAAATGTGTTTAATACTTTTTCCCTGTGTCATTTCTCATTCTTAGACATAACCTAATTTATGTTCACCTATGGTTCACCTTTCTAAATATATTAATGTTGAAAATGTGTGGCTGGTTCAATAAGAATTTCACCCACCATAGAGAGTAGTAAATCAAGAATCCAAGCTTTGGGTAACTGGTGAAATCTTTTCAAGAAAACAAAGCAAATCCAGTTGTGTTGACTTATTACAGATGTACTATCCCCTGGTTCAATAGGAACATTCACAGGCTTAATATTTGTACTTTTTCTACCCCTTACCAAAAGTTCCTTATGTTCTCCAATGGCACCCAGTTTCGCTCAGTACTCTACCACTTGTCTAACCACCTGGGCAATGGTTGGTCCTCATTCTTGCATCCTTTACTATGTTGCTCTCGCTATTGGCAGAGAGGTGTTCCAGACCAAAAATGGGTGCTGATTAAGCCACTGAGCACCTCTTGGCACACAAACGTTTTTATCTCAGCTTTGACAGCCAATTGTATTACAGGTTTGCTATACTCATTTACTAATGCAGTGCTACACGTATACCAAATGTTTTTTTTCCATCAATCTAACAGTGAGAACAATTATTAAATTATTGTTGCACTTACCATGAGGTTTGAAGCATGTCCAGCTATTTCTTCACTCTACTTAAAGTGGACCAACACCCAGGGGTGATCGGCCCGGGAATCTATAAGATTCCCGGGCCGATCACCTCCCTCACCGCGAGACACCCGAGATCGGGATGTCCCGCAGTGAGGGACCCCCCCCAAAAGCCCCAAAAAACTGACCTGATCGGCGGCGGCAGCGGCCGCCTCCCGCGCGCCCCTCTAGGCGGGCACGCGCATTGTCAAAGGGGCGCGCGGGAGGCAGCGGCGGACGCGCTGTCTTGTCCGTGGCTATGTGGGAGCATGGTGAGGTGAGTTTTGGGGGGTTTCTGGGGGGTTTTACACAGCGGGGGGTTTCATACACCTAATCGGGGTGCCCCCCTGAAGTGGACCAAAACCCAGGATAGTCAAAATCCTGGGTGTTGGTCCACTTTAAGTTACCCAAGAATCCAGTTATAAAAAAAATCTGCTGGACAGATTTAGGGATTATTGGGTAAGTCTTACAGATGTATTTTAACATATATAATGTTTTACACTGTGAAAGCTAAAAAAGAGGTACTTCACCCATTCCTGGATATTTTTAATCTACCTCAAACCTTACCTTTTGGGGTAAGATAAAGAATGGTTACTTCAGAGTCAAGCTACATATCATAGAATACATTTTCCTGAAAAATAATTTTGGAGTACCACTAACTAAACTTAACCAGTCTTTCTTTCATTTTCTTTGTAAGGGGCCTGGGATCCTGCTACAGTGTATCTCAGAATTATGTGTATTGTGTTATCATTGCCAGAACACAACATGGATTAAATTGTAGAGGTTCTGGGATCCTGCTAGCTCAGAACTATATGTATTGTGTTATCACCAGAACACAGCCTGAGTAAACTGTAAAAGGCCTGGGACCCTGCTAGCTAAGAATACTGTGTATTATGTTATCATTGCCAAAACACAGCCTAAGTAAACTGGAGAGTGCCTGGGACCCTGCAAACTTAAAGCTCTGTGTATTATGTTATAATTGCCAGAACACAGTCTGATTAAATTGTAGAGGGCCTGGGATCCTGCTAGCTCAGAGCTTTGTATATAGTGTTATCATTCTCAGAATGCTTCCTCAGCAAAGGTGTAGAGGACCTGGGAGCTCCATACAGTGAGACCAATGTCAGAATGCTGCTGTAGACATGGCTAATGAGAGTGTGACCAAGGTTTAATACCAGAAAAGGTTCCAAAAAAAGAGCCAAATAAATTGCTTAGCTTTTGTGGAAAAGAATGTGCACCTCATGAAAAGTTTTCTTAAAGTGATTGACCACACAAAAAAACAAAAAGGGTACTCTAACCTTTTGTCCCGTGCTGCTGATCGGTCCAAGTCCGGCGATCAGAAACTCACCCGATCTACGGATCCCACTGGTTTCCTATTTAATGAATCATGTCAATCACACAGCCAAAAAAAATCCCCCAGAGATTGTTAGACAGTTATAGAAAAGTCTTAATTAGGATTGTTAGAGATTAGTACTAATACCAAACACTTCCTTCTTTGAGGGCATAAATAATCGGTAAGTCAGATGCCAAAATAGTGTAATTACTTTTTTACATGACTATATCAGCTTACCTCATGTTTTAAACAATAAAGGCAATATTGTACAAAATATGTATTGGTTAAAAGGTTTTAATTTATGTGTTTAATAAACAATTTAACTTGAATTAGGCTGTTGCAAAAAAACTCTCTCTATCAGTAACCCGTTGCTTTTGGTAAGGTTTTGGTAAATTTGGTAAATGTATGAACTGAGGACCAAGTAGAAGCTTTGCATACCTGTTCCACCGAGGCCTGGAGCACAAAAGCCCAGGAAGCTCCAACTGATCGTGTAGAATGAGCTTTATCCCGAAAAGGAGGATTCTTCCACACCTTAGGAAGTAAATCCTGCTTAAAATGGAAGATGGCCTTGTCCTTATGCAACTCTAAATAAGGAGGCTTAACCGATAAAGGTGCCAATTCAGAAACCATCATTAAGCTTCGTTATATTTCTGCCAATGGCTCAAAGGGAGGACCCTGAAGGGCTGATAAAAACAAGTTCAAGTCCCAAACAGGCAAAAGAGGCTTATGGAAATGAGGCACATGGGGAATCCCCTGCAAAAATGTCCTAATAAGTTTATTCTCAATAATGGGTTTCTGAAAGAAGATGGATAAAGCAAATATCTGACCTTTTAGAGTTCTTCTCGGCCCAGAGTAGGATCCTGCTAACCCCTTTGGGAGCTTACCTGCTTTTGGTGCCCCCCTGGTGGTTGATGTATACCACCACGGTCAGATTGTATGTTTGAATTCTGATAGGATGACCTCTCAGATCAGGTGTCCAATGTTTGAGAGAGAATAGAATTGCTCTCAGTTCCTGGGCTTCGACCCCAGATCAAGAGCAATTCCATCTGCAGGGGTCTTGTGTGAAACTGTGCAAAAGGCCCTGCCTCGAAGCAAGACACCATCAGGCCCAACATACACATTCCTTGATGAATTGTTGGCTAAGAGCAGGACAAGAGATGCTGTACCCTAGTCTGAAGTGAAAGTCTCTCCTGTTCCAGAAGAAATACATTGGCCCAAGTTGTGTCTAATGACATTCCCAGGAAAAAAATAACTCTTGAATGCGACTTTGGACAGCTGACTATCCTGCCAAACTTGTAACATTGATAAGACAGTCTGTGTACCCTATTGGGCCTCCTGAAAAATGGGGCCCTGATCAGTAGATCATCTAAGTAAGGGATTATTTGTATCCCCTGGTTTCTTAGAAAACCTTGGTAAACACCCTTGGGGCCGACGATAAGCCGTAGGGCAGAGAGACAAGCTAAAGATGGAGGCCATCTACTGAAAAGCACAAATACTTTTGATGACCTGGAAAAATCAGGATATGTAGGCACGTATCCTTTATATGCACTTTAGTCATAAATTCTTCTGGCTTAAGCGAAATCACTGTGGATCTTAAGGATTCCATGCAAAATTTCTTCAGACGAACGAACCTGTTGAGGCCCTTGAGATCTAATATTGGGAGTAAAGAGCGGTCCTCTTTGGGAATTATGAACAAATTGGAGTAAAACGCCTGACCCTTCTCTAAAAGGGGAACATGACAAACTAATCAAATCTCCAATAGATGGGCTACAGCGGATCTCAATGCTTCTGCTTTCACTGGATTTTGGGATACCCCTTCCAAAAAAATTTACGGTATCCCAAAGGGGCAGAATCTCTACCCCCACGAAAGGGCTGGGGATTGTAGGTCCTGTGAAAAAAAGGAAAATATCTTCTTTATAGAAGTCTAGTAGACTTACCTTCAGTAGCCTCCTTTACCATATCATCCAACTGCTCCCCAAACGCCCCCCTGAAAAAGGAGTCCCATCAGATTCTTCTTGGAGGCAGAGTCAGCCGACCATTGATTTAGCCATAATGCCTTAAAGCTACTAGCTACTAAACCTCTGGCGCTTAACCTAACCGAATCATCCATAGCAGAAATGACACACCTGTTAATGTCCATGCTGGTCTTAATCAACTGGGAGCATGCACTCTGTGAATGACCCCTAGACAGAGTCTTTGAATGCAGCTGTCCCAGTGGTGTGGTCAGGGAAGAATAATGAGCCGCTACCAAGACCCCAGCGGTGTCCGTGGTGCAACAAGCCTCTCTACCAGGCCACAGTGCTCTAAGGCGGTGGACCAGACAGCGAACCTTCCTCGCTGCATAGACTGAAGGAAGCGTCTGCCTTTTCCTGCCGCCTAGCTCCGCCCCCGCTCAGATGCCCCCACTTTCTAAATAAAAATCCAATGAAAATAGAAAAAAAATAAATAAATTAATTAAAAGGAAAATAATTCCAGGTACACCTACACAGTCCAGTCCAAATGCAAGAATGAAACTGGATTATTGAGGTGTAGCTGGAAGTATAAATAGGCCGGGAGGAACCACACCTTTGTCTTGCAGTCCACGCCCCTTGGTTGAGAGTTAACTCAATTGTGACTGATTGCCTGGATTGAAGTAGGAGAGAAAAAAAGTTTAGTCATTTGCATATGCAGTTTGAGAGGGCTTGACCACAAGCAGATGTTATGGAAGAGCTGCGCTCCAAGAATGACATATGTGCGCCCATCTTGGATTACACCTAAAAGCCCTGCTTACACATGAACATGCATAGGGGTTGGGGGGAGAGTCTTTGCTAGCACACAGGAACACCAAAGTTGAGCTGGGAGCTGCCTTATGACCAGTCCAACCAGCAAGAGAGATTTTATCTGTTTCCACACAATGTTAGAAGGAGATACATCCATTCTCTAGCTGGCTACATTGAAGATCAGCATGGCTGTAGAGTACATGTGTAATTTTGTTTCTCCACATGGGGCAGGCTGTCAGCATCTTGCGAAATTGGGATAAGTAGCCCACACCAAACAGAGCGAGATTAAGCTCAGAAAAGGGATCAGTAGGTCTGTCATTTGAATCAACAGCTGTTGGAGAGGATGATACAATGAGCAGTGATGGGTCATTAAAGTTCATGGCTATTTACTTCTAGCTCAAAGTAAAACATAATTTCAACAGTATGGAATCTGCCTGTTATTCTACACCATTTGCATAAGCTCTCCGATATAATTTACATTACTGATTGTGAGAGGGGGAGGTTAGGATTAGGAGAGCAATTTATCAAACTTTGATCTTTTTGACTAGAGGTCTGCTATAAGTGAGGGGTTGGTTATAAAGGGTAGGTGTTTTTTTTATAGATATTGACCCAGTGCCACGCCTGCTCCTCACACTGGGCCATTCTTTCAATCTCTACAAAAAATTCCTTGCCCAAAACATAGGAGCAGACTTCCTGTTAGAGTAGAGATAGAAGCATACAACAACCCAACTGAAATCATTTCAAAACAGTCTGGTAAGTTAGACATAACCTAATTTATGTTCACCTATGGTTCACCTTTATAAATATATTTATGACTTTTATGACTCACCAATACTAGTAGACTAATGGCTAATGGTTAGCAAGAAATGGTCATGTAAACTAGCAGTGCATACAGGATTTGACTAGATGCAACATAGTAAAGATTTTAATTAATGGACTGTGAAAAATGAGATCTGGATTTAGGTAGACAGGACTGTAGATGGACCTAGTGTAAAATGACATAAAAGTGACAAACACTATTATAGTCAACTTCAGACCCAGTATTTACTGCACTCCCAAAAGATCAGAAACTTGAGTGTCAAAATGTCACTAGTTTCAGCAAGCAGTAGCTTCGCTAGCAGAAGGACTCTTGACAGAACACATCAAGATCCACATCCAGGAACAAAAAGGTATGGGACGGAACCTTAGTGGTCTTCAGAAGGTTAACTGTCCACTCTAATTTTGAGGCGTTGCCTTCATAATACTATGGCACCTGGAAACTTCTGACAGACTTAGAAGGTCATCTACATATAGAGGAAGTCACACTTATCAAGTGCTACCTCAAGACTGAAAGGACAGATGCCAACACCTTGGTGAAAACCTTAGGCACATTTTCTAGGGATAGGAACTTTGGATACAGCATGCAATTAATTGGCATCATGTGGCCCTGGTCAAGAGAAGCATTTAGCGCATATTTGCAGATGTGCATGGAGGACATACAAACTGCTGAGAAGACTAATTACAGAAAGTCTCACCCGAATGAAGCAGTGAAGAAATTCGATTTTACACGCTCACATATTACAATTCTGTTTTCTTTTTCATTCCCAATGCACAACTCAACATCAAAGTGGAATGCTTTATTTGGTATACTTGATAAAATTCTGCATACAATTCTCTAGGCTGCCTAACAGCCTCTACACATTTCCACACCCTCATCATATGATCATTCAGATAAGGGGCAGCTGGAATGGTAACATGCTTTATCCACAAACCCAATGTAAACAGATGTTTCTTAAAATCCCAAGCCATGTTCCTGGGAGGGCACAGGAGATTTCTTCCCCCCAACCTGAATACTGTTTCAGGTCAGTTTCCTGGCTCTGGAATTAATGAAACATTGGAGGTAAAGAATTAGTATGAAGAATATAGAAAAACATATTTGTATCCTGAGGTTATAATGTCTCTTACCCCTAAAGGGATTCAGCAGGCAATGGTAATGTCCTAAACTTTTTCCTTATTGAAAGAGAAGCTTTAGTTACAGATATATACAGTTTAAACGCTTTACTTCCTCTCTCACATACAGAGGAGGAGTGGGCGTAGCCATGCAGAGCAGGGGGAAATATAATGCTGTGCTTGTGCACAATATGAAAGTGAGCTGGGGGGACTGGCCCTTGGTCACAGGATACAAAGCATTTTTATTTGCTGACCATCAAAGCACAGCCCGGGGGACGGGGGTCTTTAAATTCTAATTAAATTCTACTGTCCACTGTTCATCATACACACAGCATCCCTTACTCTATTAGAATAATGCATGACAAGTGAACAGACCCACAATTGGAGTGGGTTTATAAGAAAATACTTTAAAGGTGTTTTATGTTCGTATCCATGGAGTGCCTTACAGAAGAAAATATTTTTAATTAGGGTTTATCAGTCACTTTTCAATCCTAGCTATCTGAAATAGTAACCCAACACATTCCTTTGATTTCAAGACATAAATCAAATAATCCATTTCCATGAAATAAAAGGGGTTTATTTAACTTACAAAGGTAAAACTAACAACTCTTTCCTTCCTTTACATTTTATCTTTAAATTGTCTTCAATGAAGGCAATGTCAGGGAAAAGTGCATGAAATGCTATTATAATTTACAGTACAATACAAACATACACACACTTGCTGTAAAAATAATAAGACAGGTCAAAGAATGACAGTTAAATACACAGATAGAGGTCTTGTGGAGCTTATTAACAATATGTATGTTTAAAACAGTGAAATTACATCAAAATTAGACAACACGGCCTAGTAATTTACAAGCCAACAATATTGAACTCTGCATAGTTATACATATGCTGTGTAATAATTTAGTCTTTTTTTACTACACTGGCCACATGAAGCCTGACATTCATTTTAAAACATAGTGCTGTGGGATCTGTCTGAGAAGTGGCCATAATATTCTCGCACAGCTCACTCATGGACAGATGAAAAAAAAAAAAAAACAAGCATGAATGCAGAGAACTATGCTCACATTTACTACAACCAACATAGAAGGATCAAATTAAAACAAGAACTAAAGCAATCTTGTAAGGTTTTCAAAGTGGTAATGTGCAAAAGCTTAGTGTAAACACAGAATTTAAAATGAAATGGAAATACAATGCCGACAAAACATGAAATAAATAAAAATAAATACAAAAACTGACTTTAAAAAGACACCCCCTAAATAAATTCTAAATGACTGAACCCTTTGATCGAAAAACTTCAATCCGTAACTTTTTAAAAGTGACAGCACACACATACATTACCTTTATTTAACAAAGGAATCAGAGAAAATGTAGACATGCTTTCTTAAAGTACAAGTGTTAAAACTGGAAGCAAATACAATGTAATATGTGTAAACAGTTGAAAATTTGTGAAAAAAAAAGAGCCACTCCACATCTGTTAGCGAGTATGGGAACAATGTGACTTAGTACGTATCAGCAGGTTTTAAAGTGGAATTATTGTTTCTATGTGTGTACTTGGCCCCATTTCGCTCCTGTGCAAAAAAAAGAGTGGCTTTATCATTCCACATTATACAGGCATTTAAGTTAAACACCAAGTATGTAAACTTTCTGAACTCCAGAATCCCTTTTTAAATCTGCATAATCCATCTATATAGCCAGTTTCTATTTATAAAGTTAAAGCATTAAATTAACTTCTGAACTGATCACAAATTAAATGATAGCATTTAAACAGTAGTGGTGTCTGCCTGAGCAATGTAGGCTTGCCAGCAACTTCTTCATTCGTTCCTTCTTACTGACTTTAACGGAAAAGACAGACCTAAATAGCAATTGTTAGCAGCACTAAACCGACTCTGTTCCTTGTAACTACTATACCAGTATGCTAAGATTTCTAGCTCCTCACTAATTCTTCATATATGTATAGCAGCAGTGGGGGAGGCGCCCGTAATCTACACATTTAGAGAATATCAAATATGCCAGATTGAGTCTTCAATGCCGTAGGCACCATCCTCATTTTCAGCGTGCCATCTGCACCACATGAGAAAATACGCTTGTTATCGCCCACTTCGATCTGCATGACACCTGCACCAATGTTACGGAATATGGACTGCTTGGCATGCTCATTTTTAAAGGAGTGAATCAGACCATGACCTGTCAACTTCCACACCTACAGCAAAAGAGTAAACAAGCCATTAGCTTGAAAACATACACTATCCACAAACGTCTATAAAGCCTCAAGAGGAGTAAAATTATATTATGCTATACCTTCATGTTACCCTCTGCAGAGCCAGTAACAAAGTAATCCTCAGAATTATCCAGCGACAGAGCTTTCACTGCAGAGTCATGGGCCTGGAAAGTGTGAAGCATCTGCCGTTGGCGAATGTCAAAGATACAGATGAATCCTTTTCTTCCACCAGTAATCAGGAGCTGCTGCTTCGGTGCATACTGAAGTACTGTGGCACCATTATCATGGCAATTGAATGCTAAAGTATCAGGGAGAGAACAAAAAAACAGGGATAAATAAAACATGGAAAATGTTAATAACTGAAAGTCAACATTATTTAAGTTTTGCACCAGGACACTAGATGAAAGTCCATGTCCAGGCACACACTAAATTCCCCCCCGACTTGGGAACAGCATAAAAAGACAATTCTGTTGGTACTCACCTGTAGAGTTGCTTTTACCATGCATGGCACGGCCAGTTAAACACACAGTAAAAAACAGATTGAAAATAGAAAAGAACACCCTCGCCGCTACCACCCGCCCCCCCCCCTCCCCCGAGCACACGATGGGGAGGGAGAGAGGAAATCGAGCATGCAGCGGCGAGAGCCCAGGCCAGGGACGGGGGGGGGGACCCCAAAACGCCAGAACAAGTAAACAGTCCCCAAAAACACTCACCCCCTCAGAGGCTAGGACAGGAACTCTGCATCCCTAGAAGGCTCACCATAAAGCCTATGGCCAGCTACCCTTTGTGGAACAGGGTCTGCGGCTT
The DNA here is from genome assembly GCA_027917425.1 of Gastrophryne carolinensis. Lineage (NCBI taxonomy): Eukaryota > Metazoa > Chordata > Amphibia > Anura > Microhylidae > Gastrophryne > Gastrophryne carolinensis. The sequence continues at coordinate 302,023,945 of CM051238.1, forward strand.
GGAGCAGCGCTCCTTGAGCACTTGACCCTAGTGCTCCTCTACCATCACCCGATCAGTCAGCCAAGGCTGGGAGGCACAGAGGGTCCGGAAACGGGTGAAAATAGCCATGCAGGACCGCAGGCTTGGTTGCCCCGCTCACCTGCACAATATAGAGAGCCATCTTCTATCTTCGCAGAATCACTGCAGAGAAAAATACCATTGTCATGAATGACTTGCCTTCAGTCCGTGCCCGTGGTGTCCCTAGGCAACTGGCCAGGGTTTCTCCTGCCCAGCAGCCGCCTCTGCCTCCGGTGCCATCCCCAGCGGCGCGTGTGTCGCCGAGTAAGTCCTCCCCCCTTGCCCATTGTCACTCAGCTTGTGCTTGCTGGCCTATACAATCAGCTCATGTCCTCCGGTGGTGCAATACTCAGAATGGCCACCGGAGGCTGTTTAAAAGAACGAAGTCTAGAAGGTGCAGCTCTGAGCAGTTTGCCTGGGAAGCTCAGCTGGAGCAATCAGCCCAGAGCTCACCAATCAGACCACAGGGCCAGTGCTCCAATCTGCCGTCAGATCCTAAGTGCACCAATCCCAGCCACTGTCTCCCTGTCCAATCCTGCCGGTTTTCCCACTATAAAGGGATTTCCACTGCAGTGTGTCATTGCCTGTTATAGTGCCTAGTACTTAGTTGTCTAGCTTGTCTCTAGTGATTGAACCGACCTTTTGCCTGCCTGACCACGATTCCGCCTGACCCCTCTGATACCTCGCACTGTGACCTTCTGGATTTGACCTCGGCTTGTTTGACTACTCTCTGTACCTCCCATTGGATACCTCGCCCCGTGACCTCCCGGCTCTGACCTCGGCTTGTAATCGGACTTCCGCCATCCTCACTTGGGACTCCCTGCCGTTCATCAGTCTCCACCTTAAGCTGGTAATCTTTGCGCCCTATAAGTCCTGGGGGTAACCGAGTAGGAGAGGCATAACCCGCGTCTCCTACAAGCGGGGTCTTGTCTATAGGCAGAAGAGGCGGTGGAGATTGGGGATTATCAGCTCAAGACAGACTGGTGTCCGGTACAGTCCTTACAACCATTTTGTGAGTACTCACCTGTAAAATGGGTATTACGAGTAAGTCACACACCCTGCTTCCAACATTCATGACACTTGGGTAACCGGCCTGTAGAGGGCGATCTTGCAGAGATGACATGAGAAAATGGAGCCCCTCCTGGTCCATAAATACCCGGGACCTCCCACTATTCCTCAGTCTTTTAAAAAAGCAGTGAAGAACCAGGAAGAGCAAATTATATAGTGAAAAATAATAAGAAACACCATATAAAGGATCCCAGAACAAAAAAGGGCGGGGGAAGCGGGGTGTGTGACATAATAATACCCATTTTACAGGTGAGTACTCACAAAATGGTATTATTCCTAGTATGTCACACACCCCGCTTCCAACATTCATGACACTTGGGGCATCCAATAGCAGTGTCTATAATGGGTGGGGATCCCACAAGGAAAATAAGGCATAACTTAAATTACTGCAGCTTGCAGAATCTTGCGACCAAAAGCAGCATCCACTGAGGCCCGCACATCAACCTTGTAAAACTTAGAAAATGCGTGAACCGAAGACCAAGTAGCCGCCTTGCAAACTTGTTCAACAGAAGCCTGGTGCTGAAAAGCCCAGGACGCACCAACGGCACGAGTAGAATGAGCAGTAACATGAAAAGGGGGAACCTTCCCCTTAGCAGAATAGGCCCCAACAATGGCCTGACTAATCCATTTACTAATGGAAGATTTGGCGGGTGCCAAACCCTTCCTAGGCCCAGAAGGCACAACAAAAAAGGCATCTGTCTTACGGAAAGCAGAAGTAGTAACCAAATAATACTTAACACAACGAACAACATCCAAAGAATGTAAAACCCTTTCCTTGTTATTACTAGGATTAGGGCACAATGAAGGTAGAACTATATGCCGATTTAAGTGGAAGGCAGACACCACTTTAGGAAGAAAATCTGGTTTAAAACGGAAAACCACCTTATCCTGATGCCTCTCATAGTAAGGAGCCTGTATTGACAGGGCCGCCAAATCAGAAACCCGACGGACAGAGGTAATAGCAACCAAAAAGGCAACTTTTTGAGTGAGAATATGAAGAGGAACCTCCTGTAAAGGTTCAAAAGGAGCCGCCTGCATAGCAGAGAGCACCAGACTAAGATCCCAAACTGGAAGTAGGGGCTTTCTAGGAGGCCGCACATGCGTGACCCCCTGGAAAAAAGTCTTAACCAAAGGATGAAGAGCAAATGACCTTTGAAAGAAAATAGCCAAAGCAGAAACCTGCCCTTTCAAAGTACTAATCTGGAAGCCCAAAACCAGACCCCGTTGCAGAAACTCCAAAATCCTAGGGATAGAAAATACCCTGCAAGGCAGGGACCTAGACTCACACCAGTCAATATAGGACCTCCAAGTCCTGTAATAAACCACAGAGGAAGACTTCTTTCTAGCTCTAACAAGAGTCAGAATGACAGCATCAGAAATGCCTTCCTCCTTCAAGATGGAGATTTCAGCAGCCACGCCGTCAAAGCCAGCGTTGGTAAATTGGGGTAACAAAGTTGACCCCGAGTTAAGAGATCTGTAAGAAGAGGCAGAGGCAACAGATCCTCTGCAGCCTTGTGACCTCTGCGAACCACAGGCGTCTTGGCCCCTTTGGAGCCACCAGAATTGCTGGTGCCCCTTCCAGAACCAACTTGCGCACCACCTTGCTTATCATGGAGAATGGGGGAAAAAGATACAGGAACCCAAGATCCTTCCAGGCAAGAGACATGGCATCCACTGCCAGAGGATCCTGGGATAGAGACACAAAGGCTGGAAGCTTGTGGTTGTGGCGAGACGCAAACAGGTCCAACCGCGGAGTCCCCCACTTGTGACAAAGGAACTGAAAGACCTCGGGGTTGAGAGACCATTCAATTTATCTATTGCATTGTATGTCCCAAATGGGGCTCTTAGAGACTAGTACTAGATTAGTACTAGAGTTAGGACTGCACCTCACAGGGGCACTTTGGCGCTGGTGGCGCAGCTTAAGCATACTTCTGCAGATGTGTGTGACCGAGCCCCCTGTTTTTAACCTAGTTTAGAGACAGATTGTAGGTTGGTCAGCAAGCTAACTGGTTTGAGTGCTGTGGCCCCTTTAAGACTTTTGTATTCTAATTGCCCTGCTAATGTGCACCTCCCTGGTTAGTTATAAAATGGTCTGAGCGGCTGCCACCCCTCCTTTGTTTCTTTTGAATTTGTGCAAGCACATGGAGTGTGGGGTCTAGGCTGTATTGCAAGGTCTTTGACCCTTCCACCCCATGGCTTGCACTTGAGGTTTAGGGCAACCTCAGGTAAGCCTGCTCCCAATTTATCTATTGCATTGTATGTCCCAAATGGGGCTCTTAGAGACTAGAATTAGTACTAGAGTTAGGACTGCACCTCACAGGGGCACCTTGGCGCTGGTGGCGCAGCTTAAGCATACTTCTGCAGATGTGTGTGACCGAGCCCCCTGTTTTTAACCTAGTTTAGAGACAGATTGTAGGTTGGTCAGCAAGCTAACTGGTTTGAGTGCTGTGGCCCCTTTAAGACTTTTGTATTCTAATTGCCCTGCTAATGTGCACCTCCCTGGTTAGTTATAAAATGGTCTGAGCGGCTGCCACCCCTCCTTTGTTTTTTTTGAGAGACCATTCTCCCTGGTGAGTGCATGCTCTGCTCAGGAAGTCTGCCTCCACATTCTCTATCCCCGGAATGTAAATTGCCGATATGCAGGGAACATTGATCTCTGCCCACTGAAGGATCAGAAACACTTCCCGGAGGGCACCCCAACTGCGAGTCCCTCCCTGGTGATTGATGTATGCAACTGCTGTTCAGTTGTCTGACCGAATCTGACCCGGCAAACCCCGCAAGAGATGAGTCAGTAGGAGCAGCACAAGACGAATGGCCCGAAGTTCCAATAAATTGATTGGGGAGTGAGCCTCCAGAGGCCCCCACAACCCCTGAAACCGGTGTCTCCTCCAGATGCCCCCCCAGCCCGTAAGGCTGGCATCTGTGGTGACCAACTCCCAACAAGGGGTCAGAAATGATTTGCCATCCCTGAGATTGCTCAAAATCAGCCACCACTGGAGGGACTGCAGGACGAGGGGAGACAACAGACAAGTCTGATTCAAAGACAACGGGCGCTTGTCCCACTCTGCCAGGAGAAAGAGCTGAAGCGTCCTCATGTGGAACTGAGCAAAAGGAACCGCTTCGAGCACGGCCACCATCAACCCCACTAATCTCATCCCCAAGCGAATAGGCTGATGAGGATTGGACAGGAACAGATGAATTAAATCCTGAATCAGAACAATCTTGGACTGAGGAAGAAATACCCTGGCCTCAAGGGTATCCAGAATCAAGCCCAGAAAGGGAATCTCCCTTACGGGACAAAGAGAGGATTTGGCATGGTTTATCACCGAACCAAACCTCTCTAGTGTAGTCACCACTGTTCTGGTGTCCAATTCCGCCTGATTGAAAGATGACGCTGTGATCAGCAAGTTATCCAGAAATGGCACGATGCGAATGCCCTGGACCCTGAGAATAGCCATTACTCCTGCCAAGACCTTGGTAAACACTCTTGGGGATGAAGTGAGAACGAATGGAAGAGCCGCAAACTGAAAATGGTGGTCTTCTACTATGAATCTGAGAAACCTTTGGTGAGCGGCACAAATAGGAATGTGCAGATAAGCATCCTTGATGTCTATGGACGTCATAAAGTCCCCCTGACGGAGAGCGTAGATCGCAACGACTCCATGCGGAACTTTCGGAAACGAATAAACTGATTGAGTCGTCTCAGATCTAGAATAGGCCGAACAGAGCCATCCTTTTTGGGAACCGTAAATAGGTTGGAGTAAAACCCCAGAACTCTTTCCGCTGGAGGAACCCGGTGGATAACATCCATGTTTAAAAGGTTTGCCACAGCTGTCCGGAGCCCCTGTGCGATCAGCGGATCTGCAGGCATCCGAGACCTGAAAAGGAGGCCGAATCTCGAATTCCAGCTTGTAACCGGAGGACACTACTTCCAGAATCCATCTGTCTGATACCTCTTTGACCCAAGTCTGGAAAAAGAATCGCAGCCGTCCCCCCACCCGTATGGGTGAGGGCGCCTCCTCATTGCTGGGCAGGCTTGGAAGTGGACTTGGGCTTAGACCCCCAACTCTGACCTGGATGACCACGTCCTCTTCCTCTGTTCCATGTAATCCCCCTTGGGGCTAAAAGGGCCGATCCTCTGCCCCTTCTGGAACAACGAAAGGAAGGGTTAAAGGAAGCTGATCCCGGAAAGGAGTGACGTTGCTTCTTACGCTGAGGCAATTTGCCTCCTTTAATGAAAGAATCCAACTTCTCACCAAAGAGGCGTAATCCCCCAAAGGGAAGTGCTGTAAGCAACTTCTTTGCCACTGTGTCAACCGCCCACTGGCGTAGCCAAATAGACCGCCGAATCGCAACATGCAAGGCAGAAGTTCTGCTACACATGACCATAGAGTCATCTAAAGCAGAAAGTACAAAAGACACAAATAAATCACATCGCTTAAGAGTGGAAAACTCATCAGAGGCTGGATCAAGCCTTGAGGTATTCAATAGGTCTCTAATAACAGACCTAATAGCGACTGCCATAAGTGCCGAGGCACCCACAGGCTGCAAGGCCGAGCAAACGCTAGCAAATGCATGGCAAGCCATTTGATCAATACGCTTGTCCTCCCCATCCTTAAGGGAAGTAGATTCCGGAAATGCAAAACAGAGGAATTGGACAAACTGAGCACAGGTGAATCCACCACAGGGGGGGATGACCAACGCTTAACAGTGTCTGCAGGAAAGGGATATTTTTTATCCCAGCCCAAAGGAATGCCAGTGAGCCGCGCAGGCTTTTCCCATTCCTTAAGGATGATATCTTCAAAATGTTTTTGATTAGGAAATTCAAAACGAGGTTTGGAGGCTCCAAAGAACTCCCCTTTCTGAGGAGGGACTGCTTCTGGAAAATCGATAGCCAAGACCTCATATAATTGAGCAAGAGCTTTAGCGTCAACACCCACAAATTGCTGAACATCCGAAACATCAGATTCTTCAAACGGAGAACAATCTGACCAATCAAAATGCTCGCTACAATCAAGCTCATTTGCCTCAACGGCCGGAGCTAAATGTTTTCTTTTAGCTGAGGCCTTCATGGCCACAGAGCTAGACAATAATTTTTCAACGTGAGCCAATCTGGCACGTACATCAGAAAGCGACTCTCCACCCATGACAATATCACTGGGGGTATGGACGAGACAAGGTGGTGTGGGAGAAGAGGCCGGGGCCCCAGACCCTGAGGCTGGGGCCTCTGAATGCTGCATAACAATCAACTGAGCACAAGCTACACAAAGAAATGCGTTATCCCCAACAAGGGATGCCCCACATCGTAAACACTGCAGAGTCCGTCCCGCAGGTAAAGAAAAGCCAGTATCCTGAGATGCCTCCATATGGTGTTTATTAGAATATTTAATTTTTTATATAGTCGCCAAGTATATGGGATTTTTACAGCCGAAGCTACCCGGGATGCCCCTTAATAGTCCCTAGGTAGGAGGATTTTAAACAAGGACCAGGGGAAACCCCTATTAAGAGAGTTTCCACCTGGAAGATAGAGAAAACACAATAAGCCTTATGCATATGCAAGAAAGAAATGACAGTAAATAAAAAAGATTTCCCTTTAGTATAACTAAAGGGTACTCACAGTGACCACAACGGCCCAGCGACAGCCCTGCGACCAATCGATATAAGAAAAGCCCAGCAGCAGCACTCACGCAGCAGCCAGGACCAGTGGAGGCCAGCACCAGAACAGGAACCAGCAAACCACATGTCAAACAGGAAGAGGAAGCAGAAATGCGACGCCGAGTCGAAGCCCTGCCCACCAGCTAACACTGCTCAGAGAGCAGAGGGCGGGACAGCCAAGGACAATAGCATGACATCATAGAACGGGGCCGAACGAAAGAAAGAGAGGGAAATTTAAAAAAACAAAACTGGTATGTCACTTTCTTATCTTTTCCCTTTAAAAAAAAAAAACAAAAAAAAACAAATGCATAGGCCAAAAGATACTCCCTAAATAAAGATCCCCCCCCCCCCCATCACCCCAGCAGGGTCCAGGAGGGCCAAAAGGGGGGAAAACAATAAGCAACCAATAGGCACAAGGAGATTTAAAGGGACGGGGCATCCCATGCCGGGGGACACCAACCCGGATTCCGCCTACCCCTTATTTGAGGTCTCACGGAGGGAGCAAGCTCCCATATACACCCAAGGGTGTATCTACCTTTGCCCGAACCCATCAGCCAAGGCTGGGAGGCATAACATAAATATCACAATACAAAAATGTGGCTTCAGGCAGAAATAGAAAAAGGCCGGGTGTAACCCGGCTACCTGCAGGAAGGAGAGTCATCTTCTGAATGCTTCGCCGACTGCAGAGACGAAAAGACTGAGGAATAGTGGGAGGTCCCGGGTATTTATGGACCAGGAGGGGCTCCTTTTTCTCATGTCATCTCTGCAAGATCGCCCTCTACAGGCCGGTTACCCAAGTGTCATGAATGTTGGAAGCGGGGTGTGTGACATACTAGGAATACACTGGATAAGTCTATGGTGATTACGTTTTTATATGGTACTGGGAGGAGCCACAACTCTTCTGCAGTACACTGCGCCACCTTGTGGCAGAATAACCCCAGATGTAATGACTTCATGAAGCAGGCCGTGCCATGCAATGGGAAAATAAGCCATTTGAAATCATCTTAAGATCTCTGATTATATCTAAATAACATATGTATCCTAACCAAAGCCACTTTCTTCTCTTTAATTCCTGTGTTCTGACCAAGCTGGGAAGAGCAGGTCAGGATGCAGCTTCATGTGACAACTCTATGACCCCTGTGGCTTGCTGTTGTCAGTCATGCTGAGTCTCCCACAGGACAGAGTGGACGTTAGACTACTTTTTTGTTTGGTCCTAGAGAAGTGAAAATGAAAGCAGGGCAAAATGTGGAGCCCTCTTACAACTTCTACCTTGTGCTGCAGGGAATGTAGGAGATTAACATAAGGTGAGCTGCTGGCTGCCTTATTATTGCCATTGGCAGAGCAGTCAAGCGGTGTGTGCGCTCCATTCAGCTTTCCTAGACAATCTGACATCAAGTCAGCTAAGGAAGGTATAAATGAAGCGTGGTCGCGACCCACACATGTGCAGTAGGATGTCTGGAAGGTGTCCATTTGACAGCTGGGATAACATGCTATACAAAAGGTGACCCAGCAGTGTGCCGTTTCTCTGCACCAACCCCACACCTCTGGTCCTTTCCTAGTGGTCATGTCTGCACAGAACAGGTCCCCTGGCATTTCTGCATGCTTCCACTGCCATGACAGTGCCTGCCATGTCCCTCCATTGCAGTGAATGGGATTGGACATCCAGTCACTGTGACTGATGAGGGGGCAGGGTCATTACTACAATGGGGTCAATTCAGAGCCAGGTGAGAAAGCTTACGCCCTTTTGTTAGGAGAGAAAACTGCCATTTAGTTTCACTGTGCACCTTGAGGCTTTCTTAAAAAGGAGTGAGTTTTTTCACCTGTATCTGAATTAACCCGAATGTCTCTTATGGACAGTAGTTGGGCATCAATGGAATACTGGAGACAGTGTCAGAAATAGGGACGTTTCTAACCAACGGACCAAGATGCAGAAGCTACAGGGGAGAAAACTTGAGTATTTTTTACTTTTACAATTCATTCATGGGTGCATCCCAGTTATACTGACAATCAAATCTGAATTATAGGTTGACTACGTTATATGGCTTATTGAATTAAAAAATATTCTATGAAACATCACTATGTGCCTCAAATTGTTTCACCCCTTTCTCCCTTTGGGCTGCTTTTCCTTCTTAAGGTCACCGAGAGACCCGCCTCCAGGGTCACTCTCTCGGTGATGTAAAAAATTGCAGATGCACCCCCAGCATCTCTTGGCTGAGGCACGCTCACATATCCAGCCATTCAGCTATGATGGGGGTAGGGAACAGAAATCCTAACACTATTTAGTTAATTTGCATTATTGAAATTCAAATGCAAATACATAGTAACACAGTACGTATGGCTGAATAAAGACTTTAGTCATACATTCAAATACACAAGGATTGCAAATTTCTACTGAAATCCCTGGTGGAAAAGCTGCCCACTATGGCAGGCTTGGGTATTAAATCTAGCTCTCTTGGGAAAGTTAGAGAAGATAGAAACTGCTGCTTCTGAGGATTGAGCAATCAATATTAATTAATATTACACATATTAAGGACTCCCCTATAGGTTTACAGATTTAACTAGAGCAAATAATCCCATGGCTATATAGGCATTTCTGCTTTCCTACCTATTACTTTACTAAAATAACTTATTTAAAGTGGACCAACACCCAGGATTTTCACTATCCTGGGTGTTGGCACTTCCACAGGGCACCCCGATCGTGTGAAACCCCCCAGAAACTCACCTGACCCCGCTCCCACGTGACTCGCTCCACCAATCACCGCCGATGGACAAGCGAGGTCCATCGACGGACAAGGTGAGAGCGTCCGCCGCCGCCCATTTGTGAATGGCCGGCGCGGGTGCGCTCCCTGTAAGAGGGACGCGCGAGAGGCGACGGCGGCCCGCGCATGCACCCTTGGAACGAGGAACAGGTAGGATTTGCGGGCGTCCTGGGGGGTTTCACACAGCGGTGCACCTCCGATCGGGGTGCCCCGCAGGCAGGGAGCTGATCGGCCCGGGGATCTTATAGATTCCCTGGCCGATCAGCGGTGGGTGTTGGTCCACTTTAAAGTTCCCATCAAGCCCCAAGAATAAGAAGAGTTCAAGTCCAGCTATGAGCATGTCAGAATTTATTATCTTCATTCAGTTTAGTTGATGAACCATGGCAAAGGGTAGCAACCAATGAAATCTCAGTGACAGTTATTATTCACTTGCTGTCAGTGGCTTATTTGTACTGAGATACATAAATGTCTGACAATTGCATTGCTGAACCTTTCGAGTAAATAACAGCCATTGTATGTTGCAATAAATCACAAAACAGAAATTGCTTTGTTACGGTTTTACAACCCTGTCTACCTACGGAATAACTGAATACTTAAGTAAAGGCTTGTGTCTTGAAAATATGAAATATAGGTGATCCTTTTTTTTTTTTTCTAAATGTACATGTTTTACTTACCATGGACAAGACTGTTACTAGGCGATATTAGCGTATCCCACAAGCAAACATTTCTAAAGAAAGAGAATAAAGTAATCCATGGTTAATAAAGAATGTGTTGTAAAAAATGTTAATTTCAAATTAAGCAATAGTACTGGGAGGCAAAACTGGGATGACGTGCTAAAGTCAGAGTGCTGAGGAGAACCCAGGTTCATTTGGCACATTTGAGCATTTGCAGTATTTTCTTCACTAAGCTGCTCTTAAAAGCCATCCTGTAGTCACAAATAAACCTCCCTCCTCCCACTAGTCCTGAAATAAATTACTCACCAGGTCCATGCTTGCTGTCCATTGCTCCGTCAGAAGCCCCATGCTGTTTGGTCAACAGTTGCAGCCCCACTTTATTCATCAAATCACTGCAGCAGCGGCCTAGCCAATGCTCTTTACATGCTGTAATCTCATATATTAAACCTCCTACATGTCCCACTTTCAGTGGACCAGTCCCAATTTGAGGAATTTTGTTCTGCTGAGGACCAACACCCAGGGGTGATCGGCCCAGAAATCTATAAGATTCCCGGGCCGATCACCTCCCACCCCGCGGGACATCCGAGATCGGGATGTCCCGCGGGGTGAAACCCCCCAGAAACCCCAAAAACATCTTACCTGATCCGCCACCGCTTCCGCCGCCTCCCGTGTGCCCCTCCAGACGTGCGCGCGCCCGCCCTCTGTGAATGGCCGGCGGGGGGGCGCGCGCGCCGAGAGTGACGCGCGGGAGGCGGCGGCGGCGGAAGCGGCTTGGACGTTCCTGATCCCCGCCTGGACGTTGCCGGGGATTGGCTGCGGCGTTCACGTGGGAGCGTTGAGAGGTGAGTTTTTTGGGGTTTCTGGGGGGTTTCACACAGCGGGGCACCCCCGATCGGGGTGCCCCGCCGAAGTGGACCAAAACCCAGGATAGTCAAAATCCTGGGTGTTGGTCCACTTTAAAGCAAAAATATTATTCTAAACAGTGTTACCTTGTGAAAAACAGGTTAACTATGCACTATATGATATATTAAGGCTATTATATTCCATGTATCATTCCCTCCAATGTTGGAAAAGATATCCAAGCAGCATTTATAATGGTGTATTTAAGCCAACAAAAATAAATATGTGGAAATACTAAAGTTGATGTGCACTCAGATTTATTTTGCTTCTCTGTATCTGCCTCATTAAACAGTTACATTAATGATAAACAAACCTGTTGTCATTCGATTGACCTGATGTCGCAACCAAGCTTGATGAGGTGATGAAGGCAAAGTCACTTGTGGTTTTAGTATGACACTGCCAGCTCTAAAAAAAAAAACAAAAAAAAAAAAACACAATCTTAATTTAAAATGTTCTAAAAATAGATTGTGCTTTACATTTTTTGGGGAAAGAGAGTCAGTGCTATGGAAACGTGTATCCCTGTGTAGATTTACTTTTGCTCAGGATTGACAAGGCGAGGCATTGCAGTGAGACAAGGGCAAATTACTTTGCTTTTCCCCGTAGCTTAGCAGTTCATAAATTAGAGACAGCTTAATGATTTCTTCTCTTTTTTGGCAAATGGGAATTCTCTATTAAGGAACAAGATTGACATTTAAAAAAAGGATTATTTGGACTTCATTGGACTGTTGACTCTGGTATTTACATTCCCATGGATCATTATTAGGTGGTGTCAAGCAGGTGAAAAAGAACTATAGATTTTTTTTATTTTGAACTGTACTGTGTAACTATGCAACCTGTGTGTCTCCCAGGTGAATATTGATGTTCTATTTCTACAGTATAGAGCAGCTGATCACAGTCTGAGACCTTCAAGGCATCAGTTACTAAGACAAAATTCAAATTCAAACTCTAGAAGGTTCACTTAAGATACCAAACATTAGCAAATGTGTGCAGACAACTAAAAACACAAAAAATGTGACTGGGTATATTGAGAACATTTTCACGTTTGCCATGATATAGCAGTACAAAATGTTAGTGTAGGCGCTAAATTAATTTTCTTGTTCAGTGGGGCAAAGGAATGACTGCGGTATAATCCTATCTATCATCAGGCCAGACACTAGAAAAGCTGTTGCTCAAGCTACCAATATCTGGTTGGCAGAACCCTTCAGCTGCAAACAGCAGCATAAGCAGGATTATCTGCTCCTAGTACCTCCAATCATTGGCCTGCATTTCGCCTGCCAATAAATTCCGGCGGCCAATTACAGGGTTACATTTCGCTGGTGGAACAAACAAAAGTGTATAGTCTCAAATGGTGACGCCCACCCTGCTGGGCACAGAATTAGATAACCCAGCGATAAACACCCATTTTATAAGTGGACAAGATGGCACCTCATGGTACGCCAGCCCTCATACATCTAAAGAAGAACACTATGTAAAACTATGAGACAAGGTACATACCCGAGGTAATGAATAGAAAGGGACAGCATCAAGACCAGCATTATTCTAATAATGAACTAACACTAAATGTGAATCACACTTGAATCAACACACAGAAACATTATTTACAGGAAGAAGGTGGAAGCAATGTAAAACTGCAATCAAAGAGCTTTATAATGCACACGGAGGAGCATGTGTAAATGCAAAAATTTAGAAATAGCTGATTGCTTAGAGTTTTATGAAGAAAAAGAAATCATTTCTACAGCAATCATGAAGCACAACACAAAAATAGCAAATTCGCAATTTTAAGTTTTAAGCTGGGAAGCATTTATTATAACAGAATTCACTACTTTAAATGTGAATACATATTTGAAGCAATTGTAAGAGTAAAGGCTTAAGCCAGTTATTACGTGAGCAGACAAATATAAAAATACCCTTTTAGCTGTAAAAACTTACCAAGTAGGGTTTCGGGTTGGAGACAGTCTGGTTTACTTGCCAAATGCTTAAAAATCCTTCCCCATCAGCAACGCCACACTGCAAAATCACAACATACAGGTCTTAGAGTGTATAGGGTACATGCAAAGAGTGTAGTTATCTGTTATCCAATATCAATACCAATAACTCCAATCTCGCAGCCAAAAAACATTCAAAAGCATGTTAACCTCTAAACTAGAGATATACATATATGTATATGACAGTCCAGGTTTAAAGTGAGAGAAAAGTTGGAATTTAGCACAGACCATAAAATCCAGGGCATAGAAGAAGGCAGATGAGCAAAGTTTAACAGGATATGAAAGACTGAATAAAGCTTTGCTTCATATACCTTCCTCCCTTGTGCAGGAAACACAGCTCATATCAAGCAGTACCTTCCAGACATCATACCGAGATCAAATCACCCACCAACAAATCTCAAAACCCGGGATAGAGAAAATCCTGAGTTTTGGTCCACTATGTACCTATTAGACCATTTATCAAGCTAATGTACAGCATGGTTTACTGCCTAGTACAACCACAACCAACCTCCTTATTGACTCTTTTAGATTCCAGGGTTGGCTGCTTAAGTCCCCCTGGGGCATCCTGATTTGGGATTACCTGCTGTGTTACACCCTAGGATCGCCCCGCCAAAACTCATTTCAGCACTCACGCTGCATTCACATACTTTCATATAGGCTGGGGATGGGTTGTGCCTCAGACCGCAGGGAGGCTGGGGATGCGGTACTCCCGTTTCACTATGATGTTCCGTTCCAAAGAGATCTTTATGGCATACAATATGCAGGCATACAGAGCTGACTGGATGTGAGCTTGAGCATGCATCATGGGACCAGCAGAAAGGTACATTTTAAGGCAGATTTGGGAGGTTTGGCACAGCTGGGCATCCCTGGTTGGGAAATCAAAATCTGGAATGGTTAAAATTCTGGTTTTGGCCCACTTTAAATGAATAGTCCTAGTCCTTCAATGATTGCACACAGGGAAATAGTGCAAATATTCCTTCATATCCAAACAATAGTAAATACAAGTGCCGGTATTAAATCACATGAAGGGGTTCTACACTATGGTGTAGTTCAGCTGACATTGAGAGTGCTAATAAACAGCATATAGGCAATCATGAATAAAACATAAAGATGAAATATAAAACACCAACCTTGTTTCCTTGGGAATTAAAGTATAGCCTTGTGACTCGAGCATTACCAGCCTGGCGGAAACAGAGAAGCTGTTGTGGCCGATTCCATTCAAACATACGAACGCTGCCATCCTGAGCACCAGTAATATCTGAATTAAAGACAATAAATATACTATTGTTCTACTTGAGGGTCTCATGTGTACATAAAGGTTAACATAGAATACTTACAGTATTGATGCACAGGGTGTGAAGCCATTCTTTTAACATTATTAAGATTCCTTTTTATTAGCTGTTTGATGAATGAAAAAAGGTTTGTTAAAGTTCAATAAAATAATACACATGCTATAAAATTATAAGAATATATAACAGTTATGTATGCTTTAACAGTTGATGTATATTAGGTCTGTTCCTTCATTACCAATATCTACCAGGTTGATAACCTGGTATAATACTATTATTTGTAGTGTGGAATAATGAAAATATTAGAACCTACTTTTAGGAAAAAGTGAAACATCTATGCAGTCACTGCTTTAGGTTTATGAATGTGGTTTTAGTTGTTTTACTGTCCCGAGCACAGCACACTATGACCAATGTATAAAGGAAATAGTTAAAATGCCTTTTTTTTAAGTTTGTACGAAAAAAAAAAAAAAAGTAACCCGTTGCTGAAAGCCTACAAACTTCGCAACCACGTTATACACATAACAGTGAGTTGCTTTCAGTGGATTGAGGATCTAAGAAAATAAAGTGCGTCTAGCTAATGTTGAGACTCAAATCGCCAAAGTGACTCCAACTTCCTAAAGGTTAAATGTCTATCCAATTCCAAATTGTGAGATTTTTAAGGTGTCAAACCGTTCTGTGATAAATACAAATTAGGATACAAATAGAAATTATTCTTTAAATGCCTACAATGCCAGCTCCAGTGCTTGTCTGCCCGCTTCCCAGCCAGGGCATGGGTGAAGATGACTGAACTTGTCCAAGATTATAACCTGCTTGATGAAGGGCAGTGGCTGATCCTCTAAAATCAAGGTCATCAGAACTAAGAAAATACAAACAAAAAAGCAAACTGTTACATTACTAACAGAGATGAAGATTGATTAAGAACATTGTTACGTAATAGAAAATGGGAAAAAAGAAACCTTTTAGATTCTCTGTCATATTCTTCCCCAATCCATACATAAGGTTGGGCAGCCAAGAGATGTGTCACATCAAGTTCTTGTACATCATGCGTAGAGGCAAGGACAATTTCATTAGGGTTTGCCTAGATTTATATAAAAAAAAAAAAAAATACAATTCTGTGATTACTCACCTGTAGAATTGATTTTACTGTGTACAGCACGGCTTGTTTCATTTCAATCATTACTTCTGGGTATTCCGCCACAAGGTGTCGCAGTTGACTGCAGAAGACTTGTGGCTCCTCCCGGCCCCATAAAAAGCCAGGAATCACCAATAGACCCCCAGTGTTGAAAAGCAGTTATGCAAGAAGCCGGGAGATAAACCATGATAAAAGAATACACAGCCTCAAAAAGGCTAACTCTAAAACAGATCACCATAAAGAGGCAACCAAGGGCAACAATAACAAGGGAGGGATGAAACAGGCCATGCTGTACACAGTAAAATCAATTCTACAGGTGAGTAATCACATTTTTCCAAGTGTACAGCACGGCCTGTTTCATTTCAATCATTACTTCTGGGACATCCAATAGCAGTGTCCTTAAAGTAGGGTGGGATCCCAAATGAGTAACAGCAGGCAGTTCAGCCCTAACATCAACCTTGTAAAACTTAGAAAAAGGATGAGCAGAAGACCGCGTAGCGGCCTTACAAACTTATTCAACAGAAGCCTGGTACTAAAAAGCCCAAGAGGCACCAATAGCCCTAGTAGAGTGAGCAGTAACACGGAAGGGAGGTTCCTTCCCTTTGGCAAAATAAGCACGCACCGCCGCCTGTCGAATCCACTTGCTGATAGTAGCCCTTCCTAGGACCGGAAGGAAGAACAAAAAGAGAATCAGACTTCCTAAAAGGCTCAGTGGCGACCAAATAATACTTGAGCGCCCTGACCACATCCAGAGAATGAAGGTTTCGTTCCTTGGAATTAGCAGGGGCAGGACAATAGGAAGGTAAGACAATGTCCTCATTGAGATGAAAAGCAAATACGACCTTGGGCAAAAAAAAATGTCACCTTATCCTGATGCCGCTCAAAATAAGGAGGTTTAATGGAGAGCGGTGCCAGCTCAGAGACTCGACGCACCGAGGTAATAGCGACCAAAAATGCCACCTTAAGAGTCATTATACACAGCATTGCACAAGGGCTCAAAGGGAGGACCCTGTAGAGCAGACAACACCAAATTCAAGTCCCAAACCGGTAGCAGAGGCTTACGCGGCGGAGGCACATGCCTGGGAATGGAAAATTCCCAACAAAAATGAGACTTGGACTCGCACCAAACAATGTAAGCATGTCAGACCCTGTAGTAGATAAAAGACGAGGATTTCTTCCGAGCCTGAATCAAGGTATCGACAACAGAGGCCGGCAAACCCTTGCCCATCAAGATGGAGGTTTCAGCAGCCAAGCCGTTAAAGCCAGCGTTTGTAAATTGGGATGGCGCAACTGTCCCTGCGTGAGAAGCTCTGGATCGTCGAGCAGAACAAACCGATCTACTGCCATCTGTACGACGTCCGCGAACCATACCATCCTCGTCCAGCAGGGGGCCACCAGAATGGCTGGTACCCCCTCCTGGGCTATCTCGCGCAGCACCCGACCCAGCAGAGGAAAGGGAGGAAATACATAGAGGAGCCGAAACTCCGTCCAAGGAATTGCTAGCGCGTCCGTGGCGAAGGCCAGAGGGTCCTTTGACAGGGAGACAAATTTTGGAAGCTTGTGATTGTGACGGGACGCAAACAAGTCCACGTCCGGCTGTCCCCAGCGGCGACGCAGGTCGTGAAAGATCTTGATGCTGAGGGACCATTCCCCTAGGCGAGATGTCCCCCTGCTCAGGGCGCCAGCTCAGAGACTCGACACACCGAGGTAATAGCGACCAAAAATGCCACCTTAAGAGTCATTATGGACAGCATTGCACAAGGGCTCAAAGGGAGGACCCTGTAGAGCAGACAACACCAAATTCAAGTCCCAAACCGGTAGCAGAGGCTTATGCAGCGGACGCACATGCCTGAGAATGGAAAATTCCCGACAAAAAAGAGACTTGGACTCGCACCAAGCAATGTAAGCATGCCAGACCCTGTAGTAGATAAAAGATGAGGATTCCTTCCGAGCCTGAATCAAGGTATCGACAACAGAGGCCGGCAAACCCTTGCCCATCAAGATGGAGGTTTCAGCAGCCAAGCCGTTAAAGCCAGCGTTTGTAAATTGGGATGGCGCAACTGTCCCTGCGTGAGAAGCTCTGGATCGTCGGGCAGAACAAACCGATCTACTGCCATCTGTACGACGTCCGCGAACCATACCCTCCTCGTCCAGCGGGGGGCCACCAGAATGGCTGGTACTCCCTCCCGGAGGCAGAAAGGGCCTGCCCACTAGAAGATTCCTCGAGTCCAGCAACCAGGAGAGAGACTGCCTGACCGGAGGGGACAGAGCAAACTCCTGATCCAAGGACTACTGATTCCGATCCCAAACCGACAAGAAATGCAACTGAAGAGGTCTCATGTGGGACTGAGCAAAAGGAACCGCCTTGAAGCAAGACACCATGAGACCCACCAACTGCACCCCCTGCCGGATGGAGGGGTGAGGACATGACAGCAGGGCCCGTGCCTGCATCTGAATGCCCTCCACCTTCTGCTGAGGGAGAAATACCTTGACCTGAGAAGTATCCAGCGTCATGTCCAGGAAGGACCTCGCCAAAGACGGATATAGTGAAGACTTGGGATAGTTGATCACCCAGCCGAAGGACTCGCGAGTGGACGTCACCACCTGAGTATCCCTCTTGGACTGATAAAGAGACAGAGAGCAGCAATCAGAATGTCGTCCAGATAAGGAAGGATGCGAATGCCCCGATTCCTCAGGAGAGCCATGACACCAGCCAGCACCTTGGTGAATACCAAACGGCAAAGCCACAAACTGGTAGTGTTGATCCCCCAGAGCGAACCTCAGGAACCTCTGGAGACCTGGGAAGATTGGCACGTGAAGATCCACCGTGTCCACCGTGGTCATAAAGTCGCCCGGCCAAAGAGAACTTACGGCCGAACGTAATGTCGCCATGAGAAAGTGCTTGAACCCGACAAATGTGTTGAGGCCCTTTAAGTCCAGGATGGGCCTCAGGTAGCCGTCCTTCTCGAGCACCGTGAACAGGTTGGAGTAGTACCCCCGACCTTGTTCCTGAAGAGTTACCTGGCAAATGACTCCTGTCGCCAGAAGACGTTGGACGGCCAGACGCAGTCCCTGAGCCGACACAGGAGGAGGAATCTAGGGGGCGGCCAGGCTGCAAACTCTACCTCCTGAATCCACCGGTCTGAGACCCGAAGCCTCCAGACGTGAGAAAAAAAACGAAGCCGTTCCCCCACACGGTCGGGTGAGGGCGCCTCCTCATGCCTGAGGGGCCTTGGGAGGGGGTTTGGGTTTGGTCCCCCAGGAGAGGCTGGGGCGACCGCGGGCTCTGCCTCGGCCCCAAGAGTCTCTGCGACTGCCTGAGAAATGGGGGCAACGACCTCCCCTTGAAGGACGAAAAGAGGGGGAGGCCTGAAAGGGCCGAGCCTGCTTTCTACGCTGGGGGAGCCTACCATCCTTGGTCAGAGCATCCAGACGCTCACCAAAAAGATGGAGACCCGTGAAGGGAAGCCCAGTGAGAGCCTTCTTAGCGGCAGAGTCAGCAGCCCACTGATGTAACCAAACTGACTGACGCATAGCCACCAACAGGACCGAGGCCCTACCGCCAAGCCGGACGGCATCGTCCATGGCAGCCAGCACAAAAGCAATAAAATCAGAGCAAAGCAAGAGGTCCTTATAATCCTCCCTATTCTTACCAGACCGGGCGGCCTCAGCCAGACGTCTGACCTTCTTTTCAATGGCGAAAGCCACAATGGCCGCAGCGCAGACTGGGCGCAACCCGGCCCCCACAAAGGTAAAGCCATGACAAGCCAACTGATCCATATGCCGGTCCGCGCAATCACGCAGAGTGGTAGTGTCGGGGGATGGCATGACCGAAGTGTTAGACAGCCCCAGGACCGGAGCTTCCACCTCAGGAGGGCACGACCAGCGCTTAACCAAATCTGCCGAAAAAGGATACCTTCTAACCAACCCCTTGGGCACCGAGGGTAACCTAATAGGACATTCCCACTCCTTCAGAAACAGATTTGAGAAATGGCTCTGGTCCGGGAACTCCAAGTGCTGCTTGCCAGGGCGGAAGAGCTTGCCCCGCTCCTTTTTCGCCGCCTTAGGAGGGCGATGTGTAATGTATTGAAAACCGCCGACAAGAGGCTATCGGTATCATCCGGGAGCCAAGTATCCTCATCAGAGTAGGACCCTAGGTCACTGTCGTAACCTTCCTGACGATTCCCAGAGGAGTCCGAGTCATGGAGTCACGGTGAGTCACGGCCGCCATACACATCAAGACCCTCATCCTCCTCGGCAAATAGGGACAACGCAGCATCAAGGTGTCTCTTCTTGCTAGAGGCCTTGCCCGCCGCCGGTCGGGCCAACTGCCGCTCAATGCTGGCCACGCGCAGCGCCAGATCTGATTGGGACCCCCTGCTAGTATCCCCCTCACCGGGGGCTAGATACAGGTATGGAGGGGCAGGAGATGCCGTAGGGAACGCAGGACTAGGAAGAGAAGCGCTCGGCCAAGCCTGAACCGCAATGATACTTTGGGTGCACAGCACACAAACCGCGCCCCCAACACTCAAAGGGGATGCCCCACACGACACACAGCCGAGGCTGCCCCGAGGGGCCCCCAAGCTCGCTATCCCCAGAAGCCTCCATATGGTGATTATTATAGGCACAATAGACCAACACAGGTTAATGGCTAAAAGAAGCCACCCGAGATGCCCACAGACAAGGGGCCAAGAGGGGGAGGGGAGTATGGGACCGGGAGAAGCCACCAGCTGCTATCCCCTGAAAGACATAAGCATAAGAGTCGTAAGTATCCCGCATCACATGCCCAAATAGTAAACCCCCACAGAGAACTTACGGACCAAAGGCAAGCGGGCGTAGTGCTCATGCAGCGACAGTCAGACCACAGGAAAGAGTCCAGTACACACAAGATCAACATCAGCAACGTAGGATGGTCTCCAGCAGCACCCACGCAGCATACAACACTGGCTAGCGCAGCAACAAAATGGCGCCGCCATACGGAACCTCGAGGGGCGGGCCGCGGGAGGATGACGAGAAATGCGTCATCCCACGGCGCCGCCCCCAAGGAAGGGCGCAAAGCGGCCCTCACCTCAGAAGAGGCGCCGAGCACCCAGAGAGACACACCTCAGCCAGTTATGGCGCCTCCCGCCGCGGACGTACTACGCGGGAGTGCACAAGACCGAAACAAGCGCCATCGCCCGAATATGGAGCGGGATAGAAAGAGGGGGGGGAGAGAAGTGCCACAGAACCCAGCAATAAAATAAGTGCCCCCCAAATAAGACACACTCACCCCATCACAGTGACATGAGTCAGCAGGGTCTCTCCCATCCCTCTGTAGGCTCACCAGACGCCTATGGCCGGCTACCCTTCAGTGCATAGGGTCTGCGGCCTGGAGCAAAGCTCACCGAGCACACGACCCAGGTGTTCCCCTACCATCACCCGATCCGACAGCCGAGGCTGGGAGGCAAGAGGGTCTGGAAGCGGGTGGAAATAGGCTTACAGGGCCGCAGGCTTGGTTTCCCCTCTCGCCTGCGAAACATAGAGAGCCATCTTCTGGTGTTCGCTGTATAACTGCAGAGAAAACACTGGGGGTCTATGTGTGATTATTGTCTTTTTATAGGGCCGAGAGGAGCCAAGTGTCTTCTGCAGTCAACTGCGCCCCCTTGTGGCGGAATATCCAGAAGTAATGATTGAAATGAAACAGGCCGTGCTGTACACTTGGAAAAAAGGTTACAATGAATTAATTTTTTTTTGTATGTGGGTGATTTGTGTATTTTGTCTAGTCTATTGACTACATTGAAAATTCTGGGTGAAGTATTGATTTGTGGTGAGTGAATGTGGATAAATGATGAGGCGATTTCAGCCGCATGTTGTGGAGTCTAACCCCCCCCCCCCCCCCCCCAATGTGAATCACCAGATGTGAAGGGTTAGGATGTGGGTAAGTTCAGCTTTCAGTTTATCCATTGCTATGGATGTCCCAAAATAGGGGAGGGCACGCCACATTGCAGCTTGCTGGGCCAGTCCAACCTCAGAACTAAAGCTGCTAATGGTGAAACCATGGACTGCAGTGGATTGAGGCAGTGGGTGGGCGGAGGGAGCAGATAAGTATTGGTAAAATTAAGAAAATTTGGGTACACTGATAATTTAGACACAGAAACAGAGGTTATGCATTACCTTATTCATGGCAAAAGCCATTATTATATCAGACTCCTTATGAATGATCTTTGCTTTTCCACCTGGGTAACCAAGATCAGCTTCAACCTACAAGAAATAAAACCCCTGCATTACTGTATTAGGCCCAGTTATAATTTTCCTTCAGTCCTTTTAACACCTTTAAGTAGAAGAACATGCAGTGTTCACTTGTCCCAGCACTTTATGGTAACAGCAGTTTCATGAATTTGCAATGATTAAGCAGAAAGAAGGTTTTCACCAACCCATCGTAAAGAGAAAGTTATTTTTGGAAGTAAAGTAAAAGCAAAAATCTATCTTCTTGCTGAAGGTAAACATCCTTGTTTTCCATTAGTATAAGACCTAGAACATAAGTTGCTTTTTATTATAAATGCATTTAGATTTTGAAAGGCCCATCTTGTGACCACTAATGGTGTTCCTGATATTTTCAGGAGAGTGCTCCTTGATGCAGCTTCAATGGTCTTAAGTACCAAAACACTCTAGTTTATGCTACTAACTTCTATGTATAGTCAACTTGTAACCAGTTTAGTTTTCCAGTGTTGGACTGACAATATTTATATGGCTATGCCGATGCCAGCCGACTAAAATGCATTTTTTTCTTTTTGCAATTGAGTATTCTATGCATACCATCAGCAAGTAAAACAGACTTGGAAAAGTAAAAGGAAAACACCGCAGCCATGATGAAGGACATAAAATGCTGGTACGAGTGAACATGGTTGTGAGTGCTAGAGGTGGAGGAGCCTTTGTAAGACATACTACCTGATTTTTTTGAAGATCTGTTACGGAGTCTACTCTGATACGCTCCGCATTGCCTTCTACAGACTACATGACAACACACAGTCACAAATACGAAAACACATGCACAAAAAAAAACACATGAACAAGAAAAAAAAAATAATGAGACATTCCAGAACGCTATTTAAAAACCTTAATCATAGCATGACAAAATGTTTGGATGGTTTGTCATGCAGATTTAATTCATAACTTTAGACAATGTGCATAACTCCTAAAAACAAACAAAATGGCACAAAAATCCCCCCCCCCCCCAAAAAAAAAGACATAAAAAAGACAAAAAGTCTTGCTTGTTTTACATACCACGTGTAACTGCATATGAGAGTTATCAATTAGGACTGTTCCCATAAAACAGTTATAAGGAGTCTATGGCCTGGTTCACTATTACCCGAAAAACTTTTTTTGGTCGAAAACCAAAATACAGATGCACTATTTTTTATAGAGCACACCCCAGCGCATGGAAAAATGTGATGACCTGGGATATCCACCTTCAGTGTGTATAGCAGGGCGAAGGCGCCCCTGTCAGCATAAAGAATAAAACTTGCAGCATGAGTTGTATAACCTTAAAGCTTATCGCCGATTGTCTGATCTCAAGTGTGCTGAGCATTGTGTGCAAGTTAACTGTTCTCATGATGAGTTTTACTGGAGACCCCAGGGGTTTCACATGACTAAAAGACTTCAGGGCTGGCCACAAGCTTAAATTGGGATGTAGGGCTAGTGGCCGGCCCTGGAGTTTAGACTCCACTGCTGCGGCGCAAGGGTATTGTGCCACTTTTAAAAAATAGAATAACACATCTGTACCAGAAGCTTAGTGCTGTGTAAGGAACCTGCAAATGCCTATGCTACAAATTTTGTATCAACATTATCTAAATATCCAAGAGACATCTCCACTGCAATTCACAGTGAAATGCAGCTGCAGTTCTAGTAGAAATAGAATACATTTGCAGTTACAGTTTGGTTGGAACACAACATGCAGTACATTTAGGCTATGTTCCAACTGCACTGTATCAAAATAGAGGTGTGAAAGGGTCCACAGAGAACACATCGCTGACTTTTTCTAAACAGGTGTAAATGTAAGAGAAGGTCACTGAGGCAGCTACCTTGCCTTGTGGGACTTAGGATTTTTGGATGTAATTTAAATGGTATATATATATTAAATATTCTGATGTAGTTTAGATAACTATTCCTGCTGGTATAATAAAAATAGATAGACTAGTGAAAAAGACCCCAAAAAGCTTAACATCTAGCTACATAAATTGGGAAATATATAAAACTAAAAGCATAAACAAAAAGATGGATGGGTTCTAGAAGAACATGTTTTAACTCCAGTTACCTCACTTTGCTTCCTCTTCTTTGTGAAGATGTATTTTATAAAAGTTTCCTGCAGAAGTTCTTGTTTTACCAGGAAATGCCAAAGACGTCTCAAAGGGAGTGCAGAGTAATCCTTAGATCTGTATTACAGCATAATGGACAGAATCTGAGCATACACTAAGAAGAACATGTTTATTGTAAACATGCTTCAATTTAGAAGAGGCTCGTGTACATTTTAGCATGCCACATGACAAAAACATGATTCAGCAGTGAACCCTGAACCAAACAGCAACGTTCTTCTGCTTTCTTTATAAGCAGGCAAAATGCAAGCCGTTTAATGCAGACAAGCCCTAAACTAAAAGAATTAAAAATGCTTATATGTGTATGCAGATTTGAGGGGAGCTGCAAAATGGTGAATTGGGCAGAGGTGAGACAGGGAGAGGTTGGCAGAGGTGAGACGAGAAGTGGTGAGCAGAAGTGGGTAGAAGTGATATGGGTAATTGTAAGGTGAAAAGCAATGAGGTGAGAAGAAGCGGGTAGAGCTACTGTAAGTTGAGCAGAGGTGAGGTTGGCTGGGGTATAGCACCAAGAGATGGGGAGAGCAGAGGTGAGGTAGGAAGAAGTGGGCAAGTTCAGGAGAAAAAAATGTGATGTGGGGTTGAATTAAGGATGGAAATGGTGAGGCAGGAACTGGTTAATTAGAGGTGAAGCTGTGGGTAGAGGCAAGCAGATGCAACTAATGGCAGTGTGGGCCACATTTGGCTTCCGGGCTATGCATCCCTGCTCTAGAGACACCACTCTCCCTGTTGGATCCAGCTCATCCAAACCCAACCGGAGCCAAGAGTACTCAGTTGTTTAGGGTGCGTGCTACCCCTCCAATTAGTGAGGGAGGCTGGTGCGTTGTGACTGGAGGACCAAAGCAATCATCAAAATGGGTGGAGGGGTGAGCATCTGTGGCCCTGGTGAAGCAGGTGAAAAAAAGCCTGTGCTGCATCTCTCCGGGAAGAGAGTATAGATTTTTGCTAACCTGTTAAATGCATAATGGCATTGGGTGAACACTGTAGGAATTACAGCACTGTCTATATCTAGGCCTAAAAGGGACCAAAGGTAATGGGAAAACCGTTCCCTGTCTTGTGGAAGGCATGCACCTGGATATTCCTCAGGCGCTTGTCCACTAATTTGCTGTACACCATTCACTGCCTTGGTGTGTGATCTGTGTGGGCTAGTGAATGCACATGGATGTCATGGGACCCGATATCAGGGTGAGTATTAGACAACAGTAGGGTAAAACTGCTGTGAATGACAGAAGGGAGGTATTTTTTTATTTTAGCCTTGACTGGGAACTTTAATTCCATGGGTGGAATTTGCATTAGGACATGGCTGCTCTAAACTGAAGTAATTAGGAAAAGAAAACAAAATATCTAAAAAACAATAGAAGCCTGAACAACCATAGAAGACACGTGCTGTGCGCTGGGTCCAATGTGAATGGACTTCAGGTTTATTTATTTTGTGCCTCTCACTGCCTCCTCTCCAGTGGCTGTAAAAATAATTTAAAAGGGTAAGTCCACTTTTGATGCCAACATGATGTCCTCAAGGTGCTGAGCTGATTTAGCATTTTTTCTAATTTTTTCCTTTGTTACAAAATATTAAGTTCATAGAAACAGCAATCTGTTGCTATTGTCAGCGTACACCAAGAAGAGAGAAGTGCATGTAACAGAACACTGCTGCTAAGATGAAAATGAAATACTAACTTAGCTCAGCACCTTTAGGACAGCACTGTAGCACACAAAAACAGAGACTTTCAAGAATACAACTGAAAGTAGATTTACCCTTTAAATAAACCCTTTAATGGTAGACCCATAAAACATAGCAAAGCGTGCATTTACATTAAATATACACACAAGTTTTAATGGATACCAACTTAAATGGCGTATTTTCAGGATCAAGCATTGCTTTGTGGCGAAGAATAGCAGGTGAAGCACCCACAGCTACATCACTAGGAACTGTGTTAACATAATTGGGAGGTGGGCCTCCAAACTGGTCCATTCTCTCATGAAGAATTTGCTCCCATTTTTCTAGGCTTTTGACAACAGCAATGCCAAGTGGAGACTTCACAGGAAGGTCTAACAACAAATAAAAGAATTAATGATTTAAAAATATAATTTAAATACTGAACAATATTGCTTTTTATCAAATACCCATACAGTACTGCCATTAGAAATAAAGACACCATCCCTATAAGCAACCCAGACTCCCCATTTAACATCCAGAGACCCTGTGTCTATTAACTATTCACAACCAACCTTAACATCCAATGTAGTCTTGATCTAAACCCGAATGCCTCATTTTTGAGCAATATCCATATTCATTTACTTTCAAGAGGAATTAACCCCCCTTCCCCTGTAAAGTATACATACTCCATTTAGAATTTTTGGACAACCCTCTCCAATAACCATCTTCAGATGATCTTAGTATGGTGCCTGACTGCACTTCTCTCAATCAAAAACAGATTACCTGCCATTCCACCATAAGCAATCCTGACTCAACCAAGACTGATGGCAGACATCCATTCACTAGCCAGGTCATATAGGGGACTCTGCCCTGTGTCAAAATGGCCCAGCAGAGAACTAGAAGGTCCTTCAGTAGGCCCCAGGCCACAACTAGGGCATTACAGGAGGTTCAAAACTAACATAGTGTTTTTAGTTTGCGTGCCATGTTCTGTGAGTTTGTTATTTATTCAGTTCCATTTGTTGCTTGGTTGGTAAATATCCCACTTTATATAGTGCAACAATACAATTTCTCAAAGCATCCTTCAGGCAGCATATGCCTAAGACCTCTGGGCTCCTCCCACCAAGGGGAACTTGTGACCACCAGCCAAAATAAAGTCTTGACTCCTCTCTCTCTTACCCAGTTGTTTTCGTGTTCCTCCGTGAGGTACACGAAAACCACTAGCTCCTGGACTGGTAGGGTTAGGTATTTTTTCAGGTGCTATGGGCTGTTTTAGCAGGGGGTCCATTTCTTGGTACCAAAGGTTTTTTCCTATGCCTGGGGCCCGGGATACCCTATGGGATTCTAGGCCAGATCCCATTCTTTGATATATTTCAAAGGGGGGGGGGGGGTAAGCAAAATGTTTTCCCTCTTACTGAGGATGAGTTTGTGAAAGAAGACAATTTTAGATTTTATTAGAGTTTTTTTATATGGATTGAATAGGGTTGTTATGGCGATCTGGAAGTTCCCTGAGGATCTGGTTACTCTGGGTTCTTTTTCCAGCATAATTTGACCTTTTTTATTTGAAGGGCGATTTACCTTTAAGAGGCGGGGAAGAGAGGGGAATGACGCGTTCTCTCTCTCTCTTCCCCGCCCGGCTCTAACGCGGTCGAACTTTGCTTACCTCCGGTGCGGCTGTCAGGCAGGAGGTGGGGATCGGAGGCATCTGATCCTTCTTCTTCCTGGGAATTCTTCCGGATCCATCTTCCTGCTCCGACGGCTGCATGGTGAGTAGATCGCGCGCGCTCTGCGCGTCCTTTTTGTAGTTTCCTGCAGGAAACTGGAATCAAGGCTTCTTCCTACTGGGCTGCTGATGTCCCATCCCGGCGCCCGAGGTTTTTTCCTGCTTATCCCACAACACGTGCTAGGCCTTAAAGGGCCAGCACAGTGTTTTGGTGTATCTGTATCATGGCCTCCCCTTCTGGCTCCTGCCCTATTTAGGTGGACTCAGGAAGCAAATCTTTTGGTGCCTCATACCAGAAGCATGGCAGACCACGTGGATGGCAGTAATATTGATCCTATTGAAGATTCCTCCACAGATACACCTCATGTGGACCAGGATTCATCCAGTATTCCGTCCGCTGCCGATTCTGGGAGGAGGAGGCCCAGCTCTGCCCCGGTAAGTCACTTTCTTTATTAGTGTCATTATGGGCATATTTTTAATAGGATGGGATATAGCTCACCCCACTATTTTTTTGTTTATGTCTTTTAGTCTAAGACCCCGGACAAAGCTTCCAAAAGTGTACCTAAAACCTCTTTTTCCCGGATCTAAATCCAGTAAAAAGAGTAGGAGATGCCCCTTGTGTGATACGAAGCTGTCAGATTCCTATGCTAAACTGCTTTGCCAAACTTGCACAGATAAGGTGGTTAATAAGGAGCAAAATGAGGATCTGATGCGGATGATGAGGAGAGTGCGGGTAACCAGGTTGTATTTTCCCAACCAACAACAGGTCCCTTTGATGTTTCCTTATTTTCCAGTCAAATGGGAAAACCTTTTTTCGCCACTCAGGAATCTTTTATGCCTGATGACGGCTCTGAGGAAGGAGAAGTCTATTCCCCAGATGAGGAGGAAGATCAGGCCTCCGGCTCTTCAGCTTCGGGCAAGGCAAGGTATTTGTTTCCTCCTGGAGACTAAAGGTAGGATTAAGGGGTGAAGTAACCCCGAAACACGTCACCTTATTTGGGACATCAGACTGCACACTTTGCATGGGACATGTATGGCTTTTAACAATATTTAATAAATGTTAAGTTTTATTTGGGATTCTGGTGAGCTGGCTTTGCTGTATCCTCCTGGAGACTTACCTTTCCTTTTACTTGAAAAACATGATTTTGGAAGAATGGAAATATGCATCTAAGAAGGTATTCAGGTCACGGGGTCTTAAACGCAGATATCCTTTTGCGGGGGAAGACTCAGATCTGTGGGAAAAATGTCCCAAATCGGATGCCCCTTTTGCCAAAATCTCTAAGGGAGCAGGATTAGCATTTGAGGATTTTGGAATTCTTCGTGATCCCCTAGATAAGAAAATGGATTCACTGCTTAAAAAGGCTTGGCAAGTGGAGTCTAATGTCTCAAGACCTATTTTAGCATCCAATTGTGTGATCAGAAATTTGGGTTTCTGGCTTCAACAATTGAAGGACTGTATTTTGGAAAGACTAGTCTGGAGAAAATTTTGAAGGCTTTACCTATCCTTTTTTCAGCTACGGCTTTTGTTACTGATGCCATGGCTGAATCAATACAGACATTTCCGGATGGAAACTATATTTTCAGTCAAGAACATGCTTCTCAGGGGTGCCTTCATGGCATCGATAGATTTGAAGGATGCTTACTGGCAGGTACCAATGAGTCCTCTGGCTCAGTCTTTTTATGAGATTTGCAATAAAAGATGGAGACCAGATTTTGCATTTTCAGTTTGTCTGTCTTCCCTTCGGCTTAGCCTCGGCTCCAAGAATTTTTACAAAGGTTCTGGCGGAACCACTGGCATATCTGAGGCGGAGGGGGATAGGTGTGGTCGCCTACTTAGACAATCTCTTACTTTTTGCCCAATCAAGGGACAAGTTGTTGGAGAATCTCAATTACACCCTGAATCTGTTATCCCGCTTAGGTTGGATTGTGAATTTCAACAAGTCAACCTTGGTGCCCTCACATATAATTACATAATTGGGGTTCGAGATAAATTTCGGTCCGCCAGGTCCTGATTCTGCCTCTTCAGAAGATTTTGACTCTTCAGGAAGCAGTTCGGTTTCTCTGCACTGGCCCAGCACCTTCTATAAGACAAGCAATGAGAGTACTGGGACTATTGACCTCAACATTTCCGGCAGTGAGATGGGGACAGCTTCATTCCAGATTCCTTCAGAGGCATATTCTATGGAATATGTTTAAATCTTGGAGAATTGAAAATAGAAAATGTTCATTCAAGAGCCCTGTAATTTTGGATTTTTTACAGCATGGAGTCGACATGGGACTCAGTGTGAATACTCTGAAGGTCCAGTTGGCAGCTTTGTCAGTTTTTTCCTGGATCGCATAGTGATGAGAGCGGATACTTGTTACCTGCCTAAGATTGCTTCGGATTTTCACAGAACTCAGGAAATTATTATTCCATCTATTAACCAGGAGGACTCTCCTGAACTTATTGCCTTGGATGTCAGAACTCATCTGTTGCAATACCTTCAACGGACAAAGGATTTCAGAAAAGCGGACAGCTTTTTCATTTCTTTCTCAGGCCCTAGGAAGGGTCTAAGGGTATACAAGACAACATTGGCAAGATGGATGAAGAGTACTATTAAGATGGCTTATCAAGATATCAATATGCCAGGTGGAGTCACGGCTCATTCCACAAGAAGTGTATCTTCATATTGGGCAGAGCAAACTGGGGTCTCTATGTAACAGATATGTAAAGCAGCCACTTGGTCTTCAGCTAGGACCTTCGCAATGCATTATCAGTTGGATCTTCTGTCCCAGAGAGATCAGTTATTTGGCAGAAGCGTCCTTCATGCTGTTCTTCCCACCCAATGAGGTAGTACTGGCCAATCTCTCAGGCGTATGCTGCCCGAAGGATGTTTTGAGAAAACTTAAGTTAGGTACCTGGTAACTTTTTTTCTAAACATCCGAAAGGGCAGCATACGTCGGCTTCCCTCCCTTTGTTTTCATATGGAGTTGTGGGTCTGTATCTTTTCTCTCTTTCAGATCTCTACAACAACTGGGGAAGAGAGGGAGGAGTCAAGACTTTATTTTGGCTGGTGGTCACTCCCTTGGTGGGAGGAGCCCGGAGGTTTCATGCGAATGTTTAGAAAAATAAGTTACCAGGTACCTAACTTAAGTTTTTGTTTTAGCTACATGGTGGGTCCCAAGAATGGATTTCCTCTAGTAGGCAGGCAGACACACACCTTCAGTCCTGCGCAGCAGCTGCAGCCCAGCTGGCTTCCGAAAATGGCAACCGCAAAGGTGGGCGGGCCTGGCCTGTCCCTCTAATGGACGGCATTGCGTGATTGACGGGAGGGGCAGGGGGTGGCGAACAGGTGACCGGGAGCACCGCACTCTGAAACCGGGGGGTTTAAGAGTGTTGGACTGGCCCGGTCGAGCTGCGTGTAAGGTGAGTGCCTGTTTTTTTATTTTATTATTTTATTATTTAAGAAGCACAATATAATCTCCAGGTCAAAAGAGTTGAGACAAACCTGCTAGTTCTAATCCAGCAATTGGAAAGAAATTCTTAAGATTATTAATTGCAAGCTTCAATGTTGTTAAGCGTATTAGGGTCCAGCTGCAATAGAAATCCCAAAATTAAAATGCGATTTTTTTACATAAAATACAACTACACATATACTAATGACTAGTCAGTTAATTCAAGTTAATGCCAACTTCTACATGTAATTTCACCCCAGATACACTGAGGTTACATTTTAATTTTATGGTCTGTGGCCATATGGTGGATATTTAGCCTTACCTCCCGTTTTGGTAACCAGACACAGGAAGCTCAGAGCTGTAGGACCACTGTGTTTGTGACACCTATGGATTTTCTACCAGATAAGTGTTCTCGTTTGGGCCCTACCTAGTACTGTACCCACACAAATATTAATCTGATCAATACTTGTGATATAAAATATACAAATACACCATAAACACAAAATACAATTGCCAAACATTACATAACATACACTGCCCAAAGAGAATAAATATTCTTAATAAATATACCAAAACAAATGGTTAAAGTTCGAGACCAATATAAAAATACCATTTTGTGATTACTCACCTGTAAAATGGGTATTGTAAGTATGTCTCACACCCTGCTTCGGAAATAATCATTACACATGGGTTATAGTCCACAAGAGGGCGCCTTACTGCAGAGATGGCAAAAAAAAAGAAGCCCCTCCCAGTCCCACAAACACCCGGGACCTCCCACACATTCCCCAGTATAAGAAAGCAGTAAGGGGACCAGGAAGAGCAAATAAAATCTATGAGAGAAACAGTAACACCAAACAGAGGATCCAAGATACAACTCAGGGTGGGGCGAAGCAGGGTGTGAGACATACTTACAATACCCATTTTACAGGTGAGTAATCGCAAAATGGTATTATTCTAAGTATGTCTCACACCCTGCTTCGGAAATAATCATTACACATGGGACATCCAATAGCAGTGTCCAAAAAGGGTGGGGATCCCAACAGGCAAAAGTGCACATAATAAACCACTGCAGCTTGCAGAACTTTGCTAGTCGAAAAACAGCATCCGCTGAGGCCCACAAATCAACCTTATAAAACTTGGAAAGGTATGAACAGAAGACCAAGTAGCAGCTGTACAAACTTGTTCAACAGAAGCCTGGTGCTGAAAAGCCCAGGAAGCCTCAACAGCACGAGTAGTATGAGCAGTGATCTGGAAAGGGGGATCCCTCCCCTTGACAGAATAGGCCCTGATAACGGCCTGACGAATCCATTTACAAATGGTAGTCTTGACGGGCACCAAACCCTTCTTGGGCCCGGAGGGCATCACAAAAGAAGGCGTCCATCTGGCGCAAAGGTGAAGTAGCCACCAGATAGTACTGTACCCATCTAACGACGTCCAGAGAGTGCAAAGCCCTCTCCCTGCCATTATTAGGTTTAGTACACAAGTAAGGAAGCACAATGTCCTGAATGAAGTGAAAAGCAGAGAGAACCCTTGACAAGAAGTCTGGTTTTAAGTGGAAAACCACCTTGTCCTGATGTCTCTCAAAGTAGGAGGCCTGAATGGCCAGAGCCGCCAACTCAAAAATCCGTCGAACATAATTTATAGCCACCAAAAAGACAACTTTTAAGGTGAAAAATGTATAGTGCAGCATCCTGCACTGGTTCAAAAGGAGGACCCAGAAGGGCAGACGATGCCAAATTTAAATCCTAAACAGGCAACATGGGTTTGCGAGGAGGGCGCACATGAGCGACCCCCTGAAAATAAAAGGCCTTAACCAAAAGGATGAAGAGCGAAAGATCTCTGAAAGAAAACCACCGGAGTGGACACAAGCCCCATAAAGGTGCTAAGTTGAAAACCCATGTCCAAACCACGCTGAAGAAAATCCAAAATCCAAGGAATGGAAACACCTGACAAGAAAAGGCCCTAGCCTCACACCAATCAATGTAGGCCCGCCAGGTCCAGTAGAAGATAGTAGAGGTAGATTTCTTCCTATCCCCAACGAGAGTCTGGACAATGGCTTCATATAAACCCTTTTCCTTAAGATGAAGGGTTCAGCAGCCACGCCGTCAAAGCCAGCGTTTGTAAATTGGGGTAACAAAGCTGACCTTGTCTAATCAGATCCGGAAGCAGAGGCAGCCTGTACTGATCTACCGCCAGCCGGACAACGTCTACGAACCGCACCTGTCTTGGCCACCTAGGGGCCACTAGGATAGCTGGTACATCCTCTTGATCCAGCTTGTGTACTACCTTGCCCACCATGGGAAAGGGAGGAAACAGATACAGGAAACCGAGCTCCCGCCAGGACAGAGACACGGCATCCACTGCCAGAGCCAGAGGGACCTGGGAAATAGAAACAAATGCTGATAGCTTGTGAACGTGAGGAGAGAAAAACAGAGCCACATCACCAGAATACACGGAACGTTGCTCACGGCCCAATACAGAATCAACAACACCACTCGGAGGGCACTCTTGCTTCAAGTCCCTCCCTGATGACTGAAGTAGGCAACCACAGTCCGGATGTTGGAGTGAACCTGAACCGGCAGGCCCCATAGGTGAGGCATCCACCGCAACAGCCTCAGCCGAGCCACCCTTAGCTCCTTAACATTGATGGGGGCGTGTGCCTCCTGAGGGCCCCCCAGCCCTAGGAATTGGTGGGCTCTCCAGTAGCCCCCCCAAACTGACCGACTGGGATTCGTCGACACAGTCTCCCAGCGGGGCAGGAAAATAATCTGCCCCACCAGAAGGTTTTTCGAGTCCAGCCACCCCTGAAGGGACCGACGGACCAGAGGAGACAGAACAAGGACTGATCCCAAAGACAGGGAACACTTGTCCCAGGCCGATAGGAGAAGGAGCTGAAAGAGCCTCATAATAAAATAAGCAAAAATGTACTGTTTTGCAAAAACAGGCCACCATCAGTCCTACCAGTCTCATCCCTAGCCGGATGGACAGATGAGAGTTCGTAAGGACAATCCGAATCGGCGCTTTAAGTGCTCCAGGTGATGCACGAAGTCACAATCACGGCATTGCTCAACAGATACTGCCTTATAAGTCCTGCGCGCTAACCAAAAGCGCCACTGGAGCACACTTGAAGAGCGTCCACCTACGGCTAAAGGTAAGGAAATCCTGGCCTGAATGGTATCCCGCGACATGCCCGGGACAGAAGACACCCTTGATGAGGAAAATGAAGACATGGGGTAATTGATTACCCACTCAAAACTCTCCAGTGTCGCCACGACCGGCCAGGTATCCAGCTCCGCCTGACAGAACGAAAGAGACGTAATGAGAAGGTTGTCCAAAAAAGGAAGAATGTGAATGCCCTGGACTCATGAGAAGGGCCATCACACCCGCCAGCACCTTGGAGAATACCCTGGGTGCAGAAGTGAAACCGAAAGGGAGAGCCATGAATTAGTAGTGCTGCTCCCCTACCGCAAACCTGGGAAACCGCTGGTGCCCTGGAAGGCTGGCACATGAAGGTAAGCGTCTATGATATCTATTGATGATATAAAGTCCCCCGGGGGCAGGGAGCTGACAGCGCAGAGCAGCGTCTCCATGCGAAACCATTTTGTTCAGATGAACCGGATGAGATCTGCAAGTCCAGAATGGGCCAGATGGGACCATCTTTCCTGGGGACTGTAAAGAGATTGAAATAGTAACACTGACCTCTTTCCCCTGGGGGGAACCTGACGAATGACCCCCATGGCCAGACGGCCTTGTACTGTCGTAAACAGGCCCTCAAACTGCCCAGGGATCCAAAGAAACTCGTGAAGAGAATCTGGGAGGAGTGAAGAACAGCAGCAGCCGTCCCCCACCAGAGGGGTGAAGACGCCCCCTCAATGCTGAGCGGGCTAGCAGAAGATTAAGGCTTGGCACGCCAGAAGAATACAAGTCGGGCACGGCAACAGCTATTCCCCCGGAATCTCCCCCTTCTTTCCCGCAAAGGGTACCCCCCTGCCTGATCCAGGCCCATAAGGGAGGGAGTGAAGGACCTTGACCCCCGAAAGGGTCGTGGCTGCTTTTGCGTTGGTGTAACTTACCTTTTTAGCCAGAGCTCCACCATCACCAACAGGCGCAACCCAACAGGGGGAAGCCCTTCAAACGCCTTTGTGACAGCCTAGTCAGCTGCCGACCGGCGCCACCCAACCGAGTGGCTGGAATCAGACCACCCAGCCGAGGTCAACAATACCTTTGAATAGTGCCAACTAAGGCAGAGAGGACATAGGTGTTCCCCCACCGTGATAATTAGCTCACAAAGCGACAAGCTCTAAATCCAGCACCAGAAGGTCAATTGGAAACCTTAAAGACGACCCCCAAATAAGGTCCTAATAGGCGTGGCCGTAATAGCGAAAGCCTCCACCGGGTGCAAGGCCACACAGACAAGGACATGGGAGACCCGTTAGTCGATACGTCAGTCCTCACTATCCATCTGGTAATGAGATGGGGGAACGCACCACATACACAATATACAACCCCAGGATGGTGGCATCCACCTGGAGGGGTCAATGACCAGAACTAGACCAAACCGCGGGGAAGGGATACCTCCTATTCCACCCCTTAGGTAGCATGAGGGAGACGTCAGC
This sequence comes from Gastrophryne carolinensis, assembly GCA_027917425.1. NCBI lineage: Eukaryota > Metazoa > Chordata > Amphibia > Anura > Microhylidae > Gastrophryne > Gastrophryne carolinensis. The sequence goes on from CM051238.1 coordinate 302,059,237, forward strand.
ATCCCACTGCTCTGAAGGCATCAGTGCAATGGCAGGCTGATCATCATAGGGAACAGAATCTGAATAATATCCCTTTACACAAGGGGAGTACAGACAGGCAATAATATTAAACATATTGTTAATGTATAGTCCGGCGCAGCGAGCGCCATATGCCGACATTCAGCTGGATTCTTCCGGCCACAAGGCTAGCAATCCATCACAGTGTTGCCCTCTAGCGCAAACATCCATTCGACTCCCCGCTAGTGCTAACGTCACTAGGGGTCATACCCAGGTGCGGGGGTGTGAGTGACGAGACCAGCCGAGCTAACCCGGCCGCACATGCCCAGATTGCCGCGCCAGCTCCCGCTGTACACATATACTCACTCTAGTACAATGTTGCCCACCAGGGATGCCCCGCATCCCACACACAGCCGGGCTTGCCCCAAGGGGACCCCGAGCACAGTATCCTGGGAAGCCTCCATAAAGTGGTTTTGGTAGCCGCAATGACCAATGGGAATTACGCTGTTGAGCAACCCGGGATGCCCCTTAAATGTCCGTTAGTGGGAGGATTTAATATATGGTAACTCATGTCAAAGAAAAGGCCACAGGACCAGGGGGAAGCACTAAATTTGGAAGACCCCCGGAAGACATAAATGTCATCACACGCATACATAAATACATAAAGATATACATATAATGCAATTAGCATAAAATGCAGCCCCCCAGCCACAGAGGACGCACATACCATACATGACAATCATCAGCCCGCAGGGGACACTCACCAATTCTATGGGAGGCAGGATAGCGCGAGACAGTCTCCCAGCGGGCTGCCGGAAGGTGTGACAGTAGGAAGATGGAGAAAAAGGGGGTGAGCCACCTGCACAGTGCGCCGAGCGCTAGGCTCCGCCCCCTCCAAGCACGGGGAAATTACAAGCGGCCGAGCTCCCCAGCAATGCGGGAGCCAGCCGTTACGTTATGAAAAATGAAAGAGAGAGAGGGGGTGAGCCACCTGCACAGCGCGCCGAGCGCTAGACTCCGCCCCCTCCAAGCGCGGGGAGATCACAAGCGGCCGAGCACCCAGCAATGCGGGAGCCAGCCGTGACGAGAAGAGAAGGGGGGGCGAGCCACCCGAGTAGCGCGCCGAGCGCTAGGCCACACCCCCAATCAACCAACCAAACCGCCGCGCTCCCCAGACAAGGGGGAGCCGGCCAAACATCACCCGGCCCTCTGCCGGCAAACCAAAGCAAGAAGGAGCAAAGGGGGCGGGCCTGCCGGTCAGCGCGCCGAGCGCAAGGCCACGCCCCCTCCCCCTCAGAGAACCACAAGCAGCCGAGCTCCCCGCCATTTAGCGGGAGCCGGCTGTAACGGCACTGGCCCGCCGCCATGGAAGGCGCACGTTGAAGAGTAGAAGAGAGAAGGTGGAGAGAAGCGCTGGACGGCGCCAGCGCCATAGTTAAAACACATTCACACACAATTAAATAAAAATATATACATATATATATATTACACACCATCCCCCCCCAACTAACCGGGACCAGGGAGGAGGGAGGATAGGGGGAAGCCGATGACTACATATAGATGTGTAGCGGGGGCCTCAACGGACAGGGCATCCCAAGTCAGGATCACCAAAAAACCTGACGACCGCCTACCCTTTGATGAGGGCCTTGCGGTGGAGCATGGCTCCTTCAAAACACCTCTAAAAGGTGTTACCTATCCTCACCCAGACCCTGCAGCCATAGCTGGGAGGCTTAATGTCATTTAAAAAAGGGTCCAGGTGGAATTAGGACAAATTGGGGGCTGGGTGTTACCCGGCTTACCTGTAAGGAGAGAAGAGCCATCATCTTGAGTGTCGTCGCCTTCACTGCAGAGACTATACTGAGGAATGTGTGGGAGGTCCCGGGTGTTTGTGGGACTGGGAGGGGCTTCTTTTTTTTGCCATCTCTGCAGTAAGGCGCCCTCTTGTGGACTATAACCCATGTGTAATGATCATTTCCGAAGCAGGGTGTGAGACATACTTAGAATAAGGCAATTGTCACATTTTGCCCCCACAGCAGTCTCCTCCAACTCCAGCTCAGTAAAACATGCTGGGTCTTTACATTTATCCTTTTGAGTCCTGGCATGGATCCTTCACCCAACAGAATCAGTGCATCAAGGCAGCGGCGGACTCGCCACCTCACGCAGTGAATAGAGCTGTGGGCTCCATGCACTGTAATGGAAATGGGGATCCTCATCCACATATCTTGCAAATGTTGCAAAAACTTCATCGGATACCCCAATCACACGTCACAAGACTATCTATCTTAGCCCAGACAATCCAAATGAGTAGCCACTACACATTTCATGTTAACCGTGTGCGAGATTATATATATATATATATATATATAGTGTTCACCCTATAAGACACACCTGGGATTTAAAGGAGGAAAATAAAAATAAAAATATTTTGAACCAAATGTGCTATAACACTGCCCGCCGGAAGTAAGAGGCAAGGTGCAGAATCACCCATTTACAGGCAGTGTGACATTCCCCCCATCCCATTCCCCTTAGGCAGTGTAGCATTCTCCCCCCTCATATCCCTTATAGGTAGCGTGGCATTTCCCCCTCCCATTTCACATATAGGCATCCTGACCCCCCCCCCACTTCCTCGACCCTGTGCCAACGAAAAAATACAATTCTGTGATTACTCAACTGTAGAATTGGTATTATGAGTATACAGTACGTCCTGCTCCAGATTAGATTACTTACACTTGAGTATTACTCCGCCAGATGGCGCTGGACTGCAGAGACATCGAAAACAGGCTCCTCCCGGCCCCTCAAATACCCAGGGACCTCCCACAATCCCCAGCATTGAAAAGCAGTTAACGAGAAGCCGGGAGAATTAAAAAAAAAAACCAAACTGGTAACTATAACAATGATAATCACCATACAGGGGATCCAAAATAATGCAAAACCAAGGGTGGGGTGGAGCAGGACGTACTGTATACTCATAATACCAATTCTACAGGCGAGTAATCACAGAATTGTATTATCCTTAGTATACAGTACGTCCTGCAACAGATTAGATTACTTACACTTGGGACATCCAATAGCAGTGTCCATAAAGTAGGGTGGGATCCCCAAAGTAGGGGGGCTGGATGGAAAGCGCCGCCAACTCAGACACACGCCTAACAGAGGTGATAGCCACCAAAAAGACAACTTTGAGAGTAGGAACGGCCAGGGCAGCATCCTGTACAGGTTCAAAAGGAGTACCCTGCAAAACTGACAAAACCAAGTTCAAATCTCAAACAGGCAACATAGTTTTACGTGGGGGATGCACATGAGTAACCCCATGGAAAAGAGTCCTGATCAGAGAATGCTGAGCAAAGGACTTCTGGAAGAAAACAGCCAGGGCAGAGACATGACCCTTCAGAGTACTGAGTTGGAGCCCCATCTCCAACCCATGCTGCAGGAACTCCAGGATCCTGGGAATAGAGAACACACGACAGGGAAGAGACCTAGACTCACACCAGTCAATGTAGGCACGCCAAACCCTGTAGTAAATGGAAGAATACTTCTTCCTAGCCTTTATCATGGTATCAACAACAGAGGTAGACAGCTCCTTCTCCATCAAGATGGAGGTTTCAGCAGCCAGGCCGTCAAAGCAAGAGTTTGTAAATTGGGATGGCGTAAGTGACCCTGAGTGAGCAGGTCTGGCACCCTGGGCAGAGCGTACTGATCTACTGCCAGCTGCACCACGTCTGCGAACCACACTCTTCTTGGCCACCTGGGGGACACCAGAATTGCTGGCACCCCCTCCAGAGCAATCGTGCGCAGAACCCTGCCCAACAGGGGGAATGGAGGAAAGACATACAAAAGCTGAAAGTCCTGCCATGACATTGCTAGCGCATCCATGGCCAAGGCCAGAGGATCCTGGGACAGGGAGGCAAAGGCCGGGAGCTTGTGATTGTGACGGGACGCAAACAGATCCACATCTGGTTGGCCCCAACGGTGACACACCGGAGATTGAAACACCCTGTCGCAGAGGAACCATTCTCCCAGGCGAGAGGTCCCCCTGCTCAGAGAGTCTGCCTGCAGATTCTCCACCCCCGGGATGTACACAGCTGATATGCAGGGAACATTGGCCTCCGCCCAGGTCAGGATCAGAGACACTTCCTGGAGGGCCCTCTTGCTCTGGGTCCCTCCCTGATGATTGATGTAGGCAACTGCCGTCTGGCTGTCCGAGCGCACCTGAATAGGCAGGCCCCGAAGGTGATGAGTCAACTGAGTCAGAACCAACCTGATCGCCTGCAGTTCCAGAACGTTGATAGGTGTGTGGGCCTCCCGAGGGCCCCACCTCCCTTGGAACTGCAAGGACTTCCAGAAACCCCCCCAACCTGACAGACTGGCATCCGTGGTGACCGTCTCCCAGGAGGGGGTCAGACAGGATCTGCCCCCCAACAGGTTCCTGGAGTCCAGCCACCACGAGAGGGACCGCCTGACCAGGGGGGAAAGCGCAAAGACCCGGTCCAGGGACGCAGGATCCTTGTCCCATACTGACAAGAGGTGGAGTTGCAGAGGCCTCAAGTGGAACTGAGCATAAGAGACCGCCTTGAAGCACGCCACCATCAGGCCCACCAGCTGCATTCCCTGCCTGATGGAGGGATGATGACAAGATAGCAGGAACTGGACCTGCACAATCAGACTGTCCACCTTCCGCTGAGGAAGAAAAATCCTTGCCTGAACTGTATCCAGATTAATTCCCAGGAATGGAGTCACCCAGGAGGGAGACAGAGAAGACTTGGGATGGTTGATCACCCAGCCAAATGACTCCAGAGTGGACACTACCAGCTGAGTATCCAACTCTGCCTGATGTAGGGACTGGGAAGTGATGAGAATGTCGTCCAGGTAGGACAGCACGCGGATGCCCTGAGACCTGAGCAGAGACATTACTCCAGCCAGCACCTTGGTGAACACTCTGGGAGCTGAAGTGAGACCAAAGGGCAATGCCACAAATTGATAATGCTGATCCTCCAGAGTGAACCTGAGGAACCTTTGATGACCTGGAAACACAGGAATATGAAGATAAGCATCTTTGATGTCCACAGACGTCATGAAGTCCCCTGGACGCAGGGAACTGATGGCAGGGCGCAGAGTTTCCATGCGAAAACGCTTGCACCTGACAAATTTGTTGAGGATCTTCAAGTCCAGGATGGGCCTGACTGACCCATCTTTTTTGGGCACGGTGAAGAGGTTGGAATAGAAGCCCTTGCCCCTTTCTCTTAAAGGGACCTGGCAGATGACCCCCAGCTCCAGAAGGCTTTGCACTGCCTGCACTAGAACCTGAGATGACACAGGGTGTCAGAAATCCGGGATCTGATGAATCTTGGGGAGGGGGGCAGCAAGCAAACTCTATCTTGTAACCAGAGGACACTACCTCCTGAATCCACCGGCCTGAGACATGAAGCCTCCAGACGTGAGCAAAGTGCTGAAGCCGTCCCCCCACCGGATGGGTGAGGGCGCCCCTTCATGCCTGAGCCCCAGGAGGAGCCAGGGAGTCCACATCCTCTGCCCCTACCCCAGAAGTCTCCTCAGGCCCCAGTAAGGGAAACCCCCTCCCTTGTCTAGCACCATGGTAGGGGGAGGAAAAAGTGCCCTGACCCCGAGACTGCCGCCCTGCGCTGGGGTAACCTGCCTCCCTTAGCAAACAGGTCCAGGCGGTCCCCAAACAGGCGTAGTCCTTTGAAGGGAAAACCAGTGAGGGCCTTCTTGGCAGCGTTGTCAGTAGCCCACTGGCGCAGCCAAACCGAGCGGCGTATAGCCACTACAAGGGCAGGGGTTCTGCCACACATTTTAATGGTGTCATCCAAGGCAGAGAGGACATAAGTCACAAAAACATCACAACGAGAGAGTGCATTAAACTCCTCACTAGACACATCATCAGGGGCACCATCAAGTATACTTCTGAGCAGGGTCCTAATAGCCACAGCCGTAATGGCAGAGAAACAGACTGGGCGCAGCGCCGTCCCCACACATGCAAAGGCATGGGACGCCAGCTGATCAATGCGCCGGTCCTCAGCATCCCGCAGCGTAGTAGAGTCAGGGGAGTGCATGACAGAGGTGTTAGATAACCCTAGGACCGGGGCATCCACTTCAGGAGGGGATGACCAACACTTCACTACATCCGCAGGAAAGGGATACCTCTTATCCTAACTCTTAGGTACACCGGGAAGCCTGCTGGGGCGCTCCCATTCCTTGAGCACAAGATTATTAAAATGGGCTTGCTCAGGAAATTCCAAACGTGACTTAGCAGTATGAAACAATTCCCCCTGTTGCCTGGGGGCCGCAACCGGGGGAGAAATAGACAGAACCTCAAAAATCTGAGCCAACAGGCTATCAGTATCATCAAGGGGCCCAGGGGTCAGAGCCAGAATTGTCATGACCCCTGGGCCTCTCATCAGATGACCTTGAGTCCGAGAATAACTCCCCTTCTTCCAAAGGGGTATAGCCAGACAGTTGCAAAAACTCATCAGCTTCCATAGGGAAAAGAGTGACATCAGGCGTTAAGTGCCGCTTTTTTGCAGAGGACAAACGCGCCAAGGTATTAGCAAGCAACTTCTCAACACTAGCCAGTCTGGAAGACACATCAGGCTGAGAATCCCCACTTGTATGCAACTCAATGGGAGTGAGATTTAAGCTTGGAGAAGTAGGTGAAGCCATACGAGGCGCAGGCCCAGCCACTGGAAAACCAGGCTGCAGCGCAAGCACCTGCTGGGCACAAGGTACACAGACCCGCACATTGTCAGCGCTAATAGGGGACACCCCACAAGCTACACACAGCCGGGCTTGTCCCGAAAGAACCCCGAGCACATTATTCTGAGACGCCTCCATATGGTGATTATAGCGGCACAATAGGCCGGTAGGGATTGACACTATAAAATCAACCCGAAATGCCCCAATAACCCGCTAGGGAAGCGGGAGTATTTAAACACTAGGCCTCACAAGTTAAATAACGAAATAGAGGGAGTAGGGCCGGGAGAAGCCAATAGGGTTCTGCCCGCCTGAAAGACATAAGCAAAAGGGAACCGTAAGTGACATGTAAATGACAATGGTAAATAAAGCATCCCGCGAGGGCACTCACAGACCGCGGTAGGTAGATGCCAGTCACGTAGCAGCCGGATCCAAGAAAAAATGGCGCCGGGTATACCTCGAGGGGCGGGCCGCAGGGACAGTGAAGCCGTACAAGTGACAAGCAGCCAATAACAGCGCACCAGCACCTGAGATAACGCCGCCAAGCGCGTAACACAGTGGAAGCGCGCGCGGTGGCAATTTTAAAAAAGACAGCCAGTGCAACCAAGTCAGCGAGGCGACTGACACCAACCATAAGAATATAATACAGTGAAGCACAAAGGCAAATACACATACACACCCCCCTCCCCAGAGGTGAAGGTCCGTCCGGGCATAACCTGCGGCTAGCATTCAATGAGGACAGCGGACTCATTGGACACTGTGTAAGAGGTGCGCCACACCAGCGGGGTAATTAGAACATTTATTATCGAACTTTTGTGTGTTAAAGTAAGAAAAACTCACTCAAATATAAGTTTTTGCACCCAAAGTTAAACCTACTTCGCAAAATAAATACCATGACCCCTAATGCTATTTGCCCAGCACCACCCCAGCCACCACACCACATTAGAGGCTAAAAGAAAGACAGATCAGTGTGGCTGGGTATTTACCCACATATGGAAGCATCTGGGTCTCCAGGACAGCTACATCTACTCACTAGAGGCATTTCCTCCACTAATGAAAATGATCCTCTGTGGCATAAACATGGCATTCCATAGCTGGATCACACAGCGCTGCAGAACATCACACTACTATTCACTGTGTTGTTTTACCGATGGTGTAATTACTAACAAAAAGTTAACTTGGAAAAAAAAGAACGGGGGGCTCAAGGGGGCATTAGGAAACTGGCAAACAGGAAATGCTGTACCAACACAATGCTTCACATCATATAGCTGCTATCTTACTTTGTTGCTTCCCTAAAGCACTACATCTGCCAACTCTGGGCTCCCCTCGCACTACATAGCTAAGCTATATAATTAAACTTACATACATCGTAACATATCCGTTAAAATGTAACTTGTGGTAAAAACATAAATACTGTATAAGCAGTATATAGTTTTTACTGTATTAAAAAGTCATGTGTAAACTTTTTAATACTCATTTATATAAATTACCTGTAAGAACTGGAATTTATGTGTTCTTGTATTTGGGTATCAGACAGAAATGCATCATCGTCCTCATCATCATCACTAGGAATGCTTTCATCAGAGTCGTAAATAACTCCACTGTCAGAGAGCGGAAGGAATGGCTGAAATACAAAAAGCAATGAGAATGTGGGTAGAATCTTAGATCCCTCATTCTGCAAGATACCAGTGTTTAAATGAAGTATACTGAAAAAAGTAACAAAACATTGCACAATAATATACAGTATATACAGTATGAAGTTACTGTACTGAAAGGTTAACTTGATAACTGAATGACAGGGGGGGAGTTTCTTCAGGGGTTAGTGCCTCTAACCATTCCCTGAGAGAGAGAAACTGGGCTGGTCAAGTCCCTACTCCCTTTATTGTAACAAGTTGGGGGGGGGGGGGAGGGGTCTGCGCTTGAGCAGAGGACCCTTCCATTGGGAGTATTTGAAGGGACTGTATTTAAATAAATTGTCTTCTTATTATGGTGTATAATACATTTATTTTGTGAAATATAACATTCAAAACACATGTCAAATTTTTGTCACATATATGGTACATCTACATATTTTTCACATTTTTTTCACATATTTTTTCAAATATACATTGAATATGGGTTTGACAAGTGAAGATAATATTGGTATCTCCTTTTTGCCTTCTGTATGGAGGTTAATCCTCATGTACAGTTCATAGCAAGCATCTGTAAAATTCAGTTGTAGCAAGTATTTTTGTGCATTGATAACTTGATAACTGACCAAAACCTGATTCCAAGCGCCGGGATTTGGAATACCCAAAGCGTGAAAATTACCCGTCTTGTGGTTAACTGACCCGCTGTGCCTGCTCACAGAGCCCAGCAGAATTGAATTTCTGCAGAGGTAGCAGGAGTTGCTCCAGGGTGCACCAGAATGTTAATGCATGACAAGGGCCGCACATGTTCTTTAGGAGCACGGAAGAAGGGGAGCTTACAGCCACACTGGGATGCCCTGTTGGGGGAGCTTTAAAAGAGGACCAACCCATTCAGATTAACTGTATAGAAGCTCCTGAAAAGCAAGCAAACCAAAACTTATTTTTAAAAATGGTGGCGTGGAAGTGGAGGATCAGGCTAATTGCTGATGCACGGCCTTCCATAAACATTTAAACATCCAAGATGGCGGCTTATGGAAGCCGCCATCTTACCAGGCAGCCTGCAAACAGGAAGTGCCTCCTGACTGTGCTGCTCTGCATTCTGGGACTGTGGCCGTTACCTGACCCCAGCTCTGCTCTGTCAGAGCAAAGCACAGCTATAACCCGCCCCCCTGTACCTTAGCCCACTCTCCTCTCCTCAGTAAGTGTGATGCTTCTGAGTCAAGATGGCGGCGCCCGTATACTAAATTCCTGAACAGAGTTGCAGCCCAGTGGGGGAAAGAATAATAAGTTAGTGACTAAAAACGTAAAAATACAATTCTGTGATTACTCACTTGTAGAATTGGTATTATAAGTATACAGTACGTCCTGCTCCAAATCTAATACTTACAGTTGGGATATACTCCGCCAGATGGCGCTGGACTGCAGAGACATCGAAAATAGGCTCCTCCCGGACCCTCAAATACCCAGGGACCTCCCACAAATCCCCAGCATTGAAAAGCAGTTAAGGAGAAGCCGGGAGAATTAACAATCCAAACTATCAACTATAACAATGATAACAATCACCATACAGGGGATCCAAGAAAATGCAAACCAAGGGTGAGTTGGAGCAGGACGTACTGTATACTCATAATACCAATTCTACAGGTGAGTAATCACAGAATTGTATTATTCTTAGTATACAGTATGTCCTGCTCCAAATCTAATACTTACAGTTGGGACATCCAATAGCAGTGTCCATAAAGTAGGGTGGGATCCCCAAAAAAATCAGCAGAAGGCAGTTTAAACCACTGCCGCCTGCAGAACCTTGCGGGCAAAAGCAGCATCAGCTGAGGCCCTAACATCAACCTTGTAAAACTTTGAAAAGGTATGAACAGAGGACCAAGTAGCGGCCTTGCAAACTTGTTCAACAGAAGCCTGGTGCTGAAAAGCCCAAGAGGCACCAATAGCACGAGTGGAATGAGCAGTAAGGCGGAAAGGAGGATTCTTAGCAGGGTAGGCCTGAATCACAGCTTGACGAATCCACTTGCTGATAGTAGACTTTGGAGGAGCCAAACCCTTCCTAGGACCAGAAGGGACCACAAAAAGAGCTCAGTTCTCCTGAAAGGTGCAGTAGCCACCAGATAGTCCTTCAGACACCTAACCACATACAAAGAGTGCAAAACGCTCTCCTTAGCATTTCTAGGATTAGGGCACAAAGAAGGAAGAACAATATCATGATTCAAATGAAAGGCAGACACTACCTTAGGCAGAAAATCAGGTTTGAAACGAAACACCACCTTGTCCTGGTGCCTCTCATAGTAGGGGGGCTGAATGGACAGCGCCGCCAACTCAGACACACGCCTGACAGAAGTGATAGCCACCAGAAACACAACCTTGAGCGTAAGAATGGCCAAGGCAGCATCCTGCACAGGTTCAAAGGGAGCACCCTGCAAGGCTGACAGAACCAAGTTCAAATCCCAAACAGGCACCATAGGTTTACGTGGGGGACGCACATAAGTGACCTCCTGGAAAAAAGTCCTGATCAGAGGGTGCTGAGCAAAGGACTTCTGGAAAAAAAAATAGCCAGGGCAGAAACCTGACCCTTCAGAGTACTGAGTTGGAGCCCCATCTCCAACCCATGCTGCAGGAACTCCAGAATCCTGGGAATAGAGAACACACGACAGGGAAGAGACCTAGACTCACACCAGTCAATGTAGGCACACCAAACCCTGTAATAAATGGAAGAGGAAGACTTCTTCCTAGCTCCGGGTCCCTCCCTGATGAATGATGTAGGCAACTGCCGTCTGGTTGGCCGAGCGCACCTGAACAGGCAGGCCCTGAAGATGAGTAGTCAAGTGAGCCAGAACTAACCTGATCGCTCGCAGCCTCCCGAGGGCCCACCTCCCCTGGAACCGCAGGGACTTCCAGAACCCCCCCCCCCCCCACTTGAAAGACTGGCATCAGTGGTGACCGTCTCCCAGGAAGGGGCAAGAAAGGATCTGCCCCCCAACAGGTTCCTTGAGTCCATCCACCACAAGAGGGACCTCCTGACCAGGGGGGAGAGCACACAGACCCTGTCCAGGGACGCTGGGTCCTTGTCCCATACAGACAATAGGTGAAGTTGCAGAGTCCTCGAGTGGAACTGAGCATAAGGGACCGCTTCGAAGCACGCCACCATCAGGCCCACCAGCTGCATTCCCTGCCTGATGGAGGAATGGGGACAAGCTATGAGGGACTGAGCCTGTGCAATCAGACTGTCCACCTTCTGCTGAGGAAGGAAGATCCTTGCCTGGACTGTATCCAGATTCATTCCTAGGAATGGAGTTACCAAGGAAAGGGACAGTGAGGACTTGGGGTGGTTGATCACCCATCCAAATGACTCCAGAGTGGACACCACCAGCTGAGTATCCAACTCTGCCTGATGTAGAGACTGGGAAGTGATGAGGATGTCGTCCAGATAGGGAAGCACGCGGATGCCCTGACATCTGAGCAGAGACATCACACCAGCCAGCACCTTGGTGAACACCCTGGGAGCTGAAGTGAGGCCGAAGGGAAAGGCATAAATTAGTAGAGTTGATCCATCAGAGCAAATCTGAGGAACCTTTGATGACCTGGGAACACAGGAATATGAAGGTAAGCATCTTTGATGTCCAAAGAAGTCATGAAATCCCCTTGGCGCAGGGAACTGATGGCAGAGCGCAGGGTCTCCATGCAAAAGCGCCTGCCCCTGACAAACTTGCTGAGAATCTGTAAAGTCCAGGATGGGCCTGACAGAACCATCCTTTTTGGGTACTATGAATAGGTTGGAATAAAAGCCCTTGCCTTTTTCTCTTTTTCCCCACTAGTATGCAACTCAGCAGGAGTGAGATTTAAGCTTGGGGGAGTAGGTGAAGTGAAACGAGGTGCAGCCACTGGCAGGCCAGATTGCAATGCAAGCACCTGCTCAGCACAGGGTACACAGACCCGCGCCTTGTCAGCATCAGCATGAGGCTGCCCACATGCTACACACAGCCGGTCTTGTCCCGAAGGTAACATTATCCTTGGATGCCTCCATATGGTGATTATAGCGGCGCTATACGCCAATAGGGAATAACGCTATATAGCAACCCTGGATGCCCCAATAACCCGCTAGGGACGTGGGAGTATAATTTTTACAAGGCCTACAAGTAATATACTAAAAACAGGGCCGGGAGAAGCCAAGAAGGGTTCGTCCCGCCTGAAAGACATAAGCAGACAAGACCTTAAGTACATCGTAACAAAAGTGAAGCAGATAAAGTCGCCCGCGAGGGCATTTACCGACCGCGGTAGGTAGGAGTCCGTCGCGCATAGGCCAACCAAGTCAGAAAAGATGGCGTCGGTATACCTCGAGTGGCGGGCCAGTAATAGCGATGACGAGGAACGCACCAAAGATGGGCCCCCGCCCCCCCGAAGAGCGCGAAGCCAGAAGGCCAACAGCCAATGATGGCGCACCGGCGCCTGAGGTAATGCCGCCGCCAAGCGCGGAACCAAGTCAGCGCGTGGCAGCGGGAAATTTAAAGCAATAAAGACAAGTCAGCGCAGCGGCTGACACAAGAATAAAGACATGTGAAAGGTGAAAGCAAAGACTGCATAACATACATATCTATACACATACACACCCCCCCTCCTCTTTTCCCCCGAAGACTACAAGGATGATGAGGGAGGACGGCGGCCATTTAAATAGGGCCCACCGATAGGCAGGGGCAATAATGCGGGAGGGGCATCCCATAGAGGCTCACCATAAGCCTGAACCGCCTACCCTTTGGTGGGGGACTGTGGTGGAGCAGCGCTCCTAAGCACCAACGGCGGTTCTGCCTACCTTCACCCGACCAGCGCAGCCAAGGCTGGGAGGCATATTACTAGTGGAACGGGTGGGAATAGTCCTACAGAGCCGCAGGTTAATAACCCCACTCACCTGCGAGTAGAGAGCCAATTTCCCGTCCTTCGCAGGCAGACTGCAGAGAAATTCTGGGGATTTGTGGGAGGTCCCTGGGTATTTGAGGGGCTGGGAGGAGCCTATTTTCGATGTCTCTGCAGTCCAGCGCCATCTGGTGGAGTATATCCCAACTGTAAGTATTAGATTTGGAGCAGGACGTACTGTATACTAAGAATATATATTCATTTTAGATGCTGGGGAACCGTTTTTTTAAGAGTTTGGGCTTTTCATTAAATCACGCTGAAGGTCGGGTTTAACCACTTAAGTTGTGTGATTGAGGAATGTAGTGAATGAAATGGAAACCAGGGTGTTTCACACTGCTAACATGCCAAATCAGGATGTCTCTTAGGCAACTAATTTTTATGATTTTTTTTTGTCCACTATTTTATGGCTTAAGTTTTGCTTTGTTTCAATGTTAGCAGAGAGCATTAATATCCTAATAAGTAAAAAAAACGAACATGCTTTATATAAAATAAGTACATCCAAAACAGCGTTTTGCCTCTAACATTTGACTCGTAGATTTAATTAATGCAAGCGCCTTCAGCTACGTTTAAAGGACAGCTAAAAAGAGTTGGGGATTAATATTAACTGAAATGTAATGCAGGGATATCTAAGCATTTTATTTCTTCAGACTCCCAGATTTTACTTTTAAACTTGTATAGTGAAATATCACAGATTATGCAGACCTGCTTTTAAAGCCAATAATGCGAAGAAACATTAAGACAAAGGAACAAAGAAAATCCATAACCTTCAGATATTTTGTCTGTCCAATGGGAGAGACAGTGATACAGTCTAATACTCTATCCATAAGCATTCAAAGGGAATGAACTTTCACTGCAGTTAGCAAGGCGTATGAAGAAATTGGGTAGGGTTTACAAGTGGTTTTATATATTGGAATATTCATAGTTTGAAGGATTTGATTGAAAACTGTGTAAAATGTTTCTGGAAAGCCCATTGCTTCTTTTGAACACTACAACAGCTGTTGCACCTCTCAGCATAGATGGTGCAAGTACGGTACACTAAAAAAAGGTTTTGTTTTCCATGCCACTGTGACACAAACCTCTCTGTTGACCCCCCAAAAAACATGAACACTACACCCAAACCTGCAACGTGTCAAAAAAGAGAACCTCTGTCATGCACAAAGATCCCCGAATTGAACTACCATCTATCACTGATTGATGCTAAATGGGAAAAGTTTAAATATAGAACCAGGTGACTTGTGTGAAACTTGGTTCTCAGTTACCTGGTAGCCCAGAGAAGAGCCTATGTCTATTGGGGAATGTGCAGTGACCTATAAAGGCAACTACTGTAGGCCAGTTAAGACAAATGGAACATCTGTTTTCTAAAAACAGGCAGAAGACATGAAGTTATACTAGTGTTCCCTGACCACATCCAGTGTATGCAGTGGATTGTTATGTGAGAATGAAAAGGTCCGAATAACAAAAAAATTTAGGCTGCATTGGAGGCTGAGGCCATATTGGGGGCAAAAGACAAGACCACACCTTTGGAAATGACTCAGTAGGGCTGCTGAGATAAGAAAAATGATATAGGGTAAACCCTGACATTAGTAAAGTGGAGTCTTCAAGTCCTGCAAGGATTGCTTGCAGACCATAAGCAATGTACAAAGCACTGTCTAGGAAAGGCTTCGTATTTTTTAACAGTCAAGTAATCAAATCCAGAGACTCCAGCGAGACGCATCCGTGCTATCCCTCTAGAAGGGTGCGTGTCCACACCAGGCATTTGTGAATGGCTGGCGCGGCCTTGCTCCCTGCTCGGAACACGGGGAAAGTACCAAAACCCAGCATAGTCAATATCCTGGGTTTTGGTCCACTTTAGGAGCAGCATTCTTGAGGACATTTTTGGGTACAAAGTAAAGCACAATTTCTAAAATGCTATTGAAAGTGAACTTTCTTTTTAAAGAACCGTCGAGCCGAGCCGCCGCCGAAGACAAGGTAAGGGGATTTGGAGTGTTTGGGGAGGGAGGTGATCGGCCCGGGAATCTTATAGATTCCCAGGCCGATCACGGGAGGGTGATGGTCCACTTTAAGCCCAGAAAACAAATATGTCTTACCTGTGTTAACTGCTAAATTATTTAAGCAGTTAATATGGATTGCTAAATATAATATATATATATATATATATATATATATATATATATATATATAGTGACAGGGTGCCACATTAAAAATGTAAAAATGCCCCTTATTCGAGAGTTGGAAAGTACTGGGTTAGACTACAAACTGACTCCAGGAAAAATTGCCATTATTGTTGTTAATGGCCCTTTAAAGGGCTGCTGGTAAAGGACCTATAGGGATGATTGCCAGTAAGGGAAGCTGGGTGGGTCCTGCTGGCCAAGTATCCTGGTCCAGTACTGATCCAGTGCAGGGGTATTACGACAGGGCAAAAGCACCCTGCGGCGGACTGGCCATAGGGAGACCTGGGACAATGCCCGGTGGGCTGCACTGCTTCGAGGCCAGTAAGGCGGCTGCTTTTAATACTCACATTTAATCCCTGCCCCTTTAGTCTCCCTCTAAACCCCCTGTACCTAGCCCCACTGTACCTACAAGTCAAAAAAATACCATTTTGTGAGATACTGACTTATTATTTTTATATTATATTAATTTTTAATTATATTCAATAATTGTAAAATTATATGAGAATAATAATACCAAATAAAGGATCCCTTAGAACAAAAAAAGCCAATTATATTCAATAATTGTAAAATTATTTGAAATAATAATACCAAATAAAGGATCCCTTAGAGCAAAAGAGCCAATTATATTCATGCTGTCAAAGTCAGCGTTTGTAGATTGGGGTAACAAAGTTGACCCTGAGTGATGAGATCTGGAAGAAGAGGCAGATGGACACGATCCACTGCCAGCCTTACGACGTCTGCGTACCACAGACGTCTTGGCCACCTTGGCGCCACCAGAATTGCTGGCACCTCCTCCAGTGCTAGCTTGCGCACCACCTTGCTGATCATGGAGAATGGGGAAAACAGATATAGGAACCCCAGATCCTTCCAGGCTAGAGACATGGCATCCGCTGCCACTGCCAGAGCATCCTGGGATAGAGACACAAAAGCTGGCAGCTTGTGATTGTGACGAGAAGCAAACAGGTCCAACCGTGGAGTCCCCCACTGAAAGACCATTGGATCTAGAGACCATTCTTCCTGGCGAGAACATCCCCTGCTCAGGGAGTCTGCCTCCACATTCTCTATCCCCGGAATGTAAACTGTTGATATGCAGGGAACTTTGATCTCTGCCCACTGAAGGATCAGAGACACTTCCCGGAGGGCACCCCAACTGCGAGTCCCTCCCTGGTGATTGATGTATGCAATAGCTGTTCGGTTGTCTGACCGAATCTGAACTGGCAGACCCTGTAAGAAATGGGTCAGTCGAAGTAGAACAAGACGTATGGCGCGAAGCTCTAATACATTGATTGGAGAATGACCCTCCTGAGGCCCCCACAATCCTTGGAACTGATGCTTCTTCCAGAAGCCCCCCAGCCCACCAGGCTGGCATCCATGGTAACCAGTTCCGCGGAGTCAGAAATGACTTGCCCTTCTGGAGGTTGTGCGATATTAACCACCACTGAAGGGACTGCAAAACGTGGAGAGACAACAGACAAGTCTGATTCAATGATAGTGGGCACCTGTCCCACTTTGCCAAGAGGAAGAGCTGAAGCATCCTTATGTGAAACTGGGCAAACGGGACTGCCTCGAATGCAGCTACCATCAATCCCACTAGTCTCATCCCTAGACGGAGAGACTGACGAGGGTTGGACAAGAATAGACGAATCAAGTCCTGAATCAGAACCATTTTGGACTGAGGAAGAAAAACCTTGGCCTGAAATGTATCCAGAATCAGGCCCAGGAAGGGAATTTCCCTGGACGGACAGAGAGAGGATTTGGGGTAACTTATTACCCATCCGAACCTTTCTAGCGTAGAGACCACCGTGCTGGTGTCCAACTCTGATTGTTCGAGGGAGGAGGCCGCGATAAGAAGATCGTCCAGGAAAGGCACAATGCGGATGCCCTGGACCCTAAATATAGCCATCACTCCTGCCAGCATCTTGGTAAAGACTCTTGGGGCCGAGGTAAGGCCGAATGGCAGGGCCACAAATTGATAATGCTGGTCTTCTATCGAGAACCTGAGAAATCTCTGGTGACCCGGAAAAATAGGAATGTGTAAATAAGCATCCTTGATGTCTATGGATGTCATGAAGTCCCCCTGACGGAGAACATTGATCTTTGATCGCAGAGACCCCATGCGGAAATTTCTGAAACGGATAAATTGATTGAGTCTCCTTAGGTCTAGGATAGGCCGAACAGAGCCGTCCTTCTTGGGTACCGTGAATAGCTTGGAATAAAACCCCAAACCCTTTTCCGCTGGAGGCACTAGGCAGATGACAGCCATGTTTAACAGATACGCTACTGCTGCACGCAGTCCCTGCGCAATTGCCGGATCTGACGGCATCCGGGACATGAAAAATCTGGGAGGAGGCCCGGGACTCGAATTCCAGTTTGTAACCGGAAGAGACTACTTCCAGAACCCAATTGTCTGATACCTCCTGAACCCAGACCTGGAAGAAGAACCGCAGCCGTCCCCCCACCCATAAGGGTGAGGGCGTCCCCTCATTGTTGAGCAGGCTTCACCCTGCTCAATCTCAGTACCAACAAATTGCTGTTCCTCAGAAACATCTGATTCCTCATATAATTCTCCTTCTTCTAACTGAAGGATCAGACCAATCAAGCAATTCACAATTGTCTGACTCACTTGCCGGAGCGGCATGAGTCAAGTGCTTTCTTTTAGCTGAGGCCTTCTTAGGCACAGAGGTAGACATCTTTCAAGATGAGCCAATCTGGCACATAAATCAGCATGCGACTCAACACCCATGACAATATCATTGGGGGTACGGACAAGACATGGCGGAGTAGGAGATGAGGCATTAGCCGCAGGCCCTGAAGCCTGGGCCTCAGCTTGCTGCATAATAGTTAATTGTGCACAAGGGACGCAAAGAATTGCGTTATCCCCAACAAGGGATGCCCCACATCCAAAATATTGCTGAGTCTGTGCAGAGGGAATTGCAAGTCCGTTATCCTGGGATGCCTCCATATGGTGTTTAGTATTACACTATAATTGATTATAGTCGCCAAGTATATATGGGATTTACGCAATTGCTACCCGGGATGCCCCTTTAAATAGTCCCAAGTGGGAGGATTGAAACACAAATGGACCCCCAAATAAGGCTTAAGGGCTTTTTTTTTTTTTTTTTTATATAAGGACCAGGAGAAACCCCTTTTTAAATAAGGAGTTTCCACCTACAGAGAAAACAAAAAAAAACAGTCACCAAATGCACACAATATAAATAAATTACAGAAAAAAACTCCCTTCAGCCAAGCTGAAGGGTACACACAGCCCATGCAATAAGCTCACATCATGAGGTAAGGCCACATGGAAGCAGGAAACAGGAAGTCAAACAGAGCATACCAGGTGCTCTCTGAATAAAAGCACGCCTAAGCCCCGCCCACTTCCAGGATCACATGGCCAAAAATGGAGGGAAAATTCAAATCTGAACACAGCCAGAAACAAAGAGCTTTAATAGGTAAGCAAAAAATGCTGCCTAGACAGAGATAGGAAAATCTAAATAAAACATTTCCTATTAAATAGTATAGTAAAACATACATAATAAAAATAAGACATAAAAATAAGACTTATTTTATATATCTCTATTTTTATTTTTGTGTGCATGGTGACAAATAAGCCCAGATAACGCCCCCCTTCCCCCCTCCTTTTTACCCACCATGGTTAAAGGAGAACTAAGGGGAGAGGATAGAAAAGCACCCATAAGGCACAAGGGGATTATAAAGGGACAGGGGCATCCCATGCCGGGAACACCAACCCGGAAGCCGCCTACCCACATTTGGGTCTCACGGAGGAGTAATACTCCAGTATACACCAGAAGGTGTATGTATCTACCTTTGCCTGAACCACACAGCCAGGGCTGGGAGGCATACAATATAACCAAACAGGTTTAAAGAGTTTCAGACAGAAATAGAGAAAAAAAGGGCCGGGAGCAAACCCAGCCACCTGCAGCTTGAAGGAGAGTCATCTTCTGAATGCTTCGCCGACTGCAGAGACAAAAAGACTGAGGAATAGTGGGAGGAACCCAGTACTTATGGACCGGGAGGGGCTCCTTTTTTCCATGTCATCTCTACAAGATCACCCTCTACAGGCCGGGTTCCCAAGTGTCATGAATATCGGGAAGTGGGGAGTGTGACATACTAGGAATAACCCAGCCCCCAATGCGATATACCCCCAACATCATGGTTTTGATGGCCTCAGCAGGGATGTCTTGAGCCGGGCAGGGGCTAATAAAATCAAGGGCTGATTTATGGTCCCAGTCTTCCATTGGAAGCATCCTTATATGAACTATGAATTTGGAATACAGTGATAACAGTCTGCTGTGAGGACCTCTGTTTCCTATTTATATGCTGAAAAAAAGCCTGCTTAAGTTTGAGGTTATGGATGTCAAAATAAACCAATTTGAGTTAATTACCCCCCACTCGCCTGTGATCCTGGATGATATATATATATATATATATATATATATATATATATATATAATTTTTTTTTTTTTTTTTTTTTTGTATAGTGCTTTACATCTGGTCCAGCTTGATCTGCAATAGGATGAAATGATGCGGTCCAAGGTGCAGTCTGTTACATGACAATGTAAACCAAGATGCTGTGTTAAACACTGATTTCACTACAATACCAAAGGAACTGGTTATTGACATATCACCTACTTTGGCCATAAAATAGTCCCACATGCTGAGTTCTGGGGGAATGAACTTCTCCTTATATGTTGGTCGTTCGGCAGGAACAGGCGGTGGGGCAACCACATCCTTTATTGGTCTACCAGGAACCAGCATGCGCATGTTAAAACGACGACGGTGCTTATCAATTTCTTCTGAAAGCGCAGGCATCGCTGCAAAAAGGCAGGAGCAAAATATTTCCTTACTATTACGCAGCTGCTATACCATCACAATAGCCACACATGCACAGATAAGTATAATTAAAAATATAGATACAAAGAATACCAGTGTGCCAGAGTGCAGTTTTGTTACTATAATCACAGTTTGGATCATGCAGCCACTACAAAGTGTTCCTCTACATATCAGTCAGTGATTAAAGGAAGAAATACAGATCATTTATCTGGACACAGCAAACGTCACTCTGGCTCCTCACCACACACTTGAGTCTCTTGCACCATATCAATAACAGAAGGGCCTATAATGTTTATTAGTGCAGATTCTGCAGTAGGTTGATCCTCATTTGTAACAGGGAGGGTTTTTTGTGGCTCATTACCTGAACGAAATACATTACGGAGATGAGCAAAACACCTTATCTCATGTACCATATAAAGCATCCACTAGAAAGCAATACTACAGTAGCAGCATAAACTAAGACATTTTAAAAAGATTTGAAAACCACAGTGTACCTGGAACACTCTCTGGTGGCTTTCTAGGTTTTACAACAAGCTTGACTCCACCTCCAAATACAGCTGCCCACATTCGACCATTGAGAGGATGAGCAGCTAATCTAAAAAGTTCAGTACTAGAGTCGGTAGCAAGAGCGTGTATCAGTAAGCTCACATACACCGCGACAACTGCTTCACACAGCAAGATATTGAGTTTGGGCTGATCCTCATCTTGAGCTGTATTTAGAAGGTTTATAAGGGAGCTAACACCTGAAAACACAAAGCAAAACTATTGTCAAGTGAGGAGTCAAATTATATTAAGCCATCATTGTGTGTGTATATAATGCAAGGTGTCTGCTTAAACTTTGTCCAAGCAATAAAACAAAAACCTATACCCAGCTTTTTATCCCCTGCAGTGAATTGCTCCAATTCCTGCACTTGGAAACTCACATGATTGCTAGATACATTCCAGAACAGTTGTACCTCGCCCCTGCCTCTATGACGGACACCCGCTAACCATGCCATGCCTGCTCAGTTCACTACAGTGAAAGGGGGTTTAGGCACGCCCCCCAATTAAAGGGAAAAATACAATTCTGTGAATTGTTTTTGAGTGTATCCAGTCCAGGTCGTCCCAATGATGACGTGGGTATTCTGCTCCCAGGGGTGCTCGACTGCAAGATCAAAAGATGTAGCTCCTCCCGGCCTATAAGAGCAGGTGTCCCTCTATGATTCTCCAGTGGTTAAAAAGCAGTAAACAAAAAGAGGACAGGCCGGGAGGCCAGGAAACCATGTTACTACACATAGCTTCAGCTTGTACTCTCTCCAACAAAACTTAAGGATTCAAGTCCAAGAATAAAAAATGGTATCGCCATAACAGGCAAACAAGGGATAATGAACAAGGGCGGGGTGGGACGACCTGGACTGGATATACTCAAAAACTACAGGTGAGTTTCACAGAATTGAAATTTTCCCTATACCCAGTCCAGGTCATCCCAGTAATGACATGTGGGACATCCAAAAGCAGTGTCCATATAGGGCAGGATCCCCAGTGCGGAACAGCATGTAGTTCTTTTCACTACCGTCTGAAGCACCTTTTGGCCAAAGACAGCGTCAGCTGAGGCCCTGACATCAACGTGGTAGAACTAAAGACCAAGTGGCAGCCTTACAAACTTGTTCAACCGATGCCTGGTGCTGAAAAGCCAAAGAGGCACCAATAGCTCTGGTAGAATGAGCTGTGATCTGAAAAGGGGGTTCCTTTCCCTTGCCAGAATATGCTTGCACCACCGCCTGTCTGATCCACCTACTGAGAGTGGACTTGGCTGGTGGCAAACCTTTCCTAGAGCCCTCTGTGAGGACAAAAAGCAAATCAGACTTCCTGAAGGATTCAGCCGCAACCAGGTAATACTTAATGGCTCTGACCACATCCAAGGCATGGAGGGTCCTTTCCTTAGAATTAGTCGGTGCAGGACACAAGGAAGGCAAGACAACTTCCTCATTAAGGTTAAAGGGAGAAACGACCTTAGGCAAAAAATCAGGTTTAAAGCGAAAAACCACCTTATCCTTATGGCGCTCAAAATAGGGAGGCTTCATACAAAGCGCGGCCAGCTGTGATACGCGACGCACCGAGGTGATCGCTACCAGAAAGGCCCCCTTGAGAGTCAAAATAGGCAATGCAGCATCGCACAGAGGTTCGAAAGGAGGACCCTGAAGAGCAGATAGTACTAAATTCAAGTCCCACACCGGTAATACTGACTTACGCAGTGGCCGGACATGGGTGACTCCCGGGAAAAAGGTCTTGATCCACCTATGGTTGGCAATGGATCTCTGGAAGAATATGGCTAAGGCCGAGACCTGGCCCTTGAGAGTGCTCATCTGGAGATCCAAGTCTAAGCCGTGTTGTAAAAACTCCAGAATCCTAGAAAATACAATTCTGTGAAATACTCACCTGTAGAATTGATATTATTTGTATACAGTACGTCCTGCTCCAGATATAGTACTTACACTTGGGTTATCCTCCGCCAGATGGCGCTGCACTGCAGAGACATGCAAAACAGGCTCCTCCCGGCCCCTCAAATACCCGGGGACCTCCACAAATCCCCAGCATTGAAAAGCAGTGAACAAGAAGCCGGGAGAATTAACCACCGAAACTGGTAACTACAACATTGGTAACAATCACCATACAGGGGATCCAGAAAAATGCAAAAACCAGGGTGGGGTGGAGCAGGACGTACTGTATACAAATAATATCAATTCTACAGGTGAGTATTTCACAGAATTGTATTATTCTTAGTATACAGTACGTCCTGCTCCAGATATAGTACTTACACTTGGGACATCCAATAGCAGTGTCCATAAAGTAGGGTGGGATCCCCAACAAAGGCAACAGCAGACAGTTAAAACCACTGTCACCTGCAGAACCATGCGGCCAAGACAGCATGAGCTGAGGCCCTAACATCAACCTTGTAAAACTTTGAAAAGGTATGAACAGAAGGCCAAGTAGCGGCCTAGCAAACCAGTTCAACAGAAGCCTGGTGCTGAAAAGCCCAAGAGGCACCAAAAGCACGAGTAAAATAAGAAGTAAAGCGAAAGGAAAGATTCTTCCCCTTGGAGGAATAGGCTTGAGTAACAGCCTGACGAATCCAAACGCTAACAGTAGACTTGGCAGAAGCCAAAAACCCTTTCCAAGGACCAGAAGGAACCATCCCATCCAAGTAATGACCAGGGCCAAAGCCGCCTAACTCCCGAAAGCAGACGAGATCGGGCACATTCAGGATGGAGTGGCCGTAGGCCCAAAGGAACATCAGTTCTCCTAAAGTACACAGTGACTACCAAGGAAAAAACTTCCAACACCTGTTCAAGGAATGCAGAACCCTTTCCTCAGCGTTGCTAGGAATAAGGCACGGAAGGAAGAACAATATCTTGAAAGAATGAACATAAGACACCACCTTAAGCAGAAAGTCCGGCTTCAGGCGGAACACCACCTATCCTGGTGTATCTCAAAGAATGGGGGTTAGATAGCCAGAGCCGCCAGCTCAGACACATGTCTGACCGAAGTAACAGTCACCAGAAGGACAACCTTGAAGGTAAGAACAGCCGGACAGCATCCTGAATAGGACCAAAGGGAAAAACCCCACAAGGCAGACAGAAACAATACAAATCCCAACAGGGACCATAGGATTACCTGGGGGACGCACATGAGTACCCCCTAAAAGAAGTCTTAACCAAGGAAAACTGAACAAAGACTTCTAAAGTAAGGCAGACAGGACAGAACCTGACCCTTCAGAGTACTGCGTTGGAGAACCAACTCCAACTCATGCTGTAATAACTCTAGAACCCTGGGAACCGAGAACGCCTAACAGGGAAGAGACCTAGACTCACACCAATCAATATGGGTATGCCATACGCTATAACAGATGGAAGAAGAAAGAACTTGCTCCTAATCTTCCCATAGTCTCAATCACCGAGACAGATAAGCCTGTCTCCATCAAGATGAATGTTTCAGCAGTCAGGCTGTCTAGGCCAGAATCTGTAGATTGGGGTGACGTAAAGGGGCCCTGAGAGAGCAGAGTTGGCACTCCTGGCAGAACGTACAGAACTACTGCCCTCGGTACCACGTCTGCAAACCACACTCTACTAGGCCACCCGGGGGCCACCAGAATCACTGGTCTCCCTTCCAGAGCAATCTTGCGCAGAACCCTGCCTAGCAGGGGGAATGGAGAAAAGACATACAGAACAGATCGGGGCATCCACCACAGGGGGTGATGACCAACAATTAACCACCTCAGGGGGGAAAGGGTATTTCCTATCCCAGTCTCCTGGGACCTCTGGAAGTTTACTGGGGCATTCCCATTCCTTGAGCACGAGAGCATGGAAATGAGCCTGCTCTAGAAATTCCAAGCGTGCTGTCGCTGTATGGAAACACTCCCCTCTCGGCTTGGGGGCCTCACCAGGGAGAGAGATAGACAGAACCTTAAAGACCTTAATCAACAGATCGTCAGTATCACACTGGCCCCAGTATTCAGGGCCAGAATCGTCATGACTCCACGGCCTCTCATCAGATGAGCCTGAGTCAGAGAACAGCTCTCCTTCATCAGAAGGGGTATAGTCACACAGAGTAGTAAACTCCTCAGTTCCCATAGGAAAAACAGTAACATGAGGCGTCAAGTGCCGCTTCTTACCAGGGCCCTTGCGCTCTGACAACCTCGCAATAATCTGTTCAGCCGTAGGCAGTCTGGAAGACCCAACAGGCTGCAAATCCCCACTTGTATGCGACTCAGCAGGAGTGAGATTTAAGCATGGGGAAATAGGTGAACTGAAACGAGGTGCAGCCACTGGCAAGCCTGATTGCAGGGCCAGTGCTTGCTCGGCACAGAGTCCACAGACCCGTGCCCTGTCAGCATCAGCATGGGGTTGTCCACATGCTATACACAGCCGGTCTTGTCCCAGAGGGAACCCGGTCACATAATTCTGAGATGCCTCCATATGGTGATTATTTAGGCACAATATGCCAGCAGGGATTTACGCTATAGGCAACCCTGCAACCCTGGATGTCCCAAGACCCGCTAGGAAGTGGGAGAAATTTACAAGGCCCGCTATAAATTACACAGGGCCAGGAGAAGCCACTGGATTCAACCGTCTGAAAGACATAATGGGAATAAAGGGTGTCAGAACCATGTGCAGTAATCAAGGATCATGAAAATCGCCCGCGAGGGCACTTACAGACCAAGGGAGGAGGAAGATGGCGCCAAGCGAACCTCGAAGGGTGGGCCAGAGCGGGCTGTGACGCAGAGCGCACCAAGCCGGGCCCCCCCCCCCCCCCCCCCGAAGAGCGCGAAGCTCTGAGATAGTGGTCAACGATGTCAGAGAAGCGGAGTGTATGACACACTTAGAAAATGATTTGCCAATGAAGACGCCGCAGCGTCTGAGGCGCCGGCGCCGCCCGGTGCAGCACATCCAGAAAAGGAAAGAGACGCGAGCAGCGGTGGCAGGTACACAATAAAAATGCAAACAGCGCGGCTCTGACACCAGATATACCAGTCAAGGGACAATACAAAGGCCATAATCGTGTAAACACCATACACTGAGACCACCACACACACCCCCCCTTTCTTTCCCCCCCGAGCTACGGGGGGAACGAGGGAGGATGGCGCCCCTTTGTACAGGGCCCACCGCTACACGAGGCAATAATGCGGGAGGGGCATCCCCTAGAGGCTCACCATCAGCCTAAACCGCCTACCCTTTGGTGGGGGACTGCGGTGGAGCATGGCTCCATAAGCACGCATGGTGCTGCCTACCTTCACCCGACCTGCGCAGCCCAGGCTGGGAGGCACATCACAGGAAGGACGGGTGGGAATAGTCCAACAGGGCCGCAGGCTTTGATAGCCCCGCTCACCTGCGAGAGAGTGATACTTCATGTCTTCGCAGTCAGCACTGCAGAGAAATCTGGGGATTTGCGGGAGGTCCCCGGGTATTTGAGGGGCCGGGAGGAGACTGTTTTGCATGTCTCTGCAGTGCAGCGCCATCTGGCGGAGGATAACCCAAGTGTAAGTACTATATCTGGAGCAGGACGTACTGTATACTAGGAATATAGAAAATGTGCGGCAAGGGAGGCTCTTGGCCTCGCACCAAGCAATATAAGCGTGCCAAACTCTGTAGTATATCATGGAGGAAGACTTCTTCCGTGCCTGAATCATTGTCTGCACAACTGTGGCCGACAGCCCCTTTTCCGTCAGGATTGAGGTTTCAATAGCCAGGCCGTCAAAGCCAGCGTCTGTAAATTAGGGTGCCGCAGCGACCCCTGTGTGAGAAGCCCTGGGTCGTTGGGAATGATGTAGCGATCTACTGACATCTGAACTATGTCCGCAAACCAACTCCTTCTCGGCCAGTGAAGAGCCACCAGAATGGTTTGTACCCCCTTCATCTTGCGCAGCACTCTGCCCAGGAGTGGAAACGGAGGGAATGCATAAAGGAACTTGAACTCCGTCCAGGGAATTGCCAGAGCGTCTGTGGCAATTGCCAGAGGATCTCTTGAGAGAGAGACAAACCTTGGGAGCTTGTGATTGTGTCTGGACGCAAACAGGTACACATCCGGCTGACCCCAGCGGAGACACAGAGCGTGGAAGGTCTTGCTGTTGAGAGACCATTCCCCCAGGCGCAAGGCGCTCCTGCTCAGGGAGTCTGCCTCCTGGTTTTCCCCCCTGGGGATGTAGACCGCCGATATGCAGGGAACATTCTCCTCTGTCCAAGTCAGAATCTGGGTCACCTCCTTGAGGGCTCGCTTGCTCCAAGTCCCGGCCTGGTGATTGATGTAGGAGACAGCCGTCTGATTGTCCGAGCGAACCTGGATCGCAAGACCCCTTAAATGGGGAGTCAAGCGAAGAAGCACCAAACGGATGGCTCTCAGCTCTAAGAGATTAATGGGTAAGCGGTTCTCCTGCGGACCCCACTGACCCTGGATCTTCCGAGTCTGCCAAACGCCTCCCCAGCCAGTCAGACTGGCATCCGTGGTAACTATCTCCCAACGGGGAGTCAGAAAGGACTTGCCCACCAAAAGGTTCCTGGAGTCCAACCACCACAAGAGGGACTGTCTGGCCAGGGTGGACAGCAAAAATTACTGTTCCAGCGACTCCTGCATCCGGTTCCAGCCGGTCAGCAGGTTCAATTGAAAAGGTCTTATGTGAAATTGGGCGAAGGGCACCGCCTCGAAGCATGACACCATTAGGCCCACCAATCTCATCCCCAGATGTATCGACGGCCTCTGACAAGACAGCAAGGTATGCACCTGCGTCTGGAGACCTGAAACCTTTTGCTGTGGCAGAAAAAACTTTACCTGAGCGGCGTCTATCGTCATTCCCAGGAAGGGTCTCACTGTTGAGGGAGTGATAAAAGACTTTGGGTAATTGATTACCCAGCCGAAGGCCTCCAGGGTTGACAATACCGTCCGAGTATCGCTCTCGGCCTGCTGCAAGGACTGGGCCGCAATCAGCAAGTCGTCCAGATAGGGCAGCACACGAATGCCCTGGTTCCTCAGGATGGCCATGATGCCCGCCAGCACTTTGGTGAACACCGTGGTCATGAAGTCGCCGGGCCGAAGCGAGCTGACCGTAAGGTTTCCATGCGGAAATGTCTGACTCTTACAAACCTGTTGAGACCCTTCAGGTCCAGGATTGGTCTTAAAGTTCTGTCCTTCTTGGGAACCGTGAACAGGTTGGAGTAAAAACCTTGACCCTGCTCCTGAAGAGGAACAGGGCAAATCACACCTAAACCCAGGAGGTGTTGCACGGCCATTCTCAGGCCGTGCCTTCAATGGGCTTTGGGATATCTGAGACCGAAGAAATGTTGTGGGCGGCCTGACTGCCAGCTCTATTTTGGAACCGGAGGAAACCACCTCCTGAATCCACCGCTCCGAGACGTGCCGTCTCCAGATATAAGTAAACAGTAGAAGTCGTCCCCCCCCCACCTGGATGGGTGAGGGCACCTCCTCATGCCTGAGAGGACTTGGCAGGGGGTTTGGACTTGGCCTCCCAAGCGTGATTGGGTTGGCTGCGGGACCTACCTCTACCCCAGGTATCTCTGCGGCCACCTGAAAATGAAGAGCCTCTTCCTCCTCGAAAGGAGCGATAGGCAGATGAGTCCCGAAAGGGCCGAGCAGGCTTCCATCTCTGAGGGAGTCTACCATCTCTGACCAGAAGGTCCAGCCGCTCCCCGAACAACCTGTGCCCCATGAAGGGGATACTAGTAAGCGACTTCTTGGCCGCGGCATCAGCCAACCATTGCCGCAACCAGAGCGAGCGGCGAAGTGCAACAAGCAGAGCCGAAATCCTGGCACCAAGCCGGACACCATCGTCCATGGCAGAGACAGCAAATCCACGAAGGCCTTGAGGTCCTTATACTCCTCCGCCCGCGAGCCTTAGCGCTATCCACAAGGCGTCTCACCTTCTTTCTGATGGCCAGGGAGACAATAGCCGAGGCACACACAGGGTGAAACAAAGCACCGGCAAAGGTGAAGGCATGAAAGACCAGTTGATCCATTCGCTTGTCAGCCGGGTCACGTAAGGAAGCGGTATCAGGTGACGGCATAATAGTGGTGTTGGACACAGGGGAATCCACTTCGGGAGGACGAGACCATAGCTGGACCAGCTCCTCAGGGAAGGGATACCGCCTATCCAGGCCCTTTGGCACAGACGGTAGCTTGTAAGGCCTTTCCCATTCCTTGAAAATCATATTAGAAAAATGGGGCTGCTCCGGAATGACTCGCCTATGTCTTTCAGGCTTAAACAAATCACCTTTCTTCCTCTTAGCCGCTCTGGGAGGGACAATGTTTAAAGTCTCAAAAACCGAGGCAAGCAACTGCTCCTTATCATCAGGGAGCCACGCATCCTCATCCGAGGCAGAACCAGACAAACTGCCATCACTCGCAGAATAATCCGCCGTGGAGCGGGAATCATCTGGCAACTCACCTTCCTCCACAGAGCCCAGATCCTCAGAAAGATTGTCATTATTGCACAAGGAACAGAGCTTCACCTGCCCAGATGGGGCCCCCAGCTCACTATCTCCAGATGCCTCCATTATGGTGATTAGGAAAAATTTGACAATGAAGGTTACAAGGCACTAACGGCCCAAACCTATATGATCCCTCTTAATAAAATGAAGCGGGGACCGGGAGGAAACAGAACCCTCAATCACCAGGCCCAACCTACAAGAAAAAGAGAGAGGGCCATAAGACTCCCACAAGCGTATGCAGAGTAAAGAAAAAACAATCGTTAGCAAGGGGGACTCACGACACCGACAGGAGAGGGATATGCAATCAGCAAGGCAGCAGCAAAGCATGGGAAGAGAGGAGCCGTCCGCACACCGCACACATACACAGCTTCTGGCACGATCCTCGAGGGGCGGGCTGCACCAAGATAACGCAAAAAGAGTCAGCGTGAGGCTTCGCCCCCCTGGCTGCGTGAAACAAGCGCCCGCCCATCACCAGAGAGCCAAGGCCGCTGTGGGGACATATATGAAAATGCCCGCCAAAACCGCAAGGGGCCCGGCCGCAGGAGCACAACGGCATCCAACGCCGCGCAGCGCGCACAACCCCGCTCCGCCACTTGTCATACAGAGCCACGCGAGCGGCGTCCCCCCTCACAGCGTTTGTGATGAGGTAAGATGGAGGGGAGATAGAAGGCAGCCCGAGAGGAACCGCGAGGGAGGTATGTATGAAGCTCAAAGAGCAGCCCAAGTAAAGTTGTACAGACAAGGCACAGCACATATAATAAAGCTTGTGGGATGGGAAGGGCTATAAGGCCACTCATGGTCCAAAATGATCTAGCCTGTAAATGTGGTTCCCCCAGGTAGGCTCACCATCAGCCTATGGCCGGCTACCCATTAGACAGGGTCTGCGGTTCAGAGCCTAGCTCTGCCAGAAAACGCCTGACCCCGACGTTATTCCTACCTTCACGATCCCGAGTCAACCAGCAGCTGGGAGGCAAGGGTGGGTCTCACGGGATCAAATGGAAATAGGGTCCGGAGCGGCTGACGGGCTAGGAGGCCCTGCTCAGCTGCCAAAATCCAAGAGAGTATCCAACGATCTTTAGCAGCCAGACTGCAAGATGAACACTGGAGAATCATAGAGGGACACCTGCTCTTATAGGCCGGGAGGAGCTACATATTTTGATTGTGCAGTCGAGCGCCCCCTGGGGGCGGAATACCCACATGTCATCACTGGGACGACCTGGACTGGATATAGGGAAAAGAGCAGGCGTGGCCATGTCACTGTGACTGATGGTGGGGGGGGGGCACATGCTTGTCACAGAGGCAGATGGACTGGATTTAGTGATCTGGTGAGTTGCCAAGCTCTGGAATATGACAAGTCGCTGCAGGGGATAAAAACAGTGTAAAGGTTTGTTTTATTGCCGAGACAATATCATCAAAAACATAAATGTTCAGATGTATAAAGATGGCTACTTTGTGCAGACACACAGACTAATGTAGAGCAAAGAAAACAAGAAGGCTGAACAACAGCATTTAGATTCATCTGCTTTTAAGCATATGTCCATTTAGGGCTAATTACTTATAATGAGTTCCTCCCCCTTTCTGCAGAATCGCGATTTTTGGTGTTTTTTTTTTTTTTTTTTAACTTACTTCAGCTTCCATCCAGTAAACAGAGCAGCATCTGCTGCCAAAACACAATAGGGCACTGCTCTGTGTTAATTGGCCAAGAGAATTGTGATTTATTCAGGTAATAATCACATCAGGACATTTGTATATGTATATGCAAATATAGGATATAGCCCCAGGTACTTTTGATGACTATAAGCACTGTAATAATGCCTTTGCATTACATATTATATTACTGCAGGCGGAGAAAGGGGAGCTCAGGTCCCAATTATAACTTTGCTTTAAGGCCATTTATTTTATCTGCCTCTGATTCAGAGTGGTTGTACCAACCAGTAAAGTAAGATCACCAAGGCATTAAACCGTAACTCCAGTGTGTGCCAGCAAATTTCATCTCACAATTAAGTGTAAAAAGCACACCAGTACACAAGTGCTCTTCTATAGGCAGGCCATCTTTTTTTTTTCTCCCAACATGACAATCCTTTGTCCCTTCCCCAGGCTGATCCAAAAGCACTATGTGTATGGCTATGCTGCTTATTACACCTTCAGATTCAGAGTAACCCAAAGCCTTTAGATGTTGTATAAAAGCAAATATCATATAGTGCTAGTCCCCCTGCCTTGTACCTTTAAAGTGGACCAAAACCCAGGATAGTCAAAAGTTTTGACTATCCTGGGTTTTGTTCCTTTCCCCAGGGGGTGCCCCGCTGTGTGAGCCCCCCACCCCAGATCACCGCAGCAACACCTCTTCCCGATCCCATGGCACGTCTAAGAGCAGCGGCTCTGACGGCCGCATCCTCCACCTCCCTCCAACAGGGAGCATGCTGCTCTTAGAGGTGCTGTGGGACCAGGACAAGGTAAGTTGGCTGCGGCGATCTGGGGGGGGGGGGGGGGGGGGTTCACACAGCTGGGCCTCCCAGGGAAAGGACCAAAACCCAGGACAGTCAAAATCCTATACAAAACTATAAACATAGTCAAATCAAGATGCCCCCGCCAAGAGGAACAAAACCCAAGAAAGTGAACATTTTGGGTTTAGTTTCTTTTTAAGTAAACTTGTGGAACTATTAAGGTTTGCAAGATAACAGCTAGAATACAATGAGAGATGGCCAAAGTATCTTCATCCAGCTGATGTTTAGTATTTAGACATGTCATCTGGTCAATATGGTCTCCTTGCTAGCTAAAGAAATCATTTAGCAATACAGGTGAACTTCTGTTGACCACTGGGCAATATCATAACAGCCCTGTACCTGCAATACATTGGGAGGCCCCAAATAGGCGACTTTTAAGTACAAGAAGTTATAAAAAAAACTCTAGGCTAAAAGGTTTCAGAATTGGGGGAGTGGGGTTGAATATGGAAAATGAGATAGGTCTAGGAATGTCTGTTATCCTTCTAAGAGCAGGAGTTTGTAGTGTTGGTACTACAATGGTCTCACCTGGCCATGAGGCAGGTGGGGAATTTGGAGTTGCATGTTCCTCGATGCTTTCAGTCCGAAGCCTCCTCCGATCACTTAAAAGCAGGCCCTGGTAAACCATTCCTGTAAACTGATTTGCTTCAGTCTGACTGCTGTATAACACAATTGAAAACTATTAAATTCCTAAAAATTTAATTAAAGAAAAAACATCGAAAAAAAGTTTTGTTTTTTCTGTTTTAACATACTGCAATACATTATATTAAAAAAAATATGTATTATGTACTTACATTTTAAACAGGTAAATAAGAACATATGTATTACCACTAGTTTTTAAGCCTTTGCACTATTCATGCGAGTGCCCAATCCAATGGCACAGAGGGGGCACCTGGTGCCTGACGGCAAGCATTGCGGGTTGCTATAAGTCACACAATTATTGCAGCAGCATGAAGCCTGAAGTGGAGCTTACAGTGCTCAGTGGGGAAACAAACTCCTGGCGGCTTGCAGGTATTTTATTTGATCCTTTGCCCAAATCAGGTTTAGTGGGGGAGAATGGTGTGAGGGAGTATTTAGCAAGGCAGCTTGCCTAGTAATGAAGCAGTTAACATGAGAAATACAGAGACCTCTGGAAAACCAGAGTAAAACTGGTCTGTCAGAATAATCTTGAATTGATTCATCCTCAGAAGAACTCTAAATATCTTGACAAACACTTGTTTAACAGAAAAGCGGCTTTAATTATAATTGATAATTACAAGTATAAATATATTAAGTAATTTACTTTTATATATTGAAACATGATTTACCTTTTAAAATTTTAACTAGAGGAAAGTGAGCTCAGGTCATTATTAAAGACACCCTTACAAAAAAAAGGGTACTTACCTTTTGTCCCCTGCCACTGATCGGTGCTAGTCCAGGGATCAGCAACTCATCTGAGCCCCAGCAGCCACCCTCATTTCCCGGCAAACTCCCTCCATTGCAATGAATGGAGAGCACGTGGCAGCGCTAAGTGACTGATGGTCCCATACTAGACCCCATGTATTGGCCCCGGATGGTGCTAGATGCATCGGGGACTCGGATCCAGAAAGCAGGTGATTGCCAGACTAACACTGATCAGCTGCATTGGACAAAAGGTAAAGTACCCATTTCATTTTATTTGCCTGCTAAATCACCTCTAAAGCAATTAAAAAAATAGAAACACAGAAAAATAGTCGCTGCTGAAGAAAAATAGTAGCCTTAAAGTAGTTCCAGGCATTCCTATATCTGAGAAGTCTCAGAAAAACAAATATCAGAAAATGTACCTGTAACTATGGCTGTCACAGAGAGCTTGATATATTGATGCCGAGAGAGAAGCAGCCAACAAGTGAAGTGTGGAAACCTGAAAGAAAACACTGGTTAACCCCTCTGGTCTAACCATTTTCAAATTAATTTATGCTGGAAATAAAAAATCTAGTCCTGATCTGCACACAAACTTAATAGATCAATTATGGGTAAGCGGGGTCCTAGCAGGTGGTATGCAGCAAAGCCCCGTATTGACCTCTAACCCAACCAGATCTTGATCTGATCTAGTCTTATTCAAGACAAACATCTACACTGTTCAGCATAAGGCGAAGCAATACAATGTACACGTCACACAGAACTACTCTTCTATACATGTCATATCCAAGCCAATGTACAGTATATTAAATGTATTTCTATTTACATTAGCCCCGGTAAGATGCTCCAGCAATACCCGACTGCAGAAGTGGTCTCCTTTCTCTGCTTTAAGCTATTGCTACTGTTCAGGTCAGCAATGCTGAAAAAGGCCCCTCAGAGGTCCGTAATGCTGAGAAAAAGGCCCTCAGGTGGCTGGTCTGGTGGTGCTACCTTACAGTGAATCAGCAATGGAGAAACATAAGCTTAAAACAACTAACAACATGAATGTGGTTATGTTGTCCACAAATACAGATGAGCTGTTACTGGTTGCTTGTGTTACAGAAAGGCTTTTGACAAGATATTTGTTTTTTTAAAGTGGAACATAACCCAGGACTGCTTGATTCCCTACCCCCGAAGCATCAAGATTCAGGATGCCCTGCTGCGTGAAGCCCCCCAGGTCGCCTGATTCCCCCCCGATCCAACGGAGCATGCGCAAGCAGTGGCCATTCCCTGCTATACCTTCAGCAGGATGCACACCGGCGCCAGGCATTTGTGAATGGCCAGTGTGGGCACGCTCCCAGTTAGAGGGTCGCTACTCAGAGGAACCAAGCGAGCACAGTCGAGCGCACTGATTGGACCGGAGGCTGCACATACGCTGTAGGCCCCGGAAAAGGACATTGGGGCCTCCCGAATTGGGGTGCCCCATGGGCAAGAACCAAAACTCGCAATATTCAAAATCCTGGCTTTTGGTCCACTTTAAAGCAAAAGAAAAAACATAAAAACATACATTTGTAATTGGATTCATGTTTCCGTTTTTCATACCTTTAACTCCTGGTTATCAGGATGTGGGGGATTCTTCATTTGAACAATAGTATATAGAATATCATGAATATGATTGTTCAGGTAAAGCACAGGATTAGCAATCACAGTCTTTGTCACAGCAATGCTTGCAGATAGTAGAGGGAGGGTTGTAGGCAGTGGGAGAGGAGACTGCAGCTGTTTTACAGTTGTTTCCTGTGTGTGAAAATAATATAATAACTCAAATGCCAGTTGGCAGTAATCGGCAAAGTAAGCAAACCAAGCTTAGTGGATATGGAGCAGCAAGTCATGTTTATGGCAAAATTCACTTCTGTATTGTATCCATCGGTTTAACCCCCACCCACTTCCCCAAAAGCACACCCCATAGGCAAACTATACTAAAATGTAGTGCAATGCTATTGAGTATTATAGGAGTGGTGCATATATTTGTTTAAATATACAGTTTCACTTGTGTTTTAGGTTTACAACCATTAAGTGTCTGTGACTACATTATTGAATTTCTGGCCACCCGAATTTAGAAGTTCCAGTCACTGAGTAACGCCTTGCCATCTTACCCTGGGGCACTGAGAAAGGAAGGGGGTTATCCAGAAAGAAATGTTTACATTTTTATGCACCACCTGACACTTGCCAACATCTACACCACACATGCTGAACCTTCTTCTGAAGGGCCTCAAATCTTCATACAGATGCTCTGGTGGACTAGATAATGTCTGGCAGTGCCAAGTGAGGGGGGGTTGGGCACCTATGTGCTATACAATGTCCTAGAAAATAGTAGGCAACACAATTTACCTTCCCTGATAGGAGGGAGGAAGTTAAAGGGTAAGTCCACTTTCGATGGGATTTTTGAAAGAGTACAGTATATTTTTGTCTGACAAAAGGATGTCCTCAAAGCGCTGAACTGATTTGGTATTTTTTAATTTTTCTTTGTTCACAAATGTGTGTTTTTTGGAAGCCTTCACTATCTGCAATCTGTTGCCATTGGCAATGTTATCCAAGAAGAGAGATGCAAGACCTGTACACACAGAACACTGCTGCTGGGCATGTGTAAGGTTGAGTGAGCTTCCTGATCCCAGCAGTGGCCATAGCCGCAGTATTCTATACAGGGCTTAACTCTTGCTGTACAGACATGGTGTACATTGCCAATGGTAACAGATTGCAGGTAGTGAAAAATACAATTCTGTGAAACTCACCTGTAGAATTGTTTTTGAATATATCCAGTCCAGGTCGTCCCAGAACTAATGACAGTTGGGTAATCCAACGCTAGGTGGCGCCTGACTGCAGGATCAAAAGCTGTCGCTCCTCCCGGCCTCCTATAGAACAGGTGTCTCTCTTTGATTCCCCAGTGGTTAAACAGCAGTAAGAAAAGAGACAGGCCGGGAGGCCAAGAAACCATGTTACTTCACATAGCTTCAGCATGTACTCTCTCTATCAAACTAAGGACAACGGTCCAAAATAACAATGGTAATCACCATAACAGGCAATCCAGATATAATGAATAAGGGCGGGGTGGGACAACCTGGACTGGATATATTCAAAAACAATTTTACAGGTGAGCTTTACAGAATTGTATTTTTCACTATATCCAGTCCAGGTCGTCCCAGAAGTAATGACAGTTGGGACATCCAAAAGCAGTGTCTATTAGGGTGGGATCCC
This sequence comes from Gastrophryne carolinensis, assembly GCA_027917425.1. Lineage (NCBI taxonomy): Eukaryota > Metazoa > Chordata > Amphibia > Anura > Microhylidae > Gastrophryne > Gastrophryne carolinensis. Next base: position 302,095,596 of record CM051238.1, read on the forward strand.
CAGTGCGAAACAGCATGTAGTTCATTTCACTACTGCCTGAAGCACTTTTCGGCCAAAGACCGCATCAGCTGAGGCCCTAAGATCAACCTTGTAAAAACTTTGTAAAGGTATGAACTGAAGACCAAGTGGCGGCCTTACAAACTTGTTCAACAGAGACCTGATGCTGAAAAGCCCAGGAAGCACCAATATCTCTAGTAGAATGAGCTGTAACACGAAAAAGGGGGTTCCTTCCCCTTGGCAGAATATGCTTGCACCACCGCCTGTCTCATCCACTTACTGAGAGTGGACTTGGCCGGAGGCAAGCCCTTCGTAGACCCCTCGGAGAGGACAAAAAGACAATCCGACTTCCTGAAGGACTCAGTCGCAACCAGGAGTACTTAATGGCTCTGACCACATCCAGGGAATAGAGGGTGCTTTCCTTAGAGTTAGTCGGAGCTGGACACAAGGAAGGCAAGACAATTTCCTCAATAAGGTGAAAAAGGAGACACGACCTTAAGCAAAAAAACAGGTTTAAGCGCAACACTACCTTATCCCAATGCCGTCCAAAGTAAGAAGGCTTCACACCAATCGCGGCCAGCTCTGACATGCGACGCACCGAGGTGATAGGTACCAAAAATACCACCTTTAGGGCAAAATAGACAATGCAGCATTGCACAAGGGCTCAAAGGGGGGACCCTGGAGAGCAGAAAGCACCAGTCCAACACTGGTAATACAGGCTTACGCGGCGGGCGTACATGGGTAACCCCTTGGAAGAAGGTCTTGATCAGTCTATGATTGGCAATGGATCTCTGGAAGAATATGGCTGAGACCTGGCCCTTGAAGGTGCTCAGCTGGAAAACCAAGTCTAAGCCGTGTTGTAAAAAACTCCAAAATCCTAGAGATAGGGAAAGTGCGACAAGGAAGGCTCTTGGATTCACACCAAGCAATGTAGGCATGCCAAACTCTGTAATGTGTCATGGAAGAAAACTTCTTCCGCGTCTGAATCATGGTCTGAACAACCAAGGCTGACAGCCCCTTGTCCGTCAGGATTGAGGTTTCAATAGCCAGGCCGTCAAGCCAGTGTCTGTAAATTGGGGTGCCGCAGCGACCCCTGCGTGAGAAGCCCTGGATCGTCGGGCAAGACGTAGCGAACGACTGACATCTGAATTATGTCCGCGAACCAACTCCGCTTCGGCCAGCGAGGAGCCACCAGGATGGTTGGTACCCCCTCCTGGGCTATCTTGCGCAGCACTCGGCGCAAGATTGGAAACGGAGGGATCGCATAAAGGAGCCTAAACTCCGTCCAAGGAATTGCCAGAGCATCTGTGGCAAAGGCCAGAGGATATCTCGACAGGGAGATGAATCTCTGGAGCTTGTGATTGTGTCTGGACGCAAATAGGTCCACGCCCGGCTGACCCCAGCAAAGACAAGAGCGCGAAAAATCTTGTTGCTCAGAGACCATTCCCCCAGGCGCTCCTGCTCAGGGAGTCTGCCTCCTGGGTCTCTATCCCATGAATATAAACCGCCGAGATGCAGGGAACATTCTCCTCTGCCCAAGTCAGAATCTGGGTCACCTCCTTGAGGGCTCGCTTGCTCCGAGTCCTGCCTCGGTGATCTATGTAGGCGACCGCTGTCTGATTGTCCGAGCATACCTGAATCGCACGACCCCTAAGAGAGACCCCTGTCTCTCAGGCCGAAACAATCCAACCTGCTTCCTCTTAGCTTCTCTAGGAGGGACAATGTGCAGCGTGGCCTCCTTAGGAGCCGAGCGAGAGATCTGTCTCTCAAGGCTGGCCACTCGATACGCCAAATCAGATTGGGACCCCCTACTGGCTTCCCCCTCGCTGGGGGCTGAGAGCAAGCGCAGGGGTTCTGGAGAGGCCGCAGGTAATAACGGGCTAGAGGCAGATACGCCCGCCCGCTCATGCTCCGAGATAACACTTCTGGCGCAAGTGACACAAACCGTGCTGAGTCCGCCAAGAGGGCTAGCACCGCACATGGGGCAGAGCTTCACCCCCCCAGATGGGGTCCCAAGCTCACTATCCCCAGAAGCCTCCATTACGGTGATTTGAGTTATGTTAACAGGTACAAGGCACTAACGACCCAACCTGGCCAGCCCGCAAGAAATGATCCCTCTTAAGTGATCCCTCTTTACAGGGAGAGGGCTTGGAGAGAGAGGGGGGGGGGGCGAGAGAGAGAGGGGGGGCGGGAGCGGGGGGTGGTGGCCGGAGGCCGAGAGGAACCACAACCCTTAATATCAAGGGGCCCACCTGGAAGACACAAAGTGAACATATAAGCATCCCACAGCACATGCCCAGCGCATAAAAGACAATATGTCAAGGGCCGACAGAGACGACAGCAGCGTGCAGGATGGCGCAGATCAGCCAGCAGCACAAGTTCCTCGAGGGGCAGGCCGCACGACCGTGACGCGAAGAGCGTCATTGGGCGGCCCCCCGTCCCATCTCTCCCCCCCCCCCCCCCGCACGGTGCGAAAAAAGCAATTCTGTGAGTACTCACCTGTAGAATTGTTTTTGTTCTTGCATGGCATGGCCCGCTTCAGTATTCATAACAGTTGGGTTATTCCGCCACAAGGTGGCGCAGTGGTACTGCCGAAAAGCTGTGGCTTGTCCCGGCTCCCTATAAAAACGGGCTTAACCATAGAGTTCCCCAGAGTACACAAGCAGTGAGACAAGAAGCCGGCGAGAATAAGTAAAAAAAATGTGAAAAGTGTAAAAAAAAACAATTGACTTGGAACAATCACCATAAAGAGGCAACCAAGAATAACGATAACAAGGGTGGGGCGAAGCGGGCCGTGCCATGCAAGAACAAAAACAATTCTACAGGTGAGTACTCACAGAATTGCTTTTTTCTTTATTGCATGGCATGGCCCGCTTCGGTATTCATAACAGTTGAGACATCCAAAAGCAGTGTCCATAGTCGGGTGGGATCCCCAAAGAGTAACGGGCAGTAGTTCAAGTCACTACCGCCTGAAGCACCTTGCGGCCAAAAGCAGCATCCGCCTAGGCCTTAACATCAACCTTGTAAAACTTTGAAAAAATACAACTCTGTGAAGTACTCAACTGCAGACAGCACGTCCTGCTCCAGACATAGTCCTTACATGTGGGTATACCTCCGCCTTCAGCGCCGTGCACTGCAGAATCATGAAGAAAACAAGCTCCTCCCGGCCCTACATATACCGAGGGACCTCCCACAAATCCCCAGCATTGACAAGCAGTGAGAGAAGAAGCCAGGAGGAAAACAACCACCCAGAGACTGGAAATAATATCCAAGATAATAATCACCACACAGGGGATCCAGAACAAGGTGAATCAGGGTGGATTGGAGCAGGACGTGCTGTCTGTATATAATACCAACTCTACAGGTGAGTACTTCACAGAGTTGTATTATTCTAAGCAGACAGCACGTCCTGCTCCAGACATAGTCCTTACATGTGGGACATCCAATAGCAGTGTCCATAAGTAGGGTGGGATCCCCGTGAAAAAAGGCCCAGACAACCATAAAAGTGCTGTCACCTTAACCATGCTACCAAGAGCAACGAGAGCAATGCTCTAACCACAGCCTTTGAATTCTTGTAAAGGCAGAACTGAACACAAGCAGCGGACTAGCCAGCTTGCTCAACAGAACCTAGTGCTGAAAGGCCCAAGCCAAGCACAAGTAGTAAGAGAGCAAAAAGCAAGAGAGAAGAAGAATCTTCCCCTAACGAGTAGGCCAGAGTAACAGTCTAACCATGCTACTGGAGAAAAAGGGCAGCCATGGCAACCTTAGAGCTCTCCCCATCTGGGAATATGAACCCAGGTCTCAGGCGAGACCAGCAGGAATACGCTAACAAGGCTCAGCAAGAGCCGAGACGTTTACTTTAGGCTCAGAGGAACAAAAGCGACCGAGCAGGACCAAGCCAAAGGGCACCTACACCCCGTGTTAGCAATCAGATCCGGTACATAAGGATGGAGAAACCTATAAGCCCCAAGGGGCATAATCCCTACCAGGGACAAGAGAAAGACCAGGAATCTCCCAACACCTGATGAGGGATAGAGATCCCTTTCGCTCAGAGTAAACCAGACAATAGCCCAGAGACCGTAGGGTCTGGACTAAAGGAGAATAAGAACACCGCCTGGACCCAATTCGGCGTAAGGCGGAACACCCTCACCTCATGGTGTACAGATATATAACATATATATATATATATAATGACTAGGACCGCTAACAGAGCCATCCTTTATGGCACATTTCTGACTGAAGCAACCGCCCCAGAAGAGCGATATGAGGGAAGGAACAGTTCAGACAAGAACCTGAATTAGACCCCAAGAAACCCTTAGCAGGGCATCCGGATAAGTAACCCCCCAAAAAGGGAGCATAGAATTCCCTGGGGAATGCACCTGAGCAACCCCTGAGGAATGCGCAACACAGAAGATTGAACTAGACTTCTGCAGAAGGTGAACAGGGCGAGCCCTGAAATCTTCAGAGCACTGAGTTGGGGAGCCAACTTCAACCGTGCTATAATAATTCTAGGACCCAGGGATAGGGAACATCCCGCAGGAAAGAGAGCTAGTCCAAGCAAAGCAGACTAGAACAGCATACTCCCAACATAGCCGGCAGAAAAGGGAGAAGAAGAGGAGGGACCTAGGCCTAGCCCTCCAATAGAGAAAAGACACCCAGAGATACCCATCTCCAATAGGGTGAAAAGCCAACCGACCAATCGCCTAAAAGGCCTGTAGATAAGGGCGACGTAGTAGGGAGCCTGAATAGGCAGAACAGCCCTCTTGAGAGGGCACACAGTACGACTGTCTTCAGCAGAAAATCTGCGAACCACGCCCCGCTGGGCCACCCAGGGCCCCCAGCATAACGGTTCTCCCTTTCTACTGCAATCTTATGCAGAACCCCGCCTGGCAGGGTGAAAGAAGTTAAGACATATAGAATATAATGATATGACAGGAGCAATACTAGGCCCTCATGACCAAGGCCAGAGAGTCCTGGGACAATAACCCAGGACAGAGTCCCTGTAATAGCAAAGGGGCCCCACAGGGCCACACCAGTAGGGACTCAGTGAGATACTAGAATAGACCCTCCTGCCACGTTAGGGCAGCCAGCCAAGCTAATACCAATGAAGTGCAAGGGATGTAAACCCCCACTTAGAACCGAGCCGGAACCTTCTCGGAGGGTCAACCTGTCCGGAGACCTTCACAGATAAAAAGGGACAAGCCACTGTCCTCAGACTGAGCGAGAGTCCCCAAAAAGGACAAGTCCTGAAGAGGAGTAGTCCAGCAAATTAGAGCCCACCAAAGGCTCAATGTGTCAACCAAAAAACCGTATGAAGATGGATCCCCTAAGGGGACCCCTGTAGGAACCACGGGGGATTACAGAAGAAATAAGACCCCAAGTCCACCTGCAAGACTTGGTACCCATGATGACCATCTACAGGGAGAAGAGAGAAGGAAGGAATGGTCCCAGACATCTTCCTTGAATTTACAACCTCAAAAGGAACCCCCGTAACAAGGGGGAGCGTACTGACCTAGTTCCAGGGGTGCTGGAACCCTGTCCAGGATAAGTAACCTAAGGTGTCGCAGGGCCCAAGGGCTCCTGAGAACAAGGGACAGCATCTGGGCCGCCACCAACAGGCCCACCAGCTGCAAGGTAAAGGTAGTGTGACATCAAAGAGGGCAAGGCCCTTTCCAAAACAAGTCCACATTTAGCAGAAGGAAGGTTCTAACATGAACCAATCTAAATGCCACCCCGTAGGGGGATACCGAACCGGGGAACACCAAGTAAGTGATGTGCCTGAGCACCAATCCACAGGACTCCCAAAGGAGCCACAAGTCAATAGCCAACACAGCCTGATGCAAAAAAAGGAAGCAAAGAAGGACAATAAAGTAGAACCTAGCGCGGACGCCACACGGGCACGTCCAAGACACCACTCCCATACTCGCCTTGGTGAGTCATCTGGGAGCAGGAGAGGAACCAAAAACAATACCCCAATGCGCAGGGTTGGACCTTCAGCACTGGCTGGAAGTGGCCTAGGTGTCCTGAAGGCACAGGGGACTAAAAAGGGATTATAAATCCTCACATGCATCAAGAGGTCTACTGGACAAGAGCGCCTGCGGTCCAACAGGTAGATACCATGTAGATACTGCCTGTGAAGGTATAAATGCTAGGCCCCAGAATGCCAACCTGGGTCAGACTGCTTCATCCTGGAGGGGAAGGGTAATGTGGATGCAATCACAGGTCAAGGGCCAACCTGTAAGAGAGCCCAGACCCCACACGCCAAACTCGGCCTGCCTCAACTCCCGAAGGGAAAACAGGGACTAGAAGAACCCTGATAACCTTAGAAAAAGGACCGCCCAGCAGAGTCCATTCTGCATCCGGGGGGACTACCTCCTGTAACAACCTGAAAGAAGCATGGCGCCCTGCGATAGGAGCCCAGTGCTGCGGCAGTCCACTCGCCCAGCAAGGCGAGGGCGTCCCTTCACGCTTGTGCGGTTTCGGCAGATTTGGACTTTGCACAGCCGGAGGACCCAGGGCGTTGCCTGCCCCCCCTGGGGCGGGTCTCCACTCCAAAAAGTTGGAAGCACACTTCTGGTTCGCGCTTGGCACTAACGTAGGGAAGGGGAGGGGTGTCCCTGCCCCTGGGAGGCCGAGACGGCCTTCTGCTCGAGGGTGCCTTACTCCTTTTTTCCAAAAGGTCCAACCGGGCCCCAATAAGCGTCGTCTCTAAAGGGAAGGCCAGTAAGAGCCTTGTTAGTATCGTCAGCCCCCTACTGTCGCAGCCAAGCAGGCGGCGAATAGCCACCACAAGAACCGAGGTTCTAGTGCACATTTTAACAGTGTCATCCATCGCTGAGAGAATAAACTCACAAAAACATCACAATCAGACAGTGCCTTAAAGACCTCCCAAGGGAGATCATCCGGTTGGTGGTCAAGTATCTTCCTAAGAAGGGTCCTGGCGGTCACCGCAGTGACGGCCGCGGCACAGACCGGGCGCAGAGCCGTCCCTGCACACGAAAAGGCGTGGGAAGCCAGACTGTCAATGCGCCGGTCCTCAGCATCCCGAAGGGTACGATGAGTACAGGCTGTCATGAAGGGAGGGTTAGCAACCCCAATAATAGGTGCATCCACCTCGGGAGGGACTGACTAGCAGCCAACCACATCGGGGGAAAAGGGTACTTCCAATCCCAGAACCCCCGAACTCCTGTAAGTTCACAAGGTGATTCCCATTCCTTAGATATAAGAGCCTGGAATGATCCTGCTCCAGAAATTCCAAGCGCGGCGTCGCCGTGTGGAAACTCTCCCTCTTGGGCTTGGGAGACTCTCCCGGAGGAGAGATGGACAGTACTCCAAAGATCTTTACAAGTAATTTATCAGTGTCACACCGGCCCCAGGAACCAGGGCCAGAATTATCACGGGTCCAAGGTATCTCGTCTGAGGAACCGGAACCTGAGAACAGTCCACCTTCATCAGAAGGATCAAGGACCTGCATAGCAGCAGACTCTTCAGTTTCATTGGGAAACATAGAACCAGGAAGCGTCAGGGACCGCTTCTTTCCAGCGCCCAAGCGCTCCGCCAACCAGGCATCACCTGCTCAGCCGTAGGTAGCCTGTGCGGCACCACCTGCTGGTCATCCCCGCTCAAGTGCGACTCATCAGGAGTGAGATTTAAACAAGGGGAGACAGGTGTATTGAAGCAAGGTGCAGCCCTGGTAAACCTGATTGCAGGGCCAGTGCTTGTTCAGCACACGGTCCGCAGACCTGTGCTCTGTCAGCGTGGGGAGGTCCCCACGCAGTACACAGCCAGTCTTGTCCCCGCTGGACCCCGGACACATAATTCTGAGATGCCTCCGTATGGTGATTATCAAAGCAATATGCCAGCAGGGATTTATGCTATAAGCGACCCTGGATGCCCCAAGACCCTCTAGGAATGTGGGAGAATATAAAAGTGAACCCGTTTAGAATATATATCAGGCCGGGGGATGCCACCGGAATCTTAGCGTCTGAAAGACATAAGGAGAAGAATGGGTGTCAGAGCCATGCGCAGCTGGAAAACATATAAAGGAGTCACCCGCGAGTGCACTTACAGACCAAGGGAGGAGGGAAACCGCCACCACGCGCGCGAAGATCAGCAAAATGGCGCCCAGCGAACCTCGAAGGGCTGGCTCGATGCTCGGCCGTGACGCGGAGCGCGCCAATTCAAGTCCCCGCCCACTCCTAAGGGCGCGAAGCTCTGAGGTAACGGCAAGGCAAGGATACAATCACACGCTTAAGGATTTGTAGAAAAACCGTTACGTCTAGTAAGGAAAAGGCGCCACAGCATCTAGACAACGCAGCAAACTGTGCATAAGACATACGGCGGTAGCCGAAAACCAATAAAGAGTAAGCAGCGCAGCTCTGACATTTCAATGTTAATGAAGGGTAGAAATAAGGCCATAAGCGTGAAATACACAGGGACCACCACACACATACCCCCCCCCCCTTTTCTTTTCCCACTAACTAGTTGGGGAATGAGGGAGGATGGCGACCCTTACACAAGGTCCACCGCTACACGGGGCACGGGGCAATAATGCGGGAGGGGCATCAACTAGAGGCTCACCATCAGCCTAAACCGCCTACCCTATGGTGGGGGATTGCGGTGGAGCATGGCTCTGTTAAGCACACGAGGTGCTGCCTACCTTCACCCGACCAACGCAGCCCAGGCTGGGAGGCATATTCTTCACAGAGAGGACAGGTGGAAATAGTCCCGCAGGCCCTCGGGCTGTAAAGCCCCGATCGCCTGCGAGAGCGTGATACTTCATGTCTTCGCAGTTCAGCACTGCAGAGGAATCTGGGGATTTGTGGGAGGTCCCTCGGTATATGTAGGGCCGTGAGGAGCTTGTTTTCTTCATGATTCTGCAGTGCACGGCGCTGAAGGCGGAGGTATACCCACATGTAAGGACTATGTCTGGAGCAGGACGTGCTGTCTGCTTAGAATAGTATGAACAGAAGACCAAGTAGCGGCCTTGCAAACTTGTTCAACAGAAGCTTGGTGCTGAAAAGCCCAAGAGGCACCAATAGCACGAGTGGAATGAGCAGTAATCCTAAAGGGAGGTTCCTTTCCCTTAGCAGAATAGGCTTGAATCACCGCCTGACGGATCCACTTGCTGATGGTGGATTTAGCCGGAGGCAAACCCTTTCTAGGTCCAGAAGTGAGGACGAAAAGAACATCAGACTTCCTGAAAGGCTCAGTGGCGACCAAATAAAACTTCAGAGCCCCGACCACATCCAGGGAATGCAGAGTCCGCTCCTTGGAATTAGCAGGATTTGGACACAATGAAGGCAAGACAATGTCCTGAATAAGATGAAAGGCAGACAACCTTTGGCAGGAAGTCCGGCTTGAGCCGGAACACCACCTTATCCTGATGTCTCTCAAAATAAGGAGGTTTGATGGAAAGAGCCGCTAGCTCAGAAACTCGCCTTACAGAAGTGATAGCCACCACTGGGTAGCTTCACGGATAGGCTCAAAGGGAGGCCCTTGCAGAGCAGACAACACCAGATTAAAATCCCAGACTGGTAGCAAAGGCTTACGGGGTGGACGCCCATGAGAAACACCCTGAAAAAAGGTTTTAACCAACCGGTTAAAACGGCCAGAGGATCCTGAGACAGAGAGACAAATCTGGAAAGTTTGTGATTGTGACGGGACGCAAACAGGTCCATGTCCGGCTGACCCCAGCGGTGACAGAGTGAAATACCTGGTTGTTGAGAGACCCCCCCCCCCCCCCATACGAGACATCCCCCTGCTCAGGGAGTCCGCCGCCTGGTTCTCCACCCCTGGGATGTAGACCGCTGAGATGCAGGGAACATGCTGTTCCGCCCAAGACAGAATCAGGGACACTTCCTTGAAGGCTCGCTTGCTCCAAGTCCCTCCCTGATGGTTGATGAAGGCAACCGCCGTCTGGTTGTCTGAGCGAATCTGAACAGCCCGACCCAGGAGGTGAGTGGATAGGCGAGAAAGAATCAACCTGATTGCCCTCAGTTCCAGGACGTTGATGGAAGCATGGGCCTCTTGTGGGCCCCAACAACCCTGGAACCTCAGGGACTTCCAGAAGCCTCCCCAGCAGGTCAGACTGGCATCCGTGGTGACCGTTTCCCAGCACGGGAGCAGAAATAGCTGAAGCCGTCCCCCCACCCGGATGGGTGAGGGCGCCCCTTCATGCCTGAGGGGGCTTGGGAGAGGGTTTGGGCTTAGGATTCCAGGAGAGACCATGACGACCACGGGTTCTGCCACGGCCCCAAGAATCTCTGCGACCACTGGGAAGGAGGGAGCCACGGGCGCCTCTGTGAATGCGAAAGGAAGGGAGGGGGGCAGAGGACCTCCGAAAGGGCCGAGACTGCCTCCTACGCCGAGGCAGCCTCCTATCCTTGGCTAGAACATCAAGCCGTTCCTCAAATAGCCGTAGCCACACAAAGGGGAGGCCAGTGAGAGCTTTCTTAGCTGCAGCGTTAGCTGCCCACTGGCGCAACCAGACAGAGCGGCGCATAGCCACCAAGAGCGCAGAGGTCCTTCCACACAGCTGCACAGCATCATCCATAGCAGTAAGGATAAAGGCCACAAAATCAGTGCAAAGTAAGAGGGTCCTATATTCCTCCCCCACACTACCAGCTGTTGTGCCATCAATGAGGCGCTTAAGCAGTTTCTTAAGGGCAATAGCAGTAATGGCGGCAGCACATACAGGGCGCAAGCCAGCCCCCACACAGGCAAAAGCATGGCAGGCCACTTGATCCATGCGCCGGTCCTCTCCGTCCCTCAAAGTGGTAGTGTCAGGGGAAGGCATGACCGAAGTATTGGACAAGCCTAGCATGGGAGCGTCCACTTCAGGGGGAAATTACCACCTCTTAACAAGATCAACGGGAAAGGGATACCTTTTATCCAAACCCTTGGGCACCGCAGGCAACTTGTTAGGACATTCATGCTCTTTAAGCACCAAGGTGGTAAAATGTTCCTGCTCAGGGAACTCTAGATGCCGTTTACCAGGGCGAAAAAGCTCCCCCTGCTTTCTTTTAGCCACCTCAGGGGCAGCAATGTGCAACATTTCAAAAATATGTGACAGCAGATTATCAGTGTCCTCAGGGTACCAGGATTCCTCTCCAGATGCAGACCCATGGTCACTATCACAACCCTCCTGCAGGTTCCCAGAGGAGTTAGAATCCTGGGAGAGCTCCCCCATCTCAAGGGGGTGACAGTCACCAAGCTCATCAATCCCCACATACATCTCAGTAAGGGGAGCAGGCCTGGGGTCCATGTGTCAGAGGCCTTCCTAGGAACATTGCTGGCAAGCTGCTTTTCAATGTTAGCCAACCGCAGAGCCAAATCAGAATGTGACTCCCTGCCAACATTCCCCTCACTGGGGCCCAACTGCAGGAGCGGGGGAGTAGGTGAAGCCGATTGAGGCAAAGGAAAATGAGGGGACACAGTCCCCAAACTACTTACCCCCTCAGAGGCTAGGACAGAAACTCTGCATCCCTAATAGGTTCACCATAAAGCCTATGGCCGGCTACCCTTTGTGTTACAGGGTCTGCGGCTTGGAGCTGTGCTCCAGGAGCACTTGACCCTAGTGCTCTTCTACCTTCAGCCGATCTGTAAGCCAAGGCTGGGAGGCAGTGAAAGTCCAGAAACGGATGGAAATAGACTTGCAGGGCTGCAGGCTTGGTTGCCCCACTCACCTGCGCAAGAGAGAGAGCCATCTGCTAACTTTGCAGTGCACTGCAGAGGAAACACTAGGGAACTCTATGGTTAAGCCCCTTTTTATAAGGAGCCGGGACAAGCCACAGCTTCTCTGCAGTACCACTGCGCCACCTTGTGGCGGAATAACCCAACTGTTATGAATACCGAAGTGGGCTGTGCCATGCAATAAAGAAAATCTCGCCCGCCCCCAAGATGGTGGAGGGCCCAGCAACATCAGGGAGGGCATAAGCAATGTGGACATAAGGTGGTTCCTCCCCCCCCCTATATAGGCTCACCATCAGCCTATGGCCGGCTACCCTTTGGGCAGGGTCTGAACACCTGACTCCGGCGTTCACCCTACCTTCACCGTCCCGGCCAGCCGAAGCTGGGAGGCAGTAGTGGGTCCAACGGGAACGGTGGCAATAAGGATGCAGCGGCCGACAGGCTAGTAGGCCCTACTCAGCTGCAGTATTCCAGGAGAGAGTATCCAGACGATCCTTATGCAGCAGACTGCAGGAAGAACATTGGGGGAATCATAGAGAGACACCTGTTTTATAAGAGGCCGGGAGGAGCGACAGCTTTTGATCCTGCAGTCAGGCGCCACCTAACGGTGGATTACCCAACTGTCATTACTTCTGGGACGACCTGGACTGGATATAGTGAAAATTGCTTCCATAAAACACATTTTCTAACCAGGGAAAGAATAATAAAATTCTGTGATTGCTCACCTGTAGAATTGTTTTTACTGGTATCCTGCTCGGGTCGCTTCATTCTTCACAATTGGGTTATCCGCCACAAGGTGGCGCAGCTGACTGCAAGACGAAACTTGTGGCTCCTCCCAGCCCATATAAGGACAGCAAATTTCCCATAATTACCAGTGTTGAAAAGCAGTAATACAGAGAAAAGCCGGGAGGCCAGAGACCATGTTACTTAACACAGCCCCACTATAAACTCTCTCAACGGTAATCACCATAACAAGGCAAAAAAAAGCTAACAGAACAAGGGTGGGATGAAACAACCGGAGCAGGATACCAATAAAAACAATTCTACAGGTGAGTATTCACAGAATTGTATTTTTCCTGGTATCCTGCTTGGGTCGCTTCATTCTTCATTATTCACAATTGGGACATCCAAAAGCAGTGTCCAAGAAAGGGTGGGATCCCAGTGAGCAATGGCAGTGAGCAAGGACACCTCAACGTTTCGGTCCTGGATAGACCTTTATCAAGAGGCAAGCGCTTGCCTCTTGATAAAGGTCTATCCAGGACCGAAACGTTGAGGTGTCCTTGTGACCTGCGGTCAGCCTGTAAGCACTCTGTACTCCTATTGCAATCCTTACTTGATCATGTTTTGCTTATTTCATGTCTTAAAGGGAAATACACTGTAGATTTGTATATACTTTTTTTCTGATTAACTTGCTCTCATTTTTTGCTTTGCATACTTGTATCATAATTCCTGTACTTGTATTTCCCTGTTCATGCTTGATGTGTATACAGCTAGCCTTTCCCAATAGAACCTGATTGTTTTTCACTGTATATAATCTTTCACTGTTGTATTGCACTATGAATTTGAGCATTAAATCATGAATTGCATTACATAGTCTTGTCTTGGTGTTCATTACCTCCCATATTGCAATTTGTTAGTATATTTCTATACCTATTTGGCAGAGGTATTCTGGAGGTGATTTTGAACCCTGACTCTAGCAATCTCTTATATGCTATTAATGACACAATAGATGTCATTTTTTCTCTTAGCAGTGTGCCACAACCAGCTTTACTAAGTTCATGACACTACCGCAAGACCAAAAACAGCATCAGCTGAGGCCCTAACATCAACCTTGTAAAACTTAGAAAAAGGATGAAATGAAGACCAGGTAGCGCCTTACTGATCCACTGACATCTGGAGTATGTCCGTGTACCAGCACCTTCTCGGCCAGCGGGGGGCCACCAGGATGGTCGGTACCCTTTCCTGGAGCCGGATCTCTTGACAGAGACGAATTTTGGAAGCTTGTGGTAGTGACGGGACGCAAACAGGTCCATGTCCGGCCGACCCCAGCGGCGACACAGGCCGTGAAAGATCTTGTTGCTGAGAGACCATTCCCCCAGACGAGACGTTCCCCAGCTCAGGGAGTCCGCCTCCTGGTTCTCCACCCCTGGGATGTAAGCCGCCGAGATGCAGGGAACATTCTCCTCCGCCCAAGACAGGATCAGGGACACTTCTTTGAGGGCTCACTTGCTCCGAGTCCTGCCCTGAAGATTGATGTAGGCGATTGTCCGAGCGGACCTGGACCGCACGACCCCGTAGATGGGGAGTCAACTGTAAAAGAACCAACCGGATTGCTCTCAGCTCCAGGAGATTGATAGGCACATGGGCCTCCTGAGGGCCCCACTGGCCCTGGAACTTCAGCGATTGGCAAAAACCCTCCCCAACCGGTCAGACTGGCATCCGTGGTGACAATCTCCCAGCACGGAGGCAGAAAGGACCTGCCCACTCAAAGGTTTCTTGAGTCCAACCACTACGAGAGGGACTGTCTGGCCAGAGGGGACAGGACGAATTCCTGTTCTAGGGACTCCTGTGTCCGATCCCAAACGGACAAGAGATTCAACTGAAGAGGTCTCATGTGGAACTGGCCGAAGGGTACAGACTCAAAGCAAGACACCATGAGCTCCACTAACTGCATCCCCAGACGGATGGATGGGTGAGGACAAGACAGCAGGGCCCGCTCTGCATCTGAAGACCCTCCACCTTCTGCTGAGGGAGGAACACCTTGACCTGAGAAGTGTCCAACGTCATGCCCAGGAAAGACCTCACCAGTGACGGAGTGATCAAAGACTTGGGATAATTGATCACCCAATCGAAAGCCTCGAGAGTGGACAATACCCAATACCTTCTGAGTGTCGCTCTCAGCCTGTTGAAGAGATTGAGCAGCAATCAACAAGTTGTCCAGGTAAGGAAGAATATGAATGCCCTGGCTCCTCATGGGGGTCAAGACCTTGGTGAACACCCGAGGGGCCGAAGAGATTCCGAACGGCAGTGCCACAAACCAGTAATGCTGATCCTCCAGGGCGAACCTCAGGAACTTCTGATGTCCCCGGAAAATAGGAACATGCAGGTAGGCATCCTTGATGTCCACCATGGTCATGAAAGAGCCAGGCCGAAGTGAACTCACCGCTGACCGCAAGGTCTCCATGCGGAAGTGTTTGAACCTGACAAACCTGTTGAGGCCCTTCAGGTCCAGGATAGGTCTCAGAGATCCGTCCTTCTTGGGCACCGTGAAAACGTATTGTCAGTTTTTTGGTGTTCTGCATAATTGTTTTCCACTTATGGAATGTAAAAGAAACATTTGTGTTAGGATTTTACCCCTGGCCCTGTAATTTAGATGATGAGCAAGCCAGAGTCTAGAAGACTCTGTTATGTTCTCCAAGAAACCACTTTGGTGCACGTTGCTAATATAAACACATTAGTGCTACAGAAAACCGCTTGCAAACAGGTAAGCTTTGCAGATTGAGCAAATAATTTTGGCAAGCAATATTAGTGCCCCTTGCTCTACCAATGCATTCATATAAATGTATACTGTAATAAAGGGCCAGTATTTTAGACATTCCCTAATGGAATTTCAACTCCACTTCATCCTGCTCCATCATCTGCACCCCCCCCCCCCCCCCAAAAAAAAAAAGAGGTGAGCATGCCATAGAAGACAAATAATGGGATAAAAAAATAAGGGAGGAAACCCACTTTAGGAACAGACCAAAGGCTCTGCCATAGACTTGAAAACTGTGCAGGGCAGCTGAATGTGCCCAGGACTGCCATTTCAATACCACACACAAATATGTCTGTACCATAACACTGGGCTTAGTAACAGCCACAAACTGAAAAGCTTCATCATCAATATAAAATCACTGGAAGTAAAAATATATATTGTAGGAAATGCAGCCTATACAGAAGTTACCTACTACAGACTATGAATCCAACCCTAGAGTCAACCATGTAAAAAAAACACCTTAAGAAGCCCTGAAATGTTCTTTGAGGCTACATAGATATCAATATGTTTTTAGTAATTTGAACAGTGCAGACCAATTATTCATTTATGGAAAATATCAAAGGAAAGGCTATCTTATCTAACTAGCCTTATTAATGGGCGCAGGTGGTTTCTGAAACCAATAGAAGTTATTTCCATAAGCAAAGAACAGTAACTCTTAATAACTAGGCCACCTATCAATTTCATGTAGACCTATATTACCTGCAAAAAAGATAATAGAATGTTCTAGGACACCAGAAGATATTTTGAAAACAGAATGACTAAAGAATTAAAATCTACAGAGAAGTGCTGAAACTATAGCAACCAGTATTATATAACCCAATAGTGTACAGGCTTTCTGGCTTTTACCTGATTTACAGGAACACGGCATCAACACTCAGGTCAGAGTTCTTTTCCATGTGTATATAGGTATTGCTTCTTTGTCTTCATTTTCAATTAAAGAGTTTTAACACTGTGTGTGCTGGATATGATGGATCCTTTTGGTACTGGGTAGTGAGTTACCACTAGCAACTAAGCTGTGTATGGTGTGATTTAGTTGAATTGCAGGGTTTGTGGTGCACTTATGCTAAAACTAAAATAGTGATCTTTATTTTAAGGGGTAAAGGGAAATAATACAATTCTGTGATTACTCACTTGTAGAATTGGTATTATGAGTATACAGTACGTCCTGCTCCAGATAGAATACTTACACTCGGGTACTACTCCGCCAGATGGCGCTGGACTGCAGAGACATCGAAAATAGGCTCCTCCCGGCCCCTCAAACACCCAGGCACCTCCCACAATCCTCAGCATTGAAAAGCAGTTAACGAGAAGCCGGGAGAATTAAAACAACCCAAACTAGTAACTATAACAATGATAATCACCATACAGGGGATCCAAGATAATGCAAAAACCAAGGGTGGGGTGGAGCAGGATGTACTGTATACCAATTCTACAGGTGAGTAATCACAGAATGGAAAGCGCCGCCAACTCAAGACACACGCCTAACAGAGGTGATAGCCACCAAAAAGACAACTTTGAGAGTAAGAATGGCCAGGGCAGCATCCTGCACAGGTTCAAAGGGAGCACCCTGCAAGGCTGACAAAACCAAGTTCAAATCCCAAACAGGCACCATAGGCTTACGTGGGGGACGCACATGGGTAACCCCCTGGAAAAAAGTCCTGATCAGAGAATGCTGAGCAAAGGACTTCTGCAAGAAAACAGCCAGGGCAGAGACATGACCCTTCAGAGTACTTAGTTGGAGCCCCATCTCCAACCCATGCTGTAGGAACTCCAGAATCCTGGGAATAGAGAACACACGACAGGGAAGAGACTTAGACTCACACCAGTCAATGTAGGCACGCCAAACCCTGTAATAAATGGAAGAAGAAGACTTCTTCCTAGCCTTTATCATGGTACCAACAACCGAGGTAGACAGCCCCTTCTCCATCAAGATGGAGGTTTCAACAGCCAGGCCGTCAAAGCCAGAGTTTGTAAATTGGGATGGCGTAAGGGACCCTGAGTGAGCAGGTCTGGCACCCTGGGCAGAATGTACTGATCTACTGTCAGCTGCACCACGTCTGCGAACCACACTCTTCTTGGCCATCTGGAGGCCATCAGAATTGCTGGCACCCCCTCCAGAGCAATCTTGCTCAGAACCCTGCCCAGCAGGGGGAATGGAGGAAAGACATACAGGAACTGAAATTCCTGCCATGACATTGCTAGAGCATCCGTGGTCAAGGCCAGAGGATCCTTGGACAGGGAGACGAAGGCCGGGAGCTTGTGACTGTGACAGGACGCAAACAGATCCACATCTGGTTGGCCCCAACGGTGACACAGAGATTAGAACACCCTGTTGCAGAGAGACCATTCTCCCTGGCGAGAGGTCCCCCTGCTCAGAGAGTCTGCCAGCAGATTTTCCACCCCCGGAATGTACACCACTGATATGCAGGGAACATTGGCCTCCGCCCAGGTCAGGATCAGAGACACTTCCTGGAGGGCCCCCTTGCTCCGGGTCCCTCCCTGATGATTGTCTGAGCGCACCTGAACAGGCAGGCCCCGAAGGTGATGAGTCAACTGAGCCAGAACTAACCTGATCGCCCGCAGCTCCAAGACGTTGATAGGTGTGTGGGCCTCCTGAGGGCCCCACCTCCCCTGGAACTGCAGGGACTTCCGGAAACCCCCCCAACCTGACAGACTGGCATCCGTGGTGACCGTCTCCCAGGAGGGGGTCAGAAAGGATCTGCCCCCCAACAGGGTCCTGGAGTCCAGCCACCACGAGAGGGACCGCCTGACCAGGGGGGAAAGTGCAAAGACCCGGTCCAGGGATGCGGGGTCCTTGTCCCATACTGACAAGAGGTGGAGTTGCAGAGGCCTCAAGTGGAACTGAGCATAAGGGACCGCCTCGAAGCACGCCACCATCAGGCCCACCAGCTGCATTCCCTGCCTAATGGAGGGATGATGACAAGATAGCAGGAACTGGACCTGCACAATCAGACTGTCCACCTTCTGCCGAGGAAGAAAAATCCTTGCCTGAACTGTATCCAGATTCATTCCCAGGAATGAAGTCACCAAGGAGGGGGACAGAGAAGACTTGGGGTGGTTGATCACCCAGCCAAATGACTCCAGAGTGGACACCACCAGCTGAGTATCCAACTCTGCCTGATGTAGAGACTGGGAAGTGATGAGAATGTCGTCCAGATAGGGCAGCACGCAGATGCCCTGAAACCTGAGCAGCGACATCACTCCTGCCAGCACCTTGGTGAACACCCTGGGAGCTGAAGTGAGACCAAAGGGCAATGCCACAAATTGGTAGTGTTGATCCTCCAGAGCGAACCTAAGGAACCTTTGATGACCTGGAAATACAGGAATATGAAGGTAAGCATCAACTTGTGACATTGCCAACTAGAGGAGATAACATTCTGGACTTAGTTCTGACCAATGGGGATCTGGTGTCCGAGGTCAGGGTTGAAGAAAATCTGGGTTCCAGTGACCATCAATGCTTATGGTTCAGAATAAAAACAGACATTGTGCAATCACACACCAGAACCAAAGTGCTAGACTTTAGGAAGACAAACTTCAAGGAAATGGCGGAGTATGCAGAAAGAGAATTAGGTAACTGGAACAGAGTAGCAGACGTGAGTGCCCAGTGGTCACTATTAAAAATGGCCATCTTAAAGGCAACTAAGCAATATGTGAAACAAACTAGCAAGATTAAAAGGAAGAAGAAACCATTATGGTTTACTAGGGAAGTCAGCACTATCATAAAAGATAAGAAGTCTGCCTATAAGTATAAAGTAATTAGAAGTGTAGCTGACAGAGAGGCGTATAAAATTAAACAGAGGGAAGCAAAACTGATTATAAGGACTGCTAAAGGGCAAAAGGAGGAAGAAATGGCCAAATCTATGAAGAGGGGAGATAAAACCTTTTTCCGATATATTGGTGACAGAAAGAAGAAAAACAATGCAGTCTCAAAAATTAGAAATAGGGAAAATAAATATATTGACGGAGATAAGGCTGTGGCTGACCATCTGAATAGCTACTTTAGTTCGGTATTTTCAGATAGTAGCAGGCATGGCCATAGCACAGCATCCAGCTGGGAGGTCACAGCTCCGGAGTTTCAAGAGGCTGATGTCTTAGCCGAGCTGGCACATCTAAAGGTAAGTAAGGCGATGGGTCCAGATGGAATCCACCCCAGAGTTCTAAGGGAACTTAGGTTTGTGATTGCAGCCCCTCTGACTGATTTACTTAACCATTCCCTTTCAACTGGTGAGGTTCCAGATGATTGGAGAATGGCCAATGTCGTACCAATCCATAAAAAGGGGAGTAGAGAAGAAGCCAGTAATTACAGGCCAGTTAGTTTAACATCTATAGTGGTCAAATTAATGGAAACACTCTTAAAAAAACAGATAATTTCCCATCTAAAAATTAATGACCTGTTGGACCCAAAACAGCACGGCTCTACTGAGGGCAGATCATGTCAGACCAATCTTATTGATTTCTTTGACAATGTCACTAAAGTTTTAGATGAAGGTGGTGCTGTGGATATCGCCTATCTGGATTTTAGCAAAGCCTTTGACACTGTACCACATAAAGAGCTCATAGATAAGTTATTGAAGGTAGGACTCAATCCCTGGATAGTTCAGTGGATTTCCAGTTGGCTGAGGGATCGGTATCAGAGTGTTGTTGTAAATGGTGTGCAATCTGAACAAAGGCGAGTTACAAGTGGTGTGCCGCAAGGCTCTGCCCTGGGCCCCATTCTTTTTAATATATTTGTAACATAGGAGAAGGCTTGTTAGGAAAAGTTTGTCTGTTTGCTGATGATACAAAGGTTAGTAATAGGGTGGATATTCCTGGAGGTGTCTGCAACATGGAAAATGATTTAGCTTTACTGGATAGATGGTCAAAACTGTGGAAACTAGAGTTTAATGTCTCTAAATGTAAAATCATGCACTTGGGTAGAAGGAATCCCTGCTCCGAGTACCGTATGGGCAGCACTGTGTTAGCCAGGACCTCGGAGGAGAGAGATTTAGGGGTACTGATTACTGATAGCTGCAAGATGAGTGGACAGTGTAGCCAGGCAGTGGGAAAAGCAAGCAGGATGCTCGGCTGCATAGCTCGAGGCATCACCAGTAGGAAGAGGGAGGTTGTGATGCCGCTGTATAGAGCCCTGGTAAGGCCACGGCTAGAATACTGTGTGCAGTTCTGGAGACCTTACCTGCAAAAAGACATTATTCAAATAGAATGTGTCCAAAGGCGGGCAACGAAAATGGTGGAAGGACTTAAACTTAAAACTTATCAGGAGAGACTTAAAGAACCTAATTTGTACAGTCTGGAGGAAAGAAGGGAGAGGGGGACATGATTGAGACCTTTAAATATGTGAAAGGATTGAATAAGGTTCAGGAGGGAAGTGTTTTTAAGAAGAAACTTAATGACAGAACAATGGGGGCACAACCTGAAGCTAGTCGGGGGGAAGATCAGGAGCAATGTTAGAAAATATTATTTTACAGAAAGAGTAGTAGATGCTTGGAACAAACTTCCAGCAGAGATAGTTGAAAAATCAACAGTCACTGAATTTAAGCATGCCTGGGATAAGCACACATCTATCCTAAGATAAAGAGTACATACAGTATACACATAAGAGCAGACTAGGTGGAGCGTAAGCTCTTCTTCTGCCGTCAACCTTCTATGTTTCTTTGATGTCCACAGACGTCATGAAATCCCCTGGGAGCAGGGAACTGATGGCAGAGCGCAGAGTTTCCATGCGAAAGCGCCTGCACCTGACAAATTTGTTGAGGATCTTCAAGTCCAGGATTGGCCTGACTGACCCATCTTTTTTGGGCACTGTGAAGAGGTTGGAATAGAAGCCCTTGCCCTTTTCTCTTAAAGGGACCCCCAGCTCCAGAAGGCTTTGCACTAGATCCTGAGCTGACACAGGGTTCTGAGGAATCCGGGATCTGATGAACCTTGGGGGGGGGGGGGGGGGGGGCAGACAGAAAACTCTATCTTGTAACCAGAGGACACTACCTCCTGAATCCACCGGTCTGAGACATGAAGCCTCAAGATGTGAGCAAAGTGCTGAAGCCGTCCCCCCACCTGGATGGGTGAGGGCGCCCCATCATGCCTGAGGGGGCTTGGGAGAGGACTTAAGCTTGGAGCCCCAGGAGGAGCCAGGGCATCCCCATCCTCTGCCCCTACCCCAAAAGTCTCGTCAGGCCCCAGTAAAGGAAACCCCCCTCCCTTGTCTAGCACCACGGTAGGGGGAGAAAAAGGAGCCCTGACCCCGAAAGGGCCGAGACTGCCGCCTGCGCTGGGGTAACCTACCTCCTATAGCAAATAGGTGCAGGCGGTCCCCAAACAGGAGTAGTCCTTTTAAGGTGAAAACCAGTGATGGCCTTCTTGGCAGCGTTGTCAGCAGCCCACTGGCGCAGCCAAACCGAGCGGTGTATAGCCACCACAAAGGCAGAGGTTCTGCCACACATTCTAATGGTGTCATCCAAGGCAGAGAGGACATAATTCACAAAAACATCACAACAAGAGAGTACATTAAACTCCTCACAAGACACATCATCAGGGGCACCATCAAGGATACTTCTAAGCAGGGTCCTAATAGCCACAGCCGTAATGGCAGAGGCACAGACCGGGTGCAGCGCCGTCCCCACACATGCAAAGGCATGGGACTCCAGCTGGTCAATGTGCCGGGCTTCAGCAACCCGCAGTGTAGTAGAGTCAGGGGAGTGCATGACAAAGGTGTTAGATAACCCTAGGACCAGGGCATCCACTTCGGGAGGGGATGACCAACACTTCACCACATCAGCAGGAAAGGGATACTTCCTATCCCAACTCTTAGGTACACCGGGAAGTCTACTGGGACGCTCCCATTCCTTGAGCACAAGGTTATTGAAATGTGCTTGTTCAGGAAATTCCAAGCGTGACTTAGCAGTATGAAAATGTTCCTCCCTTTGCCTGGGGGCCGCAACAGAGGGAGAGATAGACAGAACCTCAAAAATCTGGGCCAGCAATCTATCAGTATGATCCAGGGCCCAGGGGTCAGAGCCAGAATCGTCATGACCCCTGGGCCTCTCATCAGATGACCCTGAGTCGGAGAATAGCTCCCCTTCCTCCAAAGTTGCAAAAACTCATCAGCTTCCATAGGGAAAAGAGTGACATCAGGCGTTAAGTGCCACTTTTTTGCAGAGGCCTTACGCGCTAAGGTATTAGCAATTAACTTCTCAACACTAGCCAGTCTAGAAGACACATCAGGCTGAGAATCCCCACTTGTATGCAACTCAGAGGGAGTGAGATTTAAGCTTGGGGGAGTAGGTGAGGCGAAACGAATCGCAGACTCAGCCACTGGAAGGCCGGATTGCAGTGCAAGCACCTGTTTGGCACAGGGTACACAGACCCGCGTCTTGTCAGCGTCAACATGGGACTCCCCACGAGCTACACACAGCCGGGCTTGTCCCGAAGGAACCCCGGTCACATTATCCAGAGACGCCTCCATATGGCGATTATAGTGGCACAATAGGCCGATAGGGATTAACGCTATACAGCAACCCCAATAACCCGCTAGGGAAGTGGGAGTAATTAACACTAGGCCTCACAAGGGAGTAGGGCCAGGAGAAGCCAAAGGGGTTCGCCCGTCTGAGACATAATCAAAGGGGAGCCGTAAGTATACAATAATTAACAGCGGAAATAAAGCCGCACGCGAGGGCACCCACGGGCCGCGGTAGGTAGAAGCCAGTCACGCAGCAGCCGGAACCAAGCAAAAAAATGGCGGTATACCTCGAGGGGTGGGCCCGCATGAGCAATGGCGCGGAATGCGCCAAAGACAGGCCCTGCCCCCCCGAGGTCCCTGGGTGTTTGAGGGGCCGGGAAAAGCCTATTTTCCATGTCTCTGCAGTCCAGCGCCATCTAGTGGAGTAGTACCCGAGTGTAAGTATTCTATCTGGAGCAGGACGTACTGTATACTAAGAATAAATTAGCTATTCTTCTACATATAAACAGATAAAACAGAAATCCTAACATGCCTCAAAGCATTTGCAGGCTGTTGAAAATAAAATACCCCTGAAGACCTGACCAGGTGAAGGCACCCACCTATAAGTGGGTCAAAAGTGAAAATGAAATTTAGGTTTGCTAAGCATTGTTTCAACGCGGCATCTAGATTAGGGAACCCTTCACATAGCCCAATCCATATATCCACCTATATCCAGTATTCCACACTGATCAAAATGCACCCCCGGCATCTTCTGATGGGGAAAACAAAGTGGAGTGGCAGAACACTGCCAATTCACAGAAATAGGCAAGGGGGCATGGGGGGGGGTTCCTTGGGATGCCCCAGGAATGAAACCTATGTGGCCAAATATCTATTTAGGCATTTGGTGTGGTATAACTGGAGGAAGAAACACATGTAGAATACATTAATGCTAAATCCTTTCAGATCTGCCATTCTGCTAGCTGAGGCTAGCTAGGGGAGAGTGTCTGAGAAAAGTTACAGAACTTATAGAAAGCCTGAAGATAAAACCACAGTGCTGGTTCAGAAGTCCGGAAGGAAAAGTGATTATTGCAGCATGTGCTTAAGCCCACAGGCAAGGCTAGAAAGATTTCGTCCTAAACATAAAAATTGATTTCACAACAAATTTACATCAACAGATGGCAAATTCTTACCTGTTGAGACTCTTGTAACAAAAATTTTAGCTCCATTCTAACAGAAGCCAAACCGCCGCCTTGGGCACCATGTAAACTACAGTAGCTTAGGAACACCCTAAGAAGAGCTTGGTTCTTTTGAAGCCACCACTTCCTCCTTTCAGCGTGCTCCCGCTTAGCTTGTAATCTGCGCCGTTCTATTTGGTGCCGTTCATAGGATCCAATATCCATTTTTTCACTAACTTCTTGACCATCTGATATATCTTCAGGAGTTTCAATGGTGAAGTCCTTGCCATCATCTTCATGGTTGAATATTCTATGCATTGCAGCTATTTCCCTCTCCAACCAGTTATATAGCTGAAACCTAAGTTTTCCACCATCAACTTCATGTCCTGTAGCCAGTGTTCTAAGCTCGGTCATAAGAATTTTAAGACATGCTCGGAATTTTAACTGTTCAGCAATTACATCCACATCATTTTCAGGTAATTTGGAGTTGTCTGCAATTGGTGTTTCTGAATCATTTGGGCTTAGGTTTTTTTGGTCTATGTTTAAATTATTGAGAGCCAAACCATCTCCCACAAAATCTTCTTCATCACTGCCTTTATTATCTCCCCAGTCTAACTGTAAAGGCACATCCTCAATTTTTACAAGTGGGGCACCCCAATCGAAATCTGCCTCAAATTTTGATGGCTTTGTTGCTGGTAAAGCTGGAGTGAACCATCCAACATCATTTGCTTCATCCAAAATTTTGGCTTTGACTAGAGGTGTTAAACTATCTTGTCCGACAGGCCCCACACCTAACAGATCTTCACTGATGCCCATTGTATTGCTTAGTTTTGGAATCTTAGAAAGCACCTCTAAGGCAAGCACAGGACAGCCTACTTTGAAATGAGCATTTGCAGTGGTAAAAAATAATTTCCTTTCAATAAGATTGATTTCATCTACATAAGGTTTATCGGTCTTCAAGCCAACAGTTCCAAGTGTAGCCTCTGGAGTGCTAAAATGCAGTCGAATTAGTAGGGGATGAGTGCGAAGGTAATTGTAAAAACTGAACACCACTGGATTGCATGATTTGATGAGAACTAAGAAAAAAAATGTAAACACAAAAATCAGTTCAAAATCAAAAATTACAATAAAAAAAACTTCTGTATGTAAACATCATGATGGGCCAAAACAGACACCAGTTTGGTTTGGGCTATTGAGGTTTCTTATAAACCCAAGGCCAAACATATTAAAGTATAGAGTAATATAATGGCATATTTTCACTGGTTCACTGCCCCTCAACCCTTTTTCTGGTATAGGGACCTCATACTGGTTCACAAAAAGTTAAAGTAGTAACAGTATAAAAGTTTAAAGGGCTGGAAGACTGGCAAACCACCAACCAGCAAGTGATAGGTGGCTTGCCAATAACCCCCTGTCCAATTATTTGCTCTCACCCCTAGGAACTGGGGATATGGAACAGCCTGGTATTTGCATGGGCATGGGCCTATACCAATGGGCATAGGGGCTTGTGTATCATCAGGGCCGGATGGATTGGCCACTGAGTTGGGGGCACAAATGAAAATATATCAAAAGTGATCCAACGATTTGACCTGAATATTGCTGCTTATCAGGTCTGAGTGAACCAAATGGGTGGAATTTAACACTGCCTTTAATCCAAAGTTCATCATTATGTACACATAGTAATAGTATAATAGAGAAATAATAATATTTGCCTGGATCAAGGGATTATTTTTTAACGCTTATGAATAAATTAAAGTAAATATCCCACAGACAATTGGTCCATTTCCTGCAATGAGAACCAACAAGTCTCCACATTGTCCCAAAGCCTGGCACACGTTACATTGCAGTTAATGAGCATGGCGCATGTCAGTGTCACTGTGGCTAACCTTGCAATCTGTTAAGTTTCTCACTAGGGTAATCGTACCAATCAGCAGCAGAGGCAAATAGAGTGTACCCTTTAGTTTTTTTATTTTGCTGGTTCCTTACTTGTTTTTTTCTTTTAACATGGCAGGAAACAAATCTAACAGAAAATGTTACCCTGGCAAAATAAAACTTATGAAAACCAAGCAAACAAAACAACATTCATTGCTAAATAAGAATTGAGGTCCGGCACTAGTCGATAAACCTAAAACAGAGTCGCCTTTAAAATTCCTGTCCAAGCGTATGCTAACTTCATCCCACCATATCCTTCTTGGGAATAGTGTAAAATGAGACATCAAGATCTGTGATTATATGTGAATACATATCTGAATACCTTATGCATTCTAAGCAAAGACACTTTACTTTGTTTAAATTTTTATGTTGTTGCTGAGCTGGGAATGGCATGTCATGCACAGCTTTAAAGTGGACTGAAACAAAGCTGGAACGGCCCAGGAATGTATAAGATTCCCAGGCTGATCCGTTCCCTCCCCCCAGGGCATCCAACATCAGGATGCCCCACTGTGTTAAACCCCCCAGGTCGCCCGCTACACTTACCTTAATTCCTGGTCCAACGATGCATGCGCCACATCCCCGCTATCCCACTAGCAGGGCACATGCCCGCGCCGGCCATTTGTGAATGCCCGGTGCGGGCACACTTCCTGTTAGAGGGAAGCGTGTGATGCAGCCACCAGCGCGCTCTGAGCCGCTGTGCTAAGACGTCGGTTTAGAAGTCCATAGCTCAGCGGCTCCGAGCATGCTGATTGGAAGAGCGGGCGCGCATGCGCCGTAGGACCAGGGTGAGGCGAGTTGATGTTGGAGATCTGGGGGGTTTCACATATTGGGGCACCCCCGGGGGTAAGGACCAAAACCCAGGATAGTCAAAATCCTGGGTTTTGGTCCACTTTAAGGATCTTGAGCATGATCTGCAGTGGTCAGAGTCTGTGGGACCACTGTGGCTTGCCATGCTCACTCATGCTAAGAGCACCAAGGAACAGAGTAGCTGTTAGACCACTTATTGGTTATTATGTGGTCCTGGAGGAATAAAGGAAAAGGAAGGCAAACTTTAATGATGTCCTGCTACAGATTCTACCAGTCCTTGCAGGTAATGGCGTATAGGTCCAGAAATAATTAGTTCAGAAAAACGATCTTACCTTAAAGGCGAGAACTGCCCGGGCTTGCTGCTGGATAAAGCCAGAAGTAGGGGTTGCTGAGTCCACTTACATTTCCTCGGACCCATGCTGTGGCTAGAGCAGCCAACTCAATGTGGCTATGCATGTGTTCATTTGTTCATTCTAACTGGTCTTCCCTGTACAGTTTTTGTAGCTTAGTGCTATGACCATGTACAGTGTTATTGCCGGGGTTCCTCCAAACATGGACATGAAGTAATGCAAGTACACTTCACACAGCAACAATGACAGATCTCCTTCAATAATGTACCACATTGCTACTTGTGTTATGTCGGATTCATCTTTGCTTAGCTTTCTCAGATTAATGATTGCCTGCTTTACTGCCATTGGCAGCTTTCTGCACCCCATATTGAGAACATAAAGTGGCTCCTGAAAGCAAATATTGGGATTACTTGCAGACCTTTTACCTTGTTGGTAAATTAAAGAGGAACGACCACCTCACTTAAGTCTAGAAAACTCTAGGGCCAATTGTGTATCTTTTCGGGACATTTGGGGATCGACACGCTATACTCTACTGGTCACCGATACTACATCACATCCACCACCAGCGGCTGTTTTCCCAGTTTACCTTTATCTGGGCAAGCCACACAGCTAGAGGGGAGGGTGAATGCGGCCAACGGTTAAGACTCACATTCAACTATTTTAGCTTTCAAAGCGCCAAAGAAAATCTGAATGGTACACTAGCTGCTAATTGGCAAAAAGCACCTACCCCACAAGATTTTGGGCAATCTGGGGCGATACACGGGGAATCCCAATTTCGGAGGCAAGAGGAACAAAACCCAAATCTTGGGTTTTGTTCTGTAAACTATTACTTTAGGTTTCCAAACATAGTAAGTGCCGTAATTCCTAAACTATCCTCCTTAATGTTAGGTAAATGCCCATAAATTAAAGTGGACCTAAACCATTCTCACAGCTTCAACAGGGGGTCCTGGTCTACTAAACTAACTTATCCCCTAAGACCATCAGTAAGCAATGTATTAAAAAGATACTTGCATCCAATAAATAACAGAAGAGAGCTGCTTGTGGACCTGGGCTCTATGTGACACAGTTGCCAGGGAGGGTTATGGCTTACAGCAGCACAACACCAATAAAGCGAACTTCAGCACCCCGCCCACACATTGCAATTTTACATCGCCGACAGGCTGATTTCAAGCATGCCACCTGACTTGGCCTGTCTGCTGGCCAAAACCTCCTGTTTCCTTGTAGTCTGGGAGCACGACACAGCTACAAGGAACCTGAGAGTGCAGTGGCAAGTTTAGCGGCGACCCTGGGGATTTCACATAGCAGGGCATCCTGATTTCCAATGCCTTGGGGACTGGGAGACTGCATGTTCAGCACCTACAAAACATTTACAATTTTCAAATAGGTTTATCCCTGACTCTATATATGCATATAAAGTATATCTACCAGAGTTTTCATCATCATCTTTGGGTGTTTGTTCCAACAAAGTGTCCAGGGCCTTAGTGTAATCTTTAATGATCCAATAAGCAATGCTCCTTAGGAAGGGATCAGGGTGCAGCTTTGTGCAGCAAAAGCCAGTTCCATCATTTTGACACCCAAGAACTCTTTCATATAGGAGAGATTCATATGTAGAAGAAGAATCAAACTCTGACTCGTATAAGCGAGCAATCACTAATGCTAGCTGAAGGTCTTCCATTTTTTCAAGACATACCTAAAAGAAAAGAAAATGCCTTTAGGCTTTTCTTTATGTAAAAACTATTTAGCCACCTGTAACACAACAGTGTTATACCTCAATAGCATCTTTTAGAGAACCAGCTAGTAAAAAGAAAGCTGCAGACTGTTCAAAGCGCTGTTTGCCAAGTAACGAAAAGGCATTCTTTAGAGCCGCTTTCCTCCAGCGATCCTCCTTAAAATTATGGCTAAAAAACTGGGTCATTTTCTCATCATGTTGCGACCTGAAATAAAAAAATTAAACACATTAAGGCAAAAAGAAAGTTTTAAAGTACTAACAATTAAACCGATTTCCCATTTAGGGACATATATAGAGTATGGACCTGTGTGGCATGCTGCAAATGAGGGCCTTAAGTAATAACTGTGTCATGTCATGTCATACAGGAACAGGGCCAACAGCAGGGTAAGAGAACCAGGATTGGTGTACTGGGCCTTGAGCCCGAGTCTCTTCAGAGGAGGCCCGGGCTCAGACTACCCAGACGGTGGCCCTGTATGTACGTCCTAATCAAGGCCATGGCGGCAGGACCAGTCAATGCCAGTCAGCGCAACAGGGCTGTTAATTTTTTTAAATGTGTGCATACTCAGTGTGCGCTGGTCAGTAGGGGGCATATCGCTTATGTCTCCGTGGTGCCCTGTCCACAGCCACAGGGCTGTGGTATAAGAGCCAGGGTCCATTTTGGCTAGGTCAAATAAAAATACAATTCTGTGAAACTCACCTGTAGAATTGTTTTTGTATACATCCAGTCCAGACCATCCCAATATCTCACGACTGGGTGTTCGCCCCTAGGGGGCGCTTGACTGCAAGATCAAAGATGTAGCTCCTCCCAGCCCCCTATAAAGGCAGCTGTCCCTCTATCATTCCCCAGTGGTTTAAAAGTAGTATTCAACAAAACGAGGGCAGGCCGGAAGGCCTAAGAAACCATGTCACATAGCTTCACTTTGTACTCTCTCTAAGCAAACAACTAGAAAAAACATCCTATGAACAAAAATGGTTGATCACCATAACAAGCATACAGGACATATTGAACTCAAGGGTGGGGTGGGACGGCCTGGACTGGATGTATACAAAAACAATTCTACAGGTGAGTTTCACAGAATTGTATTTTTCCCTACATCCAGTCCAGGCCGTCCCAATATCTCACGATTGGGACATCCAAAAGCAGTGTCCATATGGGCGGGATCCCCAGCGTGGAACAGCATGTAGTTCATTTCACTACCACCTGAAGCACCTTTCGGCCAAAAACAGCGTCAGCTGAGGCCCTGACATCCACCCTGTAAAACTTTGTAAAAGTATGAACAGAAGACCAAGTTGCGGCCTTACAAACTTGTTCCACTGATGCCTGGTGCTGAAAAGCCCAAGAGGCACCAATAGCTCTGGTAAAATGAGCTGTAATCTGAAAAGGGTGTTCCTTCCCCCTGGCAGAATATGCTTGTATCACCGCCTGTCTGATCCACTTACTGAGAGTGGACCCTCTGTTAGGACAAATGCAAATCCGATTTCCTGAAGGATTCAGTCACAGCCAGGTAATACTTTATGGCTCTGACCACATCCAAGGCATGGAGGGTCCGTTCTTTGGAATTAGCCGGTGCTGGACACAAGGAAGGTAAGACAACTTCATCATTTAGGTGAAGGGGAGAAACGACCTTAGGTAAGAAATCAGGTTTGAAGCAAAAAACCACCTTATCCCTGTGCAATTCAAAGTAGGGTGGTTTCATACAAAGCGCGGCCAGCTCAGATACACAACGCACCGAGGTGATCGCTACCAGAAAGACCACTTTGAGAGTCAATATAGACAATGCAGCATCGCTCAATGGCTCGAAAGGAGGAACCTGGAGAGCAGATAGTACTAAATTCAAGTCCCACACCGGTAATACTGACTTACGTGGTGGTTGGTCATGGGTAACTCCCTGGAAAAAAGTCTTGATCAACCTATGGTTGGCAATGGATCTCTGGAAAAAGATGGCTAAAGCCGAGACCTGACCCTTGAGGGTGCTCAGCTGGAGACCCAAATCTAATCCGTGTTGTAAGAACTCCAGAATCCTAGAAATAGAAAATTTTCGACAAGGAAAGGTTCTTGGCCTCGCACCAAATGATATAGGCCCGCCAAACTCTGTAGTATATCATGGAAGAAGATTTATTCCGTGCCTGAATCATAGTATGCACGACCGTGGGCGATAACCCCTTCTCCGTCAGGATTGAGGTTTAAATAGCCAAGCCGTCAAAGCCAGCGCCCGTAAATTGGGGTGCAGCAGCGACCCCTGTGTGAGAAGCCCCGGGTCGTCGGGCATGATGTAGTGATCTATTGACATCTGCAAACAAACTCCTTCTCAGCCAGCGAGGAACCACCAGGATGGTTGGTACCCCTTCCTGGGCTATCTTGCGCAGCACTCTGCCCAGGAGCTGAAACGGAGCGAATGCATACAGAAACTTGAACTCCGTCCAAGGAATCGCCAGAGCGTCTGTTGTAATGGCCAGAGGATCTCTTGAGAGGGAGACGAACCTTGGAAGCTTGTGATTGTGTTTGGACGCAAACAGATCCATGTCTGGCTGGCCCCAGCGGAGACACAGAGCCTGAAAAGTCTTGCTGCTGAGGGACCATTTCCCCAGGTGCAGGAAACTCCTGCTCAGGGAGTCTGCCTCCAGGTTCTCCACCCCGGGGATCTAGACCGCCGAGATGCAGGGAACATTCTCCTCTGCCCAAGTCAGAATCTGTGTTACCTCCTTGAGGGATTTCTTGCTCCGAGTCCTGCCTTGGTGGTTGATGTAGGCTACAGCAGTCTGATTGTCCGAGCGAACCTGTATCGCACGGCCTCTTAAATGGGGAGTCAAGGATAGAAGCACCAAACGGATTGCTCTCAGCTGCAAGAGATTTATGGGTAAACGGTTCTCTTGTGGACCCCACTGACCCTGGATCTTCTGGGTCTGCCAAACGCCTCCCCAGCCTGTCAGACTGGCATCCGTGGTAACTATCTCCCATTAGGGAGTCAGAAAGGACTTGCCCGCCAGCAGGTTCCGGGAGTCTAACTACCACAAGAGGGACTGCCTGCCCAGGGGTGACAGCGAAAAGGTTCAATTGTGGAGGTCTCATGTGAATCGGGCGAAGGGTACTGCCTTGAAGCATGACACCATTAGGCCCACCAATCTCATCCCCAGACGTACCAACGGCTGCTGACAAGACAGCAAGGCCTGCATCTGCGTCTGGAGACCCAAAACCTTCTGCTGTGGCAATAAAACCTTGACCTGAGTGGTGTCTATCGTCATTCCCAGAAAGGATCTCACTGTTGAGGAAGTGATAAAGGACTTGGGGTAATTGATTACCCAGCCGAAGGCCTCCAGGGTTGACAACACCGTCCGAGTATCGCTCTCGGCTTGCTGAAGGGACCGTGCTGAAATCAGTAAATCGTCCAGATAGGGTAACACACGGATACCCTGACTCCTCAGAATAGCCACGATGCCCGCCAGCACCTTGGTGAACACACGGGGGGCTGAGGATATCGAGGCGATCTCACCGCCGACCGCAAAGATTTCCATGTGGAAATGTCTGACACTTACAGACCTGTTGAGACCCTTCAGGTCCAGGATTGGCATTAGCGTTTCGCCCTTGGGAACTGTGAACAGATTGGAATAGAATCCCCAACCCTGTTCCTGCAGGGGTACAAGGCAAATCACACTTATTAGCAGGAGGTGTTGAACAGCCGTTCTTAAAGTTCGAGCCTTTAGCGGGCTTCTGGGTATCCTTGAACGGAGGAATTTTGTGGGCGGCCTGGCTGCCAGCTCTATCTTGTAGTCGGAGGACACTACCTCCTGAATCCACCGATCCGAGACGTGACGTCTCCAGATCTGAGCAAACAGCAGAAGCCATCCCCCCCACCGAAATGGGTGAGGACGCCCCCTCATGCCTGAGAGGGCTTGGCAGGGGGTTTGGACGCGGGACCTACCTCTGCCCCAGGTATCTCTGCGGGCACTGGGAAATGAAGAACCTCTTCCTCCTCGAAAGGAACGATAGGAAGAGGGGTTCCGAAAGGACCGAGCAGGCTTCCTTCTCTAAGGGAGTCTACCATCCTTGACCAGAAGGTCCAGGCGCTCCCCAAACAGCCGGCTTCCCACAAAAGGTAGACTTGTGGGGGACTTCTTGGCAGCCGCATCAGCCGACCACTGCTTCAGCCAAAACGAACGGCGCAGAGCAACAAGCAAGGCCGAAATCCTGGCACCAAGCCTGACCACATCATCCATGGCAGTAACAACAAAGCCAATGAAATCCAAGCAAGCCATGAGTTCCTTATACTCCTCAGCCCGCTTGGGAGCCTTAGCTCTAGCCACAAGGTGTCTCATCTTTCTCCTGTTGGCTAATGAGACGATTGCCGAGGCACACGCAGGCCGAAAAAGGGCACCAGTGAAGGTGAACACATGGTAGACCAGCTGATCCATGCGCTTGTCTGCAGGGTCACGTAAGGAAGCATTGTCAGGCGATGACATAACAGTAGTGTTGGACAAGCCTGACACGGGAGGATCCACCTCGGGAGGGTGACACCATAACCGAACCAACTCATTAGGGAAGGGGTACCGCCTATCCAGGCCCTTAGGGACCGACGGTAACTTGTTGGGCCTTTCCCATTCCTTAAGGATCATGTTAGAAAAGTAAGGCTGCTCCGGGAAGACCCGTCTTTGCCTCTCAGGCCTAAATAAATCACCCTGCTTTCTCTTAGCCGCTCTGGGAGGAACAATGTGTAGGGTATCAAACACGGAGGAGAGCAAATTCTTTGTATCATCAGGGAGACAAGAATCCTCACTCGAGGAGGAACCAGAGATACTGTCATCACCAGCGGCATATTCCACCGTTAAGCGTGAATCATCTGGCAACTCACCTTCCTCCGCAGAATCCAAGCAATCAAACAGATCATCATCGTAAATCCGCTCCAGATGCCGCTTCTTACTCGAGGCATTCTTAGGGGCTGTCAACGAGATCTGTCTCTCGAGACTGGCCAGCCTATGCACAAAATCAGTATGAGACCCCTTGCTGGCTCCTCCTTCACTAGGGGCTGAATGCAGCAGCGGAGGGTGCGGAGAGGCCAATGGTAATACAAGGCTAGGGTCAGGGACGACCGCCCGCTCATGGTCCAAAATAATGCCTCTGGCGCAAGTGGTACAAACAGTGCTGAATCCACCCAGAGGATTCCTTCTGCACAAGGGGCAGAGCCTGTCCTGCCCAAATGGGGCCCCCAGCTCACTATCCCCTGAAGCCTCCATTATGGTGATTAAGAATAGTAAAATTCAATAAGGCTACAAGACTCTACTGGCCTAAGCCTATAAACGATCCCTCTTATTAAAAAGGGGGACCGTGAGGAACCACAACCCTCAACCTTAGCCCACGATCTACCAAAAGAGAGAGAGAAACCCTGGTCAGCCTTAGCATAAATACAAATGGCAGAAAGCAAAGCATCAAAAATACCATTTTGTGAGTACTCACCTGAAAAATGGATATTGTTGGTGTGCCACACACCCCGCTTCACCTTTAATATTCTTCACATATTGGGTTAACTCACCGCCAGGTGACGCTGTGCAGAGAGGAAGTCTTGTAACGAGCCCCCTTCCGGCCTATATATACCTGGTACCTCCCATTTATCACCAGTATATTAAAAAGCAGAAAGACAAGGTACCAGTAAATTAACGGTAACCTCAAAATAAATCAATATAAATAAAAGCTTCACCATATAAAGGATTCGGAATACCGAAAAGGGTGGGAGTGAAGCGGGGTGTGTGGCACACCAACAATATCCATTTTTCAGGTGAGTACTCACAAAATGGTATTATTCTTGGTGTGCCACACACCCCGCTTCACCTTTAATATTCTTCACATATTGGGACATCCAAAAGCAGTGTCCACAAGGGATGGGCAACTCAAGGCCAGGTGAAGCATAACTTAAATGACTGCAGTCTGCAGAACTTTGCGGCCAAAAACAGCATCCGCTGAGGCTCGCACATCAACCTTGCAAAGCTTAGAAAAAGTATGAACAGAAGACCAAGTGGCGGCCTTACAAACTTGTTCAACAGAAGCTTGGTGCTGAAAAGCCCAAGACGCCCCAATGGCGCGAGTAGAATGAGCAGTGATACGAAAAGGGGGAACTTTCCCCTTAGCAGAATAGGCCACAGTAACGGCCTGACGTATCCACTTGCTAATGGCAGATTTGGCTGGTGCCAAACCCTTCTTAGGCCCATAGGGCACAACAAAAAAGGAATCCGTCTTACGAAAAGGAGACGTGATAATCAAGTAGTACTTAACACAGCGTACTACATCCAAACAATGCAAAACCCTCTCTTTGTCATTCTTAGGATTAGGACACAAGGAGGGAAGAACAATATCTTGGTTCAAATGAAAAGCAGAAACAACCTTAGGAAGAAAGTCTGGCTTGAACCGAAAGACCACTTTATCCTGATGCCTCTCAAAGTAAGGCGCCTGGATAGACAAGGCCGCCAATTCCGAGACACGCCGGACCGAAGTGATCGCTACCAAGAAGACAATCTTCTGAGTCAGGGTAGACAAAGCAATATCTTGCAAAGGCTCAAAAGGAGGAGCCTGAAGAGCAGAAAGAACCAAATTCAAATCCCAAACCGGGAGTAATGGTTTCCTGGGAGGCCGCACATGCGTAACCCCCTGGAAAAAAGTTTTAACCAAAGGCTGAAGCGCAACACGCTTCTGAAAAAAGATAGATGAGGCAGAAACTTGCCCTTTCAACGTACTTAGCTGAAGACCAGAGTCCAGCCCAGATTGTAAAAACTCCAGAATCCTGGAGACCGAAAAGACCCTACAAGGAAAAGATCTCATCTCACACCAAGTGATGTAGGCTTTCCAAGTCCTATAGTAGATGATCGAAGAAGAGCTCTTCCGGGCACTGATCAGAGTCTTGACAACTGAGTCAGAAAGACCCTCCTCCTTCAAGATGGAGGTTTCAGCAGCCAGGCCGTCAAACCCAGCGATGGTAAATTGGGGTAACACAACCGACCCTGAGTGAGCAGATCGGGCTGAAGAGGCAGGGCGAACTGGTCCACTGCCAGCCGAACGATGTCTGCGAACCACACTCGCCTTGGCCACCTTGGGGCCACGAGAACAGCAGACACCTTTTCCAAAGCCAACTTCCGAAGCACCCTGCCCAGCATGGGTATCGGAGGAAACAGGTATAGAAATCCCAGATCCCCCCAGCTCAGGGACATGGCGTCCACTGCCAGAGCCAGAGGATCCTGGGAGAGCGACACGAAGTTCGGGAGCCTGTGATTGTGACGAGAGGCAAACAGGTCCACCTCTGGTGTCCCCCATCGGAGACACAGTGAGTGAAACACCCGAGGATGGAGAGCCCATTCTCCCAGACGGGGAGAGCCCCTGCTCAACCGGTCCGCTTCCTGGTTCTCCACTCCTGGAATGTATACCGCTGAGAGACAAGGAACATGGGCCTCTGCCCAGGTCAGGATCAGGGACACCTCTCTGAGAGCAGACTGCGAGTCCCTCCCTGATGATTGATGTAAGCAACCGCTTGTAAGCAACCGCGTACCGATTGTCTGAACGCACCTGGACCGGAAGGCCCAGAACGTGCTGAGTCAGGAGAACAAGCACCCGACGGATGGCTCTCAGTTCCAGAACATTGATGGGTAAGTGGGCCTCTTGAGGACCCCACTGCCCCTGGAACTGCAGCTCCTTCCAAAATCCGCCCCAACCCGACAGGCTGGCGTCTGTGGTGACAATTTCCCAAAGGGGGGTCAGGAAAGACCTGCCCTTCACAAGATTGGTCGAGACCAACCACCACTGGAGGGACTGCCGGACCCGGGAGGACAACTGGAAGGGCTGATCCAGCGACCGAGGCTGCCGGTCCCAGGACGCCAACAGATAAAGCTGAAGCGTCCTCGTGTGAAATTGAGCAAAATGAACTGCCTCGAAAGAGGCGACCATCAACCCTACCAGCCTCATCCCCAGATGGATGGATGGCAGAGGATCGGAAAGTAGGACCCGAGCCAACTCCTGAATCAGATGAATTTTGGACTGGGGGAGAAACACTCTGTGTTGAAGAGAGTCCAACCGCATCTCCAGAAAGGACACCACCCTGGCCGGAGCGAGGGAGGACTTGGGGAAGTTGATCACCCAACCAAAGCTTTCCAGCGTGGAGACCACCAACCTGGTGTCTGTCTCCGATTGATTGAGCGACGGAGCCATGATGAGAAGGTCGTCCAAATAAGGTACGACACGAATGCCCCGAGATCTGAAAATGGCCATGACCCCTGCCAGCACCTTGGTGAACACTCTTGGAGCTGAGGTAAGGCCAAACGGAAGTGCCACGAATTGATAATGCTGATTTTCCATCACGAATCGAAGAAAACTTTGATGAGCGTAGCAGATGGGAACATGAAGATAAGCATCCTTGATGTCTATGGACGTCATGAAGTCCCCTTGCCGAAGGGAACCGACGGCCGTACGCAAGGTTTCCATGCGAAACTTCCGAACACGGATGAACCTGTTGAGTAATTTCAGGTCCAGGACGGGACGGACTGACCCGTCTTTCTTGGGGACTGCGAAAAGATTGGAATAAAACCCGAGGCCCATCTCTAAGCGCAGTACCGGCCGGATGACCGCCATCTCTAACAGATTCTTTACCGACGCCAGGAGCCCCTGTGCGGCCAAAGGATCGATGGGCACCCGAGACCGAAAGAACCGTGAAGGAGGGCGAGAGTCGAATTCCAGTTTGTAACCGGACGACACTACCTCCCGGATCCATCTGTCCGGAATCTCCTGGTCCCAAACCTGGGAGAAGTGTCGTAATCGTCCCCCCACCCACATGGGTGAGGGCAGACCCTCATTGCTGAGCGGGTTTACCAGCAGGCTTGGGCTTGGTGCCCCAGGACTGAGCGGGACGGCCACGGCCCCTCCCCCGAGTCCAACCTGCACCTCTGGTAGCGGGAAAGGAAGCCCCCCTACCCGCTCTGAATCCCCGAAATGAAGGCCTACCAGAACTTGCCCCCTTAAAGGGATGACGAGGCCTCTTGCGTTGTGGCATCTTACCACCCTTTGCGACTGAATCAATTTTCTCACCAAACAGACGCAAGCCCAAAAAGGGGAGAGCTGTGAGCACCTTTTTAGAAGCTGAGTCCGCTGACCACTGACGCAGCCATACTGACCGACGAATAGCCACCAGCATTGCAGCTGTCTTGCTACTCATAGCCAGCGCATCGTCCTGAGCGGATAGAACATAGGAAACAAAAGATTCACACTGCTTAAGCGCAGTAAACTCTTTACAAGTGGGATCGAGATCCCCATACAGCTCCTGAATTACAGACCTAACCGCCAATAGGAGAAGGGCCGAAGCACACACCGGGCGCATCGTTGACCCAGCATAAATAAAACCATGGCGAGCGTACTGGTCAATCCGACGATCCTCCCCATCTTTAGGGACAGTGGTCTCAGCAGACTGTACCATAGCCGTGCTGGAGAGCCCTAGCACAGGGGTATCGACGTCAGGAGGGACAGACCAAAGCTTCACCAATTCTGGCGGAAAAGGATAACGCTTTTCCCAACTGGAAGGGATTCCAGATAACCGCGTGGGATGTTCCCATTCCTTAAGGACCACCCTCTCAAAGTGGTGTTGTCTGGGAAAAACCCAACGCGGCTGAGGCTCTTTAAACAACTGGCCCTTTGGCAGGGTGACAGCCTCAGGCGGATCTAAATTCAGAATTTCAAACATCTGAGCCAGAATGGAGGGGGTGTCAAGAGAAACACCCGCCGACCAATCGCCAATAGCATCAGCCTCAAGCAGATCTGCAGGCTCATCTGACTCCAACAGGAATTCTCCCTCGTCCGGGGAGCCATCGGACCATTCCACAGGCTCACATACCTGTGAAGCCGAAGGTATCGGAGTCAGGTGCTTCCGTTTTGCAGTGGCTTTTGACCCTGCTTTAACGGGCACTATTTTCCGGAGGCTGGCCAATCGCGCCACCACCTCGGATTGCGAATCCCCACTCTTGACAGTGTCATGCGGGGTCCGGAACAGGGAGGGAGAGGTAGGAGATGATGGAAGATGCGACGGGCCAGCAGCCGAAGCGACGGACTGACGCGCAATACTCTGCCTTGCACAAGGAATGCATATAAAGACATCATCATCTGGGAGCGGAGTCCCACATCTTGCGCACCCCCTAGATGGCCCAGAAGAACCATTTCCGGTAATAACGGAAGCCTCCATATGGTGATTTATGGTATTCGCAATTCTTTTGGGATTTAAGGCATAAGCCGACCCGGGATGCCCCCTTGTTGTAAATGTCCCGGAATTTTTTTTCCTTTTTTTGGGAGGATTTAATTCAAAAAGAAGATCCCTTTAATAATCTATATATAAATATAGATTTTATATATATATATATATATATATATATATATATATATATATATATTTTTATGTCAATATATATATATATATATATATATATATATATAAATAAATGTCCCAATTTTCCTTTCCTTTTAAAAAAGAAAGACTAGCCAAGTAATATAGAGCCGGGAGGCCGCTTTAATCAGGGGTTCCCGGGATCTGTAGGGGAAGAAAAAACCAACAGTCAGATCCCCAAACATGTGGCAACATGCAAACATACTAATGCATGGCACCAAGGTGCCTTTAAATAAACAAAGGAAAAACCCCTGCCCTCAATCATGATGAATCCCCTTATAGATCTCTCCCCCCCATGTCTAAAAACACTATAAACAATATAGTTTTTAAAAAGACACTCAACGGCCCCACACAAGGTGGGGCCGCTTACCTGCAAGGAACCGAGGGCGGCCGCAACAATAGTATGGACGACGCAGCAGCCAGCAGCAGCAGCAAGAAGTAAACCAAACCATGTGTGGCAGCGAGCCCCCCCCATGTGACTTCCTTTAAGCCAGGAAGGAAGGAAGTGAGGCTGGGGCCGGTCAACACAAAGGCAGGAGGAGATCAACGGGGGAGGGAGGCTGCTATAGCAGAGGCTCAGGCAGCAAGCCAGCCTGCAATCAGCACAGCCAAGCCCCAGCTGCCCCCTAAAGCAGACCTAAATGCTGGCCAAGCCGGCCAGTACTTATCTGCAAGACCAAGGAACGTCCTTTTAAGAGGAAATGTAAGAGGAACAATCAGACCGAGTGCACACTTGCGGTGCAGTCTGCTAAGTGCATGAAAGTAAAACACACATGTTACAAAAAGTCATACAGTGAAATACACACTCACAATACACAACCCTCTAACCCCCCCCCCATAGTGAAGGGAGAAGGGACCGTAACGGGAGAGTAAGGGGCTAAGGGGACCCTCGGGACAGGGGCATCCCATTTCCGGATCACCATGCCGGATACCCGCATTGCCCCCAAAAGAGGGGGTCGAGTGGAGGAGATAAGCTCCTAGGCACCTATAGTGCCGTCTACCAATTGCCCAGTGAGCAGCCTAGGCTGGGAGGCTTCCAATCCACCATAAAGGTATAAACAATCAAAAACCGGGCAGAAATAGACCAAAAGGGGGTGCCGGGGTAAGACCCCGGCTACCTGTAAGCAGGAGACTTCAATCTTCTGTCTTGTCGTCAAGCAGAGAGAAAAATACTGGTGATAAATGGGAGGTACCAGGTATATATAGGCCGGAAGGGGGCTCGTTACAAGACTTCCTCTCTGCACAGCGTCACCTGGCGGTGAGTTACATAGTTACATAGTTAATACGGTTGAAAAAAGACATATGTCCATCAAGTTCAACCAAGGGTGTTGGGGTAGGGGGAAGTTATTTTTTATTTCATAGGGGAAGCCATTTATTTAATTTTTTGTCTTTTTTTTTTTTTTTTATTGATAACCACTAGTAGTAACTGTTAATGTTATTTTCTTCAAAATAAGCATCTAATCCTTTTTTGAAGCTGTCAGCGGTTGATGCTGTAACAAGCTTCTGTGGGAGGCTATTCCATAGATTTATAGTTCTTATGGTAAAAAACGATTGTCGCCTCCGGAGACTAAATTTCTTTTTTTCCAATCGAAGGCAGTGCCCCCTTGTCCTTAGAGAGGATTTTACGTGAAATAGTGTTCCCCCATGTTTTTTGTATGGTCCATTTATATATTTATACAAGTTAATCATGTCCCCCCGCAATCGCCTCCTCTCAAGACTAAACAGATTTAATTCTCGTAATCTTTCCTCATAACTAAGATCTTTCATTCCCTTTATTAGTTTGGTGGCTCTCCTTTGCACCTTTTCCAGAGTCAGGGTGTCCTTTCTATGAACGGGTGCCCAGAACTGGACGGCATACTCCAGGTGAGGGCGCACCAGTGCCTTGTAAAGAGGCAAAATTACATCTCTATCCCGTGATTCCATGCCTCTTTTAATGCACGATAGTATCTTGGTGGCCTTGGAAGCAGCTGCTTGGCATTGCATGCTGTTATTTAGTCTGTGATCTACTAGTACCCCCAGATCCTTCTCAACAAGTGACTCTCCCAGTTTTACTCCCCCGAGGACATATGTTGCCTTCGGGTTATTAGACCCCAAGTGCATGACTTTACATTTTTCCACATTGAACTTCATTTGCCAAGTGGATGCCCAGACACATATTGAGTTAACCCAATATGTGAAGAATATTAAAGGTGAAGCGGGGTGTGTGGCACACCAAGAATAGAGGGACTCACGACACCGACAGGAGGGATCACCGCAGCTTCCGCAGTGAGAAAGCCTGAACCTGATTCCCAGCAGCAGCAGAGCAGCAAAGAAGCGCCTCAGGCCCAGGCGACTTCTGGAAGGATCCTTGGGGGTGGGGGCGGCACCGGGGCGACGTCAGCAGTGCCTGTAGCGAGGGCCGCCGCATGTACGAGCGTGCCCACGCGTCCCCCCCCCCCCCCGTCTCTCACACAGCGATGCGGCAGAGGCCCGCGGGGCGCGACAGCCGAGAGGCGGGCGTCCCAGGCGCCCGACGCAGGTGCCTGGGACGCAGGGAGGTGAGTAGGTAGCCAGAGAGCGCTCCTCACTGCAATCAGTGAGGAGCACCAGTAAAATCACACCAAACAGCAGTGAATACACAGATAATGAAGATTGTGGGCAGGGAGGGACACATACAAAAAATATATACATAGTGGTTCCCCCTCAGGCTCACCATAAGCCTGTGGCCGGCTACCTTTTAGCATAAGGTCTGCGGCCCAGAGCATGAGCTCTGCCGAACGTCATAGACCCCGGCATTCACCCTACCGTCACAGATCCCGTAGCAGCCAAGAACTGGGAGGCAGGAATGGGTCAGAAGGGATCCATGGAAATAGAGTCACCCAAACGTGAGATATTGGGACAGCCTGGACTGGATGTAGGGAAAATACATATGATAGATATAATATATAAATCATTATTTTTACTATCTGGTTAGTGAT
This sequence comes from Gastrophryne carolinensis, assembly GCA_027917425.1. Taxonomy (NCBI): domain Eukaryota; kingdom Metazoa; phylum Chordata; class Amphibia; order Anura; family Microhylidae; genus Gastrophryne; species Gastrophryne carolinensis. The sequence continues at coordinate 302,137,616 of CM051238.1, forward strand.
TGAGAGGAAATCAGAGGCGCACTCTACGCTGTCATGTTTTTCAATCATTGGTGGCTCAGCGGCCTTAGCCTGAACTCCCCACACCCCGGATTTCTCTATTGAGGAGTGTAGCTTAACATCTCAGGGGCACCTTTCTATAGGTAGCCTCAGGCAGCAGAGAGACTAGGTTCACCCCTGATCCAAGGCCCTTAGTTACAATGCCTGAAACTTACAGGAATGTAAAGGGATTGTCCAGGCGGAAAAAAAAAAAATACAATTCTGTGAAACTCACCTGTAGAATTGTTTTTGAATATATCCAGTCCAGGTCCGGGTAATCCACCGCTAGGTGGCGCCTGACTGCAGGATCAAAAGCTGTAGCTCCTCCCGGCCCCCTATAAAAGCAGGTGTATCAGATCATTCCCCAGTGGTTAAACAGCAGTAAGAAAAAGAGACAAGCCGGGAGTCCAAACAACTATGTTATTTTCACATAGCTTCAGCATGTACTCTCTCCATCAAAACTAAGGAAAACGGTCCAATACAAAAAGGCAATCACTATAACAGGCAACCAGAGATAATGAAAAAGGGAGGGGTGGGACAACCTGGACTGGATATATTCAAAAACAATTCTACAGTTTCACGGAATTGTATTTTTCACTATATCCAGTCCAGGTCGTCCCAGAAGTGATGATAGTTGGGACATCCAAAAGCAGTGTCCATTAGGGCGGGATCCCCAGTGCGAAAACAGCATGTAGTTCACTTCACTACGGCCTGAAGCACTTTTCGGCCAAAGACAGCATCTGAGGCCCTAACATCAACCTTGTAAAACTTTGTAAAGGTATGAATGGAAGACCAAGTGGCGGCCTTACAAACTTGTTCAACAGAGGCCTGGTGCTGAAAAGCCCAGGAAGCACCAATAGCTCTAGTAGAATGAGCTATAACATGAAAAGGGGGTTCCTTCCCCTTGGTAGAATATGCTTGCACCACCGCCTGTCTGATCCACTTACTGAGAGTGGACTTGGCCGGAGGCAAGCTCTTCCTAGACCCCTCGGAGAGGACAAAAAGACAATCCGACTTCCTGAAGGACTCAGTCGCAACCAGGTAATACTTAATGGCTCTGACTACATCCAGGAAATGGTCTTTTCCTTATAGTGAGTCGGAGCAGGACACAAGGAAGGCTTCCTTGTTAAGGTGAAAGGGAGACACGACCTTAGGCAAAAAATCAGGTGTAAGCGAAACACCACCTTATCCCTATGCCGTTCAAAGTAAGGAGGCTTCATACAAAGCGCGGCCAGCTCTGACACGCGACGCACCGAGGTGATAGCTTTCAAAAATACCACCATTAGGGTCAAAAATACCATTTTGTGAGTACTCACCTGAAAAATGGGTATTGTTGGTGTGCCACACACCCCGCTTCACCTTTAAATATTCATCCATTATTGGGTTAATCCACCGCAGGTGACGTAGTGCAGAGAGGAAGTCTTGTTTTTTTTTTTTTTTTTACAGTTGTCAACTGTCTTACTTGCCAATGTGCTGGTTATTACTAATACAATTGAACATATTGTACATTACAGACAATTAAACTTGTTCAATGATTCACTTGCCCAAATCATAGCGGTGAGTAATATCATGTAATAAGCGGTAAACTAGTTTCACCCCCACTAGGGGGCTTCTTCAGTACCAAACCGCACTTAAGGGCACTTGATCAGCCCATCCAGGCCCGTTAGATTATTACCAAAAGCCTCATGTCCAGGTGCACAATCCCAAAATTGATGCTGGATGGACAGGTTTAGATATCCCAAGTTTAGTTAGTGCTCCGTTCGCCAATTATGAAGGAATGGCGTCTGCCCTATGTTGCGAGGTTCTCTATTCCTCAATGATAAGGGAAGCAGAAATACAGGCTTGGGGTCCGCTCTCTCAGCTAAGATGTAATCCGCTGGTCTGCCCGGTAAACATCCAGGGCAGATCTAAGGGGGCCCGCCCAGCAATACACGTCCGTGCATGTTGTGCTGTATGCTTGACCCGGATACTTAGCTGGAGACCAGAGTCCAGCCCTGATTGTAAAAACTCCAGAATCCTGGAGACTGAAAAGACCCTACAAGGAAAAGATCTTATCTCACACCAAGCGATATAGGCTTTCCAAGTCCTATAGTAGGTGATGGAAGAAGACCTCTTCCGGGCACTGATCAGAGTCTTAATGACTGAATCAGAAAGACCCTCCTCCTTCAGGATGGAGGTTTCAGCAGCCAGGCCATCAAACCCAGCGCTGGTAAATTGGGGTAACACAATTGACCCTGAGTGAGCGGATCGGGCCGAAGAGGCAGAACGAACTGGTCCACTGCCAGCCGAACGATGTCTGCGAACCTCACTCGTCTTGGCCACCTTGGGGCCACGAGAACGGCGTACACCCTTTCCAGAGCCAACTTCTGAAGAACCCTGCCCAGCATGGGCATCGGAGGAAACAGGTATAGAAATCCTAGAACTCCCCAGATCAGGGACATGGCGTCCACTGCCACAGCCAGAGGATCCTGGGAGAGCGACACGAAGTTCGGGAACCTGTGATAGTGATGAGGGGCCAACAGGTCCACCTCCGGGGTCTCCCATTGGAGACACAGTAAGCGAACCACCCAAGGATGGAGAACCTATTCTTCCAGACGGGGAGAGCCCTTGCTCAACCGGCCCATTACCTGTTTCATCACCTCTGGAATGTAAACCGCCGAGAGACAGGGAACATGGAACACTGCCCATGTCCGGATCAGGGACACGTCTCTGAGAGTACTCAGACTGCGTGTCCTTCCCTGAAGACCAACGTAAGCAACCGCTGAACACATCTGGACCAGAAGGCCCAGAACGTACTGAGTCAGGAGAGCAAGCACCTGACGGATGGTTCTCAGATTCAGAATATTGATGGGAAAGTGGGGCCTTTAAGCTCTCCACTGCCCCTGAAACCGCAGCTCCTTCCAGAATCTGCCCCATCCCGACAGACTGGCGTCCGTGGTGACAATTTTCCAAAGGGGGGTCAGGAAAAGCCTGCCCTACACAAGATTGGTCGAGACCAAGCACCACAGGAGGGACTGTCGTACACGGGAGAACAACTGGAAGGACTGATCCAGCGACTGAGGTTGCTGGTCCTAACACGCTAACAGAAATAGCTGAAGCGTTCTCGTGTGAATTTGGCAAAAGAAAGACACACTCCGTCTTGATGAGAGTTCAGGCCAGGATGAACCGACCCATGAACGGACCGTGAAGGAGGGTGAGACTCGAATTCCAGGTCGTAACCGGGCGACACTACCTCCTGGATCCATCTGCCTGGAACTACTTGGTTCCAATGGTAGAAGTGTCGCAATAGTCCCCCCACCCGCACGGGTGAGGGCAGCCCCTCATTGCTGAGTGAGCTTATCAGCAGGTTTGGGCTTGGTGCCCCAGGACTGAGTGGGCCGGCCACGGCCCCACCCCTGAGTCCAACCTGCGCCACTGGTAGCGGGAAAGGACGCACCCCTGCCCGCTCTGAATCCTCGAAAGGAAGGCCTACCGGAACTTGCCCCCCTAAAGGGGCCACGGGGCCTCTTGCGTTGTGGCATCTTACCACCCTTTGCGACAGAATCAATTTTCTCCCCGAACAGACGCAACCCCAAAAAGGGGAGAGCTGTGAGCACCTCTTTGGAAGCCGTGTCCGCTGACCACTGACGCAGCCATACTGACCTGCGAATAGCCACCAGCATAGCTGCTGCCTTGCTACTCATAGTCAGCGCATCGTCCTGAGCAGCCAGGACATAAGCCACAAAAGATTCACACTGCTTAAGCGCAGTGAACTGTTTGCAAGCGGGATTAAGATCCTCATATAGCCCTTGAATTAAGGATTTAATTGCCAATAGCAGAAGGGCTGAAGCACATACCGGGCGCAACGCTGACCCGGAATAGATTAAAACCATGTCGAGCGTATTGGTCAATCCGACGATCTTCCCCATCTTTAGGGACAGTGGTCTCAGCAGATTGTACCATAGCCGAGCTGGAGAGCCCTAGTACAGGCGTACCAATTCTGGTGGAAAAGGATAACGCTTTTCCCAACTGGAAGGAATTCCAGATAACCGCGTGGGATGTTCCCATTCCTTAAGAACCACCCTCTCAAAGAGGTGTTGTCTGGGAAAAACCAAACGCGGCTGAGGCTCTTTAAACAACTGACCCTCTGGCGGGGCGGCCGCCTCAGGCGTATCTAAACTCAAAATTTTAAACATTTGAGCCAGAATGGAGGGGGTGTCAAAAACAACCCCCTCTGACCAATCGCCAATCTCGGCTCATCTGACTCAGACGGGAATTCATCCTCGTCCGGGGATCCATCGGACCATTCCACAGGTACACAAAACTGGTCCTGTGGAGCCGAAGGTACTGGAGTCAGGTGCCTTCGTTTTGCAGCGGCCTTTAACGCTGCTTTAACGGGCATTACTTTCCGGGGGCTGGGCTGTGCTGCCGCCTCGGAATGCGAATCCCCACTTTTGACAGTGTCATGCGGGGTCCGGAAATAGGGAGGGAGAGGTAGGAGATGATGAAGGATGCGATGGCCCCGCAGCCGAAGCAACGGACTGGCGCGCAATAGTCTGTTTTGCACAAGGGATGCAAATAAAGACATCATCAGCTGGGAGTGGAACCCCACAACCTACGCACCCCCCGAACGGCTCAGCAGAACCGTTTCCGGAAATTACGGAAGCCTCAATATGGTGATTTATGGTATTCGCAATACTGGGACTTTTAAGGCATAAGCCAACCCGGGATGCCCCTTTATTAGTAATGTCCCGGAAGGGAGGATTTTTTTTTTTTTTTTTTTTATATATATATATTTTTTTTAAGTTAAGGTCCCCTTTAATAAACCATATATATATATTTATATATAGTCTATGTATATATACATTCAAATAGATATCCCAATAATTAGCCAGGCACATAGAGCCGGAGGGCCACCATAAGCAGGGATCCCAGGATCTGCAAGGAAAAATCATCAGATCCTCACATGTGTATAAACAAACATATAAGCATGGCACCAAAGTGCCCTTAAATCACGCCCCCTTAATACAGAGTGACTCCCCACTATATTACTGCAAGGAATGCATTCCCCATTTAACGGCCCCAACAGGAGGGGCCGCTTACCTGGTCAGCGAAGGCAGCAGCCGGAACAAGACTGCAGCCAGCACGGAAGACAAAGTGCGGCCGTGCGCCCATGCGACTTCCTGCATTGAAGGAAGCAAAACGCAGCGCCCCCGACGCCGCGTCAGCGGGCCCGCCCCCCCCCCCCCTACGCTGAACAGCTGGAAATCACTCTCAGCTGGGCCACTACACGTGCGCCCAGGCGGCGGAGGGGGGAGGGTAAAGACCGCATGGCGCTGTTCAAATGAATACATAAAATGCCAGGCGGGGAGAGGAGAGGGGGTAGGGGGCCACAAAGCAACAGTCTGCAAGAGAAGTGGCCAGCCCCTACCCAGCGCAGCCTGCCCTTAAAGCAGACCAAAAATATACACATGCTGAATATAGTGAATGCATAATCATGAACACACACACATGTTAAAATGCAGTGATACAAGTGAAACACACATACTAAAAGCACACCCTCACACCCCCCCCCCCCCCATAGTGAAGGGAGAAGGGACCGTAACGGGAGACAAAGGGGCTACGGGGACCCTCGGGACAGGGGCATGCCATTTCCGGATCACCATGCCGGATAGCCGCATTGCCCCACGCATGAGGTCGAGCGGTAGGAGATAAGCTCCTAGGCACTTAAAGTGCCATCTACCATTTGCCCGGTGAGCAGCCTAGGCTGGGAGGCTTCCATTCCACCATAAAGGTATACAAACTCAAACCGGGCAGAAATAGACCAAAAGGGGGGTGGCGGGGTAAGAATACCCCGGCCTACCTGTAAGCAGGAGACTTCCATCTTCTGACTTGTCAGCAAGCAGAGAGAAAAATACTGGTGATTGAAGGGAGGTACCAGGTATATATAGGCCGGAAGGGGGCTCGTTACAAGACTTCCTCTCTGCACTACGTCACCTGCGGTGGATTAACCCAATAATGGATGAATATTTAAAGGTGAAGCGGGGTGTGTGGCACACCAAGAATATAGACAATGCAGCATCGCACAAGGGCTCAAAGGGGGGACCCTGGAGAGCAGAAAGCACCAAATTCAAGTTCCACACTGGTAATACAGGCTTACGCGGTGGGCGTACATGAGTAACTCCTTGGAAAAAAGTCTTGATCAGGCTATGATTGGCAAAGGATCTTTGGAAACAGATGGCCAAGGCCGAGACCTGGCCCTTGAGGGTACTCAGCTGGAGACCCAAGTCTAAGCCGTGTTGTAAAAACTCCAAAATAGAGATAGAGAAAGTGCGACAAGGAAAGCTCTTGGATTCACACCAAGCAATGTAGGCATGCCAAACTCTGAAGTATATCATGGAAGAAGACTTCTTCCGCGCCTGAATCATGGTCTGAACAACCGTGGCAGACAGCCCTTTTTTTCCGTTAGGATTGAGGTTTCAATAGCCAGGCCGTCAATGCCAGCGTCTGTAAATTGGGGTGCCGCAGCGACCCCTGCGTGAGAAGCCCTGGGTCATCGGGAATGACGTAGCGATCGACTGACATCTGAATTATGTCCGCGAACCAACTCCGCCTTGGCCAGCGAGGAGCCACCAGGATGGTTGGTACCCCCTCCTGGGCTATCTTGCGCAGCATTCGGAAACGGAGGGAACGCATAAAGGAGCCTGAACTCCGTGCAAGGAATCGCCAGATCGTCTGTGGCAAAGGCCAGAGGATCTCTCGACAGGGAGACGAATCTTGGGAGCTTGTGATTGTGTCTGGATGCAAATAGGTCCACGTCCGGCTGACCCCAGCGGAGACACAGAGCGTGAAAGATCTTGTTGCTGAGAGACTATTCCCCCAGGCACTCCTGCTCAGGGAGTCTGCCTCCTGGTTCTCTATCCCAGGAATGTAAACCGCCGAGATGCAGGGAACATTCTCCTCTGCCCAAGTCAGAATCTGGGTCACCTCCTTGAGGGCTCGCTTGCTCCGAGTTCCGCCTTGGTGATTGATGTAGGCGACCGCTGTCTGATTGTCTGAGCGAACCTGAATCGCACGACCCCTTAGATGGGGAGTCAAGTGAAGAAGCACCAACCGGATCGCTCTCAACTCCAAGATATTTATGGGTAAGTGGGCCTCCTGCGGCCCCCACTGACCCTGGATCTTCTGCGTTAGCCAAAAGCCTCCCCAGCCGATCAGGCTAGCGTCCATGGTGACAATCTCCCACCGTGGAGTCAGAAATGACTTGCCTACTAGCAGATTTCTGGAGTCCAGCCACCACAAGAGGGACTGCCTGGCCGGGGAAGACAGTGAAAACTCCTGTTCCAGTGTCCGATCCCAACCGGTCAACAGATTTGACTTAAGATATCTCATGTGGAACTGAGCAAAGGGCACTACCTCAAAGCATGACACCACCGTACAGTTCTGGGCAACTGTGCTTAAGAAGGTCGTATCAGAACTGGAGCACGTTCAAAGAAGGGCAACAAAGTTAATAAAAGGAGTGCCGGGAATGTTCCCTCTAAGCCTCAGTGAGCTGGGCAATGCACGCGAGTGAGCTGGGCAATGCCATAAAACAAAATCTGATAAAATGCAAAGAACAGAAGAAGGTGGAAGAGTTACTCTACAAGATTTTTACGTTGCATGGTCTGGGCTTCATATAGGGCAGACAGGGTAAGGGTACAAATAAATAGAATTCAGATACGTAGGATGCAGATAGGGTTGGGGTACAGATACATAGAATGCAGATAGGATTGGTGCACAGATACATAGGATGCAGATAGGGTTGAGGTACAGATACATAGGATGTAGATATGGTTGGGGTACAGATACATAGCATGCAGATAGGGTTGGGGTACAGATGCATAGGATGCAGATAGGGTTGGGGTACAGATACATAGGATGCAGATAGGATTGGTGTACAGATACATAGGATGCAGATAGGATTGGGGTACAGATACATAGAATGTAGATATGGTGGGGTACAGATGCATAGGATGCAGATAGGGTTGGGGTACCGATGTATGGGATGCAGATAAGATTGGTGTACAGATACATAGGATCCAGATAGGGTTGAGGTACAGATACATAGGATGTAGATATGGTTGGGGTACAGATACATAGGATGCAGATAGGGTTGGGGTACAGATGCATAGGATGCAGATAGGATTGGTGTACAGATACATAGGATGCAGATAGGTTTGGGGTACAGATACATAGAATGTAGATATGGTTGGGGTACAGATACATAGGATGCAGATAGGGTTGGGGTACAGATACATAGGATGCAGATAGGGTTGGGGTACAGATACATAGGATGCAGATAGGGTTGGGATACAGATACATAGGATGCAGATAGGGTTGGGGTACAGATACATAGGATGCAGATAGGGTTGGGGTACAGATACATAGGATGCAGATAGGGTTGGGGTACAGATACATAGGGTGCAGATAGGGTTGGGGTACAGATACATAGGATGCAGAAAGGGTTGGGGTACAGATACATAGAATGCAGATAGGATTGGTGCACAGATACATAGGATGCAGATAGGGTTGAGGTACAGATACATAGGATGTAGATATGGTTGGGGTACAGATACATAGCATGCAGATAGGGTTGGGGTACAGATGCATAGGATGCAGATAGGGTTAAGGTACAGATATATAGGATGCAGATAGGGTTGGGGTACAGATACATAGGATGCAGATAGGGTTGGGGTACAGATACATAGGGTGCAGATAGGGTTGGGGTACAGATACATAGGATGCAGATAGGGTTGGGGTACAGATACATAGGATGCAGATAGGGTTGGGGTACAGATACATAGGGTGCAGATAGGGTTGGGGTACAGATACATAGGATGCAGATAGGGTTGAGGTACAGATACATAGGATGCAGATAGGGGTCGGGTACATATACATAGGATGTAGATAGGGTTGAGGTACAGATACATAGGATGCAGATAGGGTTGGGGTACAGATACATAGGATGCAGATAGGGTTGGGGTACAGATGCATAGGATGCAGATAGGATTGGTGTACAGATACATAGGATGCAGATAGGTTTGGGGTACAGATACATAGAATGTAGATATGGTTGGGGTACAGATACATAGGGTGCAGATAGGGTTGGGGTACAGATACATAGGATGCAGATAGGGTTGAGATACAGATGCATAGAATGCAGATAGGGTTGGGGTACAGATACATAGAATGTAGATATGGTTGGGGTACAGATACATAGGATGCAGATAGGGTTGAGGTACAGATACATAGGATGCAGATAGGGGTTGGGTACATATACATAGGATGTAGATAGGGTTGAGGTACAGATACATAGGATGCAGATAGGGTTGGGGTACAGATACATAGGATGCAGATAGTGTTGGGGTACAGATACATAGGATGCAGATAGGGGTCGGGTACATATACATAGGATGCAGATAGGGTTGAGGTACAGATACATAGGATGCAGATAGGGTTGGGGTACAGATACATAGGATGCAGATAGGGTTGGGGTACAGATACATAGGATGCAGATAGGGTTGGGGTATAGATACATAGGATGCAGATAGGGTTGGGGTACAGATACATAGGATGCAGATAGGGTTGGGGTACAGATACATAGGATGCAGATAGGGTTGAGGTACAGATACATAGGATGCAGATAGGGTTGGGGTACAGATACATAGGATGCAGAAAGGGTTGGGGTACAGATACATAGAATGCAGATAGGATTGGTGCACAGATACATAGGATACAGATAGGGTTGAGGTACAGATACATAGGATGTAGATATGGTTGGGGTACAGATACATAGCATGCAGATAGGGTTGGGGTACAGATGCATAGGATGCAGATAGGGTTGGGGTACAGATACATAGGATCCAGATAGGATTGGTGTACAGATACATAGGATGCAGATAGGATTGGGGTACAGATACATATGATGCAGATAGGGTTGGGGTACAGATACATAGAATGTAGATATGGTGGGGTACAGATACATAGGGTGCAGATAGGGTTGGGGTACAGATACATAGGATGCAGATAGGGTTGGGGTACAGATGCATAGGATGCAGATAGGGTTGGGGTACCGATGTATGGGATGCAGATAAGATTGGTGTACAGATACATAGGATCCAGATAGGGTTGAGGTACAGATACATAGGATGTAGATATGGTTGGGGTACAGATACATAGGATGCAGATAGGGTTGGGGTACAGATGCATAGGATGCAGATAGGATTGGTGTACAGATACATAGGATGCAGATAGGTTTGGGGTACAGATACATAGAATGTAGATATGGTTGGGGTACAGATACATAGGGTGCAGATAGGGTTGGGGTACAGATACATAGGATGCAGATAGGGTTGAGATACAGATGCATAGAATGCAGATAGGGTTGGGGTACAGATACATAGAATGCAGATAGGGTTGAGGTACAGATACATAGGATGCAGATAGGGTTGGGGTACAGATACATAGGATGCAGATAGGGTTGGGGTACAGATACATAGGATGCAGATAGGGTTGAGGTACAGATACATAGGATGCAGATAGGGTTGGGGTACAGATACATAGGATGCAGATAGGGTTGGGGTACAGATACATAGGATGCAGATAGGGTTAAGGTACAGATACATAGGATGCAGATAGGGTTGGGGTACAGATACATAGGATGCGGATAGGGTTGAGGTACAGATACATAGGATGCAGATAGGGTTGAGGTACAGATACAAAGGATGCAGATAGGGTTGGGTTACAGATACATAGGATGCAGATAGGGTTGGGGTACAGATACATAGGATGCAGATAGGGTTGAGGTACAGATACATAGGATGCAGATAGGGTTAAGGTACAGATACATAGGATGCAGATAGGGTTGGGGTACAGATACATAGGATGCAGATAGGGTTGGGGTACAGATACATAGGGTGCAGATAGGGTTGGGGTACAGATACATAGGATGCAGATAGGGTTGGGGAACAGATACATAGGATGCAGATAGGGTTGGGGTACAGATACATAGGGTGCAGATAGGGTTGGGGTACAGATACATAGGATGCAGATAGGGTTGAGGTACAGATACATAGGATGCAGATAGGGGTCGGGTACATATACATAGGATGTAGATAGGTTTGAGGTACAGATACATAGGATGCAGATAGGGTTGGGGTACAGATACATAGGATGCAGATAGGGTTGGGGTACAGATGCATAGGATGCAGATAGGATTGGTGTACAGATACATAGGATGCAGATAGGTTTGGGGTACAGATACATAGAATGTAGATATGGTTGGGGTACAGATACATAGGGTGCAGATAGGGTTGGGGTACAGATACATAGGATGCAGATAGGGTTGAGATACAGATGCATAGAATGCAGATAGGGTTGGGGTACAGATACATAGAATGCAGATAGGGTTGAGGTACAGATACATAGGATGCAGATAGGGTTGGGGTACAGATACATAGGATGCAGACAGGGTTGAGGTACAGATACATAGGATGCAGATAGGGTTGAGGTACAGATACATAGGATGCAGATAGGGTTGGGGTACAGATACATAGGATGCAGATAGGGTTAAGGTACAGATACATAGGATGCAGATAGGGTTGGGGTACAGATACATAGGATGCAGATAGGGTTGAGGTACAGATACATAGGATGCAGATAGGGTTGAGGTACAGATACAAAGGATGCAGATAGGGTTGGGTTACAGATACATAGGATGCAGATAGGGTTGGGGTACAGATACATAGGATGCAGATAGGGTTGAGGTACAGATACATAGGATGCAGATAGGGTTAAGGTACAGATACATAGGATGCAGATAGGGTTGGGGTACAGATACATAGGATGCAGATAGGGTTGGGGTACAGATACATAGGGTGCAGATAGGGTTGGGGTACAGATACATAGGATGCAGATAGGGTTGGGGTACAGATACATAGGGTGCAGATAGGGTTGGGGTACAGATACATAGGATGCAGATAGGGTTGAGGTACAGATACATAGGATGCAGATAGGGGTCGGGTACATATACATAGGATGCAGATAGGGTTGAGGTACAGATACATAGGATGCAGATAGGGTTGGGGTACAGATACATAGGATGCAGATAGTGTTGGGGTACAGATACATAGGATGCAGATAGGGTTAAGGTACAGATACATAGGATGCAGATAGGGTTGGGGTACAGATACATAGGATGCAGATAGGGTTGAGGTACAGATACATAGGATGCAGATAGGGTTGAGGTACAGATACATAGGATGCAGATAGGGTTGAGGTACAGATACAAAGGATGCAGATAGGGTTGGGGTACAGATACATAGGGTGCAGATAGGGTTGGGGTACAGATACATAGGGTGCAGATAGGGTTGGGGTACAGATACATAGGGTGCAGATAGGGTTGGGGTACAGATACATAGGATGCAGATAGGGTTGAGGTACAGATACATAGGATGCAGATAGGGGTCGGGTACATATACATAGGATGTAGATAGGGTTGAGGTACAGATACATAGGATGCAGATAGGGTTGGGGTACAGATACATAGGATGCAGATAGTGTTGGGGTACAGATACATAGGATGCAGATAGGGGTCGGGTACATATACATAGGATGCAGATAGGGTTGAGGTACAGATACATAGGATGCAGATAGGGTTGGGGTACAGATACATAGGATGCAGATAGGGTTGGGGTACAGATATATAGGATGCAGATAGGGTTGGGGTACAGATACATAGGATGCAGATAGGGTTGGGGTACAGATACATAGGATGCAGATAGGGTTGGGGTACAGATACATAGGATGCAGATAGGGTTGGGGTACAGATACATAGGGTGCAGATAGGGTTGGGGTACAGATACATAGGATGCAGAAAGGGTTGGGGTACAGATACATAGGATGCAGATAGGGTTGAGGTACAGATACATAGGATGCAGATAGGGTTGGGGTACAGATACATAGGGTGCAGATAGAGTTGGGGTACAGATACATAGGGTGCAGATAGGGTTGGGGTGTGGGACAGTTGATAGGGGATCAGTTAGAAGTAACAGCATGTCACAATACCCTCCCTGGCAGTGAAGTGGTTACAGGGTCTGGCTGGACAGGAGCACAATAGGGATTACACCTCTCTCACACACATGGCGTTATGAAAGTGTGATACCTTGTGTTGTCTGAGCCTTTATGTCGGCAGCATAAATCCCTCAACAGCCATCACTACAATGAGCTATAGATAAGTTTTCAGTTCCTGGGGAAGGGGAGGGGGTGAAAAGGCAAACGGAGGGCAGGAGAGCTAACCTTGTGTAATCACAGATAGGAGTGGCAGCAATGTCCACACTGAAACATGCTCTCTTTCCTTTTCATGGCAGATGCATATCACTGACTCTCTGCTCCTTTACCGCGTTAGGTAGAGAAATGCCGGGTGATGATGGGGGGGTTTAAAACGTCATATGTAAATTGAGCAGCAAGGGACAGAGGAGGGGAGATGCACAGGACCCATGTCATGCCTAGCCATTATTTTATTCTTTGCATTTATAACAGTGATTGCAGGCTGTGCAGTATATCACATTACTACTACAGGTCCCTCTTCCTGCTCTCACTGACACATGCACAATCAGATACATTCGCAAGTGTATCTAAAGCTTCCATACTGCCCTGATATCGGTCCTCGAGGGGGTGATCCTGCCGCCTCAGCTGTTCATCCCGATTGGCTCTTGCCAGCTGCCAATCACCCAGGGGAGGAAGGCAGGACAGGCCCTCGTTTTGCGTCATCCGAGGGGCGGGTCTATTCAAAATACTGCCACAGCCATAGTTCGTCTCAACCTCACAGCTGTTGCTGCGCGGGTTGAAGTATGCTGTGAGCGGGGAGGCAGAAGCAGGTGCGCGGCCACGCTCCTTAAAGGGAACACTGAGTGCGGGGACTAGAGTATTCTGAAAGATTGTCAAAGTTAGGTTTATTTAGTTTAGAAAAAAAGACGATTGAGGGGTGATCTAATAACTATGTATAAATATATTCGGGGTCAATACAAAGACCTGTCCCACAATCTATTTATACCTCGGAGTGTAACTATAACCCGAGGGCATCCACTAAGGTTAGAGGAAAGGTGCTTTCTCCACCGACATAGGAGGGAATTCTTCTCTGTAAGAGCAGTGGGACTATGGAACTCGCTGCCAGAGGAGGTAGTTATGAAGGATACAGTAAAAACGTTCAAAAGTGGCCTTGATGCCTTCCTGGCATGTAATAACATTTCCAGCTATGGCTACTAGACCACTGGAAGAAGATCTATAGTGGCCGGGATGCCCTCCTTGCATGTAATAACATTTCCAGCTATGGCTACTAGACCACTGGAAGGAGTTAAACAGGATGAACTGGATGGACTAAAGTCGTTATTCAGCCTTACATACTATATTACTATAAGGCCCACCAGTTTCATCCCCAGATGGACAGATGGTTGCTGACGAGACAGCAAGGCCTGCACCTGCGTCTGAGGACCCACCTCCTTCTGCTGTGGCAGGAATACCCTGGCCTGAGAGGTGTGCAACGTCATGCCCAAAAAAGACCTCACCATCGAGGGAGTGATTGAAGACTTGGGGTAATTGACTACCCAACCGAAAACCTCGAGAGTGGACAAAACCGTCCGGGTGTCGCTCTCGGCCTGATGAAGAGGCTGAGCCACAATCAGTAAATCGTCCAGATAAGGCAGCACGCAAATGCCCTGGATTCTCAGGATAGCCTGACGCCCGCCAGCACCTTGGTGAACACACGGGGGGCTGAGGATATCTCGAATGGCAACGCCACAAACTGGTAGTGCTGATCCCCCAGCGCAAATCTCAGGAACTTCTGATGCCCCTGGAATATAGGAATGTGTAGATAAGCATCCTTGATGTCCACCGTGGTCAAGAACTCGCCGGGATGAAGCGACCTCACTGCGGACCGTAAGGTCTCCATGCGGAAGTGTCTGACTCTGACAAACCTGTTGAGACCCTTCAGGTCCAGGATGGGTCTCAGAGTTGCGTGAGGTCCTTGTACTCCTCAGCCCGCTTGCGAGGCTTGGCAATATCCACAAGGCGTCTCACCTTCTTCCTAATGGCCAGGGAGACAATAGCCGCGGCACACACAGGGCGGAACCAAGCACCGGCAAAGGTGAAGGCATGACACACCAGCTGACCCATGCGCTTGTCAGCTGGATCACGTAGGAAAGCAGCATGACCGTAGTGTTGGACAGACCCGACACGGGGGCATCCACCTGGGGAGGACGGGACCATAGCCGGACCAGCTCCTCGGGAAAGGGATACCATCTGTCCAGGCCCTTGGGCACCAACGGTAACTTATTAGGTCTTTCCCATTCCTTGAAAATCATGTTAGAAAAATGGGCCTGCTCAGGAAAGACTTGTCTCTGTCCTCTCAGGCCGAAACAAATCACCCTGCTTTCTCTTAGCCACTCTAGGAGGGACAATGTGCAGTGTCTCAAAGACCGCGGTCAGCAAGAACCGGGCCCACTATCAAGGCCAACAGAATAATCCACTGTGGGGATGGAGTCCTCATGCAACTCGCCCTCCTCCACGGGCCGGGGCCTCCAAAGAGATCACCATCATCATCTCCATTATTATCAGAATAGACCGGCTCAATATGCCGCCTCCTACTTGTGGCCTGTAGGCCTGAGATCTGTCTCTCAAGGCTGGCCACCCGACAAGCCAAATCAGAATGGGACCCCCTACTGGCTTCCCCCTCGCTGGGGGCTGAGAGCAAGCGCGGGGGTTCTGGAGGGGCCGCAGGCAATAACGGGCTAGGGGCAGATACACCCGCTCGATCATGCTCCGAGATAACACTTCTGGCGCAAGTGACACAAACCGTGCTGAGTCCGCCCAGAGGGCTAGCACCGCACATGGGACAGAGCTTCACCCGCCCAGATAGGATCCCAAGCTCACTATCTCCAGAAGCCTCCATTATGGTGATTTGAGTTATGTTAATAGGTACAAGGCACTAACGACCCAACCTGGCCAGCTCGCAAAAAATGATCCCTCTTAAGTGATACCTCTTTACAGGGAGAGGGCTTGGAGAGAGAGGGGGGGCGGAGGACGAGAGGAACCGCAACCCTTAATATCAAGGGGCCCACCTGGAAGACACAATGTGAAACAGGTATACGCATCCCACAGCACATGCCCAGCGCATCAGAGACAATATCAAGAGGGACTCAAAACACAGCTCAGGAGGCAGACAGAAACGTCAAGAGCGTGCAGGAGGAGAAGATGACGCGGATCAGCCAGCAGCACGCGTTCCTCGAGGGGCGGGCCGCACGACTGTGACGCGAAAAGAGTCATCGTGCGGAACCCCCCGCCCCCCATGGCGAAAAATACCATTTTGTGATTACTCACCTTTAATATGGGTATTATAAGTATGTCACACACCCTGCTTCCACTATTCATGACATATGGGTTATGGTCCAGTAGAGGGCGAACTTCTGCAGAGATGAAAGCAAAAAAGAAGCCCCTCCCAGGCCATAAATACCTGGGACCTCCCACACATACCCCAGTATATGACAGCAGTAAGGGGACCAGGAAGAACTAATAAAACATTCTTAACAATAAAAGGTTCACCATATAAAGGATCCAGAATACTAAAGGGCGGGATGAAGCGGGGTGTGTGACATACTTATAATACCCAATTTAAAGGTGAGTAATCACAAAATGGTATTATTTCAAGTATGTCACACACCCCGCTTCCACTATTCATGACATATGGGACATCCAATAGCAGTGTCCGTCATGGGTGGGGATCCAAATACAGCAAAAAAAATGCACCAATTTAGACCACTGCAGCTTGCAGAACCTTGCGGCCAAAAACAGCATCCGCTGAGGCCCGCACATGAACCTTATAAAACTTTGAAAAAGTATGAACGGACCAAGTAGCAGTCTTACAAACTTGTTAAACAGAAGCCTGGTGCTGAAAAGCCCAGGAAGCCCCAACAGCACGAGTAGAATGAGGAGTGATCTTAAAAAGAGGAACCCTCCCCTTAGCAGAATAGGCCCCAACAATGGCCTGGCGTATCCATTTACTAATGGTAGACTTGGCGGGCGCCAAACCTTTTCTGGGCCCAGAAGGCACCACGAACAAGGCGTCCGTCTTACGAAAAGGAGAAGTAGCAACCAAATAGTACTTCACACAACGAACCACATCCAAAGAGTGCAAAACCCTCTCCTTGTCATTGCTAGGCTTAGGACACAAGGAAGGGAGAACTACATCCTGATTGAGATGGAAGGCAGAAACCACCTTAGGAAGGAAATCTGGTTTAAAGCGAAAAACCACCTTATCCTGGTGTCTCTCAAAGTAAGGGGCCTGAATAGACAGAGCCGCCAACTCAGAGACACGCCGAACAGAGGTAATAGCCACCAAAAAGGCAACCTTTTGAGTGAGCACAGCCAGGGCAGAAACATGACCCTTCAAAGTACTGAGCTGGAACCCCAGATCCAGATCGTGTTGTAGAAACTCCAAAATCCTAGGAATCGAAAACACCCTGCAAGGTAAGGCCCTAGACTTACACCAGTCAATATAGGACCTCCAAGTCCTATAGTAAATGGTAGAGGAAGACCTCTTCCTAGCTCTAATCAAGGTTTGAATAATCGCCTCAGACAAACCTTCCTCCCTCAGGATGAAGGTTTCAGCAGCCACGCCGTCAAAGCAAGCGTAACGTAAATTGGGGTAACGTAGTTGACCCTGAGAGGTCAGATCCGGAAACAGGGGCAGCCTGTACTGATCTACCGACAATCTTACGACGTCTGCGAACCAAACCTGTCTTGGCCACCTTGGGGCCACCAGAATTGCTGGTGCCCCCTCTAGAGCCAGCTTGCGCACTACCTTGCCTACCATGGAGAAGGGGGGAAACAGGTACAGTAACCCCAGATCCCTCCAGGCAAGGGACAAGGCATCCACTGCCAGGGCCAGAGGATCCTGAGACAGAGATACAAAGGTTGGGAGCTTGTGATTGTGCCGAGAGGCAAAGAGATCCACCTCCGGAGTCCCCCACTTGTGACACAGGGCCCGAAATACCCTGTGGTTGAGAGACCATTCCCCTCGGCGAGAGAATCCCCTGCTCAGGGAGTCCGCCTCCGTGTTCTCCACTCCCGGAATGTACACTGCCGAGATGCAAGGAACATTGCTCCCCGTCCCATGTCAGAATCAGAGAGACTTCCCTGAGGGCAATCCTGCTGTGAGTCCCTCCTTGGTGATTGATGTAAGCTACCGCAGTACGATTGTCTGGTCGAACCTAAACCGGTAAACCCTGTAGGTGAAGTGTCAGACGCCACAGAACCAAGCGGATAACTCTGAGCTCCAAGACATGGGGGTGTGAGCCTCCTGAGGACCCCACAACCCCTGGAACTGATGATCCTTCCAGAAACCTCCCCGGCCCGACAGGCTGGCATCCGTGGTAACCGTCTCCCAACGAGGGGCCAGGAACGATCTGCCCCTTATCAGATTGCTTGATTCCAGCCACCACTGAAGGGACTGCCGAACCCTGGGAGACATCAGAAACGACTGATCCAAGGACTGTGGACATCTGTCCCATTTCAGCAATAGATGGAGTTGTAGCGACCTCATGTGGAATTGAGCAAAGGGGGCTGCCTCGAAGGAGGCCACCATCAAACCTACCAGAGTCATCCCTAGCCGAATAGAAGGGCGAGGGTTGGTCAGGAGAACACGTATCAGATCCTGAACCCTCTGCACCTTTGGCTGAGGTAGGAACACTCTGGCCTGACTGGTATCCAGATTCATGCCCAGAAAGGAAATCTCCCTTGATGGGGATAGAGAAGACTTGGGGTGGTTGATGGGAGGAAGCTGTAATGAGTAGTTCGTCCAGATACGGCACAATGCGAATGCCCTGGGCTCTGAGCAGGGCCATTATGCCTGCCAGAACCTTGGTAAACACCCTCTGTGCCAAGGTCAGCCCGAACGGAAGGGTCACAAACTGAAAATGCTGATCTCCGACCACAAACCTGAGAAATCTCTGGTGTGCCGGGAACATTAGTACATGAAGATAAGCATCCTTGATGTCTATGGACGTCATGAAATCCCCCTGAAGAAGGGCCCCGATAGCTGAGCGGAGAGTCTCTATGCAGAACTTTTTGGTTCTGATGAACCTGTTGAGAAACTTCAAATCCAGAATGGGTCTTATGGAGCCATCCTTTTTGGGAACTGTGAAGAGATTGGAATAATAGCCCCGGCCTCTCTCTGAAAGAAGCACCGGGCATATGATCGCCTTATCCAGGAGATTCTTCACAGCCAACCGGAGCCCCTGCGCCGCCAGAGAATCCGAAGGCACCTGAGACCTTAGGAATCTGGGAGGAGGCCAGTACTCGAACTCCAGTTTGTACCCAGACGAGACCACTTTCAATATCCACTTGTCTGTGACCTCCTGGGCCCAGACCTGGAAGAAGAGCCGCAGCCGCCCCCCACCCGCAAGGGTGAGGGTGCCTCCTCATTGTTGAACTGGCTTGGCAGCTGGCTTGGGCCTGGAACCCCAGGTAGAGGCTGGACGGGCACGTCCTCTACCTCTGTTCCAGGAATCACCACTAAATCCAGAGTAGGCAAGACCTCTGCCCCCTCTGGCACCGCGAAAGGAAGGATTAAAGGAGCCTGCCCCCCAAAAGGAGCGACGCAGCTTCTTACGCTGAGGTAGCTTCCCATCCTTCGCCACAGAATCCAATTTGTCTCCAAACAGCCGCGTTCCCAGGAAGGGCAAAGCTGTAAGCGACTTCTTGGCCGCAATGTCAGACCGATCGGCGCATGGCCACCAACAGAGTTCTACTAAACATGGTAATAGTGTCGTCCATAGCCGACAAAACAAAAGTCATGAACAATTCACACCAAGGGTTGTGAATTCAACGCTGTCCGGGTTGAGCTGGGACCCATTTAACATGTCCCTAATCTCAGACTTGGTAGCCACAGCCATGAGTGCTGATGCACAGACAGGCCGCAAGGCTGAACCCACACTGGCAAAAGCATGACATGCCATCTGATCAATGCGCTTGTTCTCGCCATCCTTAAGGGTAGTGGTGTCAGGAGTATGTACAACAGAGGTGTTGGACAATCCTAAGATGGGTGCCTCAGGAGGGGAAGACCAGTGCTAAGGAACACCGTGAAGCCGACTCGGCTTCTCCCATTCTCTAAGACTCATGCTGTCAAAATGATCCTGATTTGGGAACTCCAAGCTGGGCTTAGAGAACCCAAAGAATTCCCCCTTCTTCGGAGGGGCCTCCGCTGGTGGGGAAATATCCAGAACCTCTAAAAGATTGGCCAGGACCTTGGGGGTATCCACAGCATCCCCCAGTGCCTGCCCGGCATCAGAATCAAAGAACTGCAATTCCTCAGTCTCAGATTCCTCAAACAATTCCCCCTCCTCAAGCGGGGAAAAATCAGCCCAGTCAGGGGAGTCATGATCATCAAAATCAATTACCGGCGTAGAAAAGATGCCTTTTCTTAGCAGTGGCCTTTCTGTCCACTTAGCTAGAAATAATTTTCTCGAGGTTGGCCAGCCTGGCACATACATCCGAGTGCGACTCTCCACTAAAGACAGCGTCACTTGGGGTACGGATGATGCGGGGTGGGGTAGGTGAAGTGGGCGGCACTGACCCAGACGCCTGGGGTCCCGACTGCCGTGTTATGGCCTGTTGCGCATATGGTATGCAAATAAGTACATTCAACCCACACACAGCCGGGATTGTCCCGAAGGGAGCCCGAGCCTGGTATCCTGTGGAGCCTCCATATGGTGATTTTAAGGTAGTCGCAAGGACCCGAGGGAATTACGCTAGTAAGCAACCTGGGATGCCCCTTAAGTCCCAAGTGGGAGGATTTATAAGTGCCCCAAATTTCTGCTAGGGACCCTAGGACCGGGAGAACCCAAGGCACAGGGAGTCCTCCTTAAAGACACAAAGGAGTGGCCATAAGCACATGCACACACACATATATATACATATATCATCATAAATCAAAGAAAAATGAAAAGGGACTAGCGCTGTCCCCAGTCAGACTGGGGCACATGGTTAAGTCAGGTACACAAAAGGGGGAGCCCGGGAGGGCACTCACGTGTCTTGTACAATGGCTGCCACCGCTCAGCAGCTCAGAGAAGGAGAGTGAGAAAGGGAGAAGAAGGGGCGGGCCAGCGCAGATCGCGCGTCACACCTGGCCCCGCCCCCCTATTCTCACAACCAGCAGCGCAGTTCCCAGCCGTAGGCTGGGTTCCGCAATTGGCTCCAAGCGCCCGGCCCCGCCCCCTAAACACCGTAGCCTGAGGGGAAGAAGCTCCCCTCAGCAGAGCAAAAAAACAGCCTGTAATGTGAAGCACCAAGCACACATACACACACACACATTCACACCTGAATGACGGGAAGGAAAAAGGAAAAGTCCGACCCCCCCCCCCCCCGGTGTAAGCGATTATTTATATATATATATATATATATATATATATATATATATATATATACCTGCAGCCAAGGCTGGGAGGCTAATATTGGGCTTAATGTATAAAGGTCCGGGCAGAAATAGGGCAAAAAATGGCCGGGTGTAAGCCAGGCTTACCTGCAAGGAGGAGAAGCAGACATCTTCTGACTTGCTCGCCGTCCTGCAGAGAAGGAACTGGGGAATGTGTGGGAGGTCCAAGGTATTTATAGACCGGGAGGGGCTTCTTTTTTGCTTTCATCTCTACTGGCCATAACCCATATGTCATGAATAGTGGAAGCGGGGTGTGTGACATACTTGGAATATCACGCCCGCCCCCAATATGGCAGTGGGCCCAGGAACAACAGGTGGCCCACAGAGGAGCCCAGCAGCATCACCAGCCTGGCGCCCTCGCGCAGCCCGGGCCGGCCAGCAGCACACGCGCACCTGGCGACGGAGCCCACAGCCCCAGACATACTCCGCCCGTGCATTGCAAACCCCCCCCCCCCCTCACAGCGCGGCAGCATGAAGGAGAGGGGAGAGAGCGGAGCAACGAGGGAGCGAGGAGGGTGAGTATGTGCTCAGCTGCAGTATTCCAGGAGAGAGTATCCATACGATCCTTATGCAGCAGACTGCAGGAAGAACACTTGGGGATTGATCTGAGATACCTGCTTTTATAGGGGGCCGGGAGGAGCTACAGTTTTCGATCCTGCAGTCAGGCGCCACTTAGCGGTGGATTACCCAACTGTCATCACTTCTGGGATGAACTGGACTGGATACAGTGAAAGTCTATACTCACCTGCAGCTCCTCCATGCAGTGGCAGCATCTTCATAATTACCAATGGTGGGGAGCAAGTGAATCCATCTTCCACTGCTGGTAGCCTCTAATGGAGGCATTCATGGAGCCTTGTTTACAACCTCACAAGCCTACTCCATTCCTTGGAATGGAGGGGTCATCCCAAAGCAGATTCTGCACAACAGGACTTAGCACACCCCTCCATTTCAGGGGGGATGTTAGAGGATGTAAAGCCATATTGATGGATGACACCATTTCTGCCCATCAATGGAGGATGGACTTGCTTGTTCTCCCTCATTGGTTAGTATAAAGATGCGGGTGCTGCACAGAGGAGCTGTAGGGGAAAAGGGGAGTATAGAGAGGAGGGGTGTCTGGCTGAGCAGCGTCCATGTTTAGATTTAGAGTCCATGTAAGACCTCCCCACTCCTCCAGTATACCAGCGTTGGTCCCAGTAATCAGCTACCGACTACATGGTTTGGGCCCCACATAACCTTAAGGTAGAATAGGTGCAGCTGCATTGGGGCCTAACCATCACATAGGTTATTGGGGCCCAGGCACAATAGAATATATTGGTTCAGGGCCCTCTCAACCTTTACATGATGGCTGGGCCCAGTTTCTAAACATTCCACAAACACTGGGTCCAGCCATCACATATATGTTATGGGGGGGGGGGCAACCTTACAGTTTATAAAGCGCCCCACAAACCCCCATATCGCCCACACAACTCACCTTTCCGCCATTCCCACAGCGCATTTATGGGCTCTAGTTCAATCAACAATTTATGCTGTGCATGCAAATAGGGAGTAAGAGCGACCACATCCCCGGTTTCTCTGTGGAGCTCCCGTGCCCGGCTTATAAGAATTCCTGTGCGCAGGAGTATGCCACAGCTGAAGCGATGCTGGGGTTGCAGTCGTGGTCCGTGATGCTGGTTGGGACTGCTGGTAGGCGATGGTTAGGCCTCTGCCAATCGACCTCTCCGAATTGGGATGCCAACATGATATCAGAGGCCCTTCACCTGCAGAGCTGGTTAAAAATACAATTCTGTGAATACTCACCTGTAGAATTGGTATTATGAGTATACAGTACGTCCTGCTCCAGATAAGATTCTTTACGTCTGGGTATTACTCCGCCAGATGGCGCTGGACTGCAGAGACAGCGAAAGTGGCTACTCCCGGCCCCACAAATACCCGGGACCTACCACAAATTCCCAGTATTGAAAAGCAGTTAACAAGAAGCCGGGAGAATGATAACATAACCAACTATTAACTAACCAACAATGATAACAATCACCATACAGGGGATCCAAGGATAAAGAAAAGCAAGGGTGGGGTAGAGCACGACGAACTGTATACTCATAATACCAATTCTACAGGTGAGTAATCACAGAATTGTATTATTCTTAGTATACAGTACGTCCTGCTCCAGATAAGATTCTTTACGTCTGGGACATCCAATAGCAGTGTCCGTAAAGTAGGGTGGGATCCCCAAAAGGCAACAACGGCCAGTTTAGATCAATGCCGCCTGCAGAACCTTGCGGCCAAAAACAGCATCAGCTGAGGCCCGAACATCAACCTTGTAAAACTTGGAAAAGGTATGAACAGAAGACCAAGTAGCGGCCTTGCACACTTGTTCAACAGAAGCCTGGTGCTGAAAAGCCCAAGAGGCACCAATAGCATGAGTGGAATGAGCGGTAAGGCGGAAGGGAGGATTCTTCCCCTTAGCAGTGTAGGCCTGAATCACAGCCTGACGGATCCATTTGCTGATAGTAGATTTAGCAGGAGCCAAACCCTTCCTAGGACCAGAAGGGACCACAAAAAGCATCAGTTTTCCTGAAAGGTGCAGTAACCACCAGATAGAACTCCAGATTCCTGACCACATCCAAGGAATGCAAAACCCTCTCCTTAGTGTTACTAGGATTAGGGCACAAGGAAGGTAGAACAATGTCCTGATTAAGATGAAAGGCAGACACAACCTTGGCAGAAAATCTGGCTTGAAGCGAAACACCACCTTGTCCTGGTGTCTCTCAAAGTAGGAGGGCTGGATGGAAAGCGCCGCCAACTCAGAAACACGCCTAACAGAAGTGATAGCCACCAAAAAGACAACCTTGAGAGTAAGAATGACCAAGGCAGCCTCCTGCACAGGTTCAAAGGGAGCACCCTGCAAGGCAGAAAGGACCAAGTTCAAGTCCCAGACAGGCAACATAGGCTTACGTGGAGGATGCACATGAGTAACCCCCTGGGAAAAAGGTCTTGACCAGAGAATGCTGAGCAAAAGATCTTTGGAAGAAAACTGCCAGGGCAGAAACATGACTCTTCAGAGTACTGAGTTGAAGCCCCAGATCCAAACCACGTTGAAGGAACTCCAGAATCCTGGGGATAGAGAACACACGACAGGGAAGAGACCTAGACGCACACCAGTCAATGTAGGCACGCCAAACCCTATAGTTAATGGAAGAAGAAGACTTTTTCCTAGCCCTAATCATGGTGTTAACAACAGAGGCAGACAGCCCCTTTTCCATCAAGATGGAGGTTTCAGCAGCCAGGCCATCAAAGCCAGAGTTTGTAAATTGGGATGGCGTAAATGTCCCTGAGGGAGTAGGTCTGGAACCCTGGGCAGAGTGTACTGATCTACTGCCAGCTGCAATATGTCTGCGAACCACACTCTTCTTGGCCAACGGGGAGCCACCAGGATTGCTGGCACCCCTTCCTGAGCTATCTTGCGCAGAACCCTGCCCAACAGGGGGAATGGAGGAAAGACATACAGAAGCTGAAAGTCCTGCCATGACATTGTCAGAGCATCTGTGGCCAAGGCCAGAGGATCCTGGGACAGGGAGACAAAGGCTGGGAGCTTGTGATTGTGATGGGATGCAGACAGATCCACATCTGGCTGACCCCAACGGTGACACAGAGAGTGAAACACCCTGTCGCTGAGGGACCATTCTCCCTGGCGAGAAGTCCCCCTGCTCAGAGAGTCTGCCTGCAGATTCTCCACCCCCGGAATGTACACAGCTGAGATGCAGGGAACATTCTCCTCCACCCAGGACAGGATCAGAGACACTTCCTTGAGGGCACCCTTGCTCCGGGTCCCTCCCTTATGATTGATGTAGGCAACCGCTGTCTGGTTGTCCGAGAGTACCTGAACAAGTGAGCCAGAACCAAGCTGATCACCCTCAGTTCCAGAATGTTGATAGGGGTGTGGGCCTCCTGAGGGCCCTACCGCCCTTGGAATTGTAGGGACTTCCAGAAGCCCCCCCAACCTGTCAGACTGGCATCCGTGGTGACCTTCTCCCAGCAGGGGGCCAGAAGGAATCTGCCCGCCAACAGGTTCCTGGAGTCCAGCCACCACGAGAGGGACCGACTGGCTAGGGGGGGGACAGAACAAGGACCTGGTCCAGGGACGCAGGATCCTTGTCCCATACTGACAAGAGGTGGAGTTGCAAAGGCCTCATATGAAACTGGGCATAGGGAACCACCTCGAAGCACGCCACCATCAGGCCCACCAGCTGCATTCCCTGCCTGATGGAGGGATGAGGGCAAGATAGAAGGAACTGAACCTGTGCTAGCAGACTGTCCACCTTCTGCTGAGGAAGAAGGATCCTTGCCTGAACTGTATCCAGATACATTCCCAGAAATGGCATCAACAAGAAGGGAGACAGGGAAGATTTAGGATGGTTGATCACCCAGCCGAATGACTCCAGTGTGGACACTACTCGCTGAGTATCCAGCTCTGCCTGTTGGAGGGACTGAGAAGTGATGAGAATGTCGTCCAAATAGGGCAGAATGCGAATGCCCTGAGAGCTGAGCAGAGCCATCACTCCTGCCAGCACCTTGGTGAACACTCTGGGAGCTGAAGTGAGACCGAAGGGCAATGCCACAAATTGGTAGTGCTGATCCTCCAGAGCGAACCTGAGGAATCTTTGATGACCTGGAAAGATGGGAATATGAAGGTAAGCATCCTTGATGTCCACAGAAGTCATGAAGTCCCCTGGACGCAGGGAACTGATAGCAGAGCGCAGAGTTTCCATGCGAAAGCGCCTGCATCTGACAAATTTGTTGAGGATCTTCAAGTCCAGGATGGGCCTGACTGACCCATCTCTTTTGGGCATGGTGAAAAGGTTGGAATAAAAACCCTTGTCTCTTTCTCGTAAGGGGACCTGACAGATGACCCCCAGCTCCAGAAGGCTTTGCACCACCAGAATCAGAGCCTGAGCTGACTTAGGGTCCTGAGACATCCGGGATCTGATGAATCTTGGGGGGGGGGGGGGGACAGACAACAAACTCTATCTTGTAACCGGAGGACACTACCTCCTGAATCCACCGGTCTGAGACATGATGCCTCCAGACGTGAGCAAAGAGCTGAAGCCGTCCCCCCACCCGGATGGGTGAGGGCGCCCCTTCATGCCTGAGGGGGCTTGGGGGAAGGCTTAGGTTTGGAGCCCCAGGATGGGCCAGGGCGTCCACGTCCTCTGCCCCTACCCCAGAAATCTCCTCAGGCCCCAGTAAAGGAGACCCCTCTCCCCGTTCTGGATCCACGGTAGGGGGAAGAAAAGGAGCCCGGGCCCCGAAAGGGCTGAGACTGTCTTCTGCGCTGGGGTAACCTGCCTCCCTTAGCAAACAGGTCCAGGCGGTCCCCAAATAGGCGTAGTCCTTTGAAGGGAAAACCAGAGAGAGCCTTCTTGGCAGCGTTGTCAGTTGCCCACTGGCGCAGCCAAACCGAGCGGCGTATAACCACCACCAAGGCAGAGGCTCTGCCACACATCCTAATCGTATCATCCAAGGCAGAGAGGACATAAGCAACAAATACCTTACAACGTGAGAGTGCATTATACTCTTCACTAGAAACATCATCAGGAGCTCCATCCAGGACACTTTTAAGCAGAGTCCTAATAGCCACAGCTGTAATGGCAGAGGCACAAACCGGGCGCAGTGCCGTCACCACACAGGCAAAGGCATGGGAGGCCAGCTGATCAATACGCTGGTCCTCACTATCCTTCAGGGTAGTAGAGTCAGGGGAATGCATGACAGAGGTGTTAGACAAACCCAGAATTGGGGCATCCACTTTGGGAGGGGATGACCAACGTTTAACCACATCAGCAGGAAAGGGATATCTCTTATCCCAACTCTTAGGGACTCCGGGGAGCCTGCTAAGACGCTCCTATTCTTTGAGCACGAGATTATTAAAATGAGATTGTTCAGGGAACTCTAAACGTGGCTTAGCAATATGAAACAATTCCCCATGCTGCTTAGGAGCCGCGGCTGGGGGAGAGATAGAAAGCACTTCAAAGATCTGAGCCAAAAGCCTATCAGTATCATCTGGGGCCCAGGGATCAGAGCCAGAATCAGCATAACCCTTGGGCCATTCTTCAGATGATTCTGAGTCAGAGAACAATTCCCCTTCTTCCAGGAGGGTATAACCAGACAGATCAAAGAACTTTTCAGCCTCCATAGGGAAAAGAGTGACTTAGCCAGTCTAGTAGACACATCAGGCTGAGACTCCCCACTGGTATGCAGCTCACTGGGAGTCAAATGTAAGCTTGGGGGAGTAGGCGAAGCCATACGTGGCGCAGGCCCAGCTGCTGGTAAACCAGGCTGCAGCGCAAGCACCTGCTGGGCACAAGGTACACAAACCCGCACATTGTCATCCCTTGTAGGGGACACCCCACACAGCCGGGCTTGTCCCGAAGGAACCCCGAGCACATTATCCTGAGACGCCTCCAAATGGTGATTATAGCAGCACAATAGGTCGATAGGGATTCACGCTATAAAAGCAACCCGGGATGCCTCAATAGCCCGCTAGGGAAGTGGGAGGAATTAGCACACTAGGCCTCAATAAGTTTAATAAACTAATAGAGGGGGTAGGGCTGCGAGAAACCAATTGAGTTTGACCCGCCTGTAAGACATAAAGCAAAAAACCCCGTAAGCGACATGCATACATAACATTAAAAATATGAACAAACAGCCCGCGAGGGCACTCATGGACCGCGGTAGGTAGGCGCCAGCCACGCAGCTGAGGAAGCAAAATGGCGCAGAGTATACCTCGAGGGGCAGGCCGCGGAGACAGTGATGCGGAACGCGCAAACCGCAGGGCCCGCCCCTCCGAAGAGCGCGAAGCCGCACACGTGACAAAATCAACCAATGATGGCGCAGCAGCGCCTGAGGTAATGTTGCCGCCGACCGCGAAACGCCGTACCAGCGCTTGCAGCGGTGGCGGAATATTCAAAAAGCAACCAGTGCAGTGACAGGATTAAAGGCCAACCAAGCACACCATACAAAAAAGTGAATGTACAAAAAACACACAACCCCCCCCCCCCCCCCCGAGAACTACAAGGGAGAGCGAGGGAGGGCAGCGGCCACCTAACGTAGGGCCCACAGATAGACAGGGCAAGGGGCAATAGTGCGGGAGGGGCATACCATAAAGGCTCACCATGTGCCTATACCGCCTACCCTTTGGTGGGGGATTGCGGTGGAGCAGCGCTCCTAAGCACCTGACAGCGGTGCTGCCTACCATCACCCGAACCAGCGCAGCCAAAGGCTGGGAGGCAAATTAACAATGGAACGGGTGGGAGTAGTCCTACAGGGCCGCAGGCTAATAGCCCTGCTCACATGCGAGTAGAGAGAGCCATCTTCTTGTCCTTCGCAGTCCAGACTGCAGAGAAGATCTGGGAATTTGTGGGAGGTCTCGGGTATTTGTAGGGCCGGCAGGAGCCAATTTCGCTGCCTCTGCAGTCCAGCGCCATCTGACGGAGTAATACCCAGACGTAAAGAATCTTATCTGGAGCAGGACTTACTTTATACTAAGAATACCTCCAACAGCTGGAGAAATCGGTGTGTTCAAGTAGTATGCTGTCACACTGTCCATTCCTGGAACGTTGCCTACTTATACAGCTGGAGCATGACTATGCGCCCAAAATGATCAGATGAGTTTCGGACAAATAAAATCAGACTAAGCAAACCTCATGTACTAGTGAAAGGTTTCTAGCCTGTCCTCAGGATCCCATAGGCACTACACTGAAGCCTTAGCTATTTTCCCTTAGGTAGGAAACCGTTCATGTCCTTGTATCCCGATTCATCTCCATGAGCATAAGGCTAATGTGAAGACTACTAATTAGATACCTGAACTGTTCCAGTGTGGCCAAAACCATTGACAGGAAGCAAAGAAACCAGCACTCCAAAGATGCGATGAAAATAAATAGAAGTGTATTCGTGCAAGCTGCACATCAACAAACAGGAACAATCAATCCAAAGTTTCAGGGGTTACAGCGGGCCCCCTTCATCAGGGATAGCAGACAACCCAGGTGGTTCCAGAGTCAACTTGGACTGCCTCAACAGTCTCAACAGTTTTGGTTAGCACATTCTGTAAACTTACCTAAATAAGCCCCAGAGAACAGCTTTCTTTTTCATTGCAAGATAGAAAATTGCAGCATCTAATGGATCATTGTTTCTTTGGAAAGCTGCTTTAGCAACCTGTAAAATCAAAAAGATACACATCAGAAAAAAGAAGGAATATTTGCCTATGATTACACTTATTATAAACACCATGCCAAGGTTTGATTTATTTTAAAAATGGTAAATCTTCATAACCTAGCATCTCTCTTGCCGCCGAGCAGAGCTGTCTCCTAGCATTGCTACACAGAACTCGGCTTGGCAGTGGCCTGAAAGACGCCTGGTGATGAAGATTTATTGCTGCTCTCCTCCTGCTTTTGCTTGGAGCTCAAACAAACCGTGAGCCTCACTCCCTAGGGGGTAAAGGCAGCACTGGATCAAGCAGAAGCCCTCACCGACTGACCCACTTCTGCACTGCAGTAAAACTGCGATGGGAGCTTTATAGTGTTTTTAGTGGGTGGGCGGTGGACATAGACCCAAACCACTGAATTACCAAAGAGAAAGGGTTCACATTAAAGACTTAAAAGTAAAGGAATCATATAACGATACTTGTACTTAAAGCAGAATAAAACCTAGGGTGGTTCACCATGGAATCTAAAATTCCAATGCCAGACGCTGGCTTTCCCCGGGGTCACTCTGAATTGGGCTGCCCCGCTGCGTGAAACCCCTCAGGTCACCTGTATCCACTTATCTTTCCGGTCCAAGAGCGCATACTCTGTCTTGCATCAAATAAGACGGTTGCCATTTCTATGTAGTTCGCCAATCGGCTCTGATTGTTTTCAATGTGGAGCGAGAGCGGCTAGATCTCCTGCATGTGCAGGCTGTGTGCATGCTACCCCCCACCCCCCAGCCATTTACTGGGGCTGTGGCCCATTTTGCTGCCCATTGAAGCCAAAATGACATGGATTCACGACTAGAATGTCGAGATGTCCTGTTGAACTAGGAAAAGGCAAGTTATTATGGCTGACCTGGGGGGTTTTCACACAGTGGGACAGCCCAATTTAAGATGACTCTGGGGCACCCAGGATAATGAAAATCCCAGATTTTGTTATGCTTTTAATTAATTTGCCTGGCATCTGACCTGATGCTGTGTCAGTCTCATGCCATCTCTTTGTTCTGATCATTGAAAGGATGCCTCCCCCTGATCTAGACCAAAAAGACTATCCTCAGACTCTAGATGACACCCCTCCCTTAGCAATAGGCTAGAAAGGAGTTTTCTACACTATAACTACAGTCAAACTCAGCTCAATCTAATGCAATGCACACTGTGTGCTTGCATCACTCAGTCCTGCCACTCCCAGCACAGAGGACAGCACAGCATTAGGGGAAACTTTATTTTAAATTTACTCTGGCAATACTGCCACGTGTAACTCCACATAATGCGAATGCTTTTGAGTGTACCTGCCTTAGACTTGCTTAGTTTTTTTTACTAAAATAGCCTCAATAATACCTTTTACTAAATACCGTATTTTTCGCCATATAAGACGCACCTGCCCATAAGACGCACCCAGGATTTGGAGGAGAAAAATAAGAAAAAAAAATACTGTTTTGTGATTACTCACCGATATTATAAGGATATATTATCACGGATATTATAGGTGTGACATACACTCCGCTTCAATAAGTCTTGACAGTTGGGGTTATTCTCCAGTAGAGGGCGAACTTCTGCAGAGATGAATGCAAAAAAAGAAGCCCCTCCCGGTCCATAACTACCTGGGACCTCCCACCAATTCCCCAGATGTAAGATAGCAGTAAAGGGACCAGGAAGAACCAAATATAACAATATTAACAAAAAAACAATGGTTCACCATATAAAGGATCCAGAATACCAAACAGGGTGGGTGAAGCGGAGTGTATGTCACACTTATAATATCCGTTTTAAAGGTGAGTAATCACAAAACGGTATTATTGCAAGTGTGACATACACTCCGCTTCAATAAGTCTTGACAGTTGGGACATCCAAAAGCAGTGTCCGTCAAGGGTGGGAACCATAAACAGTAAAGAATGCACCAACTCAAACCACTGCAGCTTGCAGAACCTTGCAGCCAAAAACAGCATCCGCTGAAGCCCGCACATCAACCTTGTAAAACTTGGAAAAGGTATGAACAGAAGACCAAGTAGCAGCCTTACAAACTTGTTCAACAGAAGCCTGGTGCTGGAAAGCCCAGGATGCACCCACAGCACGAGTAGAGTGCGCAGTGACCCTAAACGGGGGAGTCCTCCCCTTAGCAAAATAGGCCCCAACAATGGCCTGACGAATCCATTTGCTAATCGTAGACTTAGCAGGTGCCAAACCTTTCCTGGGCCCGCAGGGCACCACGAAAAAAGCGTCCGTCTTGCGGAAGGAAGAAGTAGTCACCAAATAGTACTTCACACAGCGAACAACATCCAAATTGTGCAGAACCCTCTCCTTGTCATTGTTAGGCTTAGGACACAAGGAAGGGAGAACAATATCCTGATTGAGGTGGAAAGCAGACACCATCTTAGGAAGGAAATCCGGTATAAAACAAAAAAAACACCTTATCCTGGTGTCTCTCAAAGTAAGGGGCCTGAATCGACAGAGCCGCCAACTCAGAGACACGCCGAACCGAGGTAATCGCCACCAAGAAGGCAACCTTCTGAGTGAGAACCGAAAGAGCAATATCATGTAACGGCTCAAAAGGCGGACCCTGCAGAGCCGAAAAGAACCAAATTCAAATCCCAAACAGGAACTACAGCTTGTCGAGGGGGCCGCACATGCACCACCCCTTGGAAAAAAGTCTTAACCAGCGGGTGTAAAGCAAAAGACCTCTGGAAGAAAACCGACAAGGCAGAAACCTGTCCTTTCAAAGTACTAAGCTGGAACCCCAGGTCCAGATTATGCTGAAGAAACTCCAAAATTCTGGGTACAGAAAAAACCCTGCAAGGCAAGGCCCTAGCCTCACACCAATCAATATAGGACCTCCAGGTCCTATAGTAAATGCCAGAAGAGGACCGCTTCCTAGCCCTAATCAGGGTCTGAACAACCGCCTCAGACAAACCTTCCTCTTTCAAGATGAAGGTTTCAGCAGCCAAGCCGTCAAAGCCAGTGTTTGAAAATTGGGGTAAAACAGATGACCCTGAGATAGCAGGTCCGGTAGCAAGGGAAGCCGGTACCGGTCCACGGCCAGCCTTACAACGTCTTGGAGCCACCAGAATCGCTGGTGCCCCTTCTAGAACCAGTTTGCGAACTACCTTGCCCAGCATAGAGACAGGTGGAAACAGGTACAGAAAGCCCAGGTCCTTCCAAGCCAGTGACAAGGCATCCACTGCCAAGGCCAGGGGATCCTGAGAAAGAGACACAAAAGGCCGGAAGTTTGTGATTGTGCCTTGAGGCAAAGAGATCCACCTCCGGAGGCCCCCACCTGCGGCAAAAATCCAGAAAAACCTTGGGGTTGAGAGACCACTCTCCGTGGCGAGAGGATCCCCTGCTCAGAGAATCCGCCTCCGAATTCTCCACTCCCGGAATGTAGACTGCCGAAAGGCAAGGAACATTGCCTTCCGCCCAGTGCAGGATCAGAGAGACTTCCCTGAGGGCACTCCTGCTGCGAGTCCCTCCTTGGTGATTTATGTAGGCCACTGCCGTTCGGTTGTCCAAACGAACCGAGCCAGAACCAGACGAATGGCTCTGAGCTCCAATACATTGATGGGGGTGTGAGCCTCCTGGGGACCCCACACCCCGCTGAACTGATGACTCTTCCAATAACCTCCCCAGCCCGACAGGCTGGCATCCGTGGTAACAGTCTCCCAACAAGGGGACAGAAAAGATCTGCCCTTCATCAGATTGCTCGAGTCCAGCCACCACCGAAATGACTGCCGAACCCTGGGAGACACCTTGAAAGGTTGATCCAATGACAGTGGGTTCCTGTCCCAATACGTCAATAGGAGAAGTTGAAGAGATCTCATGTGAAACTGTGCAAACGGCACTGCCTCGAAGGAGGACACCATCAGACCCACCAGTTTCATCCCCTGTCGGATAGAGGGACAAGGACTGTCCAGAAGAAGACAGATCAGGTCCTGAATGCCCTGCAGCTTGGCCTGGGGCAGAAACACTCTGGCCAGACTGGTATTCAGATTCCTGCCCAGAAATGAAATCACTCGAGACGGGGAGAGAGAAGACTTGGTGCGGTTGATCCCCCACCCGAACCTCTCCAGGGTCGACACCACCAGATGGGTGTCCAGCTCTGCCTGCTGAAGGGAAGAATCTGAAATCAACAGATCATCCAGGTAAGGCACAATGCGAATGCCCTGCGATCTGAGCAGAGCCATTACGCCCGCCAAAACCTTGGTGAAGACCCTCGGTGCCGAGGTCAGACCGAAGGGAAGAGCTACGAATTGATAATGTTGATCCTCTATCGCAAACCGGAGGAATCTCTGATGCGCCTGAAAGATCGGAACATGCAGATAAGCATCCTTGATGTCTATGGATGTCATGAAATCCCCCTGGTGAAGGGAAATGATAGCAGAGCGCAGAGTCTCCATGCAGAACTTTTTGGCTCTGATAAACCCGTTTAGAACCTAGAGATCTAGAATGGGTCTCACCGAGCCCTCCTTTTTGGGTACCGTGAAAAGGTTGGCGTAGTAACTCTCTCCGACTGAGGCACCGGGCAAATAACTCCCATGTCCAGAAGGTTTCTTACTACTAACAGGAGCCCCTGTGCAGCCTGATGGTCCGAGGGCACCCAAGACCTTAAGAACCTTGGAGTCGGCCAGTACTCGAACTCCAGTTTGTACCCGGACGAGACCACTTCCAGGATCCAATTGTCTGTGACCTCCCGGGCCCAGACCTGGAAGAAGAGCCGCAGCCGTCCACCCACCCATTCGGGTGAGGACGCCCCTTCATTGCTGAGCCGGCTTACCGGCGGGCTTAGGCTTGGACCCCCAGGCAGCCGTCGGGCTCGCCCGACCTCTGCCCCTATTCCAGGACGAGCAGACCCCTAGTCGCTCTGGCTCCACGAAAGGAAGGGGCGAAGGAACCAGCCCCCCGAAAGGGACGGCACTGCTTCTTCCGCTGAGGTAACCTACCTCCCTTAGCAACAGCATCCAATTTATCTCCAAACAGCCACGTACCCATGAAGGGAAGAGCCGTAAGCGACTTCTTGGCCCCAAAATCCGCCGTCCACTGACGCAGCCAGACCAATCTGCGCATGGCCACCAATAAGGCCGAAGTCCTGCTACACATGACGATAGAATCTTCCATAGCAGACAAAACAAAATCCATGAACAATTCACACCTCTTAAGAGTAGCGAACTCAGCGCTATCCGGATCAAACTGACCATCATTCAGCCAGTCCCTGATCAGGGACCTGGTAGCAAGCGACACTAGAGCAGATGAACAAGCCGGCTGCAGGGCCGATCCCACACTGGCAAACGCATGACAAGCTATCTGATCAAGGCGCTTATCCTCGCCATCCTTAAGGGAGGTAGCGTCAGGGGTGTTAAGTACAGAAGAATTGGTCAAGCCCAAAACAGGCGCATCAACCTCAGGAGGAGAGGACCATCGCTTGACCGCCTCCACCGGGAAAGGATACTTCTTGTCCCATCCCTGGGGAGCACCAGGAAGCCAACAGGGCCTCTCCCATTCTTTCTGGATCAGTGCGTCAAAATGATCCTGCGTAGGGAATTCTAGACGGGGCTTTCGGACCCCAAAAAATTCCCCCTTCTTTAGGGTAGGCGCCTCCGGGGGATCAATATCCAACACCTTCAACATATGTGACAAAACAGCAGCCGTATCTACGGCATCCCCAGGCGCCTGCCCAACAAAAGCATCACCAGACTGTACAAAATCAGACTCTGTCTCCTCAAACACTTCCCCGTCCTATAAAGGGGAATAATCAGACAAATCCATAGAGTCGCCGTCCCACACGGGCTGGGCTGACGACAAATGTCTCTTTTTAGCTTGGGCCTTCTTGCCCACCATGCTACCAATAAACTTTTCAATGCTGGCCAACGTGGCACCAACATCCGACTGCGACTCCCCGCTGGCACCAATGTCACTCGGGGTACGGATCAAGCGGGGAGGGGAAGGCGATGGAGCGGGAGGAGCCGACCCAGAAGGCTGGGACCCAGACTTCCGCGTTACGGCCTTATGAGCCCATGGAGTACAGATCGGTACATCCTCTCCCGTAAGGGATGCCCCACACCCCACACATGGGCGGGCTTGCCCCAAGGTGAGCCCGAGCCCAGTATCCTGTGGAGCCTCCATATGGTGATTTTTTAGTGGTCAATCGCAAGACCGCAGGGAATTACGCTTAAGCAGCCCGGGATGCCCCTTAAATGTCCAGGTGGGAGGATTTGGAGGAGATCAATTTTAAACTAGGGACCCCAGGACCAGGAGGAACCCCTTAATATGCACAATATGAAGCAATCTGCAACACACAATAGGCATATCGGATACTAATAATAGCATCTGCCTTAATAAAAGTACAACCATACCACACCTAAATATCTAAACATATATACAGTTATATACAGCAAATAATTGTGAAAAACACACACACCAGGGGCCCACCCCACCAGAGAGTGACCTCCAATACAAGGAAAAAACAGCCATCAGGCCCCTACCTGACCCCTAAGAGCAGACACAGCCACGCAGGAAGCACCAAGATGGCCCCTGGCCTTGAGGTAACAGGACCCAGGAGGAAGAAGGGGGGCGTGCCAGCGCCGAAGGCGTGATTTCCAGGCCACGCCCCCCTCCCTGCAGTGCGGATCTGGCCAGAGGAAGGCCCTGCAAAAAACGTGCCGAATGGGCGGGGCGAGCGCCCGGCCCGCCCCCTTTCACACACACACAGCCTGAGTGAATTTCACTCAGGCTGACAGGCAGCCATCTTGCAACCAATTCATCAGGGATTACTGCCAGGCGGACCACACAAGCATATATACCCAGTGTGAAGCACCCAACAGACACACACACACACACACACACTATAAAAATCCATAAAATAATAATTATAAATAAGTGCAAGGAGAGGCCCGTTAACACGCGCCAGTTCCCCCCCCCCCCCCCCCCCCCCCCCCGAGGGAGTAAGGGACCCGGAGGGAAAAGTGTAAACCTGGCCAATAATGAGGCCGCATGCTAGCAGGGACGGGGGCATCCCGTACCAGGATCACCACAACCTGGTTGTACCGCCTGCCCCATAATGAGGTCTCGCGGTGGAGCGTGGCTCCTACTGCACCCACAGGGTGCTCCTACCCTTGCCAGGGCCCGCAGCCTAAGCTGGGAGGTTCAACAGGGTAAATTTAGAATGAGTCCTGGCAGAAATAGGGACAAAAAAGGGGCCGGGCGCGAGCCCGGCTTACCTGCAAGTAGGAGAGGTCTTCATCTTTTGTCTTGCTCGCCTTCCCTGCAGAGAAGGAACTGGGGAATTGGTGGGAGGTCCCAGGTAGTTATGGACCGGGAGGGGCTTCTTTTTTTGCATTCATCTCTGCAGAAGTTCGCCCTCTACTGGAGAATAACCCCAACTGTCAAGACTTATTGAAGCGGAGTGTATGTCACACTTGCAATATATTCTAAGCTAAATGTTGTGCTAAAACACCCCATTACAGGTAGTGGGGCGTTCCCCCATCCCATTCCCCATGGGCAGTGTGGCATCCCCCATCCCATTCCTAATGGGCAGTGTGGCATTCTCCCCTCCCATAGGCAGTGTGGGATGCCCCCATCCCATAGGCAGTGTGGCATGCCCCTATCCCATTCCCATAGACAGTGTGGGATGCCTTCATCTCATTCCCATAGGCAGCGTGGTATTCCCCCCTTCCTATTCTCCATATAGGCAGTGTGGCACCCCCCTCCAATTCCCCATATAGGTAGTGTGGCATTTCCACCCCCCCCTCCCCATCCCATATAGTGTGGCATTCATCCCCCCCTCCCCATCCCATATAGGTAATGTGGCATTCATCCCCTCTCCCCATCCCATATAGGTTTTATGGCATTCATCCCCCCCTCCCCATCCCATAGGCAGTGTGGCATGCCCCTATCCCATTCCCATAGACAGTGTGGCATGCCCCTATCCCATTTCCATAGACAGTGTGGGATGCCTTCATCCCATTACCATAGGCAGCGTGGTATTCCCCTCTTCCTATTCTCCATATAGACAGCGTGCCCCCCCCTCCAATTCCCCATATAGGTAGCGTGGCATTTCCATCCCCCCCCCCCTCCCCATCCCATATAGGTAGTGTGGCATTCATCCCCCCCCCTCCCCATCCCATATAGGTAACGTGGCATTCACCCCCCTCCCCATCCCATATAGGTAGTATGGCATTCATCCCCCCCTCCCCATCCCATATAGGTAGTGTGGCATTTACCCCCCCCTCCCCATCCCATATAGGTAACGTGGCATTTCCATCCCCCCTCCCCATCCCATATAGGTAATGTGGCATTCATCCCCCCCCTCCCCATCCCATAAAGGTAATGTGGCATCCACCCCCCCCTCCCCATATAGGTAGTGTGGCATTCATCCCCCCCTCCCCATCCCATATAGGTAATGTGGCATTTCCATCCCCCCTCCCTATCCCATATAGGTAATGTGGCATTCACATTAGGATTCACATTAGGAGGCGATGGGGGCAGCTGTATCTCCGGGACAGCGCGAGCGATGGAAAGGTGAGTTAACTTTCTACTTTTTATTTTTTATATTCCCACCTTCGCCGTTAAGACGCATGGATATTTTCCCACAACTTTTTGGGAAAATAAGTGCGTCTTATAGGGTGAAAAATACGGTATATATTATCCTCATTGACACAATTTTGCCCACACAATTAAAATGTAACACAATACATAATTGGTGGAAAACAGAAACGCATACCTTTTCTATGCATCTGCGGAGGGTGTTAATATTCCGCACCCACCAACCAATTCCCATTGCTTTAAGTTCAGACCACTGGGGATCACCTTTCTGAATGGCGGGGATCATATTTATTAATTCCTCTTCTGCCTCTGAATGGAAGGCCCATGCAAAATGACAAGTGGATAACCCTAAAACGTACAAAAAAAAAATATATAGCCTTATCACTTTGGAGTAACATATTGTATATGGGTCGATTCAGCACCAGGTGAAAAAATACAACTCTGTGAAGTACTCACCTGTAGAGTTGGTATTATATGCAGACAGCACGTCCTGCTCCAGACATAGTCCTTACATGTGGGTATACCTCCGCCTTCAGCGCTGTGCACTGCAGAACATGAAGAAAACAAGCTCCTCTCGGCCCTACATATACCGGAGGACCCCCCACAAATCCCCAGCATTGAAAAGCAGTGAGAAGGAGAGGCGAGGAGAAACAACCACCCAAAACTGGCAAAACAGAATATCAAGTATAACAATCGCCAAACAGGGGATCCAGAACAAAGTGAAACCAGGGTGGGGTGGAGCAGGACGTGCTGTCTGCATATAATACCAACTCTACAGGTGAGTACTTCACAGAGTTGTATTATTCTAAGCAGACAGCACGTCCTGCTCCAGACATAGTCCTTACATGTGGGACATCCAATAGCAGTGTCCGTAAAGAAGGGTGGGACCCCAACAGAAGGCAACAGTGAGCCGTTTAAAACAACTATGGCCTGCCGAACCTTGCGGCCAAACGCAGCGTCAGCTGAGGCCTTAACATCAACCTTGTAAAACTTTATAAAGGTATTAACAGAAGACCAAGTAGCGGCCTTGCAAACTTGTTCAACAGAGGCCTGGTGCTGAAAGGCCCACGAAGACCCAACAGCTCTAGTAGAATGAGCAGTAAGACGAAAGGGGGGGAGTGGTAAGCACACTCAAATTAATGAAATTAGGTTTTTTGAAGCTCAATGGGTGCATTCATATAATATGGGGTGGCTAACCCCAGTAATACCTAAAAGAACTACAAATAGAAGCACACCTTACAACTATATTTCTGATGCC
This sequence comes from Gastrophryne carolinensis, assembly GCA_027917425.1. NCBI lineage: Eukaryota > Metazoa > Chordata > Amphibia > Anura > Microhylidae > Gastrophryne > Gastrophryne carolinensis. The sequence continues at coordinate 302,177,177 of CM051238.1, forward strand.
AAAAGTTTAACAATATATTTATTCATATATACACAAAAATGTAGGTCCACATGAAGGTACTATTTACACAGAGTCTGGGAGACACCAATAAATTTAACACACTGAATAAAGGGGAATTATATACACTATATACAATTGATCATGTGATTGAACTTCCGAATACTGGATAGATAATGCAGCTTCAAGCAATGCCCCAAATGCAGGAGATTGTATTTGGATCGTGAAGCAGGTAATGGGTTAATTTGAAAGGAAGCCCCGTAAGGGCCTTCTTGGCGACATTGTCAGCTGCCCACTGGCGTAACCAGACCGCTCGGCGTATGGCTACCACCAGAGCAGAGGATCTAGCACTCAGCTTGATAGCATCGTCTGATGCAGACAGTATATAATTGATAAAAGTCTCACAAGTAACCCAAGCATTGGCGGCATCGGATGGCAAGTCATCCGCCCCTTCAAGAGCAGTCTTAACCACAGTCCTGAGCGCCACCGCCGTGATGGCTAAGGCGCAAACCGGGTGGAGCGAGGCTCCCCCAAATGCAAAGGCCTGACATGCCAATTGATCAACCCGTCGATCCTCCAGATCCCGCAGCGTAGTAGTGTCAGGGGAGTGCATAATCGAGGTATTGGACAGACCCAGCATCCAAAACTTGATCAGGGCAGCAGGGAATGGATACTTCTTATCCACAGTCTTAGGAACCCCCTGGAGTTTGCTGGGATGTTCCCACTCCTTTAAGACTAGATTATTAAAATTAGTTTGTTCGGGGAATTCCAACAGCACCTTAGCGGTATGGAACAGGTCACCTCTTTGCCGAGGAGCTGCAGGCGGGGGAGAGAGGGATAACACGTCAAAGATCTGGGCGAGCAATCTATCAACGTCAAGGTCAGAACCAGATTCAATAGTGGCTTCAGGATTCAGGTGGCGCCGTTTAGCGGTAGCCTTGCGCACTAAGGAGCCAGCGACTAAACTTTCCGTGCTAGCCAGACTAGCGGCAAAGTCAGCATGGGAGTCCCCGCCAGGGTTGGGGGTTAGACTCAGGCTTGGGGAAGTAGGAGAAACAAGGCGAGGCGCGGGCCCAGCCTCTGAAGAGGTGGGTAGGCCAGCTAGCGCCTGCTGGGCACAAGGGACGCAGACCTGTGCATTGTCACCACTGCTAGGTAAGACCCCACAAGCTACACACAGACGGGCTTGTCTCGAAGGAACCCCGTTCACGATATCCTGAGATGCCTCCATATGGTGATTATTATATTTAATATGCCAGTAGGGATTGACGCTGTTAAGCAACCCTGGATGCCCCAAACACCCGCTGAGAAGTGGGAGTGATTTGATTAAAAGGTTCAAGGCCGGACTTTACAACGGGCCGGGAGAAGCCACCGAAGTCCGCGGTCTGAAAGACACAAGGGGAAAGGGACGTCAGAGCCAAGCGCGAAGAAGACAAGTTAGGAAAGGGATCGCCCATGAGGGCACTTACAGAACAGCGAGGGGAGGACCGTCTTCACCACGCGCATGTGAGAAGGAAAATGGCGCCAAGCGAACCTCGAAGGGCGGGCCAGAGCGGGCGATGACGCGAAGCGCGCCAAACCGCACCACGTCCCCCCCGGAGAGCGCGAAGCTCGAAGGCGCGCAGCCTATCAGAAGCGACAGATATTGTCAGGGAGACATCACTCAGAGAGATCTGACAGGGTGAAAAACAGTGATAGGACGCAAGCGCTATAGAATAAAACTGAAGTATGCGCCGAGTAATACATGAAGGCGCAGTAGTAAAGCAAAAAGGCTGAGAGAGAAGCGCAGCTCAAGGGCCAAAAAAGGACAATGGTTGACTAGTGTGATTAGGGCAAGGATTAGCCGTCGTACACACGACCCCCCCCCTCTCTTTTCCCCCACTAACAGGGAAATCTAGGGAGGAAGGTGATCCAGAATACTGGGTTCACCGCTACAGGGGCGAGGGGCACTAGTGCGGGAGGGGCATCCAACAGAAGGCTCACCATACGCCTTAACCGCCTACCCTGTGGAAGGGAATTGCGGTGGAGTCTAGCTCCGTAAGCACACTAGGTGCTGCCTACCTTCACCCGACCCGCGCTGCCCAGGCTGGGAGGCATTAATTCACAATGAGGACGGGTGGAAATAGTCCCGCAGGGCCTCGGGCTGTCAAGCCCCGCTCGCCTGCGAGAGTGTGATACTTCATGTCTTCGCAGTTCCAGCACTGCAGAGAAAACTGGGGATTTGTGGGAGGTCCTCCGGTATATGTAGGGCCGGGAGGAGCTTGTTTTCTTCATGTTCTGCAGTGCACAGCGCTGAAGGCGGAGGTATACCCACATGTAAGGACTATGTCTGGAGCAGGACGTGCTGTCTGCTTAGAATAACCGAAGTCTTCCATTTCCTCCTAATATATACAATAGTTTATTCTCCAGGAAAATAGAGAGAGAAAACTGCCCTTCACTTTCATAGTATTTCCTGGGGTGATTCAGCACCAGGAGCAAATAGAGCACTGCTCACTTAAAGTAAAGTTTTTTCACCTGGTGCCGAATTCACTCCATAGTCAGTAACTGCTGTGGCTCTCTCTATGGTTGCACATGATGGGTTCCATGTGCAAATAATTAAATGGAAAGTATAATGGCATACTTGCGTGACATTTCAAGCCTCCACTAGATCAAAAAGCAATCAGGTTAGCACACTAGATCGTCAGAAGATCTTTGTCAAACTGACTCGGCTGGAAATGGGCAATCCAACCCTCCCAGATAGCTAATAAAGGAGTGAAGTCACCCTGCATAAAAGCCACCATATTCTCGATAAACATAGCCTCATTAACACGAGTCACTAAGCTCCCACTAGGTATGTCTAGCTTTTTCCAGGAATGCGCTATGATCAACTTAGCCGCCATAGTAATATGCCTTATGAGCTCAAATTGGGCCTTCGAGCAGTCTGGAGGTTTCAAACTGAGCAGAACCAATTGCACCGAGGGGGGACAGCCGCAATGTACATCCCGGAGAGATGACAGCCCCTAAAAGAATTCAGGGAGTAGGATGGGCAGAATCTATAAACTCTGTCCACAAGTTGCTTGTACACCAGTGCAATCACCCCTTTTCCCAATGGATACTCCCCACAAACTCTTTCAAGTGCTGAGAGCATTAATGGGACAGCACCTGTTCTAATTTTATTTCTCCCATAGTGGGAAATTTGCAGAAAGTGGAGAAGCTCACTATTAGGGACATTCCTAGAGGACCGCAGATCAGAAAAGGTAGAAATCCTAAGTTCTGCGCCCTCCACCAACTAAATGCTGCTGGCTCCAGGAAGCCTGGAGAAAACCATAGAATAATTTTAACATATTAATGGATTAATGGAGTTCTTGACTAAAGAATTAATGGCTCGAGGCTTCTAAAATTGAATAGACACGGCCAAAATCAGTTCCCATCAGGGTGCTCACTGCCTCTAATCCTAGGAAAGACTCTAGGGCAGACCAGAGGCACGCAAGTCCTCCCCCATAGTCCAATCCTGACATTATTGGCCCTGATGAGCAGACATCAGTCCAATCAGGACTGAGGAAGAGAAATTAATATAATTAAAATTGGTTCAGTTATGCGGCAGCGTGACCATCTCTTATGAGACACTGAAAAGTTTATTTTTTTGTGCCTCAACAGCAGGCATAGGAACAACCAAAAGAGAACATATTTCTGTATATAACATAAGGACAAAAATACCATTTTGTGATTACTCACCTGTAAAATGGGTATTATAAGTATGTCTCACACCCTGCTTCGGAATGATTAATAACACGTGGGTTATAGCCAGTAGAGGGTGAACTTCTGCAGAGATGACTAGAAAAAAAGAAGCCCCTCCCGTTCTATAAATACCTGGGACCTCCCACACATTCCCCAGTATAAGAAAGCTGTAAGGGGACAGGAAGAGCCAATAAATCTAAGAAAAAAGTTTCACCATATAGAAGATCCAAGATACAACTCAGGGTGGGACGAAGCAGGGTGTGAGACATACTTATAATACCCATTTTACAGGTGAGTAATCACAAAATGGTATTATTCCAAGTATGTCTCACACTCTGCTTCGGAATGATTAATAACACGTGGGACATCCAATAGCAGTGTCCAAAAAGGGTGGGGATCCCAACAGACAACAGTGCACAAATTAAACCACTGCAGCTTGCAGAACTTTGCGGCCAAAAACAGCATCCACTGAGGCCCGCACATCAACCTTATAAAACTTGGAAAAAGTATGAACAGAAGACCAAGTGGCAGCCTTACAAACTTGTTCAACAGAAGCCTGGTGCTGAAAAGCCCAGGAAAAAACAACAGCACGAGTAGAATGAGCAGTGATCTGGAAAGGGGGATCCCTCCCCTTGGAAGTATAGGCCCCAACAATGGCCTGACGTATCCATCCACTAATGGTAGACTTGACGGGTGCCAAACCCTTCTTGGACCCAGAGGGCACCAATAGCAGTGTCCAAAAAGGGTGGGGATCCCAACAGACAACAGTGCACAAATTAAACCACTGCAGCTTGCAGAACTTTGCGGCCAAAAACAGCATCCACTGAGGCCCGCACATCAACCTTATAAAACTTGGAAAAAGTATGAACAGAAGACCAAGTGGCAGCCTTACAAACTTGTTCAACAGAAGCCTGGTGCTGAAAAGCCCAGGAAAAAACAACAGCACGAGTAGAATGAGCAGTGATCTGGAAAGGGGGATCCCTCCCCTTGGAAGTATAGGCCCCAACAATGGCCTGACGTATCCATCCACTAATGGTAGACTTGACGGGTGCCAAACCCTTCTTGGACCCAGAGGGCACTGCAAACAAGGCGTCCGTCCTACAGAAAAGAGAAGTAGCCAACATTAAGGCAACCTTTTGTGTAAGAATAGAAAATGCAACATCCTGCACCGGCTCAAAAGGAAGCCCCTAGAGGGCCGACAAAACCAAAATCAAGTCCCAAACAGGCAACAAGGGCTTGCGAGGGGGGCGCACACGAGTGACCCCTGGAAAAAAAAAGTCTTAACCAAAGGATGAAGAGCAAAAGACCTTTGAAAGAAAACCGCCAGGGCGGAGACCTGCCCTTTTAGAGTACTAAGCTGAAAACCCAGGTCCAAACCGTGTTGGAGAAACTCCAAAATTCTGGAAATCGAAAACACTCTACAAGGCAAGGCCCTAGACTCACACCAATCAAAATAGGACTGCCAGGTCCTGTAGTAGATGTTAGAGGAAAACTTCTTCCTAGCCCTAACAAGCGTCTAGATCACAGCATCAGAAACCTTCCTCTTTTAGGATGGAGGTCTCAGCAGCCACGCCGTGAAAGGCAGCATTTGTAAATTGGGGTAACATAGCTGACCTTGAGTGACCAGATCCGGAAACAGGGGCAACCTGTACTGAACGACCGCCAGCCGCACGATGTCTGCGAACCACACCTGTCTTGGCCACCTTGGAGCCACCACTATAGCTGGCACACCCTCTTGAACCAGCTTGCGCACCACCCTGTCTACCATGGCGAAGGGGGGAAACAGATACAGGAGACCCAGATCCCGCCAGGCAAGAGACATGGCATCCACTGCCAGAGCCAGAGGATCCTGAGACAGAGACACAAAAGCAGGGAGCTTGTGGTTGTGACGGGAGACAAGGAGATCCACCTCCGGGAACCCCCACTTGTGACAAATGGATAGAAATACCTTGTTGTTGAGGGACCATTCCCCTCGGCGAGAGGACCCCCTGCTGAGGGAGTCCGCTTCCATGTTCTCCACTCCTGGAATGGAACATTGCTCTCGGCCCATGCAAGAATCAGAGAAACTTCCCTGAGGGCACTCCGCTGCGAGTCCCTCCTTGGTGACTGATGTAAGCGACCGCAGTCCGATAGTCTGATCGAACCTGAACCGGAAATCCTTGGAGATGATGCGTCAAGTGCGACAGCACCAACCGAATAGCCCTCAGCTCCAAAACGTTGGTGGGGATGTGCGCCTCCAGAGGACCCCACAGCCCCTGGAACTGATGTTTCTTCCAGAAACCCCCCCCCCCCCCCAGCCCGACAGGCTGGAATCCGTGGTGACCGTCTCCCAACAAGGAGCCCGAAAGGATCTGCCCCTCAGAAGATTTCTCGGTTCCAGCCACTACTGAAGAGACTGCCGGACCAAGGGAGACATCGCAAAGGACTGATCCAAGGCCAGAGGACATCTGTCCTAAGCCAATAACAGATGGATTTGAAGAGACCTCTTGTGAAACTGAGCAAAAGGAACTGCCTCGAAGGAGGCCACCATCAACCCCACCAGCCTCATTCCTTGCCGGATGGACGGGCGAGGGTGGGACAGAAGAAGACGTATCAGATCTTGAACCATCTGCACCTGCGACTGAGTAAAGAACACCCTGGACTGAATGGTATCCGGCTTCATGCCAAGAAAGGAAATCTCCCTTGACGGGGAGAGAGAAGACTTGGGGTAGTTGATCACCCAACCGAAACTCTCCAGCGTAGTCACCACCAACCTGGTGTCCAGCTCCGCTTGACTGAGAGAGGATACCGAAATGAGAAGGTCATCCAGATACGGCACAATGCGAATGCCCTGGTCTTTGAAAAGGGCCATTATGCCCGCCAACACCTTGGTGCTGAGGTCAGCCCAAAAGGGAGAGCCACAAACCGGAAGGGTAAGCGTCCTTGATGTCTATGGACGTCATGAAGACCCCTGGACGAAAAGAGTTGATGGGCGAGCGCAGAGTCTCCATGCGAAATTTCCTGGTTCTGATGAACCTGTTGAGAATCCTGAGATCCAGAATGGGTCTTATGGAGCCATCCTTTTTGGGCACTGTAAAAAGGTTGGAGTAATAGCCCCGGCCTCTCCCTGAGGAAGGCACCGGGCAAACGACCCCCTGTCCAGAAGGTTTTGTATTGCCAATAACAGCTCCTGTGCGGCCCGGGGGTCCGAAGGAACACAAGACCTAAGAAATCTGGGAGGAGGCCGGTACTCGAACTCCAGCTTGTACCCGGAAGAAACCACTTCCAGGATCCAGTTGTCTGTGACCTCCCGGATCAAGACCTGGGCGAAGAGCCTTAGCCGTCCCCCACCCGCGAGGGTGAGGGCACCCCCTCATTGCTGAGAGGGTTTGGCAGCAGCCTTGGGTATGGTACCCCAGGCAGTCCCGGGGCGGGCACGTCCACTGCCCCTACCCCAGGAGTCACCTCTGAACGCAGAGTAAGCAACTCCCCTGCTTGCTCGAGGGGCCTCCGCAGGCGGGGAAATAGCAAGAACCTCAAAAATATGGGCCAGGAGTCTGAGGGTATCCACGTTATCCCCACGCTCCTGCCCAGCATCAGCATCCAGGTACTGCTGATGGTCAGAACCATCAGATTCTGAAAACAATTCCCCTTCTTCCAGTGGGGAATAATCAGACCAGTCAAAGGAGTCATATTCCTTAAAATCAAAACCCGGCGCAGCCAGTGCCACATGCTTTCTCTTAGCTGGGGCCTTTCCGGCTGCAGAGCTAGCAATCAATTTCCAAATGTTGGCCAATCTAGCACAGACATCAGATTGCGACTCCCCGCTAATTAAAACATCACTTGGGGTCAGAATGAGGCGTGGGGGTGTAGGTGATGAGGCCGGCGGCGCTGACCCAGATGCCTGGGACTCCGACTGCCGCGTAATGGTCTGCTGTGCACATGGAATGCAAATAAGCACATTATCCCCCGCAAGGGATGCCCCACAAACCACACACTGCCCGGGTTGCCCTGAAGGGAGCCCGAGCCCGGTATCCTGGGAAGCCTCCATATGGTGATTTTTTATGGTAGTCGCAATGACCAATGGGAATTACGCCAGTAAGCTACCCGGGATGCCCCTTAACATCCGTTAGTGGGAGGATTTGTAAAGCCCCTATTTGAGTGAAGGACCTAAGGACCGGGAGAACCCCCTTTTAACTATCAAGGAAGGCAATCCCCCTGGAAGACATAATAAAAAAGGGTACCATAAGCATGAAGTCATTACAGCAATCATACATCCAGATATAATCACAGCCATACAATATATCTGTATAACCTTAAAGTATATGTCAAGATAATGCAGCATACAAGGCACCCCAATAGAAATACGATTATGCATAACAAAAATGTCAAGATAATAGAACGAGCCCCGCAGGGAACTCACAGTTAGGATGCAAGATGGCGACCGGACACCCAGCAGCAGCATCAGCCAGACCAGGGGAAGAGAAGGAGGGCGGGCCAGCGCGGATCGCGCGCCGTGCGTGGCCCCGCCCCCTCCTGCTGGGAAGAGTAACCGCGGTTCCCAGCCATTGCTGGGAACCTCCGTGGGCACCAAAAGAGAGGGGGGCGGGCCGCATCAGGGCGCCGAGCGCCCGGCCCCGCCCCCTCTCCTGACTAGCAGAGAAGTAAAAAACATGGTCGCGCTCCCACAAGGTTGCGGAGTCCGCCCGTGATCTGGGCCGCCGTCTAAGAGACGCGGCCCAGCAACAAGTGAAGCAAACAGCCACACACACCACACACTGACAGCTAATTGGCCAGGCAAAGTCTGAGGTAAAAAATTGGAGGGACAAGCCCCCCCCATGATCCAGGGAGCAACGGGTGGAGGAAGTCCCAAGCCACCTAATGCAGCGCAGGGAAAATGACGGACAGGGCATTCCAACCAGGAACGAACCAGGATCCCTTGGAGGGGGTCACACGGAGGAGCATAGCTCCAAGTTATCACACAACTAAGGTGTATCCTACCTTCACCCGGACCAACAGCCAGGGCTGAGAGGCATAGGGAAATAAAATGGCCGGGTGTAAACCCGGCTTACCTGCAAGGAGGAGACAGCCATCTTCCTACTTGCTCCCCGTCTGCAGAGACGATTACTGGAGAATGTGTGGGAGGCCCCAAGTATTTATGGACCGGGAGGGACTTCTTTTTTTCTAGTCATCTCTGCAGAAGTTCACCCTCTACTGGCTATAACCCACGTGTTATTAATCATTCCGAAGCAGGGTGTGAGACATACTTGGAATAAGAAACTAAACAACAAAAACTATTTGTATCAGCATCACTCCTCATAATGTCAGGGGTTATATGATAATACTGCAAATTAAAAGGCAATCACCAGCTCAAAATAACTACCGTGTTTCCCCAAAAAAAAGACAGGTCTTTTGCTCTGAAAGAGCCACTAGGACTTATTTTTGGAGGATGCCTTTCTTGTTTTATGTCGGTGCGACGGTAGAGGGAGCAGCGGCAGAATCTCCAGCATAGCAGGCTGTCGGTAGGGAGGAGCGCACATGAGGAACGGGAGCTTGTTGTGTCTGTGTATGAAAATGTATTGGCTCATTCACTAAACTGTGTGGTGCGGTGTAGCCCATAGCACCCAACCACAAAGTTCCAAATAGAAGCAATAGGGACACATGTCTAAAGGAGACATTGGTGTGAGGGTGTAGAGGTGTTGTCCATAGCAACCGGTGCTATTGGTTAACATAGGCAACCAATTGGGTTGGATTACAGGCAATAGTATGGCTTATTTTCGGGGAAAGGGCTTTTTTAAACATTGCTGAAAATGCTGAAGAATACTATTAGGGCTTATTATCGGGGTAGGCCCTTTTTACGAAAAAACATGGTAGCACAAAACATAATGAGACAGCAAAATAAAAAAAACCCTAAAAAGTTGAGAATCTAAGCAAACAAGAAGGGTACCTTGATGAAGCAGCTGGATACGATACAATGGCGGTAAAGATGTTAGAAGACATGTGTGAAGTCGCATGGCCAACAAGTATCTTAGGCCACATTCATCAAGATTGTCACCACCTGCAAATCAATATAGGCACAGTAAACTGTATACCCATACACATTTGTAACTCAATTTCATATTATGTGTGTTGCATACCTAAATTCATGGGAGTATGTCCTTAGCTAATTTTACTTATAGAGGTATCAAAGCTTTTAACTTGATTACATGGGCAGAGATGATTTGGATACACTGCCTGGCTTATCCGCTTCCATCTAAAGACTCCAGGAATCATGGCAAGCCTGTCAGAACAATTACATGCAATTTCTTTTATTTATAACTAGTGTTAGGCAACCCCGAACCATAAAGCTTGGGTTTGAACATGGACTTCAGCCAGAAATCCATGTTTGAGTTGAGTTTGAGTGCTAAGCAGCCCATCAACCCAAATAACTCACCTGAGCCCTGATCCAATCAATAGTCAGCGTTCCTGTCAAATCCAGGGACCGGATCAGGGCTCTGGTAAGGGGAGTTACAGAAGTGTTTCCTGCTGCACACTCTTCAAATAGGTTAGCTGATAAAATTATATTCCGCCACTGTTTATTCATAAAGTTGTAGAAAATGCGGTTTGGAATTTAAAAAGTTATACAGGTAAGTGTTACCCCTGTGTTGTAGTACTGTAGCCTCCTTGGTACTTTACCATATACAAACTGGCTTCCTACATCTAGACTACACTACTACCTCCTTGTGCCTGTACAGCTAGAAGGCAAAGACTAGAGGCCAGCCAGTTCTGTCTCCTACAATAGTTAAGGGAAAAAGGCAAAAATACAATTCTGTGATTACTCACCTGTAGAATTGGTATTATGAGTATACAGTACGTCCTGCTCCAGATTAGATTACTTACCCTTGGGTATTACTCCGCCAGATGACGCTGGACTGCAGAGACATCGAAAACAGGCTCCTCCCGGCCCCTCAAATACCAGGGACCTCCAACAAAATCCCCAGCATTGAAAAGCAGTTAACGAAAAGCCAGGAGAATTAAACAGAACCAAACTGGTAACTATAACAACTATAACAATCACCATACAGGGGATCCAGGATAATGCAAAACCAAGGGTGGGGTGGAACAGGACGTACTGTATACTCATAATACCAATTCTACAGGTGAGTAACCACAGAATTGTATTATTCTTAGTATACAGTACGTCCTGCTCCATATTAGATTACTTACACTTGGGACATCCAATAGCAGCGTCCATAAAGTAGGGTGGGACCCCCAAAAGGCAACAGCAGACAGGTCATATCACTGCCGCCTGCAGAACCTTACGGCCAAAAGCAGCATCAGCTGAGGCCCTAACATCAACCTTGTAAAACTTGTAAAAAGTATGAACAGAAGACCAAGTAGCGGCCTTGCAAACTTGTTCAACAGAAGCCTGGTGCTGAAAAGCCCAAGAGGCACCAATAGCACAAGTAGAATGAGCAGTAAGGCGGAAGGGAGGATTCTTCCCCTTAGCAGAATAGGCCTGAATCACAGCCTGACGGATCCATTTACTGATAGTAGACTTGGCAGGAGCCAAACCCTTCCTAGGACCAGAAGGGACCATAAAAAGAGCATCAGTCTTTCTGAAAGGTGCAGTAACAACTAGATAGTACTTCAGACACCTAACAACATCCAAAGAGTACAAGATCCTCTCCTTAGCATTACTAGGATTAGGGCACAAGGAAGGAAGAACAATGTCCAGATTCAAATGAAAGGCAGACACTACCTTAGGCAGAAAGTCTGGCTTGAAGCGAAACACCACCTTGTCCTGGTGTTGCTCAAAGTAGGAGGGCTGGATGGAAAGCGCCACCAACTCAGACACACGCCTAACAGAGGTTATAGCCACCAAAAAAAGAAACCTTGAGAGTAAGAATGGCCAGGGCAGCATCTTGCACAGGTTCAAAGGGAGCACACTACAAAGCTGACAAAACCAAGTTCAAATCCCAAACAGGCAACATGGGCTTACGTGGGGGACGCACATGAGTAACCCCCTGGAAAAAAGTCCTGACCAGCGAATGCTGGGCAAAGGACTTCTGGAAGAAAACAGCCAGGGCAGAAACATGACCCTTCAGAGCACTGAGTTGGAGCCCCATCTCCAACCAATGCTGCAGGAACTCCAGGATCCTGGGGATAGAGAACACACGACAGGGAAGAGACCTAGACTCACACCAGTCAATGTAGGCACGCCAAACCCCATAGTAAATGGAAGAAGAAGACTTCTTCCTGGCCTAGTATCAACCACAGAGGTAGAAAGCCCCTTCTCCATCAAGATGGAGGTTTCAGCAGCCAGGCCGTCAAAGCCAGAGTTTGTAAATTGGGATGGCGTAAGTGACCCTGAGTGAGCAGGTCTGGCACCCTGGGCCGAGCATACTGATCTACTGCCAGCTGCACCACGTCTGCGAACCACACTCTTCTTGGCCACCTGGGGGCCACCAGTATTGCTGGCACCCCCTCCAGAGCGATCTTGCGCAGAACCCTGCCCAACAGGGGGAATGGAGGAAAGACATACAGGGATGAAAGTCCTGCCATGACATTGCTAGAGCATCCGTGGCCAAGGCCAGAGGAACCTGGGACAGGGAGACAAAGGCCGGGAGCTTGTGATTGTGACGGGACGCAAACAGATCCACATCTGGTTAGCCCCAACGGTGACACAGAGATTGAAACACCCTGTTACAGAGGGACCATTCTCCCAGGCGAGAGGTCCCCCTGCTCAGAGAGTCTGCCTGCAGATTCTCCACCCCCAGGATGTACACAGCTGATATGCAAGGAACATTGGCCTTCGCCCAGACCAGGATCAGAGACACTTCCTGGAAGGCCCTCTTGCTCCGGGTCCCTCCCTGATGATTGATGTAGGCAACTGCCGTCTTGTTGTCCGAGCGTACCTGAACAGGCAGGCCCCAAAGGTGATGAGTCAACTGAGTCAGAACCAACCTGATCATCCGCAGTTCCAGAATGTTGATAGGTGTGTGGGCCTCCTGAGGGCCCCACCTCCCTTGGAACTGCAGGGACTTCCAGAAAACCCCCCAACCTGTCAGACTGGCATCCGTGGTGACCGTCTCCCAGGAGGGGGCCAGAAAGGATCTGCCCCCCAACAGGTTCCTGGAGTCCAGCCACCACGAGAAGGACCGCCTGACCGGGGGGAAAGCACAAAGACCCGGTCCAGGGACGCAGGATCCTTGTCCCATACTGACAAGAGGTGGAGTTGCAGAGGCCTCAAGTGGAACTGAGCATAAGGGACCGCCTCAAAGCACGCCACCATCAGGCCCACCAGCTGCATTCCCTGCCTGATGGAGGGATGATGACAAGATAGCAGGAACTGGACCTGCACAATCAGACTGTCCACCTTCTGCTAAGAAAGAAAAATCCTTGCCTGAACTGTATCCAGATTCATTTCCAGGAATGGAGTCACCAAGGAGGGAGACAGAGAAGACTTGGGATGGTTGATCACCCAGCCAAATGACTCCAGAGTGGACACTACCAGATGAGTATCCAACTCTGCCTGATGTAGGGACTGGGAAGTGATGAGAATGTCGTCCAGGTAGGGCAGCACGCGGATGTCCTGAAACCTGAGCAGAGACATCACTCCTGCCAGCACCTTGGTGAACACTCTGGGAGCTGAAGTGAGACCAAAGGGCAATGCCACAAATTGGTAGCGCTGGTCCTCCAGAGCGAACCTGAGGAACCTTTGATGACCTGGAAACACAGGAATATGAAGGTAAGCATCTTTGATGTCCACAGACGTCATGAAGTTCCCTGGATGCAGGGAACTGATGGCAGAGCGCAGAATTTCCATGCAAAAGCGCCTGCACCTGACAAATTTGTTGAGGATCTTCAAGTCCGGCCTGACTGACCCATCTTTTTTGGGCATGGTGAAGAGGTTGGAATAGAAGCCCTTGCCCCTTTCTCTTAAAGGGACCTGGCAGATGACCCCCAGCTCCAGAAGGCTTTGCACCGCCTGCACTAGAGCCTGAGCTGACACAGGGTCCTGAGAAATCCGGGATCTGATGAATCTTGTGGGGGGAGGGGCAGGCGGCAAACTATCTTGTAACCGGAGGACACTACCTTCTGAATCCACCGGTCTGAGACATGAAGCCTCCAGACGTGAGCAAAGTGCTGAAGCCGTCCCCCCACCCGGATGGGTGAGGGCACCCCTTCATGCCTGAGGGGGCTTGAGAGAGGACTTAAACTTGGAACCCCAGGAGGAGCCAGGGCGTCCACATCCTCTGCCCCTACCCCAGAAGTCTCCTCGGGCCCCAGTAAGGGAAACCCCCCTCCCTTGCCTAGCACCACAGTAGGGGGAGGAAAAGGAGCCCTGACCCCGAAAGAGCCGAGACTGCCGCCTGCGATGGGGTAACCTGCCACCCTTAGCAAACAGGGCCAGGCGGTCCCCAAACAGGCATAGTCCTTTGAAGGGAAAACCAGTGAGGGCTTTCTTGGCAGCGTTGTCAGCAGCCCCCTGGCGCAGCCAAACCGAGCTGCGTATAGCCACCACAAGGGCCACACATTCTAAAGGCAGAGAGGACATAAGTCACAAAAACATCACAACGAGAGAGTGCATTAAACTCTTCAATAGACACATCATCAGGGGCACCATCAAGGATACTTCTGAGCAGGGTCCTAATAGCCACAGCCGTAATGGCAGAGGCACAGACCGGGCGCAGTGCCGTCCCCACACATGCAAAGGCATGGGACGCCAGCTGATCAATACGCCAGTCCTCAGCATCCCGCAGAGTAGTAGAGTCAGGGGAGTGCATGACAGAAGTGTTAGATAACCCTAGGACCGGGGCACCACTTCTGGAGGGGATGACCAACACTTCAACACATCAGCAGGAAAGGGATACTTCCTATCCCAACTCTTAGGTACACCGGGAAGCCTGCTGGGGCGCTCCCATTCCTTGAGCACAAGATTATTAAAATGGGCTTGCTCAGGAAATTCCAAACGTGGCTTAGCAGTATGAAACAATTCCCCCTGTTGCCTGGGCACCGCAACCGGGCGAGAAAATACCATTTTGTGAGATACTCACATGTAAAATGGTTATTACGAGTATGTCACACCCCCCACTTCCCGATATTCATGACACTTGGGAACCCGGCCTCTAGAGGGCGATCTTGCAGAGATGACATGGAAAAAAGGAGCCCCTCCTGGTCCATAAGTACTGGGTTCCTCCCACTATTCCTCAGTCTTTTTAAACAGCAGTGAAGAACCAGGAAGAGCCAATTATATTCAATAATTGTAAAATTATATGAGAATATCACCAAATAAAGGATCCCTTAGAACAAAAAGAGACAATTATATTCAATAATTGTAAAAGTATTTGAAATAATAATACCAAATAAAGGGTCCCTTAGAGCAAAAAGAGCCAATTATATTCAATAATTGTAAAATTATTTGAAATAATAATAATAATCACCATATAAAGGATCCCTCGAACAAAAAAGGGCGGGGGAAGTGGGGTGTGTGACATACTCGTAATAACCATTTTACAGGTGAGCATCTCACAAAATGGTATTATTCCTAGTATGTCACACCCCCCACTTCCCGATATTCATGACACTTGGGACATCCAATAGCAGTGTCTATAGTGGGAGGGGATCCCAAAGGAATAATGCATAACTTAAATTACTGCAGCTTGCAGAACTTTGCGGCCAAAAACAGCACCCGCTGAGGCCCGCACATCAACCTTGCAAAAAAAGTATGCACAGAAGACCAAGTCGCAGCCTTGCAGACTTGTTCAACAGAAGCTTGGTGCTGAAAAGCCCAAGAGGCTCCAATAGCACGAGTAGAATGAGCGGTGACACGAAAAGGGGGAACCTTCCCCTTTGCCATATAGGCCCCAATGATAGCCTGACGTATCCACTTACTAAGGGAAGATTTAGCAGGAGCAAAACCCTTCTTGGGCCCAGAAGGCACAACAAAAAAGGCATCCGTCTTGCGTAGTAAATAAATAATACTTAACACAACGAACTACATCCAAAGAATGTAAGACCCTTTCCTTGTCGTTACTAGGTTTAGGACACAAGGAAGGAAGAACTATATCCTGATTTAGGTGGAAAGCAGACACCACCCTAGGAAGGAAATCCGGTTTAAAACAGCCTCTCAAAATAAGGGGCTTGAATGGACAAAGCCGCCAGTTCAGAAACTCGGCGAACAGAAGTAATAGCAACCAAAAAGGCAACCTTCTGAGTAAGAAGAGGAAGAGGAATATCCTGCAATGGCTCAAAGGGAGCAGCTTGCATAGCCGAAAGCACCAAATTAAGATCCCAAACAGGAAGTAAAGGCTTTCTGGGAGGCCGCACATGCGCGACTCCTTGGAAAAAGGTCTTAACCAAAGGATGGAGAGCAAACGATCTTTGAAAGAAAATTGCCAAGGCGTAGACTTGCCCTTTCAAAGTACTAATCTGTAATCCCATATCCAGACCTCGTTGCAGATATTCCAGAATTCTAGGAATAGAAAATACTCTACAGAGCAAAGCCCTGGATTCACACCAATCAATATAGGACCTCCAAGTCCTGTAATAAATGACAGAGGAAGACTTCTTCCTAGCTCTAATAAGAGTCTGAATAACCACATCAGAAAGACCTTCTTCTTTCAAGATGGAGACTTTAGCAGCCATGCCGTCAAAGCCAGCGTTTGTAAATTGGGGTAACAAAGTTGACACTGAGTGATGAGATCTGGAAGAAGAGGCAGATAAATACGATCCACTGCCAGCCTTACGACATCTGCGTACCACAGACGTCTTGGCCACCTTGGCGCCACCAGAATTGCTGGCACCTCCTCCAGTGCTAGCTTGCGCACCACCTTGCTGATCATGGAGAATGGGGGAAACAGATATAGGAACCCCAGATCCTTCCAGGCTAGAGACATGGCATCCGCTGCCACTGCCAGAGGATCCTGGGATAGAGACACAAAAGCTGGCAGCTTGTGATTGTGACGAGAAGCAAACAGGTCCAACCGTGGAGTCCCCCACTTGTGACAGAGGAACTGAAAGACCCTTGGATTGAGAGACAATTCTCCCTGGCGAGAACATCCCCTGCTCAGGGAGTCTGCCTCCACATTCTCTATCCCCGGAATGTAAACTGCTGATATGCAGGGAACATTGCTCTCTGCCCACTGAAGGATCAGAGACACTTCCCGGAGGGCACCCCAACTGCGAGTCCCTCCCTGGTGATTGATGTATGCAACAGCTGTTCGGTTGTCTGACCGAAATTGAACTGGCAGACCCTGTAAGAAATGGGTCAGTCGAAGTAGAACAAGACGTATGACCCGAAGCTCTAATACATTAATTGGAGAATGAGCCTCCTGAGGCCCCCACAATCCTTGGAACTGATGCCCCCCCAGTCCACCAGGCTGGCATCCGCGGTAAGCAGTTCCCAACGCGGAGTCAGAAATGACTTGCCCTTCTGGAGGTTGTGCGATATTAACCACCACTGAAGGGACTGCAAAACGTGGAGAGACAACAGACAAGTCTGATTCAATGATAGTGGGCACCTGTCCCACTTTGCCAAGAGGAAGAGCTGAAGCGTCCTTATGTGAAACTGGGCAAACGGGACTGCCTCGAATGCAGCTACCATCAATCCCACTAGTGTCATCCCTAGACAGATAGACTGACGAGGGTTGGACAAGAATAGACGAATCAAGTCCTGAATCAGAACCATTCCAGAATCAGGCCCAGGAATGGAATTTTCCTGGACGGACAGAGAGAGGATTTGGGGTAACTTATTACCCATCCAAACCTCTTTAGCGTAGAGACCACCATCCTGGTGTCCAACTCTGATTGTTCGAGGGAGGAGGCCGCGATAAGAAGATCGTCCAGAAAAGGCACAATGCGGATGCCCTGGACCCTGAATATAGCCATCACTCCTGCCAGCATCTTGGTAAAGACTCTTGGTGCCGAGGTAAGGCCGAATGGCAGAGCCATTGATGTCTATGGATGTCATGAAGTCCCCCTGAGGGAGAGCATCGATCGTTGATCGCAGAGACTCCATGCGGAATTTTCCGAAACGGATAAATTGATTGAGTCTCCTTAGGTCTAGGATAGGCCGAACAGAGCCGTCCTTTTTGGGTACCGTGAATAGGTTGGAGTAAAACCCCAAACCCCTTTCCGTTGGAGGCACTAGGCCGATAACAGCCATGTTTAACAGATTCGCTACTGCTGCCCGCAGTCCCTGCGCAATTGCCGGATCTGACAGCATCCGGGACATGAAAATCTGGGGGAGGCCGGGACTCGAATTCCAGTTAGTAACTGGAAGAGACTACTTCCAGAAACCAATTGTCTGATGCCTCCTGAACCCAGACCTGGAAGAAGAACCGCAGCCGTCCCCCCACCCGTAAGGGTGAGGGCGTCCCCTCATTGTTGAGCAGGCTTAGTGGCAGATTTGGTTTTGGACCCCCAATTCTGACTTGGACGGCCACGTCCCTTTCCTCTATTCCACGAAAGGAACAACGTTGTTTCTTACGCTGAGGTAATTTACCTCCTTTAGTGACAGAATCCAATTCTTTCTCCAAAGAGGCGCAATCCCACAAAAGGGAGCGCTGTAAGCGATTTCTTAGCTACAATATCAGCTGCCCACTGCCGCAACCATACTGACCACCGGATGGCGACTAACAAGGCAGAGGTTCTGCTGCACATGAGCAGAGTATCATCTAAGGCAGAAAGTACAAAAGATGCAAACATCTCACATCGCTTAAGAGCGGCGTACTCATCAGAGGCAGAATCAAGCCCTGAGTAATTCATTAGGCCTCTCACAACAGACCTAATAGCCACTGTCATGAGTGCCGAAGCACCAACAGGCAGCAAGGCCGAGCCCACACTGGAAAAAGCGTCGCACGCCATTTGATCAACACGCTTATCCTCTCCATCTTTAAGTGTAGTGGAGTCAGGAGAATGCAACACAGAAGAATTGGATAAATTAAGCACAGGGGCATCCACCCATGAGCAGAGTATGTTTTAAAAATCCAGTCTCTCTATAAATTAAATATTAATATTATATAATATTATAAATATTTATGCACACATAGGAATTTGTCCTCCGCATTTAATCCATCCGTGCAGTGAGTGTAAACATGCCCAGAGTTGGTGATGACCAACGCTTAACAGTATCAGCTGGGAAGGGATATTTCTTGTCCCAGACCAAGGGAATGCCAGGAAGCCGCGCAGGCTTCTCCCATTCTTTAAGAATAATTTCATCAAAATGCTTTTGATTTGGAAATTCTAAACAAGGTTTAGAGACTCCAAAGAATTCCCCTTTTTGAGGAGGGACTACTTCAGGAGGAGTAATAACCAAAACCTCAAATAACTGAGCAAGAGCTTTTGGGGTATCCACAACACTTGCTTCACCCTGCTCAATCTCAGTACCAACAAATTGCTGTTCATCAGAAACATCTGATTCCTCATAATAATTATTCTTCTTCTAACTGAGAAGGATCAGACCAATCAAGCAATTCACAATTGTCTGACTCACTTGCCGGAGCGGCATGAGTCAAGTGCTTTCTTTTAGCTGAGGCCTTCTTAGGCACAGAGGTAGACATTAATCTTTCAAGATGAGCCAATCTGGCACATAAATCAGCATGCGACTCACCACCCATGACAATATCATTGGGGGTACGGACAAGACATGGCGGAGTAGGAGATGAGGCATTAGCCGCAGGCCCTGAAGCCTGGGCCTCAGTTTGCTGCATAATAGTTAAATAAGGGACGCAAAGAATTGCGTTATCCCCAACAAGGGAGGCCCCACATCCAAAACATTGCCGAGTCTGTGCAGAGGGAATTGCATGTCCGTTATCCTGGGATGCCTCCATATGGTGTTTAGTATTATACTATAATTGATTATAGTCGCCAAGTATATATGGGATTTACGCAGTTGCTACCCGGGATGCCCCTTTAAATAGTCCCAAGTGGGAGGATTGAAAGACAAATGGACCCCCAAATAAGGCTTAAGGGACCAGGAGAAACCCCTTTTTAAATAAGGAGTTTCTACCTACAGAGAAAACAAAAAAACAGTCACCAAATGCACACAATATAAATAAATTACAGAAAAAAACTCCCTTCAGCCAAGCTGAAGGGTACTCACAGCCCATGCAATAAGCTCACATCATGAGGTGAGGCCACAGGGAAGCAGGAAACAGGAAGTCAAACAGAGCATACAGGTGCTCTCTGAATAAAAGCATGCCTAAGCCCCGCCACTTCCAGGATCACATGGCCAAAAATGGAGGGAATATTCAAATCTGAACACAGCCAGAAAACAAAGAACCTTAATAGGTAAGCAAAAAATGCTGCCTAGACAGAGATAGGAAAATCTAAATAAAACATTTCCAATTAAATAGTATAGTAAAACATACATAAATAAGAAATAAAGACTTATTTTATATATCTCTTTTTTTGTGTGCATGGTGACAAATAAGCCCAGATAACGCCCCCCTTCCCCCCATCCTTTTTACCCAGCAGGGTTAAAGGAGAACTAAGGGGAGGGGATAGAAAAGCACCCATAAGGCACAAGGAAATTATAAAGGGACAGGGGCATCCCATGCCGGGAACACCAACCCGGAAGCCGCCTACCCACATTTAGGTCTCACGGAGGAGTAATACTCCTGTATACACCAGAAGGTGTATGTATCTACCTTTGCCTGAACCACACAGCCAGGGCTGGGAGGCATACAATATAACCAAACAGGTTTAAAGAGTTTCAGACAGAAACAGAGAAAAAAAGGGCCGGGGCAAACCCGGCTACCTGCAGCTTGAAGGAGAGTCATCTTCTGAATGCTTCGCCGACTGCAGAGACGAAAAGACTGAGGAATAGTGGGAGGAACCCAGACCAGGAGGGGCTCCTTTTTTCCATGTCATCTCTGCAAGATCGCCCTCTACAGGCCGGGTTCCCAAGTGTCATGAATATCGGGAAGTGGGGGGTGTGACATACTAGGAATATGGACAGAACCTCAAAAATCTGAGCCAACAGCCTATCAGTATCATCTGGGGCCCAGGGGTCAGAGCCAGAATCGTCATGACCCCTGGGCCTCTCATCAGATGACCCCGAGTCAGAGAATAACTCCCCTTCTTCCAAAGGGGTATAGCCAGACATATCCAAAAACTCATCAGCTTCCATAGGGAAAAGAATGACATCAGGCGTTAAGTGCCGCTTCTCTGCAGAGGCCTTACGTGCCAAAGTATTAGCAAGCAACTTCTCAACACTAGCCAGTCTGGAAGACACATCAGGCTGAGAATCCCCACTAGGAGTGAGATTTAAGTTTGGGGGAGTAGGTGAAGCCATACGAGGCGCAGGCCCAGCCACTGGTAAACCAGGCTGCAGCGCAAGCACCTGCTGGGCACAAGGTACACAGACCGCACATTGTCAGCACTAGTAGGGGACACCCCACAAGGTACACACAGCTGGGCTTGTCCCAAAGGAACCCCGATGACATTATCCTGAGACGCCTCCATATGGTGATTATAGCGGCACAATAGGCCGATAGGGATTGACGCTATAAAAGCAACCCGGGATGCCCCAATAGCCCGCTAGGGAAGTGGGAGTAATTAAACACTAGGCCTCACAAGTCAAATAACTAAATAGAGGGAGTAGGGCCGGGAGAAGCCAATAGGGTTCGCCCGTCTGAAAGACATAAGCAAAGGGGAACCTTAAGAGCCATGTGCATGACAAAAGGGAATAAAGCCCCCCGCGAGGGCACTCATGGACCGCGGTAGATAGATGCCAGTCACGTAGAAGCCGGATCCAAATTAAAATTGCGCCGGGTATACCTCGAGGGGCGTGCCGCGGAGGAAGTGATGCGGAGAACGCGCTAACCGCGGGCCCCGCCCCTCCCGAAGAGCGTGAAGCCGTACACCAGACAAGCAGCC
Organism: Gastrophryne carolinensis; assembly: GCA_027917425.1. Classification (NCBI taxonomy): domain Eukaryota; kingdom Metazoa; phylum Chordata; class Amphibia; order Anura; family Microhylidae; genus Gastrophryne; species Gastrophryne carolinensis. Next base: position 302,198,735 of record CM051238.1, read on the forward strand.
AATAACGGCACACAAGACTGCAGAAAAATTCTGGGCATTTTGTGGGAGGTCCCTGGTATTTGAGGGGCAGGGAGGAGCCTGTTGTCGATGTCTCTGCAGTCCAGCGCCATCTGGCGGAGTAATACCCAAGTGTAAGTAATCTAATCTGGAACAGGACATACTGTATACTAAGAATAGGGAAGTTTGTCCTTAACTGACGTGTATGATGAGCTCTAAAGCCCTTATACTTTCAACATGTTATAGTGCTGCAATTCACTGTACTGACATTCCATTATATTATATATATATTTACAGAGAAGCTGTCCTACAGAAATATAGTGGCTGCTGTTCCTGAATATTCTATACAATTCAAACTGATCTGTCTATAATACGAAAGGTGCCCTAAAGCAAGCAACACTCCTGAATAAGGAGTTCAAATAGTGTCTCCAAGTTAATATTGTTTCATCTCCGTAAGAACCAGGCAGTGCACTAATGAACCCTTTAGGGGATTACTGAAATTAGATTCCAACCCTTTTTGGACATAGGCAAGGCTAGGCATAAGATAAACAGCTATCATTCTCAAGGAGACAAAGTATTGAACAATTTATAAAATGAGAGGTGTATTTTAACATGTTGCAGTGAAACATCTGGTTTGCATTACCATACCATACATGCTTTATAAGTTTGTCTAACAGGAAATCCAAGGTTAAGGTAGTACCATTTATTGGATTTCCCACTTACATTGATAGCTGATACGGTACAACTTACTGACACTAGGTTTGTCTAATAATATATTTTAGGCTGTATGTTAAAACATGCTTTACATAAAGTTTGTAACATTAGTAAAAGCATTTGGCTAGCTGAGTTGAAGCCAGTGCATTGCTTTATTTATGGCAGCTATTGTGTAAAATGTAGTAATTACCTGAATAGTTATCTCTGCCTTCACCAAGCTCTGTGCTGGTTGTGGCCACTGTGTCTGCAAGAGCAACCAGAAACATCTGCTCTAACCGTGTCAGGCCAGGCAGACTGGAGTGCATTAGATGGCTTGAAAGTACACTGGCATGCTCACGGCCAAAGTAACTAGGACCATATTGAGACAGGTTGATCACTTTGGATTTGTTTTCTCTTTTTTCAGTTTCAAAACCAATGAAGTCATCAGTAGTTACAGTCTGTACCTGAAATAAGTCAGAATACTGGTCATCCATTTTACTGTCAAAACTGCGTTTTGAAGTCTGGGACTTTTTCGTGTTTTCTTCAACAGCAGAATATGCAGTATCTTGATCAGCAGCAAGAAGTGCATACAGAGGTAGAGGAGGGATAGAGTCAATCTCAGTGTATTCGCGTGTTCCATCTTTTCCAGTGATAATCATGTCCTTCGCAGTGCTTCCACTAACACTGATAGTCCGTGACAGGTGTCGCTTTGGAGCCCCCTCATCACCAGTATCTAAGTCTTTAACTACTGCAACCTCACCTGCAATGCATTTGACTAAATGTGAAAGGATGGCTTTTGCTCTCCTAACTTTTCCTAGGTCCATAAGTTCCAGAAGTTGAGTTGGATGATATTGTGGAAGAGTGGGTGAAAGCACATGAGCGGCCTCAAAAAGTCCCCCATCTTGAATCACCGTTGGGCTGCCAAATACATCATCAACAATAGCTGCTCCATCAATTACACTAGTTTTTTTAGAGATTGCATGTATTTGCACCGATTCAGACTGTGCTACTTTGTCTTCTGAAAAGGCAGTATCCGAATCAATAGATTTTAGATTGTGCTTCCATTGAGCATATACATGCATTTCACAATCCATTCCAACTACTAAGATCCCATCTCTAACCCACGACAGTGATACTGGCAGAGAAGGTGTGCCATCTACAGAAGACACTAAGTCAATTGATCTTAGCAGGACCCATTTGGATTTTATGCCTTGCTTTATGCTACCACCTAGTGGCAAAGTGATGACAGCAATTCCATCCTTACTATTTGTCTGGTCAGTAACAATACCAGAAAGCCGCCCATACATAAAAATATGAGAGCCAACACCAACTGTCAGTATATGTGAGCCATCTTCCTTTGATACCCAATCTAAATGAACTAAATGCTTGATATTAGGAGCCAGGTGCTTGTCTTTGTTTAGAAATATATCTGATTTAGAGTACACAAACAGATTGCTATCGACGCTCACATGCGGGTCAAGTATACCACCAACTTTTATTAAATCATCAAGATGAATAGTTTGTTCTAGGACCCATTCTGATCCTCCAGTGGATTCACATTCGAAAAGGCAAACATGCATAGAAAACTCTTTGGAGACATATCCGTTATGCTGGATAGCCTGCTTGTAAGCAACAGCAAGTCTTCCTGTGTATGAACAGCTAACAGCCACTGGCTTTCCTGTCACAGCTATGGAACTGCTGCTTACTTCACGTCCTTCATTCATTAAGGACCATTCGGTCCAGTTATAGTTATACTGTTCCTCGCTGCTTTCACAATCTTCAAAACTTTGAACATTGCACTTCCAGAACCGCACTTTGCTGTCTGAACACGTGGTAACCAATAAATATGGTGCAAGGCACACTGGGTAAATTGAAGAGGAGCTGAGGTGACCTATGGATCAAAAAGTGCTAAAGATTATTTTTGCAAGTTTTATGTACACTATTTACTGTATTATATTTACATTAAAGTACAACTTTTTTCAAGTTAGATAGGCTAAGAAGAGAGGGCTTCTGGAAATATAGTGGTCTATCTATTTACCCAACAAAAACATTTTAATTCTATAGGATATACATTATATATACACCATTTTTTTTGGTTTCAATACATTTACTGTTTTTAAAAATTTTCTTTTTAGGTACAGTCAAGGCAAAATATACAAAAAATGATCTTTTTACTTTCAGACATAAATTTAAACGTTTCTTAAGAAACATCATGAAATGAAAGTAGGAGTTAACAGTGCCGGCCTTTGGGGTGCCATGGTAAGGGGATGCTGTACAGCTGCACCCAACCAATGCCCAAACTTGCCAACTCAATGTAACTTGGAGCTGCTGGGAGTCCAAGGTTGTTTGGGTGAGAAGGAAGGAGTGTCATGATCACCTCTGTTCTGGCCTTTAAAGTAGACCAAACTGGCTAATTCTCTATCCCTGGGGTATCAAATGTGGGATGCCACATTGTTTTAAACCCCCTGGGATTGCCAGCATACCCACATTGCAAGTAATTCCACTACACATGGACGGGTTTTCATCCAATCAGCAGTCCATGCTTTATATATGAATACAAGGCATAGAACTTGCTGGGAGAAGCTGGTTTGCCCTAGTTACTTCCAGCACATGAGCTGGGAAAGCCAAGGATGTGGCCTGTGCATGCGCCATGGGATTGCTTGTGAAGTAATAGGAGACCAAATTTGTAGTAGAAAAAATGAACACCCACCATCAAAGCTATGCATGCCAAAATGGATTGATTTTAATAATGTGGAAATCATATATATTACAGCAAAATATCAAAAAAGACAGACAATATAGCATAAATTCATCTATATACACTGATTGGCCACCAGATGGCGCAACTGAGTAGGTTCCAAATATTGGTCCTGCATCTCTCATAAGGAATACACAGACAATTGAAAGTGTCAACAGTATAGCATAATGCTTCAATAGCTAAGAGGTATGCATCTCTCATAAGGAATACACAGACAATTGAAAGTGTCAACAGTATAGCATAATGCTTCAATAGCTAAGAGGTATACATCTCTCATAAGGAATACACAGACAATTGAAAGTGTCAACAGTATAGCATAATGCTTCAATAGCTAAGAGGTATGCAGTATCAATGCCAAGTGGCAAACGCAAAGCAAGTAATCAAGCACAGAAGCAGTATACTCAACATTTCGGCGGTAACCGCCTTCCTACTCCTGAGGAAGGCGGTTACCGCCGAAACGTTGAGTATGATTTAAATGTTGTCTCATGTGTTCCTGCCTGGCTACTGCTGTATACTGCTTTTGCTGTGCTTGATTACTTGCTTTGCGTTTGCCACTTGGCATTGATACTGCATACCTCTTAGCTATTGAAGCATTATGCTATACTGTTGACATTTTCAATTGTCTGTGTATTCCTTATGAGAGATGTATACCTCTTAGCTATTGAAGCATTATGCTATACTGTTGACACTTTCAATTGTCTGTGTATTCCTTATGAGAGATGCAGGACCAATATTTGGAATCTACTCAGTTGCGCCATCTGGTGGCCAATCAGTGTATATAGATGGATTTATGCTATATTGTCTGTCTTTTTTGATATTTTGCTGTAATATATATGATTTCCACATTATTAAAATCAATCCATTTTGGCATGCATAGCTTTGATGGCGGGTGTTCATTTTTTCTACTACAAATTTGGTCTCCTACTGTTTTGGGTGTGCATTAGGCAGGCACACTTAGGAAAAATAGAACCCCTCTTGTTTATTCTATTTTGTTGAACTAATTCTGGTGTGCTTCAACCATCCCACTAACATTGCTTGTGAAGTAAGCCAGAAATCCTGGGCACTTCTGGTGGACCATGTGGGGCAGAAGGCTGGTAGTGAGGAAGAGCAGACGTGTGTTGGGAGTGGGGAGCTACGCTGTTGCCTCGCACAGAGGGCATTCCATCCTAAGGTCGGCACTGGGAGTCAAAATAAGGAGTGATTTAATAAAGGGAATATATTGAAGCAAAATTTCATGTAAACTTTCACTAGAGTAGTGGGACAATATTTTAAATTGTCTTTTAAAAACGTTACAGTCAGCGGACCTTTTTTAACCACCCCAGAGTGAAAGTTTTAGGTGCTAATTAGATATAAGAAATTTTAATCATATATAAACTTGTAACGTTTCTTTTGGAATAGCGTCATTTTTAAACTGCACAGGAATATTTGTGATTAAAGGGACATGATGTGATTTGCTAAATTTGCTGGGACACAAGTTACAAAAAACCCACTCAGACTTGACACCAGACGTGTCAGAGTGTGCGTGCGGGAGAAAAAAAAAAAAAAAAACAGGATGTAGCATCCATAGAAATGAAAGAAGACCTACACCCTGCAATTACGTTGCAAAAGGTCAGACTTTCCTTTGGTATCTCAGATCACTCCTCTTGATTACCTACTTTATTGCCAGGCTTCCTCTTCAGTAACAGACTGAAAGCTGGAGGAAATGCTTCTAGTTGTTCACGATCATCCAAAACGGGGGCAATGACCTATGGCAGGTGGTCCAGCTTTCAGTCCCCCAATAATAGACAATGCAAAGTAGGACTGTGGCCAGCCATGCAACTACATGCCGCTGGACCAGGATACCCTGTTGGATCACAAATCCTTATGATCCATTTTACCTTCTACAGTGGTAAGTCTCCATTTTACTAAAGGTCTGTCAGATGGAGCACCATCTCCTGGTTGCCAGACACTGTTCAAAATGTTGCACTGGCTACTGACGATTGTGGCTCCAACTCTGGTGCCGGTTGGGAAACTCATGCTTCCGAACAAAAGAACTTAAGAGAAAGCCCATTTCTGCTTTCATTCCAGAGCTGGAGCAGCTGACTCATGGGCAAATGCAAGTACAGAGAAGCATCTTCTTGAAATTGTCTGAAATGTTTCCAGTCCTCAGTTAACATATACAATGTAAAACAATACAAAAAGGGTTTACCTGCAGAGGGTGTTGCTCTTGTTACCTCTACACCGCTTGGAATATCCAAAGGCTGGCTATAAACCAGCTTGGAACTTAGAATCAGTTTACTGGCAGTCTGAAGATTGGCAATTGATGCGGAGCGAGTCATAGGGCTTATACTCGGTGAAGTCTCTGGGGATGACTCCACGTTTATTTGCCCGGGAATTGTAAGAAAATTTTCTGATGGAGGAATTGGGTCTGTGGGCTTTGCTGCAAATTAAAGTAAAACAGATTTTAAAACATATATTAAAACAAAAGATATATTTTAAAAATCTATAATTTACATACATAATGTATAATCTAAGCCCAACCACAGGCATAATAATCAACCTACAGTCTAACAACTCTCGAAAAATATATGTTTACAGTTTAAACAATTTAAAGGAAATGGTACTGTTTTGAGTAAGTCTGTATATTTTTTAGTATTTTTAGGCTTTCAAGCCCTATATTTATATCTTGTAGTATGTAAACACGTGTGTTTAAGGTCTTTCTTTAATAATTTAAATATTGTCTGGCTAAAGTGAAATCCTTCAAAGGACATGTTACCGTTTTGAGTCAGATTGTATATAAAGCACATATACCAAACTCAAGGCCCGGGGGCGGATGCGGCTCTCCAAGCCTTTATGTGGCATTCTGACAGCTGCCAGATGGTGGTTTTTGCCCGTCCCTGTCACTTTAAGATTGCTAACACAGCAGCACATTTTTGAGTCTGTATGTGGCGCTGTCAAGTAATGCAGTAGCACATTGCACTACACTGTGGAGCACAGTACTGCCCAGTGCCTATAAACGTGTCTGGCAATGCCTCAGTGAAACAAGTTCTCACCACAAGGGAAGCCCAGCAGAGGGTGCTACAGATTCTGCAGGGTTTATTGCTAGTTATTGCCAGTTTGGGTAGAAAAAAAAAAGGATTAATTTTTCACAAAAAATAATTTCGTGTCTGCATCTATTCTAGGCAAAATAACTCAGCATCTGCATCCCACCTCGGCAAAACTATTGTGTCTGCAGCTGTTCTGGGCAACCTAAATCTGTGTCTGTAACCATATTTTTTGAATGGTCGTGTTTGCATTTTGTTTTTCAAATTATTTTTTGTGGACCTTTGAAGGTGACCAGAATGCTTATGTGGCCCTTGCTTACAATCAGTTTGACACCCCTGATATAAAGGATTTTACATTTAGCCAGTTAATAGTCTAAATGATTAGAGAAAGAAGTCTTGTGTTTGCATACTACAACATATAAATGTAGGAATGTCCTGCTCCAGATAGATTACTTACACTTGGGTATTACTCCGCCAGATGGCGCTGGACTGCAGAGACATCGAAAACAGGCTCCTCCCGGCCCCTTAAATACCCAGGGACCTCCCACAATCCCCAGCATTGAAAAGCAGTTAACAAGAAGCCGGGAGAATTAAAACAAACCCAACTGGTAACTATAACAATGATAACAATCACCATACAGGGGATCCAAGATAATGCAAAACCAAGGGTGGGGTGGAGCGGTGGACGTACTGCATACTCATAATACCAATTCTACATGTGAGTAATCACAGAATTGTATTATTCTTAGTATACAGTATGTCCTGCTCCAGATAGATTACTTACACTTGGGACATCCAATAGCAGTGTCCATAAAGTAGGGTGGGATCCCCAAGAAAAAGAAGCAGCAGACAGTTTAAACCACTGCCGCCTGCAGAACCTTACGGCCAAAAGCAGCATCAGCTGAGGCCCTAACATCAACCTTGAAAAACTTTGAAAAGGTATGAATAGAAGACCAAGTAGCGGCCTTGCAAACTTGTTCAACAGAAGCCTGGTGCTGAAAAGCCCAAGAGGCACCAATAGCACAAGTAGAATGAGCAGTAAGGTGGAAGGGAGGATTCTTCCCCTTAGCAGGGTAGGCCTGAATCACAGCCTGACGGATCCATTTGCTGATAGTAGACTTGGCAGGAGCCAAGCCCTTCCTAGGACCAGAAGGGACCACATAAAGAGCATCAGTTTTTCTGAAAGGTGTAGTAGCCACCAGACAGTACTTCAGACACATAACCACATCCAAACCACATCCTAAGACCCTCTCCTTAGCATTACTAGGATTAGGGCACAATGACGAAAGAACAATGTCCTGATTCAAATGAAAAGCAGACACAACCTTAGGCAGAAAGTCTGGCTTGAAGCGAAACACCACCTTGTCCTGGTGTCTAGGGGGGGGCTGGATGGAAAGCGCCGCCAACTCAGACACACGCCTAACAGAGGTGATAGCCACCAAAAAGACAACTTTGAGAGTAAGAATTGCCAGGGCAGCATCCTGCACAGGTTCAAAGGGAGCACCCTGCAAGGCTGACAAAACCAAGTTCAAATCCCAAACAGGCAACATAGGCTTACGTGGGGGACGCACATGAGTAACCCCCTGGAGAAAAGTCCTGATCAGAGAATGCTGAGCAAAGGACTTCTGGAAAAAAACAGCCAGGGCAGAAACATGACCCTTCAGAGTACCGAGTTGGAGCCCCATCTCCAACCCATGCTGCAGGAACTCCAGGATCCTGGGAATAGAGAACACACGACAGGAAAGAGACCTAGACTCACACCAGTCAATGTAGGCACGCCAAACCCTGTAATAAATGGAAGAAGAAGACTTCTTCCTAGCCTTTATTATGGTATCAACAACAGAGGTAGACAGCCCCTTCTCCATCAAGATGGAGGTTTCAGCAGCCAGGCCGTCAAAGCCAGAGTTTGTAAATTGGGATGGTGTAAGAGACCCTGAGTGAGCAGGTTTGGCACACTGGGCAGAGCGTACTGATATACTGCCAGCTGCACCACGTCTGCGAACCACACTCTTCTTGGCCAGGGGGGGGGGCACCAGAATTGCCGTCACCCCCTCCAGAGCAATCTTGCGCAGAACCCTGCCCAACAGGGGGAATGGAGGAAAGACATACAGAAGCTGAAAGTCCTGCCATGACATTGCTAGCGCATCCGTGGCCAAGGCCAGAGGATCCTGGGACAGGGAGACAAAGGCCCGGGAGCTTGTGACTGTGACGGGACGCAAACAGATCCACATCTGGTTGGCTCCAACGGTGACACAGAGATTGAAAAACCCTGTTTCAGAGGGACCATTCTCCCAGGTGAGAGGACCCCCTGCTCAGAGAGTCTGCCTGCAGATTCTCCACCCCCGGGATGTACACAGCTGATATGCAGGGAACATTGGCCTCCGCCCAGGTCAGGATCAGAGACACTTCCTGGAGGGCCCTCTTGCTCCGGGTCCCTCCCTGTTGATTGATGTAGGCAACTGCCGTCTGGCTGTCCGAGCGCACCTGAACAGGCAGGCCCTGAAGGTGATGAGTCAACTGAGTCAGAACCAACCTGATCGCCTGCAGTTCCAGGACGTTGATAGGTGTGTGGGCCTCCTGAGGGCCCCACCTCCCTTGGAACTGCAGGGACTTCCAGAAAACCCCCCCAACCTGTCAGACTGGCATCCGTGTTGACCGTCTCTCAGGAGGGGGTCAGAAAGGATCTGCCCCCCCAACAGGTTCCTGGAGTCCAGCCACCACGAGAGGGAACGCCTGACCAGGGGGGAAAGCGCAAAGACCCGGTCCAGGGACGCAGGATACTTGTCCCATACTGACAAGAGGTGGAGTTGCAGAGGCCTCAAATGGAACTGAGCATAAGGGACCGCCTCAAAGCACACCACCATCAGGCCCATCAGCTGCATTCCCTGCTTGATGGAAGGATGACGACAAGATAGCAGGAACTGGACCTGCACAATCAGACTGTCCACCTTCTGCTAAGAAAGAAAAATCCTTGCCTGAACTGTATCCAGATTCATTCCCAGGAATGGAGTCACCAAGGAGGGAGACAGAGAAGACTTGGGATGGTTGATCACCCAGCCAAATGACTCCAGAGTGGACACTACCAGCTGACTATCCAACTCTGACTGATGTAGGGACTGGGAAGTGATGAGAATGTCGTCCAGGTAGGGCAGCACGCGGATGTCCTGAGCAGAGACATCACTCCTGCCAGCACCTTGGTGAACACTCTGGGAGCTGAAGTGAGACCAAAGGGAAATGCCACCAATTGGTAGTGTTGATCCTCCAGAGCGAACCTGAGGAACCTTTGATGACCTGGAAACACAGGAATATGAAGGTAAGCATCTTTGATGTCCACAGACGTCATGAAATCCCCTGGACGCAGAGAACTGATGGCAGAGCGCAGAGTTTCCATGCGAAAGCGCCTGCACCTGACAAATTTGTTGAGGATCTTCAAGTCCAGGATGGGCCTGACTGACCCATCTTTTTTGGGCATGGTGAAGAGGTTGGAATAGAAGCCCTTGCCCCTTTCTCTTAAATGGACCTGGCAGATGACCCCCAGCTCCAGAAGGCTTTGCACCGGCTGCACTAGAGCCTGAGCTGACACAGGGTCCTGAGAAATCCGGGATCTGATGAATCTTGTGGGGGGGGGGGGGGGGGGGGCGCGGCAGGCAGCAAACTCTATCTTGTAACCCGAGGACACTACCTCCTGAATCCACCGGTCTGAGACATGAAGCCTCCAGACGTGAGCAAAGTGCTGAAGCCGTCCCCACACCCGGATGGGTGAGGGCGCCCCTTCATGCCTGAGGGGGCTTGGGAGAGGACTTAAGCTTGGAGCCCCAGGAGGAGCCAGGGCATCCATGTCCTCTGCCCCTACCCCAGAAGTCTCTTCGGGCCCCAGTAAGGGAAACCCCCCTCCCTTGTCTAGCACCACGGTAGGGGGAGGAAAAAGAGCCCTGTCCCCGAAAGGGCCGAGACTGCCGCCTGCGCTGGGGTAACCTACCTCCCTTAGCCAACAGGTCCAGGCGGTCCCCAAACAGGCGTAGTCCTTTGAAGGGAAAACCGGTGAGGGCCTTCTTGTCAGGGTTGTCATCAGCCCACTAGCGCAGCCAAACCGAGCGGCATATAGCCACCACAAGGGCAGAGGTTCTGCCACACATTCTAATGGTGTCATCCAAGGCAGAGAGGACATAAGTCACAAAAACATCACAACGAGAGAGTGCATTAAACTCCTGACTAGACACATCATCAGGGGCACCATCAAGGATACTTCTGAGCAGGGTCCTAATAGCCACAGCCATAATGGCAGAGGCACAGACCGGGCGCAGCGCCGACCCCACATATGCAAAGGCATGGGACGCCAACTGATCAATGCGCCGGTCCCAGCATCCCGCAGCGTAGTAGAGTCAGGGGATTGCATGACAGAAGTGTTAAGATAATCCTAGGACCGGGGCATCCAATTCTGGAGGGGATGACCAACACTTCACCACATCAGAAGGAAAGGGATACTTCTTATCCCAACTCTTAGGTACACCGGGAAGCCTGCTGGGGCGCTCCCATTCCTTGAGCACAAGGTTATTAAAATAGGCTTGCTCAGGAAATTCCAAACGTGACTTAGTAGTATGAAACAATTCCCCCTGTTGCCTGGGGGCTGCAACAGGGGAAGAAATAGACAGAACCTCAAAAATCTGAGCCAACAGCCTATTAGTATCATCTGGGGCCCAGGGGTCAGAGCCAGAATCGTCATGACCCCTGGGCCTCTCATCAGATGACCCTGAGTCCGAGAATAACTCCCCTTCTTCCGAAGGGGTATAGCCAGACAATTCCAAAAACTCATCAGCTTCCATAGGTAAAAGAGTGACATCAGGCGTTAAGTGCCGCTTTTTTGCAGAGGCCTTACGCGCCAAGGTATTAGCAATCAACTTCTCAAGACTAGCCAGTCTGGAAGACACATCAGGCTGCAACTCAGTGGGAGTGAGATTTAAGCTTGAGGGAGTAGGTGAAGCCATACGAGGCGCAGGCCCAGCCACTGGAAAACCAGGCTGCAGCGCAAGCACCTGCTGGGCACAAGGTATACAGACCCGCACATTGTCAGCACTAATAGAGGACACCCCACAAGCTACACACAGCCGGGCTTGTCCCGAAGGAACCCCGAGCACATTATCCTGAGACGCCTCCATATGGTGATTATAGCGGCACAATAGGCCGATAGGGATTGACGCTATAAAAGCAACCCGGGATGCCCCAATAACCCGCTAGGGAAGTGGGAGTAATTAACACTAGGCCTCACAAGTTAGTAACTAAATAGAGGGAGTTGGGGCGGGAGAAGCCAATAGGGTTCAACCCGCCTGAAAGACATAAGCAAAGGGAAACCGTAAGTGACATGTAAATGACCATGGTAAATAAAGCCACCCGCGAGGGCACTCACGGACCACGGTAGGTAGATGCCCGTCACGTAGCAGCCGGATCCAAGAAAAAATGGCGCCAGTTATACCTCGAGGGGCGGGCAGCAGAGACAGTGAGGCGGAACGCGCCAAAAGCGGGCCTCGCCCCCCCGAAGAGCACGAAGCCGTACACGTGACAAGCAGCCAATAACAGCGCACCAGCGCCTGAGGTAACGCCGCCGCCAAGCGGGGAACACAGTGGAAGCACGCACGGCGGCAAATTTAAAAAAGACAATCAGTGCAACCAAGTCAACGCGGCGACTGACACCAATCATAAGAACATAATACAGTGAAGCACAAAGGCAAATACACATACTACAAGGGCTACAAGGGAGAGCAGCGGGCACTTAACATGGCCCACCGATAGACAGGGGCAAGGGGCAATAGTGCGGGAGGGGCATCCCATAGAGGCTCACCATATGTCTATACCGCCTACCCTTTGGTGGGGGATTGCGGTGGAGCAGCGCTCCTAAGCACCTGACAGCAGCGCTGCCTACCATCATCCGACCAGCGCAGCCAAGGCTGGGAGGCACATTACTGATGGAACGGGTGGGAATAGTCCTACAGGGCAGCAGGCTAATAGTCCCTCTCACCTGCGAGAAGAGAGAGCCATCTTCTTGTCCTTCGCAGTCCAGACTGCAGAGAAGATCTGGGGATTGTGGGAGGTCCCTGGGTATTTGAGGGGCCGGGAGGAGCCTGTTTTTCGATGTCTCTGCAGTCCAGCGACATCTGGCAGAGTAATACCCAAGTGTAAGTAATCTAGTCTGGAGCAGGACGTACTGTATACTAAGAATAAATACAATTCTGTGATTACTCACCTGTAGAATTGGTATTATACGTATACAGCACGTCCTGTTCCAGAAGATATTCCTGACTCTTGGGTAATACATCCAGTAGATGGTGCTGGACTGCAGAGACAGAAAAGTGTCACCCCCCCGGCCCCATATATACCAGGGACCTCCCACAAATTCCCCAGTATTGAAAAGCAGTTAAAATGAAACCTAGAGACATAAATCATAAGAACAATCACCACAAAGAGGTAAAAATGATAACAAGGGTGGGGTGGAACAGGACGTGCTGAATATGTATAATACCAATTCTACAGGTGAGTAATCACAGAATTGTATTATTCTAAGTATACAGCACGTCCTGTTCCAGAAGATATTCCTTACTCTTGGGACATCCAATAGCAGTGTTCGTAAGGTAGGGTGGGATCCCCAAAATTAACAGCAGACAGTTTAAACCACTGCCACCTGCAGAACTTTGCGACCAAAAGCAGCATCAGCTGAGGCATCAACCTTGTAAAACTTAGAAAAAGTATGAACAGAAGACCAAGTGGCGGCCTTGCAAACTTGTTCAACAGAAGCTTGGTGCTGAAAAGCCCAAGAGGCCCCAATAGCACGAGTAGATGGAGCAGTAAGGCGGAAGGGAGGCTCCTTCCCCTTAGCAGAGTAGGCCTGTATCACAGCCTGACGGATCCACTTGCTGATAGTGGAGCCAGACCCTTCTTAGGTCCAGACGGGAGCACAAAAAGAGCATCAGTCTTCCGGAAGGGTTCAGTAGCCAACAAAATACCATTTTGTGAATACTCACCTGTAAAATGGGTATAAGTATGTCACACACCCCGCTTCAAACATTAATATTTAAACTTGGGACATCCAAAAGCAGTGTCCAGAAAGGGCGGGTATCCAACAAGGCAAAAATGCAAAACTCAAACCAATGCAGCCTGCAGAACCTTGCGGCCGCTGAAGCCCGCATGTCAACCTTATAAAACTTGGAAAAAGTGTGAACAGAAGACCAAGTAGCAGCCTTGCAAACTTGTTCAACAGAAGCCTGGTGCTGAAAAGCCCAAGACGCCCCAACTGCACGAGTAGAATGAGCAGTGATACGAAAAGGGGGAGCCTTCCCCTTGGCAGAATAGGCTCCAACAACAGCCTGACGAATCCACTTGCTAATGGAAGACTTAGCCGGAGCCAAACCGTTCCTAGGCCCGCAGGGCACCGCGAAAAAGGCATCAGTCTTACGAAAAGGAGATGTAATAAGCAAATAGTACTTAACACAGTGTACCACATCCAAACCCTCTCCTTGTCATTCCTAGGTTTAGGACACAAGGACGGAAGAACAATGTCCTGGTTAAGATGAAAAGCAGAGACCACCTTAGGAAGAAAGTCCGGTTTGAAGCGGAAAACCACTTTGTCCTGATGTCTCTCAAAGTAAGGAGCCTGAATCGACAAGGCTGCCAACTCCGAAACGCGCCGAACCGCAGTGATGGCCACCAAAGAGGCAACCTTCTGAGTCAGACTAGAAAGAGCAATATCCTGCTCAAAAGGAGGAGCCTGAAGAGCAGAGAGAACCAAATTCAAATCCCAAACAGGGAGCTAAGGCTTCCTAGGAGGCCGCAGATGCGAAACCCCCTGGAAGAAAGTCTTGACCAAAGGATGAAGCGCAAATGACTTTTGAAAAAAAAAAAAACAGACAAGGCAGAAACCTGCCCCTTCAAACTACTCAGCTGAAGACCAGAGTCCAGCCCCGATTGAAGAAATTCCAAAATCCTAGAAACAGAAAAGACCCGACAGGGCAAAGATCTAGCCTCACACCAATCAATATAAGATCTCCACGTCCTATAGTAGATGGTAGAAGAGGACCTCTTCCTGGCACTAATAAGAGTCTGAATAACAGAATCCGAAAGACCTTTCTCCCTTAAGATGGAGGTTTCGGCAGCCAGGCTGTCAAAGCCAGCGTTGGTAAATTGGGGTAACGCAGTTGACCCTGTGTGAGAAGATCCGGCCGAAGAGGCAGATCGAAGTGATCCACCGCCAGACGAACAATGTCTGCGAACCACACCCTCCTTCGCCACCTTGGAGCCACGAGAATGGAGGGAACCCCCTTCCAGGGCCAGCTTTCGCAACACCTTGCCTAGCATGGGGATCGGAGGAAACAGATAAAGGAACCCCAGGTCCCCCCAGCTCAGGGACATGGCATCCACCGCCAGAGCCAGAGGATCCTGAGAGAGCGACACGAATGTCGGAAGCTTGTAATTGTGACGAGAGGCAAACAGATCCACCTCCGGCGTCCCCCACCGGAGACAAAGCGACCGAAACACCTGAGGGTGAAGAGACCATTCCCCCCGGCGGGAAGAGCACCTGCTCAGGAAGTCCGCCTCCGTGTTTTCCACTCTTGGAATGTACACTGCCGAGATGCAAGGGACATGAGTCTCCGCCCAGGCTAGAATCAGAGACACCTCTCTGAGGGCACTCAGACTGCGAGTCCCTCCCTGGTGATTGATGTAAGCAACCGCCGTCCGATTGTCCGACCGAACCTGAACCGGCAAGCCCTGTAAATGCTGTGTCAAGTGAGACAGAACCAACCTGATGGCTCTCAACTCCAGAACGTTGATGGGCAAGTGGGCGTCCAGAGGACCCCACCGCCCCCAGAACTGAAGGTCCTTCCAGAAACCTCCCCATCCCGACAAACTGGCGTCCGTGGTGACAGTTTCCCAAAGAGGCATCAGAAAAGACCTGCCCCTCAAGAGATTGTCCGAGACCATCCACCACTGGAGAGACTGCCGAACCCGGGAGGACATCCGGAAGGACGATCCAACAACCGCGGTCGCCGGTCCCAAGACGCCAACAGATGAAGCTGAAGCGTCCTCGTGTGAAACTGAGCAAAGGGAACTGCCTCGAAGGAAGCTACCATCAAACCCACCAGTCTCATCCCTAGCCGGATGGACGGACAAGGATTGGAAAGAAGAAGCTGCGCCAATTCCTGAATCAAGAGAACTTTGACCTGAGGTAGAAACACTCTGTGTTGGCAAGAATCCAAGGACATCCCCAAGAAGGACACCACCCTGGCCGGAACGAGAGAGGACTTGGGATAATTGATCACCCAGCCGAACCTCTCCAGAGTGGATACCACCGTCCTGGTGTCCACCTCCGCTTGACTGAAGGAAGGCGCCATGATGAGAAGGTCGTCCAGATAAGGCACAATGCGAATCCCCTGAGCTCTGAGAAGGGCCATCACGCCCGCCAACACCTTGGTGAACACTCTTGGAGCCGAGGTAAGGCCGAACGGAAGAGCCACAGATTGAAAATGCCGATCTTCCACCACAAAGCGAAGAAACCTTTGGTGAGCCGGAAAGATAGGAATATGAAGGTAAGCATCCTTGATGTCTATGGACGTCATGAAGTCCCCCTGCCGAAGAGAATTGATGGCAGAGCGCAGAGTTTCCATGCGAAACTTCCGGGACGAATAAACACGTTGAGGAACTTCAGATCCAGGATGGGACGAACCGACTCGTCCTTCTTGGGCACTGTGAAGAGATTGGAATAATACCCGCGGCCCACCTCCGAAGGAGGGACCGGGCAGATGACTGCCATTTCCAGAAGATTCCTCACCGCCGCCAGGAGCCCCTGCGCGGCCAAAGGATCTGAGGGAACACGAGACCTGAAAAATCTTAGAGGAGGTCGGGACCCGAACTCCAGCATGTAACCGGCCGACACCACCTCCCGGATCCACCTGTCCAAGACCGCCTGGTCCCACACCCGGGAGAAGTGTCGCAACCGTCCCCCCACCTGCAAGGGTGAGGGCGCCCCCTCATTGCTGAGTGGCCTTGGCAGCGGGCTTGGGTTTGGCAACCCAGGAGTGACCGGGACGGCCACGGTCTCTACCCCTGTTCCAACTTGCACCCCTGGAGGCCGAAAAGCCCGCACCTCTGCTAGCTCTGGCTCCCCGAAAGGAGGGATTAAAAGAGGCCGCCCCCCGAAAGGAGCGACAAAGCTTCTTGCGCTGAGGTAACTTACCTCCCTTGGCAACCGAATCCAATTTCTCACCAAACAGGCGCAAACCCAAAAAGGGAAGAGCCGTAAGCGACTTCTTAGAATTAAAGTCAGCAGTCCATTGCCGCAACCACACCGACCTTCGGATAGCCACCAACAAAGCCGTGGTCCTGCCACACATCACCATGGCGTCATCCTGAGCGGCTAGGACAAACGAAACAAAGGACTCACAACGTTTGAGAGCAAGGAACTCATCACAAGTAGGATCAAGGTCCGCACATAAATCCCTGACAATGGACCTAACCGCCAACAACAAAAGTGCCGAAGCACAAACAGGCCTCGAAGCCGAACAAACACAGGAAAAACCGTGGCGAGCCAGCTGGTCAATCCGGCGATCTTCGCCATCCTTAAGGGTAGTCGTGTCAGGAGAATGCAACACCGCCATATTAGATAGCCCCAAAACCGGGGCATCAACCTCGGGAGGAAAAGACCAACGCTTCCCCAAGTCCGCCGGAAAAGGATACTTCTTATCCCAACTAGGCGGAACACCAACGAGACACGTAGGCTGCTCCCATTCTTTAAGGACGACATTCTCAAAATGCCGTTGACTGGGAAACTCCAAACGCGGCTTGGCCACATCAAACAACTCACCCTTAGGCGGAGGAACCGCCTCGGAAGGGTCTAAATCCAAAACTTGGAAGGGGTGTCAAATACCGTCCCCACCGCCTGGTCACCCTCAGCACCAAACTGCTGGACCTCAGGGTCGTCCAATTCCTCTAGAATCTCCCCCTCTTCAGCCAGGGGGCAATCTGACCAATCCAATGCCTCAATAACCTCCACGTCTGAGTCCGGCGGAGGCGGGGACATGTGTTTCCGCTTAGCAGGAGCCTTCTGAGCAACCACAGCGGAGAATATTTTCTCGAGGCTAGCCAACCGGCGCATACCTCGGATTGCGAATCCCCACCCATGACAACGTCACACGGGGTGCGGAACAGGCGAGGAGGAGTAGGAGAAGACACGGGCGGCGAGGGGCCAGAAACCGTGGTGCCGGACTGGCGCTCAATGTTCCGCTGCGCACATGGAATGCATATAATGACATCATCCCCCGGGAGCAGAGCCCCACAACCCCCACACAGCCTAGATTGCCCCGAAGGGCGTTTCCGGTATCCTTGGAAGCCTCCATATGGTGAAATTGTGGTATTCGCAATTACCCAGGGATTTACGCCGTATGCGACCCGGGATGCCCCTTTAATGTCCCAGTAGTGGGAGGATTTGCAATTTAAAACATATATAAAATATTGTAATGGACAACCCCACTAGCCAGGTATCTAAGACCGGGAGAGCCCTTCAGCGCGGGATCCCAGGATCTGTAACAGAAAAGACAACAGTCACTCCAAGCAACTAACAGACCAGCATGTGTCAGTACAAGAATAAAGGCACAAAAAAGCAAGCATGAGCAGCACAGCGAAGAATATATAGAATATATATATATATACATACATAAAACTATAAACATACATAAGGCTATGCGTGCACACACGAGCAAGGGACCCGGCTGCAATGCAACTAATAGCCAAGGGACACGCTGAGATCACCCAGACAAACCCCAACCTCAAGGGGTTACTGACAGCCATGCCCGGACCAGTTATAATGTCCCTGAAAGGCAGAAGACATACCACCTTAAGGAACAAAACACAGCCTACCTTAAGAGCCGATGCATAAAATGGCGGCCCACCGCAGCATACGGCCATCAGAAGCGAGGAGGCAGGGAAGAACGAGGGCGGGCCCAACCAAGCGCGCCAGACGCTCCGGCCCCGCCCCGCCAATCAACAGCACAGCGCGGGCCGCGTGAGACGCGCCCCCGCCCCCCTCCTCCTCCGGAGAACCGCCACACACACAGCGGGCGCCAGAAGACATGGCGCCCGCTCCTCAGCCAGAGGGGCTCCACGGAGCCCCGCCAAACCAGCGAGCCGGACAGACAGGCGGGCCGGCTGGCTGCGCCAGCCTCAAGTGAAAACACTCACCCAGCCATACAGACAAAAAAGTGAAACATGCACCAAGCACACAGACACAGCCCCCCCCCCCCCCCCCCATCTAGTGCAGGGAGAAGGGACCAAGCGGGACACAGGGCAATACCCATAGGCGGCAACGGGACGGGGCACCCCAAATCCGGATCACCAGGCCGGATAGCCGCGTTGCCCCATAGTATGGGGTCTAGCGGAGGAGCAAAGCTCCTAGGCACCTTAGGGTGCAAGCTACCCTTGCCCGGCCGGCAGCCTAAGCTGGGAGGCTACACAAAGAATCAAGGGGCTAACAGATAAAACAAGCCGGGCAGAAATAGACCAGAAGGGGCCGGGGTGTCACTTCATTCTTCTGTCTTGTCGCCATCTTGCAGAGAAGAACACTGGGAGATAAGTGGGAGGTCCCAGGTATGTATAGACCGGGAGGGGCTCGTTTTTCAAGACTTCTCTGCAACGTCGCCACCTGCAGGTGGGTTAACCCAAGTGTAAATATTAATGTTTGAAGCGGGGTCTGTGACATACTTAGAATATAGAACTTCAGAGTCCTGACCACATCCGAAGAGTGTAAAACCCTCTCCTTAGAGTTGCTAGGATTAGGACACAGAGAAGGCAAAACAATGTCCTGATTGAGATGAAAGGCAGAAACAACCTTAGGCAGAAAATCTGGCTTAAAACGAAACACCACCTTTTCCTGGTGTTTCTCAAAATAAGGAGGTTTGATGGAAAGCGCCGCCAACGCAGAAACACGCCTAACAGAAGGGATAGCCACCAAAAAGACTACCTTAAGTGTAAGAATGGACAAAGGGGCCCCCTGCAAGGGCCCCTGCAGGGCAGATAAGACCAAGTTCAAGTCCCAGACTTGTAACACAGGCTTACGTGGGGGACGCACGTGAGTAACCCACTGGAAGAAGGTCTTGACCAGGGGATGCTGAGCAAAGGATCTTTGGAAAAAAATGGCCAAGGCAGAAACATGACCTTTCAGAGTACTGAGCTGAAGACCCAGATCCAAACCATGTTGCAGAAACTCCAGAATCCTAGGAATAGAAAACACATGACAGGGAAGCGAGTTAGACTCACACCAGTCAATGTAAGTATGCCAAACCCTATAGCAGATGGAAGAAGAGGACCTTTTCCTAGGCCTGATCACAGTATTAACAACCGAGGCAGGCGGCCCATTTTCCATCAAGATGGAGGTTTCAGCAGCCAGGCCGTCAAAGCCAGCGTTTGTAAATTGGGGTGGCGTAGGTGCCCCTGAGTGAGCAGATCTGGAACCCGAGGCAGGGTGTACTAATCTACTGCTAGCTGCACGATGTCTGCGGACCACACTCTTCTTGGCAAACAGGGGGCCACCAGTATGGCTGGCACCCTTTCCTGAGCTATCTTGCGCAGCAACCAGCCCAGCAGGGGAAACGGGGGAAACACATACAGGAGCTGAAAACTCGTCCAAGACATTGCCAAGGCCTCCATGGCCAAGGCCAGAGGATCCTGGGACAGAGAGACAAAGACTGGAAGCTTGTGATGAGACGCAAACAGATCCACATCCGGCTGACCCCAGCGGTGACACAGAGAGCGAAACACCCTGCTGCTGAGGGACCATTCTCCCAGACGAGAGGTCCCCCTGCTCAGTGAGTCTGCCTCCAGATTCTCCACCCCCGGAATGTACACAGCTGAGATGCAGGGAACATTCTCCTCCGCCCAGGACAGTATCAGGGACACTTTCTTGAGGGCCCTCTTGATCCGGGTCCCTCCCTGATGATTGATGTAGGCAACCGCCGTCTGGTTGTCCGAGCGGACCTGAACAGCCCGACCCCGCAGGTGTGGGGTTAAATGGGCAAGAACCAACCCGATCGCCCTCAACTCCAGAATGTTGATAAGGGTATGGGCCTCCTGAGGGCCCCACTGACCCTGGAATTTCAGGGATTTCCAAAATCCCCCCCAACCTGTCAGACTGGCATCCGTGGTGACGGTCTCCCAACAAGGGGCCAGAAAGGCCCCTAGCAGGTGCCTTGAGTCCAACCACCACGATAGAGACCGCCTGGCCAGAGGGGACAGGACAAACACCTGATCCAAGGACACGGGGTCCCGATCCCATACTAACAAGAGGTGAAGCTGAAGAGGCCTCATGTGAAACTGAGCATAAGGAACCGCCTCAAAGCAGGACACCATAAGGCCCACCAGCTGCATTCCCTGCCTGATGGACGGATGGGGACAAGACAGAAGGGTCTGTGCTTGCTCTTGAAGACTCTCCACCTTCTGCTGAGGAAGAAAGATCTTGACCTGAGATGAATCCAGAATCATGCCCAGAAAGGACTTCACCATAGAAGGAGACGGGGAAGATTTGGGGTGGTTGATCACCCAGCCGAATGACTAGAGTGTGGACACCACCCGCTGAGTATCCAGCTCTGCCTGTTGGAAGGACTGAGAAGTGATAAGCATATCGTCCAAGTAGGGAAGAATGCGGATGCCCTGAGATCTCAGCAGAGCCATCACACCTGCCAGCACCTTGGTGAATACCGAAGGGCAAGGCCACAAATTGGTAGTGCTGATCCTCCAGAGCGAACCTGAGGAATCTCTGATGACCTGGAAAAATAGGTATGTGAAGGTAAGCATCCTTGATGTCTACAGAGGTCATGAAGTCCCCTGGGCGTAGGGAATTCACAGCGGAGTCTCCATGCGAAAGTGTCTGAATCTGACAAATTTGTTGAGGCGCTTTAAATCCAGGATGGGTCTGATGGACCCATCCTTTTTGGAAACAATGAAAAGATTGGAATAATAGCCTTTTCCCCTTTCCCTCAAGGGCACCCAGCAGATGACTCCCAATTCCAGAAGGCCTTGGACAGCAAGGGACAGACCCTGAGCTGACAGGGGGTTTTGAGCTAACCGGGATTTGATAAATATTGGGGGCAGCCAGGCTGCAAACTCTGTCTTGTAACCGGAGGACACTACCTCCTGAATCCACCGGTCTGAGACATGACGCCTCCAGACATGAGCCAGGAGCCGAAGCCGTCCCCCCACCCGGATGGGTGAGGGTGCCCCTTCATGCCTGAGGGGGCTTGGGGGAGGACTTAGGCTTGGGACCCCAGGAGGGGCCAGGGCGGCCACGTCCTCTGCCCCAAAAATCTCTGCAGGCTCCAGCAAAGGAAGCTCCCCGTCCAATTCTGGAGCCACGGAAGGAAGAAAGAAAGGCACCTGAACCCCGAAAGGACCAGGGGTTCCTTCTACGCTGAGGTAACTTGCCTCCTTTAGCAAACAAGTCCAGACGTTCACCAAAGAGGTGCAGCCCCTTGAAGGGAAAACCAGTGAGAGCCTTCTTAGAAGCGTTGTCAGCTACCCACTGGCGCAGCCAGACCGAGAGGCGTATTGCCACCAACAAGGCAGATGCCCTGCCACACATTCTAATGGTATCATCCAAAGCAGAGAGAACATATGCAACAAATTCCTCACAATGCAGAGGAGCTCTATACTCTTCACTGCCTGCATCATCAGGAGCCCAATCTAAGAGACCCCTGAGCAGGCTTTTAATTGCAACACAGACCGGACGCAGCGCAGTCCCCACACAGGCAAAGGCATGGCAAGCCAGCAGATCTATGCGCCTGTCCTTCCCATCCCTCAGTGTAGTAGAGTCAGGGGAATGCATGACGGATGTGTTGGACAACCCCAGAACTGGTGCATCCACCTCAGGAGGACATGACCATCGTTTAACCATCTCAGCAGGAAAGGGATACCTCTTATCCCAACTCTTTGGCACCCCGGGAAGCCAGCTAGGCCGTTCCCCCTCTTTGAGCACCAGATTATTAAAGTGAGTTTGTTCAGGAAACTCCAAACGTGGCTTAACAGTATGAAACAGCTCCCCCTGCTGCCGCGGAGCCACGGCAGGAGGAGAGATACAGAGTACTTCAAAAATGTGAGTTAAAAGCCTGTCTGTATCATCTGAAGTCCATGGGTCAGACCCAGAATCGGCACCATAAACCTTAGGCTGATCCTCAGATGATTCTGAATCAGAAAATAATTCCCCCTCTTCCAGGGGGGTATAACCGGTAACGTCAAAAAATTCCTCAGCCTCCATAGGAAAGAAGGAAACACCAGGTGATAAATGCCGCTTCTTGGCAGAAGCCTTACGCAGGCCAGAGCCAGCAATATGTCTCTCAATGCTGGCTACCCGTGCAGCCAAATCAGGTTGAGACTCCCCACTGGTATGCACCTCACTAGGAGTCAGATGTAAGCGTGGGGGGGTAGGCGAAGCCAGAGGGAGCGCAGGCCCAGCCACCGGTAACCCAGACTGCAGTGCAAGCATCTGCTGGGCGCAGGGTACACACACCCTGACATAATCACTTATAGGGTATACCCCACACGCCACAAACAGCCGGGCTTGTCCCGAAGGAACCCCAAGCACATTATCCTGAGAAGCCTCCATATGGTGATTATCGTGGCACAACCGGCCAATTGGGATTGACGCTTATAAAGCTACCCGGGATGTCCCAAAAGCCCGTTAGGGAAGTGGGAGACAATGGATCACAAAAGCCCTCTAAGAAGGAGTTAACGCTAATTAAAGGGGGTAGGGCCGGGCGAAACCACAAAAAAGTTTGACCCGCCTGCAAGACATAAAACAAAGATCCCGTAAGCATAACACAATGAAGGTACAAGGAAAAGCCAGCCCGCAGGGGCAATTATGGACCGCGATATGAAGACGCCAGACACGCAGCACAGGAGCTCCAATATACCTTGAGGGGCGGGCCGCGGGGAAGTGATGCGGAAAACGTCATCCGCAAGGCTCGCCCCCTCGAAGAGCGCGAAAACTCACCGCCGTGACAAGGCCAGCCAATGACAGCGCAACAGCGCCTGAAGCGATGCCGCCGCTGTCCGCGGAGCGAAGTACAAGCGCGCGGCGGGGCGATAATAAAAAACCCAGAATCACAACATGGATATACAAAGTTAACACATACAACACCCCGCCCCCCCCTCGAGATCTACCCAGGGAGAGCAAAGGGGAAGCAGCGGCCGGCCTAACTGAGGGGACAGGGGGCGAAGGGCCAACGGCCGCGGGAGGGACATCCCTTAAGGCTCACCACGGGCCTAAACCGCCTACCCTCTGGTGGGGACTGCGGTTGGAGCAGTGCTCCTTAGCACCTGACAGCGGTGCTGCCTACCATCACCCGACCAGCGCAGCCTAAGCTGGGAGGCAGTGAAAAGGAACGGGTGGGAATAGTCCAACAGGGCCGCAGGCTAATAAGCCCCGCTCACCTGCGAGTAGAAAGAACCATCTTCTAGTCATCGCAGCACAGACTGCAGAGAAGAACTGGGGAATTTGTGGGAGGTCCCTGGTATATATGGGGCCGGGAAGAGACACTTTTATGTCTCTGCAGTCCAGCGCCATCTACTGGATGTATTACCCACTTTAAATCAATCTATGCAGAACTCAATAGTGCTTTCAAAAAAGGGCACACTGTGAATCCACCATCAATACTTCAAAACGTGTACCCAACAGTTTTTTTTTTTGTGGTGGGATAAAAGGACAACGCTTGCTCACAAGATCTGGGATAGTCAAGAAGGACTCTCCAGTGCAGGCAGCAGATGGTAAAATTGGTGAGCGTTGCTTTTAAGTGAGGTGAGGGTTTTAAAGTAAAACATTGGGATATTTCCTTTGGTTACAAACTTTAGCATACATATATACAAAAAGCTACATTCATAACTGGATTAATACCTTGGAGAAAAACCTGCCCTTCTCTATTAGTTTGACACTTACCAACACATGCTTGAACAGATTTTAAATGAAGATGCCACATGTTTAAGATTGAGCGGTTGTTTGCATCTTTTTCTATTACAACAAGGAAGAACTTTTCTGAAAAAGGTGGTGGACGGTAACCTGCAAAGATTAAAAAATATATTCAATAGTGTAAACCATGCTAAAAATAAATTATTCATGGATGCAGACTTACATGAGCATTAAAACTAAGAATAGGGGGGGGGGCTGTGCTTAAGATTTCAAATTTCCTAGGGCAGCTGAGTCTGTGCAAAACCAATGCTGGTAAAAAAAAAAAATAAATAAATAAAAAAAAAAGATCTGCATGGCAGACAAGCCCTGTCTGGCCTCACAGCAGCTCCTATTAGTAAAAAAATTCTAATGCCCCAACAGCTCCTTTGAACAAAAAGAACGTCCTGTCAACTGGCACACTGACATTGTGCTAAGCCAGGCAAACCTAAATGACCACCAGGCCACTCAGATTTCTCTAGAAGTGAGCAGGTGGTGCTGGTTTGGGCAAGGTGGGTGTTGTGTGAAGATGCAAGCCTCTTCCCTTAGGCTTCATCTATACAGCAATGGCCTCCTTTAAAAAAAGAGAGGCGGGGACAGATTTTGCATTAACAAAGAACAAATGGAACATATCTCAACTATGTTAGGATAGTTCCATCACTTTCGATGCTCTGGTGACCCTACGGTTTATGTAAGGTTAGTATAAAGATGGTGACAACATTTAATTGTTTAAGCTAGCAATTGACAAACTCTAATGAAACCAAGTGCAAACATAACTCAGCTCAACAAAAAAATACATTGCAGCCTAAAAGGGTTACATTCAAACAATTAGAATCGTATTCGAATCAGAACTTGCTATGTATTTTTATGCTGACTTACTACCTTGAGATGGTTGAAAGAAAATCTCAGTTTCCTTTGTCTTCAGCTCATCTTTGTTTGGCTTATATCCCAAAATGAAGTCTTCTTGAAAAACGTGGAGCAACTGGGTTCGTGATCCACACTATGCAAAAAGAAAAATATCATATTTCTTATATGAATGGAAGGTTAGAAACTAAGGTCTATATATATATATATATATATATTTTAGCAGCCTAGTACTGGTTATATTGCTATTTTACTGGTTATAATTTGCTATTAAGATGAATATGATGAACGTTTTGCTATCTGTTTCATGTCTATATTAGATAGTACGTTTTCCTCCCTGTGCATCCTTTTTTGGAATATTCTTAACTGAAAGATAAAGGGGTGGCCCAAAAAATACAATTCTGTGAAATACTCACCTGTAGAATTGGTATTATAAGTATACAGTACGTCCTGCTCCAGATAGATTACTTACACTTGGGTTATCCTCTGCCAGATGGCGCTGCACTGCAGAGACATGTAAAACAGGCTCCTCCCGGCACCTCAAATACTCGGGGACCTCCCACAAATCCCCAGCATTGAAAAGCAGTGAACGAGAAGCCAGGAGAATTTAACCACCAAAAACTGGTAACTATAACATTGATAACAATCACCATACAGGGGATCCAGAATAATGCAAAAACCAGGGTGGGGTGGAGCAGGACGTACTGTATACTTATAATACCAATTCTACAGGTGAGTATTTCACAGAATTGTATTATTCTTAGCTCCAGATAGATTACTTACACTTGGGACATCCAATAGCAGTGTCCATAAAGTAGGGTGGGATCCCTAAAGGTAACAGCAGACAGTTTAAACCACTGCCGCCTGCAAAACCTTTCGGCCAAAAACAGCATGAGCTGAGGCCCTAACATCAACCTTGTAAAACTTTGAAAAGGTATGAACAGAAGACCAAGTAGCGGCCTTGCAAACTTGTTCCACAGAAGCCTGGTGCTGGAAGGCCCAAGAGGCACCAATAGCACCAATAGCAAGAGTAGAATGAGCAGTAAGACGGAAGGGGGGATTCTTCCCCTTAGCAGAATAGGCCTGAATCACAGCCTGACGGATCCATTTGCTGAAAATAGACTTGGCAGGAGCCAAACCCTTCCTATGCCCAAAAGGGACCACAGAAAAAACATCAGTTTTCCTGAAGGACGCAGAGACTACCAGGTAGTACTCCAGACACCTGATCACATTTAAGGAATGCAAAACCCTTTCCTTAGCATTTCTAGGATTAGGGCACAATGAAGGAAGAACCATATCTTGATTCAAAAGAAAGGCAGACACTACCTTAGGCAGAAAATCTGGCTTAAAGCAGAACACCACCTTGTCCTGGTGTCTCCCAAAGTATGAGGGCTGAATAGAAAGAGCCAACAACTCAGACACACGCCTGACCGAAGCAATGGCTACCAGAAAGACAACCTTGAGGGTAAGAACAGCCAGAGCAGCATCCTGCATAGGTTCAAAGGGAACACCCTGCAAGGCAAACAAAACCAAGTTCAAATGACAAACAGGGACCACAGGTATACATGGGGGACGCACATGAGCGACCCCCTGGAAAAAAGGGTCTTAATCAGAGAATGCTGAGCAAAAGACTTCTGAAAGAAAACAGACAGGGCAAAAAAACCTGACCCTTCAGAGTACTGAGTTGGAGTCCCGACTCCAACCCATGCTGTAAGAACTCCAGAACCCTGGGGACTGAAAACACCCGACAGAGAAGAGACCTAGACTCACACCAGTCAAGGTAGGTACGCCATACCCTGTAATAGATGGAAGAAGAAGTTTTCTTCCTAGCCTTCACCATGGTATCAACCACCGAGGCGGACAAGCCTTTCTCCATCAAGATGGAGGTTTCAGTAGCCAGGCCGTCAAAGCCAGAGTCTGTAAATTGGGATGGCGTAAGGGGCCCTGAGTGAGCAGATCTGGCACCCCTGGCAGAACGTACTGGTCTACTGCCATCTGCACCACGTCTGCAACCCATACTATTCTTGGCCACCTGGGGGCCACCAGAATTGCTGGCACCCTCACCAGAACAATCTTGCGCAGAACCCTGCTCAGCAGGGGGAATGGAGGAAAGACATACAGGAACTGAATGTCCTGCCATGACATTGCTAAAGCATCCGAGGTCAAGGCCAGAGGAACCTGGGACAGGGAGACAAAGGCCGGGAGCTTGTGATTGTGACGGAACGCAAACAGATCCACATCTGGTTGGCCCCAACGGTGACACAGAGATTGGAACACCCTGTTGCAGAGGGACCATTCTCCCTGGCGAGTGGTCCCCCTGCTCAGAGGGTCTGCCAGCAGATTTTTCATCCCCGGAATGTACACTGCTGATATGCAGGGAACATTGGCCTCCACCCAGGTCAGCATCAGAGACACTTCCTGAAGGCACACAATAAAAACACAGAGCTAGATATATCTTAATTAAAACTTCAGTCTTTCAACAAGGCTTCAATATATGGAAAATGTCTAAGTAGAAATTCTGAATAGACCCGTCAGGTGATAATGTCCACTTGTAAGTAGAGATGAGCGAGTAGTATTCGACCGAGTCGGTATTCGATCGAATACTACGCTATTCGTCATACTCTATTTCGATCGAGTACAGCGGCGATGGCGCACTCACAATTCGTTTCCCCTCACACCTTCCCTGGCGTGTTTTTTACACCAATCACCATGCAGGGGGGGTGGGACAGGTCCTGGGAGGACGCTGGCATCGCGAGAACGGCGTCTACACGCATTGGCTGGAAAAACCATGTGACCTCGAATCTACAAAACTCAGCACTTCCTCTTCGTCAGCATTAGCAGCTTGAACTTAGTGAGGGATAGACGCTCACAGCAGGGAAAGACAGGCTGTAGCTGGCAGGGCCCCAGAAGCTCGGAAGATCGCATTTACCACCATATATACCAGCTACCAGAAGACAAGAGAGTCATTAAGAACCCTTATTAGGGCTACTATGCTGAACGGTATATAGCTCCTATGTAGGCAGGCAGGGCCCCAGAAGCTCGGAATATCGCATTTACCACCATATATACCAGCTACCAGAAGACAAGAGAGTCATTAAGAGCCCTTATTAGGGCTACTATGCTGAACGGTATATAGCTCCTATGTAGGCAGGCAGGGCCCCAGAAGCTCAGAATATCGCTTTTACCACCATATATACCAGCTACCAGAAGACAAGAGAGTCATTAGGAGCCCTTATTAGGGCTACTATGCTGAACAGTATATAGCTCATATGTAGGCAGGCAGGGCCCCAGAAGCTCAGAATATCGCATTTACCACCATATATACCAGCTACCAGAAGACAAGAGAGTCCTTATTATTAGGGCTACTATGCTGAACAGTATATAGCCCATATGTAGGCAGGCAGGGCCCCAGAAGCTCAGAATATCGCATTTACCACCATATATACCAGCTACCAGAAGACAAGAGAGTCCTTATTATTAGGGCTACTATGCTGAACAGTATATAGCCCATATGTAGGCAGGCAGGGCCCCAGAAGCTCAGAATATCGCATTTACCACCATATATACCAGCTACCAGAAGACAAGAGAGTCATTATTAGGGCTACTATGCTGAACAGTATATAGCCCATATGTAGGCAGGCAGGGCCCCAGAAGCTCAGAATATCGCATTTACCACCATATATACCAGCTACCAGAAGACAAGAGAGTCCTTATTATTAGGGTTACTATGCTGAACAGTATATAGCCCATATGTAGGCAGGCAGGGCCCCAGAAGCTCAGAATATCGCTTTTACCACCATATATACCAGCTACCAGAAGACAAGAGAGTCATTAAGAGCCCTTATTAGGGCTACTATGTTGAACAGTATATAGCTCATATGTAGGCAGGCAGGGCCCCAGAAGCTCAGAATATCGCATTTACCACCATATATACCAGCTACCAGAAGACAAGGGAGTCATTGAGAGTCCGTATTATTAGGGCTACTATGCTGAACAGTATATAGCCCATATGTAGGCAGGCAGGGCCCCAGAAGCTCAGAATATCGCATTTACCACCATATATACCAGCTACCAGAAGACAAGAGAGTCATTGAGAGCCCTTATTAGGGCTACTATGCTGAACAGTATATAGCTCATATGTAGGCAGGCAGGGCCCCAGAAGCTCAGAATATCGCTTTTACCACCATATATACCAGCTACCAGAAGACAAGAGAGTCATTAAGAGCCCTTATTAGGGCTACTATGCTGAACGGTATATAGCTCCTATGTAGGCAGGCAGGGCCCCAGAAGCTTAGAATATCGCTTTTACCACCATATATACCAGCTACCAGAAGACAAGAGAGTCATTAAGAGCCCTTATTAGGGCTACTATGCTGAACGGTATATAGCTCCTATGCAGGCAGGCAGGGCCCCAGAAGCTCAGAATATCGCTTTTACCACCATATATACCAGCTACCAGAAGACAAGAGAGTCATTGAGAGTCCTTATTATTAGGGCTACTATGCTGAACAGTATATAGCCCATATGTAGGCAGGCAGGGCCCCAGAAGCTCAGAATATCGCATTTACCACCATATATACCAGCTACCAGAAGAAGGGGGAGTCATTGAGAGCCCTTATTAGGGCTACTATGCTGAACAGTATATAGCTCATATGTAGGCAGGCAGGGCCCCAGAAGCTCAGAATATCGCTTTTACCACCATATATACCAGCTACCAGAAGACAAGAGAGTCATTGAGAGTCCTTATTATTAGGGCTACTATGCTGAACAGTATATAGCCCATATGTAGGCAGGCAGGGCCCCAGAAGCTCAGAATATCGCATTTACCACCATATATACCAGCTACCAGAAGAAGGGGGAGTCATTGAGAGCCCTTATTAGGGCTACTATGCTGAACAGTATATAGCTCATATGTAGGCAGGCAGGGCCCCAGAAGCTCAGAATATCGCTTTTACCACCATATATACCAGCTACCAGAAGACAAGAGAGTCATTAAGAGCCCTTATTAGGGCTACTATGTTGAACAGTATATAGCTCATATGTAGGCAGGCAGGGCCCCAGAAGCTCAGAATATCGCATTTACCACCATATATACCAGCTACCAGAAGACAAGAGAGTCATTGAGAGTCCTTATTATTAGGGCTACTATGCTGAACAGTATATAGCCCATATGTAGGCAGGCAGGGCCCCAGAAGCTCAGAATATCGCATTTACCACCATATATACCAGCTACCAGAAGACAAGAGAGTCATTGAGAGTCCTTATTATTAGGGCTACTATGCTGAACAGTATATAGCTCATATGTAGGCAGGCAGGGCCCCAGAAGCTCAGAATATCGCTTTTACCACCATATATACCAGCTACCAGAAGACAAGAGAGTCATTGAGAGTCCTTATTATTAGGGCTACTAAGCTGAACAGTATATAGCCCATATCTAGGCAGGCAGGGCCCCAGAAGCTCAGAATATCGCATTTACCACCATATATACCAGCTACCAGAAGACAAGAGAGTCATTGAGAGCCCTTATTAGGGCTACTATGCTGAACAGTATATAGCTCATATGTAGGCAGGCAGGGCCCCAGAAGCTAAGAATATCGCATTTACCACCATATATACCAGCTACCAGAAGACAAGAGAGTCATTGAGAGTCCTTATTATTAGGGCTACTATGCTGAACAGTATATAGCTCATATGTAGGCAGGCAGGGCACCAGAAGCTCAGAACATCGCTTTTACCACCATATATACCAGCTACCAGAAGACAAGAGAGTCATTAAGAGCCCTTATTAGGGCTACTATGCTGAACGGTATATAGCTCCTATGTAGGCAGGCAGGGCCCCAGAAGCTCAGAATATCGCATTTACCACCATATATACCAGCTACCAGAAGACAAGAGAGTCATTGAGAGCCCTTATTAGGGCTACTATGCTGAACAGTATATAGCTCATATGTAGGCAGGCAGGGCCCCAGGAGCTCAGAATATCGCTTTTACCACCATATATACCAGCTACCAGAAGACAAGAGAGTCATTAAGAGCCCTTATTAGGGCTACTATGTTGAACAGTATATAGCTCATATGTAGGCAGGCAGGGCCCCAGAAGCTCAGAATATCGCATTTACCACCATATATACCAGCTACCAGAAGACAAGAGAGTCATTGAGAGTCCTTATTATTAGGGCTACTATGCTGAACAGTATATAGCCCATATGTAGGCAGGCAGGGCCCCAGAAGCTCAGAATATCGCATTTACCACCATATATACCAGCTACCAGAAGACAAGAGAGTCATTGAGAGCCCTTATTAGGGCTACTATGCTGAACAGTATATAGCTCATATGTAGGCAGGCAGGGCCCCAGAAGCTCAGAATATCGCTTTTACCACCATATATACCAGCTACCAGAAGACAAGAGAGTCATTAAGAGCCCTTATTAGGGCTACTATGCTGAACGGTATATAGCTCCTATGTAGGCAGGCAGGGCCCCAGAAGCTCAGAATATCGCATTTACCACCATATATACCAGCTACCAGAAGACAAGAGAGTCATTAAGAGCCCTTATTATTAGGGCTACTATGCTGAACAGTATATAGCCCATATGTAGGCAGGCAGGGCCCCAGAAGCT
The DNA here is from genome assembly GCA_027917425.1 of Gastrophryne carolinensis. Lineage (NCBI taxonomy): Eukaryota > Metazoa > Chordata > Amphibia > Anura > Microhylidae > Gastrophryne > Gastrophryne carolinensis. The sequence goes on from CM051238.1 coordinate 302,230,655, forward strand.
CAGAATATCGCATTTACCACCATATATATCAGCTACCAGAAGACAAGAGAGTCATTAAGAGCCCTTATTATTAGGGCTACTATGCTGAACAGTATATAGCCCATATCTAGGCAGGCAGGGCCCCAGAAGCTCAGAATATCGCATTTACCACCATATATATCAGCTACCAGAAGACAAGAGAGTCATTAAGAGCCCTTATTATTAGGGCTACTATGCTGAACAGTATATAGCCCATATGTAGGCAGGCAGGGCCCCAGAAGCTCAGAATATCGCATTTACCACCATATATACCAGCTACCAGAAGACAAGAGAGTCATTGAGAGTCCTTATTAGGGCTACTATGCTGAACGGTATATAGCTCATTCTAGCTATATACACACTGCACACAACGGCTGCTTTAGTGAGGGGTAGCTGCTGCTGCTGGAATAGGGACAGAAAGACTTCAGTGGTGTATTACCACCTATATACAAAACTATATACACTCTGCTCAAAACGGCTGCTTTAGTGAGGGGTAGCTGCTGCTGGAATAGGGACAGAAAGACTTCAGTGGTGTATTAGCACCTATATACAAAACTATATTTTGCACTACTGTTTTGTGTCCTCTGTGCCAACAAAACACTGTTTTATACCCGTTGCGTATAGGCACCATTTCACCTTCTGGCAGTATACGGCTGTATAGCCAGGTGTTCTCCTAAAAAATATATTTATATTTGGCACTACTGTTTTGTGTCCTCTTTACCAACAAAACCCTGTTATATACCCGGTGCGTATAGGCACCATTTCACCTTCTGGCAGTATACGGCTGTATAGCCAGGTGTTCTCCTTAAAAATATATTTATATTTGGCACTACTGTTTTGTGTCCTCTTTACCAACAAAACCCTGTTATATACCCGTTGCGTATAGGCACCATTTCACCTTCTGGCAGTATACGGCTGTATAGCCAGGTGTTCTCCTAAACAATATATTTATATTTGGCTCTACTGTTTTGTGTCCTCTGTGCCAACAAAACACTGTTATATACCCAGTGCGTATTAGGCACCATTTCACCTTCTGGCAGTATACGGCTGTATAGCCAGGTGTTCTCCTTAAAAATATATTTATATTTGGCTCTACTGTTTTGTGTCCTCTGTGCCAACAAAAGACTGTTATATACCCGGTGCGTATAGGCACCATTTCACCTTCTGGCAGTATACGGCTGTATAGCCAGGTGTTCTCCTAAAAAATATATTTATATTTGGCATAACGCGTGGCCAAAAAAGTAAAACGTCTGAAATGCAGAGGGCTAGTGCAAAGGGACGTGGACGAGGACGGGGGCGCGGAAATGCTGGGGTGACACAATGTAACAAACCTCCTCCTTTAAGCTTCCCTTACTGCTGGGGTAACACACTGTAACAAACCTCCTCCTGTAAGCTTCCCTTACTGCTGGGGTGACACACTGTAACAAACCTCCTCCTGTAAGCTTCCCTGACTGCTGGGGTGACACACTGTAACAAACCTCCTCCTGTAAGCTTCCCTTACTGCTGGGGTAACACACTGTAACATACCTCCTCCTTTAAGCTTCCCTTACTGCTGGGGTGACACAATGACACAAGAGGACATGTCTGACCACATCTCTCACACACACACACACACAATGACAATTAGGGGTGGGGTCTATTTATTTTCCCCCTTGCCTATGCCATCTGTGGTTGTCATTAGGCAACGTGATTTTAAGGGGTGCAGAATTTTGTTCTTTTTTGTACAGTTTGGCTTGGGGTCCATGGCAATGTAGAGGAAAGAAGGTTTCCTTGTCTTGTCTCACTTTACGTAGAAGTTATATTGTGTTTGGAGTGTATTGTTGAGTGGCTGTGATAGTGGCGTAATAGTGCGACTTGGGCGCGTTATATGCACCCAGACATGCTTCCCCTGCTGTCCCAGTTGCATTCCAGCAGTGTTGGCATCATTTTCTGATGTTTCAGGGTGGACTTGGTGACCTCCAAGTGGTCGAATTGAGATTTCCAAGTGGCGAGCATTTTTTTCCCATAGACTATAATGGGATTCGATAATCGGTCGAGTAGTCGAGTAACGCGGTCTATTCGAATCGAAATTTCGAATATTTCACTACTCGCTCATCTCTACTTGTAAGGTGCAAAGTGATAAAGTGATCCACCACCTTCTGAATAAAACTCTTACCAGAACAACTTTAAAGTAGAGCCATGTTGACCAATTCCTCATTCCTCTTGGTCATCGCACACAGCATTCCAAAAGCAGCCAGTAAACAGGGATGTAAAAGGAAAGCTCAATGAACTAGAGCTTCACTCTCCAATAGGGAACCGTGAGGCTTGGTCCACAATTCATGTGATTTTTAGATTACAGTCCAAGTGGATACCATGAAAAGAAAAAAAGATCAAAGAAAAATCTAGTGCAGCACCCCAGAGATTAATAAAAAAAAAGGGTTTAATAGAGCTTATGCACTCACAATAATAAAAACATTGAAAGCAGTGTAAACAAATCCAGAGAACCAATACAATAGCTCTCACCGCCGGATCCCTTATCATCCAAAAACCCGTGTGTATATAACAAGAACGGGTAATATCAACCGCACGCCTCCTACGCGTTTCGACTTTAGCCAGGATGGCAGCAGTAAAGGAGAAAGGGATTAAATGGAAAACTTACCGGGACCCCTCTTGCTCCGGGTCCCTCCCTGATGATTGAAGTAGGCAACTGCCGTCTGGTTGTCCGAGCGCCCCTGAACAGGCAGGCCCTGAAGATGAGTATTCAAGCGAGCCAGAACTAACCTGATCGCTCGCAGCTCCAAGACATTGATAGATGTGCGGGCCTCCTAAGGGCCCCACCTCCCCTGGAACCGCAGGGACTTCCAGAAACCCCCCCCAACCTGATAGACTGGCATCCGTGGTGCTCGTCTCCCAGGAAGGGGCAAGAAAGGATCTGCCCCCCCCAACAGGTTCCTTGAGTCCATCCACCACAAGAAGGACCTCCTGACCAGGGGGGAGAGCACACAGACCCTGTCCAGGGACGCTGGGTCCTTGTCCCATACAGACAATAGGTGAAGTTGCAGAGGCCTCAAGTGGAACTGAGCATAAGGGACCGCTTCGAAGCACGCCACCATCAGGCCCACCAGCTACATCCCCTGCCTGATGGAGGGATGGGGACAAGCTAGGAGGGACTGAGCCTGTGCAATCAGAATGTCCACCTTCTGCTGAGGAAGGAAGATCCTTGCCTGAACTGTATCCAGAATCATTCCTAGGAATGGAGTTACCAAGGAAGGGGACAGTGAGGACTTGGGGTGGTTGATCACCCATCCAAATGACTCCAGAATGGGCACCACCAACTGAGTATCCCACTCTGCCTGATGTAGAGACTGAGAGTGTTGAGGATGCCGTCCAGATAGGGAAGCACGCTGACACCCTGACATCTGGGTAGAGACATCACGCCAGCCAGCACCTTGGTGAACACCCTGGGAGCTGAAGTGAGGCCGAATTGCAAGGCCACAAATTGGTAATGTTGATCCATCAGAGCGAACCTGAGGGACTTTTGATGACCTGGGAACACAGGAATATGAAGGTAAGCATCTTTGATGTCCACAGAAGTCATGAAATCCCCTTGGCGCAGGGAACTGATGGCAGAGCGCAGAGTCTCCATGCGAAAGCGCCTGCCCCTGACAAAAACTTGTTGAGAATCTTTAAGTCCAGGATGGGCCTGACAGAACCATCCTTTTTGGGTACTGTGAATAGGTTGGAATAAAAGCCCTTCCCTTTTTCTCTAAAAGGCACCTGGCAGATGACCCCCAGCTCCAGGAGGCCTTGCACCGCTTGCACTAGCTCCTGAGCTGACACAGGGTCCTGATGAATCTTGGAGGGGGATCGGCAGCAACTCCAACTTGTAACCGGAGGAAACTACCTCCTGAATCCACCGGTCTGAGACAGGAAGCCTCCAGACATGAGCGAAGTGCTGCAGCCGTCCCCCCACCCGGATGGGTGAGGGCGCCCCATCATGCCTGAGGGGGCTCGGGAGAAGATTTGGCTTTGGGACCCCAGGAGGAGCCAGGACGTCCACGTCCTCTGCCTCTACCCCCGAAAACTCCCCGGGCCCCAGGGAAAGATGCCCCCCTTCCCTGTCCTGCCCCACGGTAAGGGGAGGAGAAGGAACCCTGACCCCGAAAGGGCCGGGACTGGCGTCTGCGCTGGGTTAACTTACCTCCTTTAGTAAAAAGGTCCAGGCGGTCCCCAAACAGGCGTAGCCCCTAAATGGAAGCCCAGTGAGGGCCTTCTTTGCAGCCATGTCAGCAGCCCACTGGCGCAGCCAAACCGAGCGGCGTATAGCCACCACAAGGGCAGAAGTTCTGGCACACATTCTGAGGGTGTCATCTAATGCTGCAAGGACAAAATTTACAAAAGCAGCACAACTGGAGAGTGCATTAAACACCTCACAAGGGAAATCATCAGGGGCACTATGAATCATATTTCTGATAAGGGATCTAGTGGCCGCAGCAGTAATAACAGAAGCACAGACCGGACGAAGCGCCGTCCCCGCACATGCAAAGGCATGTGAGGCCAGCTGGTCAATGCGTTGGCCCTCAGCATCCCGCAGGGTGGTAGAATCAGGGGGATGCATGACAGAGGTGTTAGATAGCCCTAGGATCTGGGCATCCACCTTGGGGGGAGATGACCAACATTTAACCACCTCCGCAGTAAAGGGATACTTCCTATCCCAACTCTTTGGAACCCCGGGAGGTTTACAGGGGCGCTCCCATTCCTTGAGCACAAGGTTATGGAAATGTGCCTGCCCTGGAAATTCCAAATGCGATTTTGCTGTATGGAAATGCTTCCCTCTTTGCCTGGGAGCCTCAACAGGAAGAGAGATAGACAGAACCTCAAAGATCTGGGTCAATAATCTGTCAGTGTCATCCGGGGCCCGGGGGTCAGAGCTAGAATCGTCATGACCCCTTGGTCCCTCATCAGATGAGCCTGAGTCAGAAAGGAGCTCCTCTTCATCAGACGGGGTATAGCCACACAGATCCATAAACTCCTCAGCTCCCATAGGAAAACAGTAACATTAGGCGTCAAGAGCCGCTTCTTCCCAGGGCCCTTACGCGCTAAGGACCTCGCAATAATCTGTTCAGCAGTAGCCATTGTAGAAGACACTTCAGGCTGAGAATCCCCACTAGTATGCAACTCAACAGGAGTGAGATTTAAGCTTGGGGGAGTAGGTGAAGTGAAACGAGGTGCAGCCACTGGCAGGCCAGATTGCAATGCAAGCACCTGCTCAGCACAGGGTACACAGACCAGCGCCTTGTCAGCGTCAGCATGAGGCTGTCCACATGCTACACACAGCCGGTCTTGTCCCAAAGGGACCCCGGTAACATTATCCTGGGATGCCTCCATATGGTGATTATTAGGCACAATATGCCAGTAGGGATTTACGCTATAAGCAACCCTGGATGTCCCAATGACCCGCAAGGGAAGTGGGAGTAATTATACAAGGCCCAACTATCAATTACACCGGGCCGGGAGAAGCCAATGGATTCACACGTCTGAAAGACTCAATGGGAAGAGGGGGTGTCAGAACCAAACACACTAAAAAGAGTATAGAGCCGCCCGCGAGGGCACTTACGGACCTCGGTAAGTAGAACCGTCCCACACGGGCGATCTGACAAAATGGTGCCACGAGTACCTTGAAGGGCGGGCCAGAGCGAGCCGTGATGCATAGCGCGCCGAGCCAGGCCCCGCCCCCCCCTGAAGAGCACGAAGCCCACAGACAAGCAGCCAATGAGAATGCATAAGCATCTGAGGTAACTGGCATTTGCCAGTAAAAAAAAGACAAGTTAGCGCGGCGGCTGACACCACATATACTAGTACAAGGAAACATGACAAAACGCCGTATACACGAATCACGATACACGCTCCCACACACACACACACCCCTCCCCCTCTTTTCCCCCGAAGGCTACAGGGAGAATGAGGGAGGATGGCGGCCATCTGTACAGGACCCACCGCTACACGGGCCAATAATGCGGGAGGGCATCCCATAAAGGCTCACCATCAGCCTATACCGCCTACCCTTTGGTGGGGGATTGCGGCGGAGCAGCGCTCCTTAAGCACGCATGGTGCTGCCTACCTTCACCCGACCAGCGCAGCCCAGGCTGGGAGGCACATCAAACGAGGAACAGGTGGGAATAGTCCAACAGGGCCGCAGGCTAATAGCCTGCTCACCTGCGAGAGAGTGATAATTTCATGTCTTCGCAGTAAGCACTGCAGAGAAATCTGGGGATTTGTGGGAGGCCCCTGGGTATTTGAGGGGCTGGGAGGAGCCTGTTTTACATGTCTCTGCAGTGCAGCACCGGTGCAGGCCACGCCCACCCACTGCCCGGACCTTCGTGCTCACGTGTGCTCTGAGCCCGGAAGAGGCAGCAGATGGAGGAGTGGCAGGGGCTCTGTCTCTGGCCCCGCCGCTGTCATCGCTGCCTGAAAAGACAGCGATCGCAGCGGCGGGACCAGGACAGAGCCCCCGCCACTCCTCTGGCCTCTCGCAGTGTGGCAGACAACGCGGGAGCACCAGGTTTTTTTTTGTTTTTTTTTTTTACCCCGATAAGGCGCACAGAATTTTTCCCCCACTTTTGGGGGAAAATAAGTGCGTCTTATAGGGTGAAAAATACGGTATATGACACGTAAATTAAATTGCAAAAAAACTAAATGTGGCCATACCTTGTCTGTTATAGCATCAAGCTCAATGATACATCCAGGGCGGGCTGTGGACTGTTGGCTAACAATATTAAACACTTCACCAATGAGTTTCTAAAAAAAAAAAAGAGTAAAACAGAGCATTATTGTCAGGACTCTAACACAAACCTACACGAGCCTTTGTTTCAGTATTAAGCTGGGAATTATATATTTGAATAACTGCAATATGCCATTCAGGGTAAATTAACAGATCCCTGGCCAGGGCTCTACAGTAATAGTTACTTGGACAGAGGGTGGGGCAGAATATGGAAGTCACTCTGAAACCTTTCAGCCATGTCACAGCTTCCAGCAAAAGGAAGGAGCTTAATGAGACCTAAGGTGCGGGTATAATAAGAGACCTCGAGGGTGGCAAGAGTTGGAGAATCATCTTTCAAAAGTCTGGGCACTGTGTGTTCGACACTATCAGGCTAACAGTACTAAGTGCTGCACAGATCTGTCCACTCTTGTGTCCAGGGATGCAACGTTTCCTGCTAAAACACTGCGTTCCAATACCTGTGGAAACTAGAACAGCAGCAGTTGATATAGATTATTTGATAAAGCATCACAAGCAGCTTGATGCAGTGACCCTTTTATAACCTTTGGTTCTCCACAGAAAAAGCTATCAGAGGAACGCCAAAGGGTTAGAGAGAGAAGAGTTAAGGGAGTAAAAGGTCAGTTTTTTAGAAACAGGCCAGGAGCACCGCTAACCAGCTGCAAGGAGGCAATCTGAATTGCTCTAACTGCCAAAATAGAGAGGTCTGTACGCTCTTGGAACATCATCTCTTGCTGAAGTCATATGTAGTTATCAGTTTTTTTTTCTGGGGGGGGCATAGGTGGCCAATGTATTGGTTTTTTTCCTCCCCATTGAGTGTACCCATGCCCGCACTGGTGAGCTGCCCTGATTACAACGACAGGAGAGCAATTGAGGGTTAGGTGCCTTGCCTTGTTGTATACTGTACAACAATTTGGTAGGGGGAGCTAGAAAATGTTTAATGCCCATACCTCTTGGCACAGGATTTAAAAAAAAAATGGCCCCCCTGCTCTCTCGATTCAACATTCTGAGCCAGAAAGGACAACATGGAAACAAGGTCTTCTCTTGAGCATGCCTCTGCATCCAATCAATGATGATGTGTCCTCCCTCATGACTGGAAAGACATGGGGAAGCCCTGAAGCAAGAGTGCTAAAATAAACGAGGGCAGGTAAGTATTTAGTCAATAAATGTCCAAAGAGGGGATTTCATAAATACAAACCATACAATAAAAAATAATCATGTCTAGACAACTAAAATAGAACCTAGTAAACATTTAAATCAGACTTACAGAGGACTCTGGATCTGAAAGTTCATCCAGCAGCTTTCGAGCATCAACAACGGCTTGATATAATCTCAGGTTTGTCCCATCAGAGGCTACAAAGCAGGCACTGGCGGAATTACAGTAGGTGCCTGAAAATACAATCTGATAAGAGTCACTGCAAAAACCTCACAACAAACAAGAAATTACTAGATTTGTACAGCATACATAATGTCCACTGTCTATAAGCAATTAGAATTACATAAAAACTATTAAAAGGGCCATAGTATAAACATTTAAATCACTCACCTAAACAGTAACTTGGTATAAGTGTTGGAAGCCAGGCCACATTGCAAAAGGCAGCAGTGCGAAGAGAGTTGATACGCGCCAATTCTGAGACTCCTCCACTGTAGGACAAGGGTCCAATAGGATCAACACGCCATAATATGAGCTCACTATAAATTGCATTAGGATCATGGAATGTCTGAGTTGCTGCATTTCTAAAATGTTGTCCTGGGAACCCTTTTAAATTCTTAATGGGATCTATTATTTTACTGCTTTGTTCCATGTCCCAGGGATTGAACTCAGAGACTGGTGTCGCCAGCACATTGTGATGGGAGGACGTTAGAAGCAAGGGTAGCACAGAATGACAAGCCAAGTCATTAAGATGGAATCGGTGACCACAATACCGGAACTTATGTGACACAGTAAGTACAGAAGAAAAGGCAGACTTATCAGCAAAAGTAACTGCCCATTGGTTTAATGAGCCATCAATATGCTTGGAAACCATCATTACAGTAGAGGCTGTAACATTGCCACTTGGAAGCACTCTGGAAGTATCTATACTTGGGTCACCAGCAATTTGGGTCAGAGCAGAAGAAGTTTCTTTAGCAGAGGTAGTGCAAGCATACATCATTATGTTTTTGCTAAGCGAACTGGCATCTCCAGAGGGAAAAGCAACAGGAATTCGTGAAGAAAAAGAAACCTTTGAAAAAAAAAAAAATAAATAAATAAAGGGTTAGGCTGCACATAGAAATTTTCTATTTTCAGGTAATTGCCAGATGTGTTTGTATTATGTAATAGATGCAATGACAGACATGAATAAGTCAGAAAGCCTAGACAGCGTGGCTGGCCTGAACGGACCACACAAACTAAATTATTTTATTGAAAAAAGCTACACACACAAACACAGAATTAAAAAAGTGGGGGGGGGGGAGCAACGGTGGGTGAGAAGTGACAATATCACCCATGCCACTGTGGCTACTATGCCACTTCAGCCTTTAGAAGTAGCAAGGTAGCCACGGCCGCATGGGCGCTGCAGGTTTGAGGGTCCTTGTGGTGATGTATAATAGGAGATATCATAGATGATGAAATAAGGATTTATTGTGACAATTAAATAGAAGCAAAACAATTAGAATCATCAAGTACACATCACAACAAGGACCCTCAAACCCGCAGCACCTACACAGCCGTGGCTACCTGCCACTTTCAAAGGGTGAAGTGGCATGGCAGCCACTGCCGCGTAGGTGATATTGTCACTTCTCAACAGCAGTGCTTCCCCTGCATTTTTAATTGTGTATTTATGTGCGTGTAGCTTTTTTCAATAAAAGAATTTAGCTTTTTTACCCTACAACAGAGTTTGTGTGGTCCATCCAGGTTAGCCTCCCTGTCCTGGCTTTCTGACTTATAGATGTTTTGACCCGTGACATCTGTTGCTTGTTTTATATATATATGTAGTGGTACTATCTTTTGCTTCTCAATGACAGACATGGTCGAAGTTAGGACTTCATTTTGCATATTTCTCGGTAAAATAAGGCAGACATTTCTCAATATGCTGTGGATTACGGCTGTTCTTAAAGTTTTGTGCCAGGAACAAGATGAGAGACAAATCTGTCCTCTTAACATCATTGCAATTTATGCTGCACCTGCACATATACCATGCTGTCTTCCACAGTTGTGAGACCTTCATGAATAGCAGGGTACGAAGGTGCTTCATGTACATTAAATCAAGAACTGAAGGACTGCGACCGTCAGTGTTCCAGATCCCAGAGAAAACTCCCAGGCTTGGCCCTGGTTTCAGAGCCATGCTGTTACCTTAATTACAGTAGACCAAACAGGGCTGGCCAATATTCTTACCTGAACAGCGATCCAACGGCACATGCTCAGGTTGTGCTGCATCCTCTGCTAGCCTCAGGTGGCTTTAACCAGATAACTTTTACCATTAATGTTCTGCTCAGACCTTCACCTTGCGACAGACTGAAAGCAGTGTAGCCCTGATCTAGTGTGTAGCTGGAATAGGCTCCTACACCAATTGTGTATATAAGCACTTGTTACTGTCATCTTTAAAGTGGACCAAAAGCTGCCCTCAGTTTATAAGACTCCAGAGCCACCCGATTCCCTCGCTTCAGGGGAATCCAGATTGGAGATGTCCCACTGTGTGAATCCCGCCTACGTCCCCCAGGGAAATTCACCTACTGCCTGATCCAACGGCGCTTGTGCGAGCCATTTAGCAGGGCACGCACCCTCTCAAGGCATTTGTGAAGGGTCGGCACAGGGAAGCAACCTGTTAGATAGTAGAAGGGATGGGGTCTCACTGCTACTGCGGAAAGGTGAGTTTTACTGGGAAGCCTGGGGGGTTTCACACAGGGGGGCATCCCAAATCGGGGTGCCCGGGGCAAGACCCAAAACACGGTGTAGTCAAAAATACAATTCTGTGATTACTCACCTGTAGAATTGGTATTATGAGTATACAGTACGTCCTGCTCCAGATAGAATACTTACACTCGGGTGTTACTCCGCCAGATGGCGCTGGACTGCAGAGACATCGAAAATAGGCTCCTCCCGGCCCCTCAAATACCCAGGGACCTCCCACAATCCCCAGCATTTAAAAGCAGTTAACGAGAAGCCGGGATAATTAACCAACCCAAACTGGTAACTATAACAATGATAACAATCACCATACAGGGGATTCTAATGGTGTCATCCAAGGCAGAGAGGACATAAGTCACAAAAACATCACAACAAGAGAGTGCATTAAACTCCTCACTAGACACATCATCAGGGGCACCATCAAGGATACTTCTGAGCAGGGTCCTAATAGCCACAGCCGTAATGGCAGAGGCACAGACCGGGCGCAGCGCCATCCCCACACAAGCAAAGGCATGGGACGCCAGCTGATCAATGTGCCGGACCTCAGCATCCCGCAGAGTAGTAGAGTCAGGGGAGTGCATGACAGAGGTGTTAGATAACCCTAGGACCGGGGGCATCCACTTCGGGAGGGGATGACCAAAACTTCACTACATCAGCAGGAAAGGAATACTTCCTATCCCAACTCTTAGGTACACCGGGAAGTCTACTGGGACACTCCCATTCCTTGAGCACAAGGTTATTGAAATGTGCTTGCTCAGGAAATTCCAAGCGTGACTTAGCAGTATGAAAAAGTTCCCCCCTTTGCCTGGGGGCCGAAACAGGGGGAGAGATAGACAGAACCTCAAAAATAGCCAGACAGTTGCAAAATCTCATCAGCTTCCATAGGGAAAAGAGTGACATCAGGCATTATGTGCGACTTTTTTGCAGAGGCCTTACACGCCAAGGTATTAGCAATTAACTTCTCAACACTAGCCAGTCTAGAAGACACATCAGGCTGAGAATCCCCACTTGTATGCAACTCAGAGGGAGTGAGATTTAAGCTTGGGGGAGTAGGTGAAGTGAAACGAGGCCCAGGCACCTGCTCGGCACAAGGTACACAGACCCGCGCATTGTCAGCGCTAATAGGGGACACCCCACAAGCTACACACAGCCGGGCTTGTCCCGAAGGAACCCCGAGCACATTATCCTGAGACACCTCCATATGGTGATTATAGCGGCACAATAGGCCGATAGGGATTGACGCTATAAAGCAACCCGGGATGCCCCAATAACCCGCTAGGGAAGTGGGAGTATTATCACTAGGCCTCACAAGTTAACCAACTAAATAGAGGGAGTAGGGCCGGGAGAAGCCAAAAGGGTTCGTCCGTCTGAAAGGCATAATCAAAGGGGAGCCGTAAGTATACAATAATAAACAGTGGTAATAAAGCCGCCCGCGAGGGCACTCACGGACCGCGGTAGGTAGAAGCCTGTCACGCAGCAGCCGGAACCAAGCAAAAAATGGCGTCGGTATACCTCGAGGGGCGGGCCCGCATGAACAGTGACGCGCAACGCGCCAAAGACAGCCCCCCCCCCCCCCCGAAGAGTGCGAAGCCATACACGTGACAAGCAGCCAATGACGGCGCACCGCCACCTGAGGTAACGCCGCCGCCAAGCGCGGAACACAGGAAAGCGCGTGCAGCGGCGGGGTCAATTTCAAGGCACAATAAGTGAAAACAAGTCAGCGCGGCGGCTGACACCAAGCATAATGTAGTGAAGCATAAAAGCCAATACACATATATACACACACCCACCCTCCCTCCCTCCCCCGAAGGCTACAAGGAGAGTGAGGGAGGACAGCGGCCACTTAACAGGGCCCACCGATAGACAGGGGCAAGGGGCAATAGTGCGGGAGGGGCATCCCATAGAGGCTCACCATATGTCTATACCGCCTACCCTTTGGTGGGGATTGCGGTGGAGCAGCGCTCCCAAGCACCTAACAGCGGTGCTGCCTACCATTACCCGACCAGCGCAGCCAAGGCTGGGAGGCAATTACTGGTGGAATGGGTGGGAATAGTCCTACAGGGCCACAGGCTAATAGCCCCGCTCACCTGCGAGTAGAGAGAGCCATCTTCTTGTCCTTCGCAGTCCAGACTGCAGAGAAGATCTGGGGATTGTGGGAGGTCCCTGGGTATTTGAGGGGTGCAGTCCAGCACCATCTGGCGGAGTAATACCCGAGTGTAAGTATTCTATCTGGAGCAGCACGTACTGTATACTAAGAATATCTATCAATTACATATCTTGCAGAAACAGGTGCTGCTGGCTAATAGATTGGGACACTAAAGTTTTCCTGAAAACGGTTATTCTTAGTATACAGTATGTCCTGCTCCAGATAGATTACTTACACTTGGGTTATCCTCCGCCAGATGGCGCTGCACTGCAGAGACATGTAAAACAGGCTCCTCCTGGCCCCTCAAATACCCAGGGACCTCCCACAAATCCCCAGATTTCTCTGCAGTGCTTACTGTGAAGACATGAAATTATCGCTCTCTCACAGGTGAGCGGGGCTATTAGCCTGCTCCACCGTAATCCCCCACCAAAGGGTAGGCGGTATAGGCTGATGGTGAGCCTTTATGGGATGCCCCTCCCGCATTATTGGCACATGCCCCGTGTAGCGGTGGGTCCTATACAGAGGGCCGCCATCCTCCCTCATTCTCCCTGTAGCCTTCGGGGGGTGGGGGGGGGGGGGTGATCTTGTTTCGTGCATACGACGTTTTGTCTGTTTTTGACTAGTATATGTGGTGTCAGCCGCCGCGCTGACTTGTCTTTTTTACTATTGCAAATGCCGCCGCCACCACCACGCGCGTCTTTTCTTTCATTTGGATGTTCCGCGCCAGGCGGCGTTACCTCAGACGCTTCTGCGTTCTCATTGGCTGCTTGTCTGTGGGCTTCGCGCTCTTCGGGGAGGGCAGGGCCTGGCTTGGCGCGCTCTGCATCACGGCTCGCTCTGGCCCTCCCTTCGAGGTACTCTCGGCGCCATTTTGTCAGGGCGCGCGCGCGTGTGTGTGAGTTCTACTTACCGCGGTCCGTAAGTGCCCTCGCGGGTGGCTTTATACTCATTTTTTAGTGTGTTTGGTTCTGACACCCCTTCTTCTCATTGTGTCTTTCAGATGGGTGAATCCATTGGCTTCTCCTGGCTCGGTGTAATTGATAATTGGGCCTTGTATAATTACTCCCACTTCCCTAGCGGGTCATTGGGGCATCCAGGGTTGCTTTATAGCGTCAATCCCTACTGGCATATTGTGCCTAATAATCACCATATGGAGGCATCTCAGGATAATGTGACCGGGGTTCCTTCGGGACAAGCCCGGCTGTGTGTAGCTTGTGGGGTCTCACCTATTAGCGGTGACAATGCATGGGTCTGTGTTCCTTGCGCACAGCAGGTGCTAATGTTGCAATCCGTCCCTCCTGTGGCTGGGCCTGCACCTCGTCTCACTTCACCTACTCCCCCAAACTTGAGTCTCACCCCCATTGAATTGCATACAAGCGGGGATTCTCAGCCTGATGTGTCTGCTAGACTGGCCAGTGTTGAAAAATTGATTGCTAATACTTTAGCGCGTAAGGCCACTGCTAAAAAGCGTCACTTAACCCCTGATGCCACTCTTTTCCCTATGGAGTCTGATGAGTTTTTGCATCTATGAGGCTATACCCCCTCGGACGAAGGGGAGCTGTTCTCCGATTCAGGGTCATCTGTTGAGAGACCCAGGGGTCATGACGATTCTGGCTCTGACTCCTGGGCCCCGGATGATACTGAGAGACTGGTTCATATTTTTGAGGTTCTGTCCATCTCTCCCCCTGTTGCGGCTCCTAGGCAAAGGGGTGAGCTTTTTCATACTGCTAAGGCTCGTTTGGAATTTCCTGAGCAAACCCATTTCAATAATCTCGTGCTTAAGGAGTGGGAACGTCCCAGTAGACTTCCCGGTATACCTAAGAGTTGGGACAGAAAGTATCCCTTTCCTGCTGATATGGTCAAGTGCTGGTCATCCCCTCCCGAGGTGGACGCTCCTATTCTAGGGCTGTCTAACACCTGTTATGCACTGCCCTGACTCTACTACTCTGTGGGGTGCCGAGGACCGGCGCATTGACCAATTGGCGTGCCATGCCTTTGCATTTGTGGGGACGGCGCTTCGCCCGGTTTGCGCCTCGGCCATTACATCTGTGGCGCTCAGGTCCCTGATCAGAAGTGTACTTGACGATGCTTATGATGATTTGCTACCTGATGTGTTTAAAGTGGACCAACACCCACGGGTGATCGGCCCTCCCTCCCCGCGGGACATCCGAGATCGGGATGTCCCGCGGGGTGAAACCCCCCCAAACTCCTTACCTTATCTTCGGCGGCGGCCGGCCGCCGCCGCCTCCCTCGCGCCCCTCTAGATGTGCGCGCGCCCGCGCCGGCCGTCTGTGAATGGCCGGCGCGGGCGCGCGCGCGCGTCAAGAGTGGCGCGCGGGAGGCGGCGGCGGAGGAGCCGCTTGACGGCGGCTTGTCCGTCGGCGCTGGGAGCGGGGAGAGGTGAGTTTTTCGGGGGGTTCGGGGGAGTTTCACACAGCGGGGCACCCCGATCGGGGGTGCCCCACCGAAGTGGACCAAGACCCAGGATAGTCAAAATCCTGGGTGTTGGTCCACTTTAATGCACTGTCTAACTGTGATGTGTTTGTAAACTTTATCCTATCTGCCTTGGATGATGCCATTAGGATGTGTGCTAGAACATCTGCCTTGGTGGTAGCTATACGCCGCACGGTTTGCCTGCGCCAGTGGGCTGCTGACAATGCTGCAAAGAAGGCCCTCACTGGGCTTCCATTTAAGGGGCTACGCCTGTTTGGGGACCGCCTAGACCTTTTTGCTAAAGGAGGTAAGTTACCCCAGCGCAGGCGGCAGTCTCGGCCCTTTCGAGGCCAGGGCTCCCTTTCACTCCCCTACCATGGTGCTAAGCAAGGAAAAGGGGTGTCCTTCGCGGGGGCTTGTGCAGATTCCTGGCATAGGAGCAGAGGACGACGTCCTGGCTCCTCCTGGGGGGCTAAGCCCACATCCTCTCCCAAGCCCCCTCAGTCATGATGGGGCGCCTCGCCCGTCAGGGTGGGGGGACGGCTGCGGCACTTTGCTCAAGTCTGGAGGCATCACGTCTCAGACCGGTGGATTCAGGAGGTAGTGTCCTCCGGTTACAAGATAGAGTTTGGTGTTTGGTGTGCGCCTTCCCCCCCCCCCCCCCCCCACAAGATTCATCAGGTCCCGGATCCCCCAGGACCTTGACTCAGCTCAGGTGTTGGCGCAGGCCGTGCAAGGCCTTCTGGGTCTGGGGGTCATTTGCAGGGTCCCCTTAAGAGAAAGAGGCAAGGGGTTCTACTCCAACCTCTTCACAGTTCCCAAAAAAGATGGGTCAGGCCCATTCTGGATTTAAAGATCCTCAACAAATTTGTCAAGAACAGGCGTTTTCGCATGGAAACTCTGCGCTCGGCCATCAGCTCCCTGCACCCAGGGGATTTCATGACGTCTATGGACATCAAAGACGCTTACCTTCACATCCCTGTGTTTTCAGGACACCAAAGGTTCCTCAGATTCGCGTTGGAAGATCAACATTACCAATTTGTGGCCTTGCCATTTGGCCTCACTTCAGCTCCCAGAGTGTTGACCAAGGTGCTGGCGGGGGTGATGTCTCTGATGAGGTCAATGGGCATCCGCGTGCTGCCCTACCTGGACAACATACTCATCACCTCTCGGTCTCTACAGCAGGCAGAGCTGGACACTCAGCTGGTGGTGTCCACCCTGGGGTCCTTCGGCTGGGTGATCAATCACCCCAAGTCTTCTCTGTCCCCTTCCTCGGTGACCCCGTTCCTGGGAATGATTCTGGATACGGTTCAGTCAAGGATATTCCTTCCTCAACAGAAGGTGGAAGCTCTAACTGCGCAGGTGAGGTTCCTGCTGTCGTGTCTCCATTCCTGCCTCAGGCAGGGAATGCAGTTGGTGGGCCTGATGGTGGCGTGCTTCGAGGCGGTGCCTTTTGCTCAGTTCCATTAGAGGCCTCTGCAACTTCACCTTCTGTCAGTTTGGGACAAGGACCCAGCGTCCTTGGAAGAGGTCTGTGTGCTCCACCCCTTGGTCAGGTGGTCCCTTTCGTGGTGGCTGGACTCCAGGATCTTGCTGGGGGGCAGGTCCTTTCTGGCCCCCTCCTGGGAGACGGTCACCAAGGATGCCAGCCAGTTCTGGAAGTCCCTGCGGTTCCAGGGGAGGTGGGGGGCCTCAGGAGGCCCACTTACCTATCAACATTTTGGAACTACGGGCAATCAGATTGGTTCTGGATCAGTTGACCGACCACCTGCGGGGTCTGTCTGTGCAGGTGCGCTCAGACAACAGGACGGCGGTTGCCTACATCAACCATCAGGGAGGGACCTGGAGCAGGGGGGCCATCCAGGAGGTGTCGCGGATTCTGACATGGGCGGAGGCCAATGTTCAATGCATTTCAGCTGTGTACATCCTGGGGGCAGAGAATCTACTGGCAGACTCTCTGAGCAGGGGGACCTCTCGTCAGGGACTGGTCCCTCTGCAACAGGGTATTCCAGTTCCTGTGTCACCGTTGGGGTCTACCAGATGTGGATCTGTTTGCGTCCCGTCACAATCACAAGCTCCCGGCCTTTGTCTCCCTGTCTCAGGATCCTCTGGCCTTGACCACGGATGCTCTTTCCATGTCATGGCAGGAATTTCGGCTCCTGTATGTCTTTCCTCCATTCCCCCTGCTGGGCAGGGTTCTGCGCAAGATTGCTCTGGAAGGGGTGCCAGCGATTCTGGTGGCCCCCAGGTGGCCAAGAAGAGTGTGGTTCGCAGACGTGGTGCCGATGGCAGTAGACCAGTACGTTCTGCCAGGGGTGCCAGATCTGCTCACTCAGGGCCCCTTACGCCATCCCAATTTACAGACTCTGGCTTTGACGGCCTGGCTGCTGAAACCTCCATCTTGATGGAGAAAGGCTTGTCCGCCTCGGTGGTTGATACCATGGTGAAGGCTAGGAAGAAAACTTCTTCTTCCATCTATTACAGGGTATGGCGTACCTACATTGACTGGTGTGACTGGTGTGAGTCTTCCCTGTTGGGCGTTTTCAGTTCCCAGGGTTCTGGAGTTCTTACAGCATGGGTTGGAGTCGGGACTCCAACTCAGTACTCTGAAGGGTCAGGTTTCTGCCCTGTCTGTTTTCTTTCAGAAGGCTCAGCATTCCTTGGTTAAGACCTTCTTCCAGGGGGTTACTCATGTGTGTCCCCCACGTAAACCTATGGTCCCTGTTTGGGATTTGAACTTGGTTTTGTCTGCCTTGCAGGGTGCTCCCTTTGAACCTATACAGGAGGCTGCTCTGGCTGTGCTTACCCTCAAGGTTGTCTTTCTGGTGGCCATTACTTCGGTCAGGCGTGTGTCTGAGTTGGCGGCTCTGTCTATTCAGCCCCCATACTTTGAGACACACCAGGACAAGGTGGTGTTCCGCTTTAAGCCAGACTTTCTGCCTAAGGTGGTTTCTGCTTTTCATTTGAATCAAGATATTGTTCTTCCTTCATTGTGCCCTAATCCTAGCAACACTAAGGAAAGGGTTTTGAATTCTTTGGATGTGGTCAGGTGTCTGAAGTATTACCTGGTAGTCACTGCGTCCTTCAGGAAGACTGATGCTCTTTTTGTGGTCCCTTCTGGGCCCAGGAAGGGTTTGGCTCCTGCCAAGTCTACTATTAGCAAATGGATTCGTGAGGCTGTGATTCAGGCCTATTCTGCTAAGGAGAAGAGTCCTCCCTTTCGCCTTACTGCTCATTCTACTCGTGCTATTAGTGCCTCTTGGGCCTTCCAGCACCAGCCTTCTGTTGAACAAGTTTGCAAGGCCGCTACTTGGTCTTCTGTTCATACCTTTTCAAAGTTTTACAAGGTTGATGTTAGGGCATCAGCTGATGCTGTTTTTGGCCGCAAGGTTTTGCAGGAGGCAGTGGTTTAAACTGTCTGCTGTTACCTTTTTTGTTGGGGATCCCACCCTTCTTTATGGACACTGTTATTGGATGTACCAAGTGTAAGTAATCTATCTGGAGCAGGACGTACTGTACACTAAGAATAATACAATTCTGTGAAATACTCACCTGTAGAATTGGTATTATAAGTATACAGTCCATCCTGCTCCACCCCCACCCTTGGTTTTGCATTACTCTGGATCCCCTGTATGGTCATTGTTATCATTGTTATAGTTACCAGTTTGGGTGGTTAAATTCTCCTGGCTTCTCGTTCACTGCTTTTCAATGCTGGGGATTTGTGGGAGGTCCCCGGGTATTTGAGGGGCTGGGAGGAGCCTGTTTTACATGTCTCTGCAGTGCAGCGCCATCTGGCGGAGGATAACCCAAGTGTAAGTAATCTATCTGGAGCAGGACGTACTGTATACTTATAATACCAATTCTACAGGTGAGTATTTCACAGAATTGTATTTTTAGAACCAAAAACAGTGTAAAAATAGTAAACAAATGAGTCCTGTCTTATTCATGAACAATAACTGCATTTGTACAACTACAACACACAGGGTTTTATCAATGTTCTGCGTGGGAGTCTAACATTTTCAGGTGAAAAATGCAGCTGGAACCAGGAATCCATGGGGATTAGGCTTGATTATACTGGAACATTAAAATTGTATTTTTGATGTTACCAAGTGTTAACTAAGATGCCTTACTGTTACACAGATCTGAAAAGTGCTGCTGTGGAGAAATGGGGCTGTTTCAAATAACAGGAACATCAGCCACATATCAGAAAACCAGAGGACATTATTCATGTCCTATACTGCAGTCCAATGAGGTAAGGGAAATGAGGCTGGCTGTAACCTAATTTGTTGTTTGTTAGTTCTTCCTGTCATTCAGGGTTTCGCACTGGTGCAAATAGACTCCTAGACCAGCAAAAGGTAGTATGATCAAGGATTAAAATCTATATATCCTTTTGTTTTAGTGGAGTTCTGCTTTAACCCTTTAAGTGCCAGCCTACCTGGAGTTTTTGTCACACTCTGTTGCCAGACCATTTTGCACTATTTTGCGCTCCCCATGTTCAAATGTGATTTTTGAAGGGATTTCCAGGGATTTCCCAGGAAAATGATATATTGTTTTTTTCAGCAGAGTCTGGGCTTTAACATGAAATGTCTTGTTTGTCATTTTTTAGGTGTATTCTCAATATTTTTGGGTGAAATATATTGTAGTTTTTTTTGTAATAAAAAAATGTAAGTTTGTCAATGAAATCTTATTGCGTGTGAAATCCCAATTTCTCCCGGTTACAGCGGTACCACATATGTATAGGTAGACACCCTTTCCTGCCCAGGAGACTCCCCCAAACTGAAACAGCGCTTTAGGGGATTTTCAGATAAAATACAACTGTGCTACGCAATATGCGCACCTTGCAGTTTTTCCAGAAAAACAACCCTTTACATTTGAAATACCCCCCACAAACTATATATTCTCTGGAATTACACACCTCAGGCTTTCTAGGCGTACCAGGCTTGTTGATGTGGCCATAGTTTTCTGGAAGTAATCCCTCAATGGTTCTTTGGTTGCAAAGAGTTTCCCTAAAAAAAGGATAAAAAAGCAGAATCAAAGCCACATTTTCCTAAAAAAACTATATACAAACAAGAAAAAACAAGTTTAATCTGAAAACGCAACATCCCCCGAACAGAACAATACCCAACATGCATAGCTACTGTCAAGGGAAGAGTTGCCAAACACCCCAAAGTAAAGCATGTGCGTAACGGTAATTTTACTTTAAAATTTCAGCTCTGCAAACAAAGTGCGCACCTTGCGATTTTTCAACCAAAACAACCCTTGACATTTGGAATATCCCCCATAAACCATATATTCCCTGAAAGTACACACGTTAAGCTTTCTAAGGGTACCCAGCTTGTTCTAGTGGGCTCATCTTTCTGGAATTATTACCTCAAAGAATTCTTTGGTTGTGCAGGGTTTCCCTAAAATATGTATAAAAAAGCAGAATAAAAAACACCTTTTCCTAAAATATAAATATGCAAACCAGAAAAAACAAGCTAAGTCTGAAAGCGCAAGGTCCCCCGAACAGAACAATACCCAACATGCATAGGTACTATTAACCCTTTTAATTGCCAGCCTACTTGAGATTTTGTCACCCTCTGTTGACAGGCCATTTTTCCCCATTTTGCGTCATGTTTTGCGCCATGTTTTGCGCCATTTTTGCTGGAACTTTCAGGAAAATTATATATATATTTTTTTGCAGCAGAGTTTAGGCTTTAACATGAAATGTCTTGTTTGTAAATTTTTTTTTTTTTTTACAATATTATTAAGTAAAAAAAATAAATAAAAATTTTTTTTAGAAAATTGACTCCTTTATTTTAAATAAAAAATGTATTTTATTAAGGAAAATCATATTGCATGTGAAAGCCCCATTTCTACCGATTAGAACGGTACCCCCTGTTCCTGCCCAGGAGACCCCTCTAACTGAAACAAGTATTTTATAACATTCACAAAAAAAATACAAATACCATCCACACTACAAAGGGTTAAATCGAGAAAAAAAAAATGACATAGGGTCCCCCCTCCCAGGGGAGGGAGACCCCATTTTTTTTTATTTTTTTTTTAAGGGTTAAAAACCCTTAAAAATCAAAAAAAAAAAATTGACGTGGGGTCCCCCTTACCCAAAGTAACCAGCCCGGGACCAGCTATGGGGGCTTGTAGGCACAGAGTGGGGGGGCCAGCTTTTGTGGCCCCCCCACCCTGCAGCCTACGAGCCCACATAGCCTATGTGGGCCCGGGCTCTTCTGCCCCCCCCCCGGCCTTTGGGGAGGCAGGTAATGGGGGTGCCGGGGGTTAATGGCAAGCCACCCGCTAGCGCAGGTGGCTTGCCATCCCCCCAGCCTTGTGAACTGGTATAGGGGTCATGGACCCCTTACCAGTTCACAAGGGGTTAAAAGTAAAAAATGACACACACATATAAGAAAAGAAAATCTTTATTATTTTTTTTACACTGTACTCACCTCCGATCCGACGTCCCTCGCCGCTGTCCCGCGCCGATCATCTCACTGACAGATGCCGGTGGTGATCGGCGCAGGGCGGGTGACAGGTGAGGGGGTCCGATCGGAGCCTCCTCACCTGACACCTGCCCTGCTCCGATCACCACCGGCATCTGACAGATGCCGGAGCTCGGAGGGGGTATAGGAGGAGCGGGATGACGTCATCCCGCTCCTCCCACAATGGGCGGGGCTAAGCGGCGGCGGCCATCGCCGTCATTTCAAGAGGTGAGGACCCTGAAGACTGCGCAGCCCAGGGGGGGGGGATCGGACCCCCCCTGGTGAAGAGGAGACCTGATAGAAGGCTCGGGCGCGGAGGTGAGTAAATGACAGTTTGTTTTTTTTTGGTTTTTTTACAGCGGCGATGTCAGCGCTGGAAACGGGGGGGGGGGGGGGGGGGCGGCTGGTTTACAACTGGCCAATTACAACTAACAAAGTTTCACCATATAAACGATCCAGAATAAAAAAGGGCAGGGTGAAGCGGGGTGTGTGACATACTTACAATACCCATTTTACAGGTGAGTATTCACAAAATGGTATGTCACACACCCCGCTTCAAGACATTCATTACATGTGGGACATCCAATAGCAGTGTCCATAAAGGGCGGGGATCCAAAAAACAAGGCAACAAGGCACAAACTTAAACCACTGCAGCTTGCAGAACTTTGCGGCCAAAAACATCATCCACTGAGGCCCGAACATCAACCTTGTAAAACTTGGAAAAAGTGTGAACCGAAGACCAAGTAGAAGCCTTACAAACCTGCTCAACAGAAGCCTGGTGCTGGAAGGCCAAGGACGCCCCAACAGCACGAGTAGAATGAGCAGTAATACACTAGCAAAGGGTGCACTGCCTAAGTATATAATACAATCTGTGTGCTCACCTACTACAATTAACTCTACAAAACCTGGAGTAGGCGTGCAATATGCACACCTTCCTCCCACAGGAAGCACCACCAAAAATTCTCAATCAAATTTAGTATTTTTATTTGTACAAAAATTAAAAAACAAACAATCAAACATATACACACCACAAGACAATTAAAAACAAAATCGGTATGGCCAAGAACCATTAGTTAATATAAGCTGCCCTAAAAAGGGCTATCCAATGTGTATCTTGCCCATGGGTGAAAGCTGTACATGTACTTCTTATTACAACAATTATTTTTATATATAAAAAAAAAAAACCTATCTTTTTGTGCCGGCACAAAACTAAGAAAAAAAAAATTATATATATATATATATATATAAATATATATAAATATGTGTGTATAAATGTGTATAATGCCCAAATCACATATCACAAATAATGAAAATACAAGTATATACAAAAACTATACATATATGTATATATACATACACATGTATACACACATACATGTGCATAAATACAAAAAATTAATATATAAACCAAATGTAAATGACTATACTATAGTGCTACCATACAATTGATGAGTAAAATATATCTATCCAAACAGTAACATACAATTGATCACAAGAAACTCCATATTGAAAAGTGCCAGTGCATACAATTGTCACAAACAATTATCACAGAAAAAACCCTCTCTATCCACCTAATGTTGCACAGGAAACCAATTCAAGTGAACTTTGAATGTAAACCAAAACCACAATATGATGAAATACAAGTGCCGACAGACAATACAGCCAATATAATCTCACGTGACGTGGTATCACCCAGGGCAACGATCCGGCCAACCTTAGTTAGAACTACCCGCGCACGCAGCCCCCATGCTGCCTTGAAGTATCCAGAGACATTCCCAGGAACTCCACCACCCTGGAGGGAGTGAGGCAGGACTTGGGATAGTTGATCACCCAACCGAAACTCTGCAGAGTGGACACCACATTCCTTGTATCCAGCTGCGCCTGACTGAGGGAAGACACCATGATGAGATGATCGTCCAGATAGGGCACGATGCGGATACCCCTGGCTCTGAGGATGGCCATAACTCCTGCCAACACCTTGGCAAAAACCCTTGGAGCCGAGGTAAGGGCAAACGGAAGAGCCACAAACTGAAAATGGCGATTGTCCACGACAAACCTGAGGAATCTCTGGTGTGGCAGAAATATTGGAATATGCAGGTAAGCATCCTTGATGTCTATGGACGTCATGAAGTCCCCCTGACGAAGTGAATGGATGGCTGAGCGCAGAGTTTCCATACGGAACTTCCAGGGACGGACGAACCTGTTGAGCAACTTCAGATCCAGAATGGGACGAACGGAACCATCCTTCTTGGGCAACGTGAACAAATTGAATAGAAGCCCAGGCCCCGGTCTGAGAGGGGCACCGGACACATGACAGCCATGTCCACGAGATTTGCTGCTGCCGCTCGAAGCCCCTGGGCGGCCAGAGGATCTGACGGCACCCTGATGAATCTGGGAGGGGGACGGAACTCGAACTCCAGCTTGTAACCGGAAGACACCACTTCCTGAATCCACCTGTCCGAGACCTCTTGGACCCAGACCCGCAAGGGTGAGGGCGCCCCCTCATTGCTGAGCCGGCTTGGCAGCAGCTCTAGGCTTGGAGCCCCAAATGTGTCCTGGGGGCCCGACCCCTGCCCCTAGGCCAGGAATCACCTCTGGACGAAGGGAAGGCCGAACCCCTGCCAACTCTAGCCCCACAAAAGGACTGAGAGAAGTAAGCCTCCCCCCGAAAGGGGCGACGCTGCTTCTTACGCTGAGGTAACTCACCCCCCTTTGCCCACCGAATCCAATTTTTCTCCAAAGAGCCGCAACCCCACAAAGGGAAGGGCCGTAAGTGACTTTATGAAAGCAGAATCAGCCGCCCACTGGCATAACCAAACCGACCGGCGGATAGCCACAAGCAGGGCCGCAGCTCTGCTACACATCACCAAAGTGTCGTCCAGGGCGGACAGCACAAAGGACAAAAACAACTCACATCGCTTAAGGTCGGCAAACTCCTCACTAGCCGGATCAAGCCTGGAAGAGGTCAACAATCCTCTAATAACTGACCTGGCAGCTACTAATACAAGCGCAGAAGCACAAACCGGCCGCAAGGCCGATCCAACACTGGCAAAACCATGACAAGCCATCTGGTCAATGCGTTTATCCTGACCATCCTTGAGAGTAGTGCACTCCGGAGAATGGAGGACTGAGGAGCTGGACAACCCCAAAACAGCTCCTCAGTCGACCAGTGCTTCACCGCGTCCGCCGGAAAGGGATATTTCTTGTCCCAACCCGGTGGGACACCCGGAAGCCGAGTCGGCCTCTCCCATTCCTTGAGAATGATACCATCAAAATGCTTTTGATAAGGAAATTCCAAGTGCGGCTTAGTCACTTAAAAGAACTCCCCCCTTCAGCGGAGGAGCCGCCTCAGGGAGAAATAACCAGGACCTCAAACATATGAGCCAGGACCCTAGCGGTATCCAAGGAATCCCCTTGGCCCTGCTCGGTATCAGCGCCCACAAACTGCTGATCATCAGACTCCTCATACAACTCCCCTTCCTCCCGCGGGAAACAATCAGACCATTCCAGGGAGTCAAAATCCTCCCTATCAAAGGCCTGCACAGCCGTATACAAATGTTTTCTCTTTGCCGTGGCCTTTTTAGCAACGGCACTGGAAAACAATTTTTCAAGATTGGCCAATCTGGCACACACCTCAGATTGCGACTCCCCGCCCAGGACCACGTCACAAGGGGCACGTGTCAAGCGAGGGGGAAGACGGAGAGGAGACTGGCGGAGCAGAACCGGACGCCTGAGATCCGGTCTGCCGCGAAATAGACCGCTGCGCACAGGGTACACAAAGAAATACATCATCCCCAAAAGGGATACCCCACACCCCAAACACAGCCTGGATTGCCCAGAGGGGGGCACAAGCCCAGTATCCGGGGATGCCTCCATACGGTGATTTTTTTAATAGATATATATCTATATATGTGTACAATGCTCCGAGGGAATTACGCAGTAATGCAACCCGGGATGCCCCTTTAAGTCCCGCACCTCCCCGTATCTCCCGGCCAGAAGCCGGGACCTAACAAACAGCACCCGCAGCACGGGGGGAGGGCTGTAGGCACGCGCGCTGGCGCCCGGCCCCGCCCCCCCCACCCCAAGGAGGAGACGCGCCTCATGGTCGCCCACAGGCGCCATTACCACATGCTGGAGGCCGGCGCCGCGGCCCCAGCACCAGTCTGAACAGCACACACTCAGTTATGCAGCAAACACACACATACACAAAATAAAGAATAAATCCCTAAGTGACCCGCCCCCCCCCCCCCCCCAAGGGTATCCGGGAGAGGGGGAATCCAAGCCAGGGTAGGGCCAAGGGACGGGGCATCCCAAACCGGGATCAACAGCCCGGATAGCCGCCTACCCATTGTTATGGGGTCTCACGGCTCCTAAGCACCAGGGGTGCCAACTACCTTTGCCCGGACCAGCAGCCTAGGCTGGGAGGCAAGTAACTTAAAGAAAAGGGATCCGGGCAGAAATAGAAGAATAAAAAGTGGCCGGGAGTCATCCCGGCTACCTGCAAGGAGGAGACATCATCTTCTGACTTGCTCGCCTCTGCAGAGATGAAAGACTGGGGAATGAGTGGAAGGTCCCAGGTATTTATGGGCCGGGAGGGTCTTACCTTTTTTTGTTATCATCTCTGCAAGATCGCCATCTACAGGTCAGTATACCCCACATGTCTTGAAGCGGGGTGTGTGACATACTTAGAATAGTGACCTTAATTAACATGACAATTAGGCAATAGACCTTGGTCACCCACTCAATGCCAGCCAGCCAGCCTTCTCCCTCTGTCATTGCCCAAGAAAGATAAAGAAAGCTTTACACAAAGAATGTAGAAAGCAACATTAAAAAAACAGATAAAACACACTGCATTTATCCAAACATTCTAAATACAATATTTACTACTATTGTATTTAAATCAGTTCTTTTGTGTGAAGTGGTATGTTTCAGATGTGTTGTTTAGTTCAGGAACAAGGATAAAGCTCATCTGCAGCTTTGTACTTTGTATTTGCCCACTGTCACTTCAGTGTTGCCCCTTGGCTGCCTGCTCTTCCCCCCATGTGAGCAGACAACATCCATATTTTTTAGTTTAACAAGCAAAGTTAATATGGGGGTTGGCACCTCAAAGACCACGAAACAGCTGGAGGTGGAACAAAGGTTAATGTACACCTTTTGTGTTATTGTCAGTAATTATTTCTTCACATATGCAACCTCACATGAGTTAAGTCATTAACCATTTATGCACTGGCCTCAATACCAAATAAAAGCGAACTAGTCAACGTGAAAACTGCGTGCAGAATTATTGGCCATTATAAAGAAATCATTTTTAAAGAGATGATACTGAAGGGGTTACAAAATGTATTTCAGCAAGTCCATACACGCTTGTTTTCTACCAAGCTGTGCACAGCAGCATGAAAATGCCATGTCTGTAAGCAAATCTGTTTTCTTCTCTCAGTGAATGCATCCAAACCCATTACTCTGCAACGTGAATCTAAAAGCATTAAAACAGCCTCCCTAGTAAAGGGGGTTTGAGTTGTGATAACATGATAAAAAGATAATGGGGCAAAATTAGGGCAGGATTAAGTACTGGTGGCTCATCACAAGCTTCGATATAGATGCCTTAGTATACACAGCAGGGAAATGTCCTGAAAACAGACTAAGGGACAGCAAGTACTTAGAGACCTATTGCGGAATCCAATAATGGAAAACAGGAGTATACAAACGGAAAGCAAAAACATTTAACGTTGATACAGAGGAACATCGGAAGCCCTGGAGTCAAAAAGACTTCAGGGCCTCATGAGTCCCACTCCCAGTTTGGGATGCCCTGCTGTGTGAAACCCCTGTATCACTGAATGAAGCCAAGGCAAACCAGGTCAGTCTATGGGGATACGCACAATGGGGCATCCCAAATCAGCAGAGGAACACCACTTGGGAGAGTGAAATTCCTGCACGTTTGCCTTTAATTATGATAGAATTCATACCATGTAAAGTATCTAAGAACTGCAACAAACGTGTGATTTAATTTTATATGCTATTTTAGGATCCATTATTGCTAAAAAAATGTTGTAAAACATCTTCAAGATTTTGAATCAGATTCCTAGTTTTGGTTTGGAGAGATAGAGCTGGATTCTGGTATTTTTGAATGGTTTAGAAATGTTGAAGGGTAACTTTAAAGGAGCACTATCGCGAAAAAAGGCCCAATATTACAAATACTTATAAATATGCTGGATGTCGAGTGCAGGGGTCACTTATACACCCAGCATCAGGAAATATCCAGCCAGACCTGTTTTTTTTTATTTTAATGGAAGAAAAAGAAAGTCACGGGTAACAGGCTATGTGCCCCCTCATAGACTAAACCTATCACCTCTGGATTTTATTCCTACCAGGAGAAGAAAACCACAAGCTTGGTGGGAGTTTTATTCAGTTCCAGTGTAACAGTGACCCCTCCCCTCATTTTTCAAAGTGTTTATATGGATTTTTAATATTACACAATTGCATGATAGTGCTCCTTTAAGATGTATATTTATTAGAACCTTGAACTACAAAAGACAAGAAAAAGCCCCTAACTTAATGGCCCTTTAACAGTGCTTGAGTTACGTTACAACAGAAAGAAGCAACATAACACATCGGAATGCCAGCGCAAACAAAGCGCAGCACACTGCCCTTTGTCTGTCGCACAATGCATTGCAGTGTGGAAGTGTGTGTAGGAAAATAGCCTGTAACTGCTCCGGGGTATCTGGTCTCACAGAAGCAATTTAAACTGGACCAACAGCGTGGCACAGTTGAGAAAGAAATGTAGCTGCCATTTTTGAGCTTCTTCTCCCAGCATCTCAGCCATGCAGCTACCTGGATTCAACTGACATAACTGACAACGCACAGTAACAGCAAGTCCAGCAGCACTTCCTGTTTGCAGACGGCCTGCAAAAGCATGAGCCACTGTTTTGTTTTTCAAATTTACTACAGCAGATGTTAGAAAAAGGTAAATGAATTATGTGCAGCAATCTAAATTGCCCTGGGGAGGAATGCATATGAGCAATGCTTGTTGTGTGTGCCTGGTTTAAGTCATTTTTGACTGATGGTCCGCTTTAAGAACCCAGCTGCAACCTAATGGTGTCCAGATCCTCTATGGTCTGCCTAGGTCTGTTCAACTTCCTTATTTGCAACCTTTGTTATCCTTGCAAATTACTTTCTAGTGCTGTACATGAAGAAATTTTTGCTCCGCTTGCTATACCACTACTGTGAGCAGTGCAGTGCAACTCCGTACTGTCATAGTGTGCAAAAGTATGATTTGCTGCTCTATACTATGCCATACTGCCCTTCCCTATATGCCAAAGGAATATGCCAAAGGAATATGGTTAGAGTGCCTTCTGTGAAAGGGCCCTACATCTGCTGACAAAGCCCTAAACACCAGAGTGCATCAAAGAGGATCTTTGCAATTTGTGTCTCCTGTCATCATTATACATTAAACTAAGCAGGCAATAGGAAATACAGATAGAACACGATAAATATTAATACCTGAACTTGTCTAAAGATTCCAGGATTGTACTCATCCAAGTAGTTCACATGCCACAGCAGAAAAGTACCATCTACAGGGTGGATTGTGAAAAGCATATCTGCATTCCTGTTCCATTCAGACAGAAGGGATTCAATTTTTCGGTCTAGTAACACTGTGGGTAGAGGCAATGTAGTACCAGGTAAAGACGCATTCGTACTCAAATCTCTCTCTGCTTCTTCATGTTCAGGAGACCCAGTCAAAGATCTTTCTCCCTCTGGCTCCCCTAAAATGAAGTATGAGAGCACACTGAATTAATGATTGATGGGTCAGTCACATTTACAACAAAAGAATGCTCATCGGTAGCCCTTACTTAATATATAGCTACTTGGATACTTCCCAACTAAAACAGAAACTGCAAATAAGCAAGTTGGCTTAATATTCTAGCATTTCCATGCAGTTGGAAAGTATGCAATTATATGCTATTAAATACTATTCCTATGGCAAAAACTACACTTACCTTTGATCCCCTGCAGCAGTATCACTGGCTCCAGACCTGGAGATCTGAACTCCCACCCCCGAGGTCAGCAGAGTATCATTCACATATTAGCTTTTACAAACCATCAGGGGCCACTATAAGACAGTGAAGTCGGTTTGGCGCACAGGGCTCAGTATATTAAATCAAATCTAGGCCCATCTGCTACACTCCATTTGTGACAGAGAATAGAAGCCACATTTAATAGTAATGCATTATTATACACGTCCTGCCACCCTACCCTGGAGCTGAGGCAGGACGGGGTGGGGGGGGGGGTCACAAAGAAGAAATGGAGCTGGGGATGTGGCCCTGTGCTTTCATTCAAGATGGCGGGGTCCAGGATCCGGAGTGCCAAAGGAGCGGCATGTCCCCCTGGATAAGGTAAGGGTTTATTTTCTTTGTAACCAGCCGCCCTGCCTCAGCAACACGGTAGGGTGGCAGAACGGATGGGGTCACCTTGTGACTTAAGTTCCGCTTTAAAAATCTTTTTGCAGAACAAGCAGCAGGATGAACTAACCATTGTCCAGCTTCATCTGCAAACCATCTTCATCCTCTTCTTCATCACAACTGTCTGACTGTTGCTCAACAACAGTTTTCAGGTGCTGAATAAATATTTCAGTGGATGATGTAAAATGCAATTCTTTGTTATTAAGCCAATGGACTACAAAACTTCCATAACCTTCATCTGCATTAAATGCTACGCCTGCCAAAACTGATGGAATATCTGTATGGGTAAAAAAAAATATAAAAAAAAAAAATCAATGAACATTTATTGAAACGGTATTACCACTGGTTATACATCCTTATCCACAAGAGCAACTGTGGACCTTTTCTTAAAGGAATGTTAATGTTCGGTTAGATACTCTTTTTTTTTTTTTTTAAGGAGATAAAAATAAGGGGAATCTTTGAAAACAGAAAATCACAGGTCAGTCCATGTGATTTCCCTGCCCTATACTTTCCTTACAAATGCTCTAGTATAGCAGAGGAATTATAATTCAAATGTAAGATGACAAAGACCACTGATGCAAAACATACAAAGGAGCCGGCACAAGTCACTTGCCATGCCCACTTGGTTGCCAGAACTGGTGCCCCAGAAACTTGTTTGAGTGGAGGCGGCGGCAACGAGTGACTGCGAGGGCAGCGGCAGAAGTTGGTAATGTAGGTTTGTGTGTATCTCTATGTGTCGGCGGGATACAGCTGCTGCAGAGTGATCGCTCTGGGAATGTACTTTTTTTTTTTTTTTTTTTTTTACACTCGCCTGATAAGACACATAGACCTTTCCCAATCACTTTTGGGGGGTGCGTCTTATAGGGTGAGAAAAACACTTCAGTAGTAAATATGCATTTATAGTACTAGAAAACATAGAGGCTAAAGTTTTCAGAGCACAAGACGAGGCTAGTAAACTGCAGTGTATATTTAATCTGAGAGAGATTAGTTTTGTTGTTCACTTTACCACTGTGTAAGGTAATCCAAGGACTATGTGGTATTGTTGCACTCAGCAGAGTTCACATTTTTGCTTATCTGAGCTGGCACTGTTACTCATCTTATATAAAAGGGGAATAAAAACAGGTTTTCATTTCATGGTTTACTATTGATAATTAAGACATATAAAATAACAATATTAATGAAAATCACTTATCATATGAAAGCCTTGTCTGTGCCAAGAAAATAGTGCATATATTATAGGGGTTGAATAATTATTTAACCCCTGATTTGTGTGTGCTGTGCCCTTTTGATAAAATGAGCTTTTAGGTTTGGCCGAGCAAACTGCTGACCTCACTGCCCCCTCACCCTGTGTGCCAGAACCCCTCACTCTGCACTGAGTGTCTGAAGCTGCCCCTACTACTGGCAACATATTTTTGGAGTTTTTTGAGGTTTTTATATATCACTAGAACAGTAAGAGGGGTTACAAAAGCATGCCTTAAATGAAAAAGAAACTTCAGTTCCTAGGAGGTTTTACTCTGGTGGTCCTCAGGTGTTTTTTGTGTTTTTTTCTGAAGAGCAAATTTAATAACTGCATGAAATACAGATCGGTACGTATACTGTACCTTTTGTTCAAAAAATTGCCAGGCATGTTAGACACAAAACACTCAATATCTTTACTATAGCACATAAAAACATTTTTATCTTTACAACGCACAATCTGCACCGTCACAAATGACTGGCCTTTTTTTTGCTAACAAAAACTAAACCTTTATTCACCTGTGTTAGGGTTTATACTTGCTGCTATGTGGAAATGGCAAAGGGAATTAGCATGATGTGAGATGTGCCTGTGGGCCTCCTGGTGGCTTGGCTGACTTGGGAGCAATTCTGTGTGAGCAGCTAGAACAGAAGACCTTCGTCTGCCTCTTCTCAAATGCTTCAAATGATGAATCGTCTAAATCAAAAGGAGAATATTATTTTTACAAGTATAGACTAGCTTGTGTAGAGGTGGTACATATGTGTCTGTAGAGTCGTTTGACAGGCCTGAAAACAAAACTAAATTTGTGCATAATTGGCAAAAAAAAAATTCAAATGTGTCAATGTTAGGCTGACATTTGGGAAGAGACACTTTCACATTTAGGAAAGGGGTCTGGCATTTGGCAAATCTTATGCTACCAGAGAAACACAACAATGATTTTGGATTTTCAGAGCTTTCCTAAAGACCGAACATGTAATACAGGTAGGTGGGCAGCACTTATCTAAATAGGCAGAAGCCCAATTCAGCCCTTCTCTACCTTGAAGTCTACTGATGTTGGTTGGACAGCCACTTCTTATCACTTAGATGGGCTGCAAAAATACAATTCTGTGAAACTCACCTGTAGAATTGTTTTTGAATATATCCAGTCCAGGTCGTCCCAGAATTAATGACATGTGGGTATTTCACCGGCAGGCGGCGCTCGACTGCAAGATCAAAATCTGTCGCTCCTCCCGGCCCCCTATAAAAATAGATGTCTCACTATGATTTCCCAGTGGTTAAATAGCAGTAAGAAAAAGAGACAAGCCTATTCTCAATAGCCAGGCTGTCAAAGCCAGCATCTGTAAATTGGGGTGCCGCAGCAACCCCTGTGTGAGAAGCCTTGGGTCGTCGGGCATGATGTAACGATCCACTGACATCTGAACTATGTCTGCAAACCAACTCCTTCTCGGCCAGCGAGGAGCCACCAGGATGGTTGGTACCCCCTCCTGGGCTATCTTGCGCAGCACTCGGCCCAGGAGTGGAAACGGAGGGAATGCGTATAGGAGCCTGAACTCCATCCAAGGAATTGCCAGAGCATCTGTGGCAAAGGCCAGAGGATCTCTTAACAGGGAGACGAACCTTGGGAGCTTGTGATTGTCTCTGGACGCAAACAGGTCCACGTCCGGCTGACCCCAGCGAAGACACAGAGAGTGAAAGGTGTTGTTGCTGAGAGACCATTCCCCCAAGCGTGAGGCGTTCCTGCTTAGGGCATCTGCCTCCTGGTTTTCTACACCGGGGATGTAAACCGCCGAGATGCAGGGAACATTCTCCTCTGCCCAAGTCAGAATCTGGGTCACCTCCTTGAGGGCTCGCTTCCTCCGAGTCCCACCCTGGTGATTGATGTAGGCGACAGCCGTCTGATTGTCCGATGGAACCTGGATCGCATGACCCCTTAAATGGGGAGTCAAGTGAAGAAGCACCAACCGGATCGCTCTCAGCTCCAGGAGATTAATGGCCAAGTGGTTCTCCTGCGGACCCGACTGACCCTGGAGTCTCTGTGTCTGCCAAACACCTCCCCAGCCAGTCAGACTGGCATCCGTGGTTACTATCTCCCACCAGGGAGTCAGAAAGGACTTGCCCCCCAACAGGTTTCTGGGGTCCAGCCACCACACGAGGGATTTGTGAAGAACAGGGGGGGGGGGGTTTGGTGTGGGTCTGCACAGCTAAAGTATGTTATTAATTATTACTGGGTGCTAGTAAAGTAGGGACAAAAACCCATAAATTACCAAAAATACTAGGCCCTAGAACAGCCCAAGGAGTCCCTATACAATTATACTGCACACCAAGAATATATAAAAATATAAATGTAGAAATGTATTAATTCATCCTTAGAACAACAAAAGACATCACAAGACTCAATTAAAAATTATTTATTTACTTACTAATAAGCTCATAATAGGACAAACCCCTTTCCTCAATATTTGTGTATATGTTTTTTAATTGAGTCTTGTGATGTCTTTTGTTGTTCTAAGGATGAATTAATAAATTTCTACATTTATATTTTTATATATTCTTGGTGTGCAGTATAATTGTATAGGGACTCCTTGGGCTGTTCTAGGGCCTAGTATTTTTGGTACCACACGAGGGATTGTCTGGTTAGGGGGACAGTGAGAACTCCTGTTCCAGCGACTCCTGCCTCCGGTCCCAGCCGGCCAACAGGTTCAATTGAAGAGGTCTCATATGGAATTGGGCGAAGGCACTGCCTCGAAGCATGACACCATCAGTCCCACCAGCTTCATCCCCAGACGTATCGACGGCCGCTGACAAGACAGCAAGGTCTGCACTTGTGTCCAACGTCATGCCCAGGAAGGACCTCACCATTGAGGGAATGACCGAATACTTGGGGTAACTGACTACCCATCTGAAGGCCTCTAGAGTGGATGACACCATCCGTGTGTCGCTCTCGGTCTGCTGAAGGGACTGAGCCGCAATCAGTAAACCAGGGTGGGGTGGAGCAGGACGTGCTGTCTGGATATAATACCAACTCTACAGGTGAGTACTTCACAGAGATGTATTATTCTAAGCAGACAGCACGTCCTGCTCCAGACATAGTCCTTACATGTGGGACATCCAATAGCAGTGTCCGTAAAGAAGGGTGGGATCCCCAACAGAAGGCAACAGGAAGCCCCAACAGCTCTAGTAGAATGAGCAGTAAGACGAAAGGGGAGAGTCTTTCCCTTAGTAGTATAGGCTTGAACCACAGCCTGACGAATCCATTTACTGATGGTAGACTTGGCGGAGCCAAACCTTTCCTAGGCCCATGAGGCACAACGAAGAGAGCATCCGTCTTCCTAAATGCCTGAGTGGTAACCAGGTAAGACTTGACACACCTAACCACATCCAGGGAATGCAAAACCCTCTCCTTAGGGTTACTAGGATTAGGGCACAAGGAAGGAAGTACAATATCTTGATTCAAATGAAATGCAGACACAACCTTAGGCAGAAAGTCTGGCTTGAAGCGAAACACCACCTTATCCCGGTGTCTCTCAAAGTAGGGAGGCTGACTAGACAAGGCAGCCAACTCAGACACACGTCTAACCGAGGTAATGGCTACCAGGAAGACCACCTTGAGCGTGAGGACAGCAAGAGCTGCTTCGTGAATAGGTTCAAAAGGAGGACCCTGTAGGGCGGACAAAACCAAATTCAGATCCCAAACAGGAACCATAGGTTTCCGAGGGGGACGTACATGAGTGACCCCCTGAAAGAAGGTCTTGATAAGAGAGTGCTGGGCAAAGGTCTTCTGAAAGAAGATAGACAGGGCCGAAACCTGACCCTTCAAAGTACTAAGCTTCAGACCTAAGTCTAGACCATGTTGTAAAAACTCCAGCACCCTGGAGACTAAGAATTACCGGCAGGGAAGAGACCTGTATTCACACCAGTCAATGTAGGCATGCCATACCCTATAAAATATAGCAGAAGAGGTCTTCTTCCTGGCTTGGACCATGGTAGTCACTACAGAAGCGGACAAACCCTTTTCCTTTAAAATGGTGGTCTCAATAGCCAAGCCGTCAAAGCCAGAGTTAGTAAATTGGGATGGCGTAGAGACCCCTGAGTTAGAAGGTCTGGAATCCTTGGTAGATCGTACTGATCTACTGCTATTTGAACCACGTCTGCGAACCACACTCTTCTTGGCCACCTTGGGGCCACCAGAATCGTGGGTACCCCTTCCAGAGCGATCTTGCGTAGCACCCTGCCCAGAAGGGGAATTGGTGGAAACGCATACAGGAGCCGAAACTCCCTCCAAGACATTGACAGAGCATCCGAGGCCAGAGCCAGAGGATCCTGAGACAGGGATACAAAGCTCGGGAGCTTGCGATTGTGACGGGACGCAAACAGATCCACGTCTGGGACACCCCAACGGTGACACAGGAACTGAAATACCGAGTTGGAGAGGGACCACTCCCCCTGACGGGACAACCCCCTGCTCACGGCATCTGCTAGCAGATTTTCCTCCCCCGGAATGTAAACAGCCGAGATGCAATGAACATTGGTCTCTGCCCATGTTAGAATCAGAGACACCTCCTGGAGAGCACCCTTGCTCCGGGTTCCTCCCTGATGATTGATATAGGCCACCGCCGTCCTGTTGTCTGAGCGTACCTGAACCGCCAGACCCTTCAGGTGCTGGGTCAATTGTTCCAGCACCAAACTGACCGCCCCGAGTTCCAGAACATTGATGGGTAGATGGGCCTCCTGAGGGCCAGACCTCCCCTGGAAACGCAGGGACTTCCAGAACCCCCCCCCCCAGCCCGAGAGACTGGCATCCGTTGTGACCGTCTCCCAGGAGGGAGCCAGGAAGGATCTGCCCCTTGTCAAGTTCCCGTGGTCCAGCCACCACGCCAGGGATTGTCTGACCGAGGGGGGAAGCACCCAGATCTAGTCCAAGGACACTGGGTCCTTGTTCCAAACTGACAGAAGGTGAAGCTGCAGAGTTCTCAAATGGAATTGTGCAAGGGCACCGCCTCGAAGCTTGCCACCATCGAGCCCACCAACTGCATTCCCTGCCTGATGGAGGGATGAGGGCTCGAGAGCAGGAACCTCACCTGCGTAGTCAGAGCTTCCACCTTCTGTGGAGGAAGGAATATCCTTGACTGAAATGAATCCAGAATCATCCCCAGAAACGGGGTGACTGAGGAGGGGGACAGAGAGGACTTTGGGTAATTGATCACCCAGCCGAAGGACTCCAGGGTGGTCACCACCGACCACGTGTCCAGCTCTGCCTGCTGCAGAGACTGAGATGAGATGAGTATATCGTCCAGGTAGGGCAACACTCGTAAGCCTTTTAGTCTCAACAGGGACATTACTCCTGCCAGCACCTTGGTGAATACCCTGGGGGCAGACGTAAGACCGAATGGCAGAGCCACAAACTGTTAATGCTGATCCAGCAGCGCAAATCTGAGAAGCTTTTGATGCCCTGGGAACACCGGGACGTGTAGGTAAGCGTCCTTGATGTCCACAGATGTCATGAAGTCCCCTGGGCGCAACGAGGCAATGGCCGAGCGCAGTTTCCATACGAAAATGTCTGTTTCTCACAAATCTGTTAAGATTTTTAAATCCAGAATGGGTCTGACTGACCCGTCATTTTTGGGCACCGTGAACAGGTTGGAATAAAACCCCGCGCCTCTGTCTTTTGAGGGGACCTTGAAAATGACCCCGAGGTCTAGAAGGTCCTGCACTGCTAGCAGACACACGCTGAGGCAGGGTCCTGTGGGATTCGGTACCCGACGAACCTGGGAGGGGGCAGTACAGCAGACTCTATTTTGCAACCGGAGGACACTACCTCCTGTATCCACCGGTCTGGGACGTGGCGTCTCCAGACATGCTGAAAATGCTGTAGACGTCCCCCCACCCTGACGGGCGAGGGCGCCCCTTCATGCCTGGGGGGTCTTGGGAGGGGCTTTGGCCCCCAGGAACAGCTGGGACGGCGTCCTCTGTTCTTGTTCCAGGAATCTGTGCGAGCTCCGGCGGAGGACACCCCTTTTCCCTGTTTTGCCCCACGATAGGGGGTCGAGTGGGAGCTTGGGCCACGAAAGGGCCGAATCTGACGCTTGCGCTGGGGCAGCTTGCCCCCTTTAGCAAAGATATCTAACCTTTCTCCAAACAGGCGCAGCCCTTTGAAAGGAAGCCCCGTAAGTGCCTTCTTGGCGACATTGTCAGCTGCCCACTGGCGTAACCAAATCGCACGGCGTATGGCTACCACCAGAGCAGAGGATCTAGCGCTCAGCTTAATAGCATCGTCCGATGCAGATAGGATATAATTAATAAAAGTCTCACAGGTAACCAAAGCATTGGCGGCATCAGATGGCAAGTCATCAGCCCCTTCAAGAGCAGTCTTAACCACAGTCCTGAGCACCACTGCCGTGATGGCTAAGGCGCAAACCGGGCGGAGCGAGGCTCCCCCAAATGCAAAGGCATGACATGCCAGTTGATCAACCCGCCGATCCTCCAGATCCCGCAGCGCAGTAGTGTCAGTGGAGTGCATAATAGAGATATTGGACAGACCAAGGATCGGGGCATTGACTTTGGGCGGCGAAGTCCAACACTTGATCAGGTCAGCAGGGAATGGATACTTCTTATCCACAGTCTTAGGAACCCCCTGGAGTTTGCTGGGATGTTCCCACTCCTTTAAGACGAGATTATTCAAATGCAGCCCTAGCGGTATGGAACAGGTCACCTCTTTGCCGAGGAGCCGCAGGCGGGGGAGAGAGGGATAACACATCAAAGATCTGGGCCAGCAATCTATCAACGTCATCCTGGGACCAGAGATCAGAACCTGATTCATCCTGACTCCTGGACTCATCGTCGTAGGACCCCCGAGTCAGAAAACAGTTCCCCTTCCTCTGAGGGGGAGTGTGCATAGGACAAATGTAACTCCTCAGATTCTACAGGAAGAATAGTAGCTTCAGGATTCAAGTGGCGCTTTTTAGCGGTAGCCTTGCGCGCCAAGGAGCCAGCGACTAAACTTTCCACGCTAGCCAGTCTAGCGGCCAAATCAGCATGAGAGTCCCCGCTAGTATTAGGGGTTAGACTCAGGCTTGGGGGAGTAGGAGAAACAAGGCGAGGCGCGGGCCCAGCCTCGGAAGAGGTGGGTAGGCCAGCTAGCGCCTGCTGGGCACAAGGGACGCAGACCCGTGCATTGTCACCACTGCTACGTGTGACCCCACAAGCTACACACAGACGGGCTAGTCCCGAAGGAACCCCGTTCACGATATCCTGAGATGCCTCCATATGGTGATTATTCTATTCAATGTGCCAGTAGGGATTGACGCTGTAAAGCAACCCTGGATGCCCCAAACACCCGCCGGGAAGTGGGAGTGGTTTGTTAAAAGGTTCTGGACCGGACTTTACGCCGGGCCGGGAGAAGCCACCGAAGACCGCGGTCTGAAAGACACAAGGGGAACAGGGATGTCAGAGCCAAGCGCGAGGAAGTCAAAGTTAGGAAAGGGATCGCCCATGAGGGCACTTACAGAACAGCAAGGGGAGGACCGTCTTCACCACGCGCATGTGAGAAGGAAATGGAGCCAAGCGAACCTCGAAGGGGCGGGCCAGAGCGGACGATGATGCGGAGCGCACCAATCCGAACCACGCCCCCCACCAGAGAGCGCGAAGCTGGAAGGCGCGCAGCCAATCAGAAGTGACAGATGTTGTCAGGGAGACATCACCTCAGAGATATCTGACAGGGTGAATACAGTGATAGAACGCCAAGCGTCAATAGAATGAAACTGAAGCACGCGCCGAGTAATACATGAAGGCGCAGCAGGAAAGCAAAAGGCTGAGAGTGAAGCGCAGCTCTGACTCCAAGGACCAATAAGACAATGGTTGACTAGTGTGATTAGGGCAAGGAATAGCCGTCGTACACACGAAACCCCCCCCCCCTCTTTTTTCCCCCACTAACGGGGAAATCTAGGGAGGAAGGTGATCCAATATACTGGGTTCACCGCTACACCGGGCGAGGGGCACTAGTGCGGGAGGGGCATCCAATAGAAGGCTCACCATACGCCTTAACCGCCTACCCTATAGAGGGGGATTGCGGTGGAGTCTAGCTCCATAAGCACACTAGGTGCTGCCTACCTTCACCCGACCCGACGCAGCCCAAGCTGAGAGGCATTAGTTCACAACGAGGACGGGTGGAAATAGTCCTGCAGGGCCTCGGGCTGTAAAGCCCCGCCCGCCTGCGAGAGCTTGATACTTCATGTCTTCGCAGTTCAAGCACTGCAGAGAAAACTGGGGATTTGTGGGAGGTCCTCCGGTATATGTAGGGCCGGGAGGAGCTTGTTTTCTTCATGTTCTGCAGTGCACGGCGCTGAAGGCTGAGGTATACCCACATGTAAGGACTATGTCTGGAGCAGGACGTGCTGTCTGCTTAGAATACACACCAAATTTTGACCTTTTGGGGTATTGTTCCTCTACGAGGTAGAATTCCGAATTGGGATGCCCTGCTGTGTGTATCACCCACAGGTCGTCCCATATACTCACCTTCTTGATGCCCCCCCGGTGCAGACTCTTAAGAGAACGAGCACGGTAATCAGCTGAGCGGCCCTTGCTGTCACTCGGCTCTGCTGACATCTAAGTACCGCCAGCCGCACCCCCCGCTCACCATCTAGCCGTGGCATGCCAATGCTGTCCATTTTGAAAGGACAGGTGCGGACATTACTATTGGGATTTGCACAATTTGCTAAGGAGGCAAAAAAAAAAAAGACAATTCAGTGAGTACTCACCTGTAGAATTGTTTTTGTTCTTGCATGGCCCGGCCTGCTTCAGTATTCATAACAGTTGGGTTATTCCGCCAGTGGCGCAGTGTACTGCAGAAGAGCTGTGGCATCTCCCGGCCCCCTATAAAAACGGGATTCCCAGCGTAGACAAGCAGCGAGACAAGAAGCCGGGAGAGCATAAAGGTAAAAAATGTAAGAAATGTAAAAAACCCCAATTAACTTGGAACAATCACCATAAAGAGGCAACCAAGAATAACGATAACAAGGGTGGGGTGAAGCAGGCCGTGCCATGCAAGAACAAAAACAATTCTACAGGTGAGTACTCACTGAATTGTCTTTTTCTTATTGCATGGCACGGCCTTCTTCAGTATTCATAACAGTTAGGACATCCAAAAGCAGTGTCCAAAAGTAGGGTGGGATCTCCAATGAGTAACGGCCGGCAGTTCAAGTCACTACCGCCTGAAGTACCTTGCGGCAAAAGCAGCATCTGCTGAGGCCTTAACCTTGTAAAACTTGGAAAAAGTATGAACAGAAGGCCAAGTAGCGGCCTTGCAAACTTGTTCAACAGAAGCTTGGTGCTGAAAAGCCCAAGAGGCACCAATAGCACGAGTGGAATGAGCAGTAACCCTAAAGGGAGGTTCCTTCCCCTTAGCAGAATAGGCTTGTACCACCGCCTGACGGATCCACTTGCTGATAGTGGATTAAGCCGGAGGAAAACCCTTCCTAGGTCCAGAAGTGAGAACAAAAAGAGCGTCAGAGTTCCTGAAAGGCTCAGTAGCGACCAAATAAAACTTCAGAGCCCTGACCATATCCAAAGAATGCAGTGTCCGCTCCTTGGAATTAGCAGGATTAGGACGCAATGAAGGCAAAACAATGTCCTGATTGAGATGAAAGGCAGACACAACCTTAGGCAAGAAATCCGGCTTAAGCCGAAACACCACCTTATCCTGATGCCACTCAAAATAAGGAGGCTTGATGGAAAGCGCCACCAGTTCAGAAACTCACCTGACAGAAGTGATAGCCACCAAAAAGGCTACCTTAGGAGTCAGAATGGGCAAGGCAGCATAGGCTCAAAGGGAGGACCCTGCAGAGCAGACAACACCAGATTCAAGTCCCAGACTGGTAGCATAGGCTTACGAGGTGGACACACATGGGTAACACCCTGGAAAAAGGTTTTAACCAACCGGTGATTGGCAAAGGATCTTTGGAAAAAAATTGCCAGAGCTGAAATATGGCCCTACTCAGTCGAAGGACGGAATCCAAACCATGTTGCAAAAATTCCAGAATCCTGGGGATGGAAAAAACCCGACAGGAAAGAGACTTGGGCTCACACCAGGCAATGTAAGCATGCCAGACCCTGTAATAGATAAAGGACGAGGACTTCTTCCTAGCCCGAATCATGGTATCCACAAAAGAGGCAGGCAACCCCTTTTCCATCAAGATGGAGGTTTCAGCAGCCAAGCCGTTAAAGTGGACCAACACCCAGGATTTTGACTATCCTGGGTCTTGGTCCACTTCGGTGGGGCACCCCCGATCGGGGTGCCCCGCTGTGTGAAACCCCCCCTAACCCCCCGAAAAACTCACCTCTCCCCGCTCCCAGCGCCGACGTACAAGAACGTCTAAGCGGCAGCCGCCGCCGCCGCCTCCCTCGCGTCACTTTCGGCGCGCGCGCGCCCCCGCCGGCCATTTGCAGACGGCCGGCGCGGGCACGCGCACGCCTACAGGAGCGCGAGGGAGGCGGCGGCGGCCGGCCGCCGCCGAAGATAAGGTAGGGAGTTTGGGGTGTTTGGGGGGGTTTCACCCCGCGGGACATCCCGATCTCGGATGTCCCGCGGGGTGGGGGGTGATCGGCCCGGGAATCTTATAGATTCCCGGGCCGATCACCCGTGGGTGTTGGTCCACTTTAAAGCCAGCGTTTGTAAATTGGGATGGCGTAGCTGCCCGAGTGAGAAGATCTGGATCCTTGGGCAAGACGTACTGATCCACTGCCAACTGCACGACGTCTGCGAACCACACCCTTCTTGGCCAACAGGGGGCCACCAGGATGGCTGGCACCCCCTCCTGGGCTATCTTGCGCATGACCCTGCCCAGTAGGGGGAACGGATGGAACACAGAGAAGCCGAAACTCCGTCCAAGGCATTGCCAGTGCTTCCGTGGCGAAGGCCAGAGGATCCTGTGACAGGGAGACAAACTTGGAAAGTTTGTGATTGTGACGAGACACAAACAGGTCCACATCCGGCTGACCCCAGCGGTGACACAGGGAGAGAAACACCTGGTTGTTGAGGGACCATTCCTCCAGACGAGACGTCCCCCTGCTCAAGGAGTCCGCCACCTGGTTCTCCACCCCCGGAATGTATACCACTGAGATGCAGGAACATTCTGTTCTGCCCAAGGAAGGAACACCTTGACCTGAGAGGTATCCAGTGTCATGCCCAGAAAGGACCTCACCAAGGACGGGGACAGTGAAGACTTGAGAAAGTTGATCACCCAGCCGAAGGACTCCAGAGTGGCGGTCACTGCTCGGCCTGATGAAAGGACTGGGCCACAATAAGGATGTCGTCCAGGTAAGGAAGGAAGCGAACATCCTGGTTCCGTAGCAGAGCCATCACCCCCGCCAGCACCTTGGTGAACACCCGAGGCACTGAGGTGATACCAAAGGGTAAAGCTACAATCTGGTAATGCTGATCCTCCAGCACGAACCTCAGAAATCTCTGATGACCTGGGAAGATAGGCACATGAAGATAAGCATCCTTGATGTCCACGGTGGTCATGAAGTCGCCCAGGTGAAGGGTACAGCCGAGCGTAGCGTCTCCATGCAAAAATGCTTGAATCTGACAAACTTGTCGAGGCCCTTCAAGTCCAGGATGGGCCTCAGAGAGCCGTCCTTTTTGGGGACCATGAAAAGATTGGAATAGTACCCCTGACCCTGTTCTTGAGGGGGCACAGGACAAATGACCCCTGACTCCAGCAGGCATTGAACCGCCGAAAGCAACCCTTGAGCTGACAGGGGGTTTAAAGACATCCAGGATCTGATGAATCTTGGGGGCGGCCAGGCTGCAAACTCTGTCTTGTAACCGGAGGACATCACCTCTTGAATCCACCGGTCAGACGTAGAGCCTCCAGACGTGCGCAAAGAGCCGAAGCCGTCCCCCCACCCTCAGAGTGGTAGTGTCAGGGGAAAGCATGACCGAGGTTATTGGACAGACCTAGCACGGGAGCGTCCACCTCAGGGGGGCATGACTACCGCTTTACTAGATCAGCAGGAAAGGGATACCTCTTATCCAATCCCTTGGGCACAGCGGGCAGCCTGTTAGGATGTTCACACTCCTTAAGCACCATAGTAGTGAAATGTCCCTGCTCAGGGAACTCAAGACACTGTTTATCAGGGCGAAAGAGCTCACCCTGCTTTTTCTTAGTCACCTCAGGGGGAGCAATGTGCAAAATTTCAAAAATTTGAGACAGCAGATTATCAGTGTCCTCAGGGTACCATGATTCCTCCCCGGACGCAGACCCAGGGTCACTATGGCAACCCTCCTGCTGGTCCCCAGAGGAGTCAGAGTCCTGGAACAGTTCCCCTTCCTCTAAGGAATAACGTCCACCAGTGGCATCAAACTCCTCATACTCCTCTGTGGAGCGTGAGGGAGTGGAAGTCAGGTGCCGCTTCTTGCCAGAGGCCTTCCTAGGAACAGGCCCGGCAAGCTGCCTCTCAATGTTGGCCACACGAAGTGCCAGATCAGACTGTGACCCCCTGCTGTTATCCCTCTCACTGGGGGCCAATTGCAGGAGTGGGGGGTAGGCGACTCCGAAGGGGGCGCAGAGCTGGGAAGCGATGCAGGCAAACCAGCTTGGAGCGCAAGGACACTTTGGGCGCACAGCACGCACACCCTGACAATGTCACTCACAGGGGATACCCCACACATGGCCCACAACCGGGATTGCCCAGAAGGACCACCAAGCACGCAACCCCTAGAAGCCTCCATATGGTGATTAACACAGGCGCAATAGGCCAGCACTGGGCAAAGGCTAATACAAAAGCCACCCGGGATGCCCCCAGAAGTCAGTAAAGGGGGGGATGAAGGGGAGGAAGGAGTAGAGCCGGGAGAAACCACAACCCACTGGTATCCAGCCTGAAAGACATAAGTAAAAACGACACATGAGCATCCAGCAGCACATGCACCACAAGACCAATAAAAAAAAACCCAAAGGGGACTCACGGACCAAGGAAATCGCAGGATCACCAAGCCTCAGACCGCTGGATGAAGCGACACACAGGAGGATACAGCACCAGAAAGGGAGAAAACCAGACGCGCAGCTAATCCAAAATGGCGCCGGCAGAAGTACCTTGAGGGGCGGGCCGTGGGGGGACGACGCGATACGCGTCAACCCCCGGCA
Source organism: Gastrophryne carolinensis (assembly GCA_027917425.1). Classification (NCBI taxonomy): domain Eukaryota; kingdom Metazoa; phylum Chordata; class Amphibia; order Anura; family Microhylidae; genus Gastrophryne; species Gastrophryne carolinensis. Next base: position 302,275,194 of record CM051238.1, read on the forward strand.
CCGCCCCCTCCGAAGAGCGCCCATGTGACCCCGCCGCCACCATGACTAAGCAAAAACGCCACAGGTTATAGCGCCACCCGCCGCGGAGCTCAGTATAAAGCGGCGCGGCGGCTAAAAAAACACCCAAAAAACACTGTACACAGCAAAATACACCACATTTAACACCACTCGTCGCTACAACCTGCCCCCGCCCGAACATAAGTCAGAGTGGGGGGGGGGGGGGAGGGGAGAGAGACGAAAGACAGCGGCGAGTATCCAGGCCAGGGGGGAGGGGGGGGGGCCCTGAAGGAAAAGAAAAAGACACAGTCCCACAAAACTCCCCCCCTCAGAAGCCAGGACAGGAACTCCGCATTCCTAGTAGGCTCACCATAAGGCCCATGGCCGGCTACCCAGGGTCTGAGGCCTGGAGCAGCGCTCCTGGAGCACTTGACCCTAGTGCTCTTCTACCCTCACCCGATCTGTCAGCCAAGGCTGGGAGGCAGTGAGGGTCCAGAAACCGGTGGAAATAGACTTGCAGGGCCGCAGGCTTGGTTGCCCCGCTCACCTGCGCATAGAGAGAGAGCCATCTTCTATCTTCGCAGCTTCACTGCAGAGGAAACACTGGGAACTCTATGGTTAATCCCGTTTTTACAGGGGGCTGGGAGATGCCACAGCTCTTCTGCAGTACACTGCGCCACCTTGTGGCGGAATAACCCAACTGTTATGAATACTGAAGCAGGCCGTGCCATGCAATAAGAAAATATGCGCAACTGGTTTAAGCACAAAAAAAAACATTTGTCTAATTTAACTACATGTTTAAAAACACACAGATGTAAACTTCTGAGGTCCTACCTCAAGAGCATGCTCAATCTTGTCCTTCTGCTTTCCAGTAAAAGACAAACTGCTGCTGGAACTGCCATGCTCAATAATTTGGCCTCCAAGAAGGCTATCCTCTGGCAAAAGAGTCTCTGCCCATAAGCGACAAATGCCATCCTGACAGGATGTAAGTAGCACATTGCACACCGAGCCCCTGAAAACAAAAAATATACTTTTGAGAAGATCATTTAACTAAGCTATTTTATTATGCAAAGATTTTTGTAAATTCTGCAAGAATGCAAAACACAAAATGACCCATCTTTTGAAATTGGACCCGAGGCCAGCTGGCAGCCAGCCGGCAGCCAGCCATGTGACTGTGTGGAGCCAATCAGAGCCCTGAATATCTCAGTGGGACCAATTCCCATTCCCCATATGGTTACCGCACAGGGGGACCTTCACAATTTATATGTCCCCCTGTGCTCTGAACACCCATTCTTTTTAAAAGCGGCGTTCTGGTTTAACTGTTGTAAAGTTTGCAAATACTGCATCACCAAAGAATGCCTAACACATCAGCATATAAACAATAATCTCCTAATTTTGCTCCAATGAGTAGGAGGCCACAGGCTGATCGGAGACTGCATCTGGGTTAGTATCTTTGGACTATCGGTGAAATATAGGAAGGTTCTTGGCCATGGATGTAGGTTTGGGCTAGGATTTTGAACTGCAGCTACTGCAGGGATTGACAGAGAGGAACAGCACTAGAAAAGCTTGAGGAGAGGTGGATAACGCAAGCAGCAGAGATTAGAATAGATTGGAGGGGTGCCAATATGTTTGCAGATATATCACATATGAGAGTATTGCAGTAATCAAGTCAGGAGATGATCAGGGCGTGCACTATAATTTTTAGTAGGGGTCAGCTGCAAGGAAGGGACAAATGCAGGAGATTTGTTAAACTTGGAGTCAACAGGAGCTGGCTAGCCTGAATGTGGAGTTAAAATGAGAGAGAGAGAGAGAGAGAGGATTCTTGTAAAATACCAAGACTTCAGGGCATGAGAATCTGATATGATAGGTAATTGACAGAACTTGTTAATGAGAAGAAATGGATGGAGAGAAAACAACAAGCACTGTTTTGTCATGTTCAGTCTGAGAGAACGAGATAGCTGTTAAGACAGTCTGGAACACGAGATAGAAGGAGAGGTCTGAGCCCGAGAGGTAAATTTGGTGTTGGAAGCCAAAAAAAGTTTGGCTAGTTCTGAGTGAGTGCTAGTTCTGAGTGAACATGCTGTTCTAGAAAATAGGATGTGAAAGGGAGCAGTGAGATGGGCCGGCAGTTGATGAGGACAGAGGGGTTCAGGGAGGGTTTTTTGAATAATGGGGTTATGACTGCAAGTTTAGAGAGTAAAGGAAAGGTGCTTGTTAAAAGGGAAAGGTTAAAGATAGATGTGAGTGCCAGGGTGATGGATGAGAATAGTTCTGGAATTAAGCGAGACTAAATAGGATTAAGGGACCAGTAGAATGGTGGGCCTTGGAGAGATGAGCTAGGATAATGTTTGATTAGACAGCATGGGAAAAATGGGATAGGGTAGTAGTCAGGGGTGGAGCTGTGGTTAGAGGGAACTAAATTTATGAAGCTAACTCAGATAATGTCATTTTTTCCTTAAAAAAATGAGGCAAGTTTCTCATTCAGGCAGTAGAGTAGAGTAGAGAGTTAAATGCTTGTTTGGAGTTTCAAGTCCATGAGGATATCAATGTAACAAAATATGCATGTTTATTTATCAGGAAGTAGACAGTGGTTTGCGTTTTCCGGCACTACCGTTCAGTAACCCGAGAGTGTCATTTCAGCCTGGCAAGGTTTGTATTGTGCCAGGGAAGTCAGTCTGTGCGGAGAGGGTGGTGACAAAAATACAATTCTGTGATTACGCACCTGTAGAATTGATTTTGTTGGTATCCAGCACGGGTCGCTTCATCTTCAATTCTTCACTATTGGGTTAACCGCCACAAGGAGGCGCAGCTGACTGCAAGGAGACTTGTGGCTCCTCCCGATCCATGAAAGGGCAGCAAATTACCCATAACTCCCAGTGTTGAAAAGCAGTAACACAAAGAAGCCGGGAGGCAGACCATGTTACGTCACACAGCCCCACTATAAAAACTCTCTCAAGTAATCACCATAACAAGGCAAAAAGAGGATAACAGAACAAGGGTGGGATGAAGCAACCTGTGCTGGATACCAACAAAATCAATTCTACAGGTGAGTAATCACAGAATTGTATTTTTCCTGGTATCCAGCACAGGTCGCTTCATCTTCAATTCTTCACTTCTTCACTATTGGGACATCCAAAAGCAGTGTCCAAGAAGAAGGGTGGGATCCCCAGAAAGCAACAGGGCGTAGTTCATGCCACTAACGCCTGAAGCACTTTGGCGACCAAAAACAGCATCAGCTGAGGCCCTAACGTCAACCTTGTAAAACTTAAAAAAGTATGAACGGAAGACCAAGTAGCGGCCTTACAACCCTGTTCAACAGAAGCCTGGTGCTGAAAGGCCCAAGAGGCACCAATAGCTCTAGTGGAGTGAGCTGTAACACAGAAAGGGGGTTCCTTCCCCTTAGCAGAGTACTCTTGCACCACAGCCTGTCTGATCCACTTGCTGATAGTGGATTTGGCTGGAGAAAAACCCTTCCTAGGTCCATCAGGGAGAACAAAAAGAGTCCGACTTCTGAAAAGAATCCATAGCAACCAAATAGTACTTAAGCACCCTGACCACATCCAGGGAATGGAGGGTCCGCTCCTTAAAATTAGAAGGAGTAGGACACAAGGAAGGCAAAACAATGTCCTCATTGAGATTAAAGTGGACCAACACCCAGGGGTGATCGGCCCGGAAATCTATAAGATTCCCGGGCCGATCACCTCCCACCCCGCGGGACATCCGAGATCGGGATGTCCCGCGGGGTGAAACCCCCCAGAAACCCCAAAAACATCTTACCTGATCAGACGCCGCTTCCGCCGCCGCCGCCTTCCGCGCGCCCCTCCAGACGTGCGCGCGCCCGCGCCGGCCCTCTGTGATTGGCCGGCGGGGGCGCGCGCGCGCCGAGAGTGACGCGCGGGAGGCGGCGGCGGAAGCGGCTTGGACGTTCCTGTTCCCCGCCTGGACGTTGGCGGGGATTGGCTGCGGCGTTCACGTGGGAGCGTTGAGAGGTGAGTTTTTTGGGGCTTCCTGGGGGGTTTCATACAGCGGGGCACCCCCGATTGGGGTGCCCCGCCAAAGTGGACCAAAACCCAGGATAGTCAAAATCCTGGGTGTTTGTCCACTTTAAAGGCAGAAACAACTTTGGGCAAGAATTCCGTTTGAAATGGAAAACCACCTTATCCTGATGCCGCTCAAGTAGGCTTCATAGAGAGCGCCGCCAGCTCAGAGACGCGACGCACCGAGGTGATAGCTACCAAAAAGACCACCTTCAGAGTCAAAATGGACAGAGCAGCGTCGCACAAGGGCTCAAAGGGAGGAACCTGTAGAGCAGAAAGCAGCAAGTTCAAGTCCCACACCAGTAGCAAGGGCTTACGCGGCAGACGTACATGAGTAACTCCTTGGAAAAAGGTCTTGATAAACATAGAAACATAGAAGGTTGACGGCAGAAGGAGACCATACGGTCCATCTAGTCTGCCCTTATGTGTATACTGTATGTTCTCTTTATCTTAGGATAGATGTGTGCTTATGCCAGGCATGTTTAAATTCAGTGACTGTTGATGTTTCAACTACCTCTGCTGGAAGTTTGTTCCAAGCACCTACTACTCTTTCTGTAAAATAATATTTTCTAACATTGCTCCTGATCTTCCCCCCGACTAGCTTCAGGTTGTGCCTCCTTGTTCTATCATTAAGTTTCTTCTTAAAAACACTTCCCTCCTGAACCTTATTCAATCCTTTCACATATTTAAAGGTCTCAATCATGTCCCCCCTCTCCCTTCTTTCCTCCAGACTGTACAAATTAAGTTCTTTAAGTCTCTCCTGATAAGTTTTAAGTGTAAGTCCTTCCACCATTTTCGTTGCCCGCCTTTGGACACGTTCTATTTGAATAATGTCTTTTTGCAGGTAAGGTCTCCAGAACTGCACACAGTATTCTAGCTGTGGCCTTACCAGGGCTCTATACAGCGGCATCACAACCTCCCTCTTCCTACTGGTGATGCCTCGAGCTATGCAGCCGAGCATCCTGCTTGCTTTTCCCACTGCCTGGCTACACTGTCCACTCATCTTGCAGCTATCAGTAATCAGTACCCCTAAATCTCTCTCCTCCGAGGTCCTGGCTAACACAGTACTGCCCATACGGTACTCAGAGCAGGGATTCCTTCTACCCAAGTGCATGATTTTACATTTAGAGACATTAAACTCTAGTTTCCACAGTTTTGACCATCTATCCAGTAAAGCTAAATCATTTTCCATGTTGCAGACACCTCCAGGAATATCCACCCTATTACTAACCTTTGTATCATCAGCAAACAGACAAACTTTTCCTACCAAGCCTTCTCCTATGTCACTTACAAATATATTAAAAAGAATGGGGCCCAAGACAGAGCCCTGCGGCACACCACTTGTAACTCGCCTTTGTTCAGATTGCACGCCATTTACAACAACGCTCTGATACCGATCCCTCAGCCAACTGGAAATCCACTGAACTATCCAGGGATTGAGTCCTACCTTCAATAACTTATCTATAAGCCTACGATTGGCGAAGGATCTTTGGAAAACGATAGCCAAGGCCAAAACCTGTCCTTTGGGGGTTAAGAACCCCAATGATAGGTGCATGCACCATGGGAGGTGATGACTAGCAGTTAACCACATCAGGGGGAAAAGGGTATTTCCAATCCCAGTCCCCTGGAAGTTTACTAGGGCATTGCCATTCTTTGAGTACAAGAGCCTAGAAGTGATCCTGCTCCAGAAATTCCAAATGCGGCGGCGCTGTATGGAAACTCTCCCTTCTAGGCCTGGAAGCCTCACCAGGGAGAGAGATAGACAAGACCTCGAAAATCTTTATCAGTAATTAATCAGTGTCACACAGGCTCCAAGAGCCGGGGCCCGAATCATCATGACTCCTCAGTCCCTCGTCAGATGAGCCAGAGTCAGAGAATAGCCGACCTTCATCATAAAGAGCAAAACCCTGCTCAGCAGTGAACTCCTCAGATTCAGAAGGAATGGGCGAAACCGGAGGCGTCAGGGACTGCTTCTTACCTGGGCCCAAGCGCTCTGCCAACCTCGAAATCACCTGATCGGCCGTAGGCAGTCTGCGCGGCACAACTTGCTGGTCATTCCCGCTCGAGTGCGATTCATCAGGAGTGAGATTCAAGCACGGGGAGAGAGGTGTATTGAAACAAGGTGCAGCCACTGGCAACCCTGACTGCAGGGTCAGTACTTGTTCAGCACAGGGTCCGCAGACCCGTGCTCTGTCCGCATCAGCATGGGGCAGTCCACACACTGTACACAGCCGGTCTTGTCCCGGAGGGACCCCGGTCACATAATTCTGAGATGCCTCCATATGGTGATTATTAATGTAATATATATATATATCAGTAGGAAGTTACGCAATAGGCAACCCTGGATGTCCCAAAGACCCGCTAGGAATGTGGGAGAATTTTGTAAGCCCGCTACAATATATGTTAGGCCGGGAGAAGCCACCGGAATCTTTGACGTCTGAAAGACAGAAGGGGAATAAGAGGTGTCAGGGCCATGCGCAGCAGAAAAAATACTAATGATGAAATCGCCCACGAGGGCACTTACCGACCTGGGGAGGAGAAGGACCGCAACCACGCGTGCGAAGAGCAACAAAATGGTGCCAACCGAACCTCGAAGGGCGGGCTCAATCTGGTCGTGACGCGGAGCGTGCCACGCCGGGTCCCCGCCTCCCCCAAAGAGCGCGAAGCTCTGAGTTAACCGTCCAGGCTTGACAAGCCAAGCATAGGATATGCCAGTTAAAAGCATCTGCTAATGGATACTAGTAGTCTGATGACGCCGACACCCAGCCAGTAAATTTTAATGAAAAGTGAGAAGGCAAAGACGGTGGCAAAAGAGCAAGCAGCGCGGCTCTGACACCCGGTTGCCGTCAAGGGCAAAAACTACGGCCATAAGCATAACAATGCAGTACACTGAGGCCGCCACACACACCCCCCCCCTTCTTTTCCCCCGAATACGGGGGGAAACGAGGGAGGATGGCGACCCTTTACACAGGGTCCACTGCTACACAGGGCATGGGGCAATAGTGCGGGAGGGACATCCACTAAAGGCTCACCATCAGCCTAAACCGCCTACCCTTTGGTGGGGGACTGCGGTGGAGCATGGCTCCGTTAAGCACGCATGGTGCTGCCTACCTTCACCCGGCCAGCGCAGCCCAGGCTGGGAGGCACATCACAAATAGGACGGGTGGGAGTAGTCCAACAGGGCCGCAGGCTGTAATAGCCCCGCTCACCTGCGAGAGAGTGATATTTCATGTCTTCGCAGTCAGCACTGCAAAGAAATCTGGGGATTTGTGGTAGGTCCCTGGGTATATGAAGGGCCGGGAGGAGCCTGTTTTTTGCATGTCTGCAGTGCACAGCGCCATCTGGCAGGGGATAACCCCAAGTGTAAGTATTATATCTGGAGCAGGACGTACTGTATACTTAGAATATCCCAATAGTCCCCCCTGCAGGTTCACGAGAAAAAAACCTGTGGCTGATTGTCCCTTCAAAAGGAAACTTAAACCCTTGGGGGTCACCTTCGCAAAATAAAGTAAAAACCTGTAGCATCTGCAGGACCCTGGTGCGTAGCCTTAATTCACCCTGATCCGTTACTATTGGCCTAACCGACTCCAGGAGGCATAGGTGAGTCCACCAGATCAGCGGGAACGTAAGGGCCTGGAAGACAGACAGGGTTAAATCCCCCCCACTTACCGAATAAAATACCTAAACAAGGAAAATAAATCTAAGCACAGCCTTTGCAGTCCATTCCAACCGCAAGAAAGAAACTGGATTGCGGAGAGCAGCCGGAAATGTATATAGGCCGGGAGAAACCACACCTTTTTTTCTTGCAGTCCCGCCCTTCGGACGAGAGTTCCTATCTGATTAGGTTACAACCTGGAGTTGAATATGAGGGCAGGGGTTAGTGTGTTATGTTAGTGCAAGGCTGCAGAGTCAGTGTTGGTGAAAAGGGACCAGGTGTGAGGAGGTAGCAGGGACCCAGGAAGACACTGAAAGTCGAGTGAACACAAATTTGTTTCAGAGTCTGTGTCAGTAGAAGAGGGGACTAGAGGAGAGAGTCAGTGTTTATGGTCAGAGAGGGGCAGCGGAGAATAAAGTGGAACAAAACCCACCAGCAGCCCTGAAATCTAAAAAATTCCAAGGCTAGCAGCTAGATTTCCCCAGGGGCTTCCCAAATTGACATGCTTCTCCTAAGGCCATGATAGTAATTGTTGATAAACAAACCATGGATGACAGCACGTTTTTTTATACACTGAGCATGTGTTCCAGAGTGCGCAGGTAGCCGGTATTATGTGTACTGCAGTCCTCCAAACCCACGGTAACCACTGGGTAAACTGGATACCCTGAATTAATTCCAAGTAACACCTGGAACCTGGTAAAGGCACTGTTAAGGGCCCAGTGAGATATCATTCAGAAGAAATGAAGGATGCTTAACCCATTGGTCAAGTCATGAGGTATACAGAATACAGAGAAAGGGAGACACAAACACTCTATTAAAAATCAAACAGCCATATATCAACCATTACACTGTCACAGTTTAGGAAAGCATGTAGGCAGTATGGGCAGTCATCAATGTCCTAGTTGCTTTCTGTCAGAAGCCTGTCAGTGCCCTTAAATAAGTTAAAAGCAACAAATGATATGGTACCACCTAGCTCCCCTACAACTATGCTGTAAACAAAAAAACATGTTTTTTTTTTACCTTGGCATAAATCTGCTTGTCTTCCTCCATGAAAATCCAATTACTGCCCGAGGATGGGCAAGGTATACAAATGAAAAGCTGACATCAACTGAAGCTCCTTTTTTCTCTCGACTCTCATGAGGTAAAAATGTGGTCTTCCAACCCGTGAGAGGGTACCACACTTTTAGGAGACAGTCATCCTGTAAAAAAGCCCAACAAACCACAGTTGGTTAGAACTGTCATTTATGCTTGCATTTTACCATACCATAGTTCAAGTTTCTGAACATTAGCCACAACTGATCATTTCAACATCTGACTGTCCATTTCTGATTGTAAGGGGGAACAGAGAAGCCAGATTAAGGAAATAGTGGTCTAACATTCACCCAATCCCTGTGCAGTGGAGTTGCTGCAGCAGTAAGGATTGAGTAATGTCACGCCAAACGTGAGCTGCAAGGCAGTTGTGTAGCAGGGCCATAGTTCCACTGTAACCTGTATGATCAGATGAGTAATGGGGTGAGGACTCCCAAATGCTTGGAGTAATAGCACTACATCCTTGCCCACTCATTTAGTTAAAGCACCAAAGTGTCCCAAGGTTTGGTTTTAAGGGCAATAATGTTTGATCACTTTATTGTTGTGGTGGTAGAACTAGAAAATATGAAATCCAAAAAACAGGACAGGCAGCTTGTTGTCAGCGTTAATATAATACATACATTTTGGTTATGTCATCAATACTTTTATATACAGATGAAATGGGGTGCAGCCGAGGACAACAGAACAGAGAAAAGACTGGGGATACAAAAAATATATATATAAAAATAAAACTAAGGGGGGTTTAAACAAGGAGACCTGAAACATAAAAATGTCTTTGAGGTTACTAGTCAATATATATAAACCATCCAAAAACAACACAAAGAACTGGAAAACCTGGAATGGTTCAAGATACAAAGCAGAAGAGTGATCACCCCACAAAAAACACTGAAGTCCATCCAATAACAATTCCCAAGGTTATTAGCATAAAAATGTTACTTACATGCCTCTATGTACAGAGGTGTAACTAAATGTGATGGGGCCCTGGTGTGAACATTAAACATGTCCCTTTCAAGACTCATACAGTAACCTTTTTTCTTTCCTTTAACTCAGTTGGATGTAGCTAGACATCGAAAGAATGAAACTAGACAAATGATGCTTCATTTCTAATCAATGCCAAGTGAGCACAAATATGCTAAATAAGTTGGAGGAGCAACAATGATTGAGCCCCCCTGACCCTCTGGGCTCTGGTCACACCCTCAAGTTACACCCCTGTGCATATCCTTAACACAGATCATTATGAGATGTGGTTAATTTTGTACCATTCTAGTTACTTAGATGTATAAAGGCACCTCATGGCGGCCAATAGATGTAGCTGTGCTCATTATTTTAGAACATAATGTTTAATCCTTTTTATTGTGCCAAAGTAGCAGTAAGCAAAACAATAAAAGGAATGCTGATAAATCAGGCAGTTGTGTAGCATGCTGAACTGTAATCTTGGATCACACACTCTGTGGAAGCCAATCGTATAAACAATAAAAAAAAGAAAAGCTTGAAGTACTCAGTTTCAATGCATGCTTAACTTTCAGGCCCCCACTACATTGGTTAGAAATATAACACAGAGAAGTTCTACAACATCAACAGCGTATACTGTACTGACAAAATCATTAAAAAAAATCTAGCAGGGCTGAACAGTGTTATGGGATTTTCTTTTTTTTCCTGACCCCAACGCAATCCAGCAAATGACCCCTTGTTCTAGCAGGAATAATTGGTGTGCCCCTCTCCTGAGAAAGAAACCTCTCGTGTCCCAGTTATTCCTGAGAGCATTTAAGTGTTTACTTGGTGGAACCTCACCACAGGGACTTTCATTTATTATGACCAGGCAAAGCTACTGTACACTGACTTTGATCCCAAAACAGTACCTGTATATTATAAAAGTCAGAGTTATACTTGTGAGAAATACTAAAGGCAGAACAAGATAAAAAAAGTGAAGCATACCAAGAAAGCTTGATTTTATGTTCTAAAACATAACTCCACCTAATAATTTTTTTTAAGATTAGATTCATTATTAAGCTCACTTCCACTTTCGTGGACATGAACAGACCCCAGGACAAGAACAGCCATTGACAGCAAGCCTTTGTTTTCACTCTTGCCATGTCTATCACTTCCCTTAGGGCCGGCATCTCTTTGATTTCCACATTAGGTTTTTCACCTCCTACATTGATCCCAGCTGAACTATGAGGCATACAATGCCAGGCATGGAAATCACTGAAACGCAGGCCTTCAGACTGGTGGATAGGGGAGCCTTTTCAGGCAGTTCTTGTACGTTTCAAAAGTCTATGAGTGAACATTCCCTTTAAAGTAGACCTATCCTCTGCTTATGCGGAAATGCTGTATTTTTTGCCCTATATGACCAATCCCCCCCCAAAAAAACAAAAAGTGGGAGTGAATGCTTAAAAAATGTTTTTCCATATACACAATCAGGTCATAGATACACACCTAAGATTCACAGAATAGATCCAAGGTGTTTTTTTGGTAACCTCAATAGATAAAGTCATTGGGTTCAGGCTACCCACCACCTAGACCAAGACCAAAGCCCAGAATAGAAGAGAAATGAGCAGCTGGCATACCTATTTTTGCAGTTAAATAGACAAAGTGTATTGGATGTCTGTAGTAAGGACAACTTTATGGTTTTAATTGGTTTTGTAACAAGAACAGCGCTGTAGAAAAAGCCATTTTGTATCAAGGATAATTTGTATCAAGAACAGCCAAACCATTTTGTAGCAAGCATTTAGTTGGAAAAACCCAATCAATCAAACAATAGCAAGCAATTATAGCAGAGGTAATTCTGCAGCAAGCATAAATTGTTGCAAGAACAGTATAGGCAAAACAGTTTTGTAGCAAGCATTTAGTTGGAGAAACAACATAATCAATCAATAGCAATCATGTATAGCAGAGGTAATGTAACATATCCAGTTTTGTTTAGACAGAGCTGCTTAATATGGATACTGACTTTGTGCACCAAGGGTTAATATGGCTTATCAACAGGAGAAAATAATGCACAGAAAAATACAATTCTGTGAAACTCACCTGTAGAATTGTTTTTGAATATATCCAGTCCAGGTCGTCCCAGAAGTAATGACAGTTGGGACATCCAAAAGCAGTGTCAATTAGGGTGGGATCCCCAGTGCGGAACAGCATGTAGTTCATTTCACTACCGCCTGAAGCACCTTTCGGCCAAAGACAGCATCAGCTGAGGCTCTAACGTCAACCTTTTAAAACTTTGTAAAGGTATGAACAGAAGACCAAGTAGCAGCCTTACAAACTTGTTCAACAGAGGCCTGATGCTGAAAAGCCCAGGAAGCGCCAATAGCTCTAGTAGAATGAGCTGTAACACGAAAAGGGGGTTCCTTCCCCTTGGCAGAATATGCTTGCACCACCGCCTGTCTGATCCACTTACTGACTGAGAGTGGACTTGGCCGGAGGCAAGCCCTTCCTGGAACCCTCAGTGAGAACAAACAACAAATCCGATTTCCTGAAGGATTCAGTCGCAACCAGGTAGTACTTAATGGCTCTGACCACATCCAAGGCATGGAGGGTCCTTTCTTTAGAATTTGACGGTTCTGGACACAGGGAAAGCAAGACAACTTCCTCATTAAGATCAGGGAGAACGACCTTAGGCAAAAAATCAGGTTTAAAATGAAAAACCACCTTATCCTTATGAGGCTTCATAAAAAGAGCGGCCAGTTCTGACACACGACGCACCGAGGTGATAGCTACCAAAAAGACCACCTTTAGGGTCAAGATAGACAATGCAGCGCCGCACAAAGGTTCGAAGGGAGGACCCTGGAGAGCAGAGAGCACCAAATTCAAATCCCACACCGGTAACACAGGCTTACGCGGTGGACGTACATGGGTAACTCCTTGGAAAAAGGTCCTGATCAACCTATGATTGGCAAAGGATCTCTGGAAAAAGATGGACAAGGCCGAGACCTGGTCCTTGAGGGTGCCCAGCTGTAGACCCAAGTCTAAGCAGTGTTGTGAAAAGTCCAAAATCCTAGAAATAGAAAAAGTGCGTCAAGGGAAACTCTTGGATTCACACCAAGAAATGTAGGCATGCCAAACTCTGTAGTAAATCATGGAAGAAGACTTCTTCCACACCTGAAAAACCGTGGCCGACAGCCCCTTTTCCGTTAGGACTGAGGTTTCAATAGCTAGGCCGTCAAAGCCAGCGTCTGTAAATTGGGGTGTCGCAGCACTCCCTGAGTAAGAAGCCCTGGGTCGTCGGGCATGATGGGACGATCGACTGACATCTGAACTATGTCCGCGAACCAACTCCGTCTCAGCCATTGAGGAGCCACCAGGATGGTTGGTACTCCCTCCTGGGCTATCTTGCGCAGCACTCGGCCAAGGAGTGGAAACGGAGGAAATGCATGAAGGAGCCTGAACTCCATTCACGGAATTGCCAGAGCGTCTGTGGCGAAGGCCAGAGGATCTCGACAAGGAAACGAACCTTGGAAGCTTGTGATTTTGTCTGGATGCAAACAGATCCACGTCCGGCTGACCCCAGCGGAGACACAGAGCGTGAAAGATCTTGTTGCTGAGAGGCCATTCCCCAAGACGAGAAGTCCCCCTGCTCAGGGAGTCTGGCTCCTGGTTCTCTACCCCGGGGAATATAAACCGCCGAGATGCAGGGAGCATTCTCCTACGCCCAAGTCAGGATCAGGGACACCTCCTGAAGGACCCGCTTGCTCCGAGTCCTGCCCTGGTTATGGATGTAGGCGACAGCCGTCTGATTGTCCGAGCAGACCTGAATCACACAACCCCTTAGATGGGGAGACAATTGAAGAAGCACCAAGCGAATCTCTCTCAGGTCCAGAAGATTGATGGGTAAGTGGGCCTCCTGTGGCCCCCACTGACCCTGGAACTTCAGCGTTTGCCAAAAACCTCCCCAGCCGGTCAGACTGGCGTTCGTGGTAACCATCTCCCACCGGGCAGTAGAAAGGACACCAAAAGATTTCTGGAGTCCAACCACCACAAGAGGGACTGTCTGACCATGGGGGACAGTGAAAATTTCTGATCCAGGGACTCCTGCGTCCGGTCCCAACCGGTCAAGAGATTCAATTGAAGAGGTCTCATGTGGAACTGGGCGAAGGGCACTGCCTCGAAACAGGACACCATGAGGCCCACCAGTTTCATCCCCAGATGGATCGATGGCCACTGACAAGCCAGTAGGGCCTGCACCTGCGTCTGGAGATCCTCCACCTTCCGCTGGGGCAGGAATACCTTGACCCGAGAGGTGTCCAACGTCATGCCCAGGAAAGACCTCACAATTGAGTGGCTAACACCGTCCGGGTGTCGCTCTCGGCCTGCTAAAGGGACTGAGCCGCAATGAGCAAATCGTCCAGATAAGGAAGAACATGAATGCCCCGGTTCCTCAGGATACCCATGATGCCCGCCAGCACCTTGGTGAACACACGGGGGGCTGAGGCTATCTCGAACAGCAGTGCCACAAACTGGTAATGCTAATCCTCCAGCGCAAACCTCAGGACATTCTGATGCCCCTGAAAAATCAGGATGTGCAGATAAGCATCCTTGATGTCCACCGTGGTCATGAAGTCGTCGGGCTGAAGCGAGCTCACCACGGATTGTAAGGTCTCCATGCGGAAATGTCTGACTCTTATAAACCTGTTGAGACCCTTCCGATCCAGGATAGGTCGCAGCATCCTTCTTGGGCCCCGTGAACAGTTTGGAGTAGAACCCTCGACCCCGTTCCTGGCGAGGCACGGGAAAAATCACACCTGATAGCAGAAGGCTCTGAACAGTCATCCTCAGGCCCTGCGCCGTCGATGCGTTCTGGGAAATCCGCGACCGAATAAATCTTGAGGGCAGCCAAACTGCCAGCTGTATTTTGTACCCGGAGGAAACCACATCCTGAAGCAGAAGCCGTCCCCCCACCCGGATGGGTGAGGGTGCCCCCTCATGCCTGAGAGGGCTTGGCAGGGGGTCTGGATTTAGTAGCTCCCCAGGAGGGGTTGGGTCGGCCGCAAGACCTACCTCGACCCCAGAAATCTCTGCGGCAACCTGAAAATGAAAAGCCTCTTCCTCCTCGAAAGGAGCGATAGGCAGAAGAACCCAGAAAGAGCCGCGCAGGCATCCGTCACTGAGGGAGTCTTCCATCCTTGGCCAGAAGGTCCAGACGCTCCCCGAATAACCCGAGCCCCAGGAAGGGGATACCAGTGAGTGACTTTTTGGCCGCAGCGGCAGACGACCACTGCCGCAGCCAGAGCGAGCGCCAAAGCGCAACAAGCAGAGCCGAAGCCCTGGCACCAAGCCAGACACTATCGTCCATGGCCGAGACTACAAAGGAAATAAAATCCACACAGGCTTTGAGGTCCTTATACTCCTCCGCCCGCTTGCGAGATCTGGCAAAATCAACAAGGCGCCTCACCTTCTTCCTGATGGCCAAAGAGACAATCGCCGCTGCACAGACAGGGCGAAGCCCAGCACCCACAGAGGTGAATGCATGACAAGTCAGCTGATCCATGCGCCTGTCAGCAGGGTCACGCAAGGAAGTAGTATTGGGTGATGGCATAAACGTAGTGTTGGATAACCCCGACACAGGGGCATCCACATCAGAAGGCCGGGACCAGAGGCGGACCAGCTCCTCAGAGAAGGGATACCGCCTGTCCAGGCCCTTAGGCACCAATGGCAATTTATTAGGTCTTTTCCATTCCTTAAACACCATGTTGGAAAAGTGGGCCTGCTCTGGGAAGACAAGCCTCTATCTCTCAGGCCGAAATAAATCACCCTGCTTCCTCTTAGCCGCTTTAGGAGGAACAATATGCAAAGTCTCAAACACAGAAGACCGCAACTTCTCCGTGTCGTCAGGGAGCCACATATCCTCGTCCAAGGAGGAACCAGGCTCGCTATCATAGCCAAACGACCGATCCCCTAAGGAAGCAAAGTTCTTAAACAACTCTCCCTCCTCCATGGAGTCCAGACCACCAAAAAGGTCATCATCAGCAAAATCCGGCTCAATATGCCGCTTCTTACTCGTGGCCATCCCAGTAGCCGTGCAAGATAACTGTCTCTCCAGACTGGCCACCCGGTGTGCCAAATCGGATTCGGACCCCCTGCTGGCATCCCCATCGCTGAGGGCTGAATGTAGTAGTGGGGGGGTTGGCGAAGCCGCAGGCAAAAGAGGCCTAGGGACAGGGACGCCTGCCCTAACATGTTCCAAAAGTACGCTCCCAGCCCAAGTGACACAAACTGTGCTGAATCCGCCCAGGGGGGGTGGTACCGCACATGGGGCAGAGCTTCACTCGCCCAGATGTGGCCCCTAGCTCACCATACCCAGAAGCCTCCATTATGGTGATTATGGTGAAATAATATAGGTTACAAGGCACTAACGGCCCAAACCCAAATGAGATCCCCAATTTAGTCCCTCTATTTGTGATCCCTCTTACGGGAGAGGGTGTGGAGATAGATGCAGGGGATGGGGGGGGTGTAGGAGACCGGGAGGAACCACAACCCACAGCTGACAAGGGATCCCAGCTAGAAGACACTAGGAGAGGCCATGAGGATCCCACAGCACGTGCACATATCAAGCGTAGCCTCCACAGAGGGACTTACGGACCGACCGCATGGGAGGGCGTCCTAATGGTAGCACAGCCGGAGCAGCAGGCAGCAAGAAGGCATCATCAGCACCACGGCAGCAGCAGGCAGCCAGATGCAGCAGCAAAGAGAAAATACAATTCTGTGATTACTCACCTGTAGAATTCATTTTACCGTGTACAGCATGGCCTGTTTCATTCAATCATTACTTCTGGGTATTCCGCCACAAGGTGGCGCAGTTGACTGCAGAAGACTTGTGGCTCCTCCTGGCCCTATAAAAAGCCAGGAATCACCAATAGACCCCCAGTGTTGAAAATCAGTTATGCAAGAAGCCGGGAGATAAACCATGAGCAAAGAATACACAGCCTAAAAAGGCTAACTTGAACCAATCACCATAAAGAGGCAACCAAGGGCAACAATAACAAGGGAGGGATGAAACAGGCCGTGCTGTACACAGTAAAATCAATTCTACAGGTGAGTAAACACAGAATTGTATTTTTCCAAGTGTATAGCACGGCCTGTTTCATTCAGGGGACATCCAACAGCAGTGTCCTTAAGTAGGGTGGGATCCCCAAGGAGTAACGGCAAGCAGTTCAGACCACTACCGCCTGAAGCACCTTGCGGACAAAAACAGCATCCGCTGAGGCCCTAACATCAACCTTGTAAAACTTAGAAAAAGTATAAACAGAAGACCAAGTAGCGGCCTTACAAACTTATTCAACAGAAGCCTGGTGCTGAAACGCCCAAGAGGCACCAATAGCCCTAGTAGAATGAGCAGTAACACAGAAGGGAGGTTCCTTCCCTTTGGCAAAATAAGCATGCACCACCGCCTGTCAAATCTACTTGCTGATAGTAGATTTAGCCAGAGGCAAGCCCTTTCTAGGGCCGGAAGGAAGAACAAAAAGAGAATCAGACTTCCTAAAAGGCTCAGTGGCGACCAAATAATACTTGAGCGCCCTGACCACATCCAGAGAATGAAGGTTCCGTTCCTTGGAATTAGCAGGGGCAGGAAAATAGGAAGGTAAGACAATGTCCTCATTGAGATGAAAGGCAGATACAACCTTGGGCAAAAATTCTGGTTTATGACGGAACACCACCTTATCCTGATGCCGCTCAAAATAAGGAGGTTTAATGGAAAGCGCCGCCAACTCAGAGACTCGGCGTACCGAAGTAATAGCGACCAAAAAGCCCACCTTAAGAGACAGAATGGACAGCGCAGCAGACAACACCAAATTCAAGTCCCAAACCGTAGCAGAGGCTTACGCGGTGGACGCACATGAGTAACCCCCTGGAAGAAGATCTTAAGCCTGTGGTTGGCAAAAGATCTTTGGAAAAAATTGCCAGAGCCGAAACCTGTCCCTTGAGAGTAGTAAGTTGAAGGCCTGAATCCACACCATACTGTAAAAACTCCAGAATTCTGGGAATGGAAAATTCCCAACAAAAAAGAGACTTGGACTTGCACCAAGCAATGTAAACATGCCAGACCCTGTAGTAGATAAAAGGTGAGGATTTCTTCCGAGCCCGAATCAGGGTATCAACAACAGAGGCCGGCAAACCCTTGTCCATCAAGCTGGAAGTTTCAGCAGCCAAGCCGTTAAAGCCAGCGTTTGTAAATTGGGATGGCACAGCTGTCCCTGCGTGAGAAGCTCTGGATCGTCGGACAGGACCAACCGATCTACTGCCATCTGTACGACGTCCGCGAACCATACCCTCCTCGGCCAGCGGGGGGCCACCAGAATGGCCGGTACCCCCTCCTGGGCAATCTTGCGCAGCCCCCGACCCAGTAGAGGAAAGGGAGGAAATACATAAAGGAGCCGAAACTCCGTCCAATAAATTGCTAGTGTGTCCGTGGCGAAGGCCAGAGGGTCCTTTGACAGAGAGACATCTTGGAAGCTTGTGATTGTGACGGGACGCAAACAAGTCCACATCTGGCTGACCCCAGCGGCGACACAGGTCGTGAAAGATCTTGATGCTGAGGGACCATTCCCCCAGGCGAGACATCCCCCTGCTCAGGGAGTCCGCCTCCTGATTCTCTACCCCTGGGATGTAAATCGCCGAGATGCATGGAACAGTCTCCTCCACCCAAGACAAGATCAGAGACACTTCCTTGAAGGCTCGCTTGCTCCGGGTCCCTCCCTGATGATTGATGTAGGCAACCGCCGGCTGATTGTCCGAGCAAACCTGTACAGCATGACCTGAAGGTAGGGGGGTCAACAGAGAGAACCAACCGAATCACCCTCAGCTCTAGGATAATGATGGGCGCGTGGGCCTCCTGGGGACCCCACTGACCCTGGAACTTCAGAGACTGCCAAACTCCAGCACGGAGGCAGAAGGGACCTGCCCACTAAAAGATTCCTCAAGGCCAGTCACCAGGAGAGGGACTGCCTGACCAGAGGGGGCAGAGCAAACTCCTGATCCAGGGACTCCCGATTCCGATCCCAAACCGACAAGAGATGAAACTGAAGAGGTCCCATGTGGAACTTAGCAAAGGGAACCGCCTCGAAGCAGGACACCACCAACTGTATCCCCTGACGGATGGAGGGGTGAGGACACGACAGCCTGCGTCTGAATGCCCTCCACTTTCTGCTGAGGGAGAAATACCTTGACCAGAGAAGTATCCAGCGTCATGCCTAGAAAGGACCTCGCCAAAGATGGAGATAGTGACGACTTGAGATAGTTGATCACCCAGCTGAAGGACTCGCGAGTGGACGTCACTACCTGAGTATCCTTCTCGGCCTGATGAAGGGATGGAGCAGCAATCAATAGGTCGTCCAGGTAAGGAAGAATGCGAATGCCCTGGCTCCTCAGTAGAGCCATGACACCCGCCAGCACCTTGGTCAAGACCCGAGGGGCCGATGTGATACCGAACGGCAAGACCACAGACTGGTAGTGTTGATCCCCCAGAGCGAATCTCAGGAACCTCTGGTGACCTGAGAAGATCGGCACGTGAAGGTAGGCATCCTTTATGTCCACCGCGGTCATGAAGTCGCCCAGCCGAAGGGAACTGACGGCCGAACGCAACGTCTCCATGCGAAAGTGCTTGAACCTGACAAACTTGTTGAGGCCCTTCAAATCCAGGATGGGTCCCAGAGAGCCGTCCTTCTTGGGCACCGTGAACAGATTGGAATAGTACCCCGAACCCTGTTCCAGACGAGGTACCTGACAAATGACCCCTGACGCCAGAAGACCTTGAGCAGACAGACAGACCCTGAGCAGACACAGGGTTTTGGGATATTCGAGATCTGAGAAATCTTGGGGAAGGCCAAGCTGCAAACTCTATCTTGTAACCGGAGGACACCACCTCCTGAATCCACCGGTCTGAGACGCGAAGCCTCCAGACGTGAGCAAAGAGCCGAAGCCGTCACCCCACCCGATCGGGTGAGGGCGTCTCCTCATGCCTGAGGGGCCTTGGGAGAAGTTTTGGGCTTGGAACCCCAGGCGAGACCGGGATGACCGCGAGATCTGCCTCGGCCCCAAGAGTCTTTGCGATTACCTGAGAAATGGGGGCCACGACCTCCCCTTGAGGCACGGAAGGAAGAGGAGGACGACCCCCAAAAGAGCCGAGACTGTTTCTTACGATGAGGGAGCCTACCATCCTTGGCCAGAACATCCAGACGCTCACCAAAAAGCCGGAGACCCGCGAAGGGAAGCCCGGTGAGAGACTTCTTAGCTGCAGTGTCAGCTGCCCAATGGCGCAACCAAACAGACCGACCCATAGCCACCAGGGGGGCCGAGGCCCTACCGCCCAGCCGGACGGCATCATCCATGGCAGCCAGCACAAAGGCTATAAAATCAGAGCAAAGTAAGAGGTCCCTATAATCCTCCTCTCTCTTTCCAGACATGGCGGCCTCAGCAAGGCGCTTGAGCTTCCTCTTAATGGCAATGGCCGTAATGGCTGCAGAGCAGACCGGGCGCAAGCCTGCCCCCACAAAAGGTAAAAGCGTGACACGCCAGCTGGTCCATACGCCGGTCCGCGCTACCACACAGTGTAGTAGTGTCAGGGGACGGCGACAGTCCCAGGACCAGAGCGTCCACCTCAGGAGGACACGACCAGCGCTTAACCAAATCAGCTGAAAAGGGATACCTTCTGTCCAATCCCTTGGGCACTGAGGGTAATCCGTTAGGACATTCCCACTCTTTAAGCACCATACTGGAGAAATGGCCCTGTTTCAAGCATTGCTTGCCAGGGCGGAAAGGCTCATCCTGCTTCCTCTTTGCCGCGTTAGGGGGGGTGATGTGCAACATCTCGAAAATCGCCGACAGGAGCCTATTGGTATCATCTGGGAGCCAGGTATCCTCATCAGAGGAGGGCCCCAGGTCACTGTCGTAACCATCCTGACGATCCCCAGAGGAGTCCGAGTCACGGAAGAGCTCCCCCTCCTCCGGGGAGTCACGGCCGCCATACGCGTCAAGGCCTTTATCCTCATCAGCAAAAAGGGACAATGCAGCATCTAGGTGCCGCTTCTTGCAAGAGGCCTTGCCCGACACCGGTCGGGCCATCTGCCGCTCAGTGCTGGCCACGAAAGCACCAGATCTGATTGGGACCCCCTGCTAGTATCCCCCTCACTGGGGGCTAGATGCAGGAGCGGGGGAGTAGGGGATGCCGCGGGGCGCGCAGAACTGGGAAGAGAAACACTCAGCCCAGCCTGGTCCGCAATGATACTTTGGGTGCACGGCACACAAACCGCACCACCACCACTCAGAAGGGATGCCCCGCACATGACACACAGTCGAGGCTGCCCCGAAGGACCCCCAAGCTCGTTATCCCCAGAAGCCTATGGTGATTATCAGATAGGGCACAGTCAGCCGACCAGGAATAAAGGCTAAAAGAGCCCACCCGGGATGCCCCATAGAACCGGGACAGGCGGAGAGGGGGGGGGAGGTAATGGACCGGGAGAAACCACAATGTTGATCCCGTCTGGAAGACATAAGCAATACAATCATGAGTATCCCGCAGCATATGCCCCAAAACAACCCCGTAGGATCAACTCACGGACCAGCTGAGCCGCACCGCAGCACACACAGGGGCCAAGACACCGCAAGGGAAGACCAGCGACGAGGAGAGAGGGACCAGGCGGCAGAGGAAGCCCCCAGCAGCAGAGAGCGTAGCCTTCAAAATGGCACAGACGATCCTCGAGGGGTGGGTCACAGGAGAATGACGCGAAAAGCGTCATCCCACGGCGCTGGCCCACGCAAAAAGGCGCGATACGCCGACACCCACAGCAAAAATGGTCAGCAAGCCCTCCCTACCCAGAAGTGAATTCCGCGACGGAGCCCAAGGCGCTCTCAGCGGCGGGATAACCACCCGCTGCACAACGCGCCCGACCCTGTACCCACATCACACCAACCCTCCCCCCCCCCGCCCGCCGCGACTGGACAGCGGAATAAAGGAGCGGGAGGCTAGGGGAGGAAGAGGGACGGGGGGGGAAGCAGCGCGTGTGAAGGACAGGCCAGCAGGGATAGAAGGGGGGGGGGGGGGGGGAGGACGGTGCCCCCACTTCAAAGATGACCACCACAACGCAGACCCCAATAAAAACTCACCCCCCGAATACACACACAGTCAGCAGTGGTTCCTCCGTACACCCAGGCACACCATGGGCCTATGGACTGGCTACCCTTCAGTAATAGGGTCTGCGGTCTGGAGCAGAGCTCACTGAGCACCTCGACCCAGGCACTCCCCTACCGTCACCCGATCCGACAGCCAAAGGCTGGGAGGCACAAGGGTCCGGAAGCGGGTGGAAAAAGGCTTGCAGGGCCGCAGGCTTGGTTGCCCCGCTCACCCGCGAATAATCGCAGAGAGCCATCTTCTGGTCTTCGCAGTATGACTGCAGAGAACACACTGGGGGTCTATTGGCGATTCCTGGCTTTTTATGGGGCCGGGAGGAGCCACAAGTCTTCTGCAGTCAACTGCGCGGCGGAATACCCAGAAGTAATGATTGAATGAAACAGGCCGTGCTGTACACTTGGAAAAATGGCGCCGAGAGCAGGGCAAAAACGGACCCCGAGGGGCAGGCCGCACAGCCGTGACGCAAAACGCATCATCGCGCGGACACGCCCCCTGCTGCGGGCGCGAATGCGATTTCTATTGAGACAGCTCATTTTATAGGGGGCCGGAAGAAGTTACAGCTCTGGATCTTGCAGTAACTGTGCCACCTGGTGGCGGATTACCCAACTGTCATCACTTCTGGGACGACCTGGACCGGATATAGTGAAAAGATACTTAGACCATGCACCCCAATAACCAGTTAACCAGAATTGAATGTTGGCTTTAAAACCATAGCATGTGTGGCCATAGTATAGAAGCCAGCTAGGAGGGTCCAGTTCCTGGTGTTTGGAGGCTAATGTCTTAGATGAGGTGATCCATCTAAAGGTAAGTTAATCAATGGGCCCAGATGGAAATCATCCCAGAGTACTAAGGAAACCCAGATTAACAAAACTATTCCCTTTCAACCAACAAGGTCCTAGATGATTGGAGAATGGCCAATGTCATACCAATCCATAATAAGAGGAGTAGAGAAGAAGCCAGTAATTACAGGCAAGTTAGTTTAACATCTATAGTGGTAAAACTACTGGAAACGCTCTTGAAAAAAACAGATAATTTTCTAACATTGCTCCTGATCTTTCCTCGACTAGCTTTTACCCCCTTGTTTTATCATTAAGTTTCTTCTTAAAAACACTTCCCTTCTGAAACTTATTCAATTCTTTACATATTTATATTTTCAGGTAAGGCCTCCAGAACTGCACACAGTATTCAAGATGTGGCCTCACTAGGGCTCTATACAGCAGCATCACAACTTCTTCCTAGTGGTGATGCCTTGAGCTATGTAGCCGAACATCCTGCTTGCTTTTCCATACTGCCTGGCTACACTGTGCAATCATCTAGCTGCTTTCCGTAATCAGTATCCCTAAATCTCTCTCCCTCGAGCCTTGGGTTACACCACTTGTAACTTGCCTTTCTTTAGGTGGCACACCATTAAAACTCTGATACATATCCTTTAGTCAGCTGTAAATCCACTGAACTAACCAAATATTGAGTCCTAACTTCAATAATTTATCTATGAGCTTTTTATGTTTTAAAGTGTCAAAGGCTTTGCTAAAATCCAGATAGGCGATATGCACACCACCACCTTAATCCAACACTTTAGTTACCTTGTCAAAGAAATCAATAAGATTGGTCTGACATGAAAAAACGTGCTGTTTCAGGGCCAACAGGTTGATTTTTAGATGGGAAATATTATATTACATAAAGAATAGTAGATGCTTAGAACAAACTTCCAGTCAATGAATTTAAACATGCCTGGGAAAGCATACATCTATCCTAAGATAAAAACATACACATCATGGTATAGTAAATGAAAGTGCCAAAGCTGCTGCCGCATACTTGCGAAGATATGGTTTCCTGTCCGCAGTGTGACAGAGCAGAATACAGAAAAATGTCAGCATGGGGAGGGGGGCATTGTGGTTCATGCAGCCCTACACCACAAAGCTACATTGCTGTACTTCCAGATAAGGATTTAGTTTTATCCAAAAACAGTCTATTATAAAAGTCTAAGATATAATTGTGAGAAACACTAAAGGCAGAACAAGTTGAATAAATGTGAAGCATAGCAAGTAAGCTATATTTTCTTAAATAAAACTGCTCGTTATAAGTTGTTTTTAAGATTAAATGCAACATTAAAAGTGAACCAAGACCCAGGATTTTGACTATCCTGGGTTTTGGTCCACTTCAGTGGGGCACCCCGATCGGGGGTGCCCCGCTGTGTGAAACCCCCCAGAACGCCCCAAAAACTCACCTCTCCCCCTGCTCCGTGACCGCTCCAGCCAATCACAGCACGCGTCCAAGGCCGCTTGGACGCGCATAGCAGCTCAGCGGCTCTGAGCGCTGAAGGCCTCGTCTCGTGCTTCCCTCTAACAGGGAGCGCGCCTGCGCCGGCCATTCACAAACGTCCGGCACGGGTGCGCGCCCTGCTAGCGGGATGGAGCCGCGGCTGCGTCTCGCCCATGCGCCGATGGAACGGGGCTGAGGTAAGGTTTGTGGGCCTCCTGGGGGGTGCCTCCCCGTGGGACTTCCCGATTTCGGATGCCCCGCGGGGAGGGATTTGATCGGTCCAGGAATCTTATAGATTCCCGGGCCGATCCCCCCTGGGTGTTGGTCCACTTTAAACTCATAAGTTGAATCCAGGTAAGAGTTGTTTTCCAAACCTTGTGGTCAAGGGACAATTCCACTTACATGTACATGAATAGACCCAGGACCAGAACAGCCGTTACCAGCCGAGGCTCATTTTCTACTCCTGCCAGGTCTACCCTTACGGCTGACATCTCTTTGATTTCCAAATTGGTCTCACCTGAAGTATGAAGCATACAACACTAGGAGTGGAAATCATTAAATCATTGAAATGCTTTCCAGGCAGTTGTCTGGCAGTTCTTCTCTGGGTCAAAAGTCCATGAATGTGATCATTCCTTTTAAAGAAGACCAATTCTGGGTTGCAGTAAAGAAATACTCTGTTCTATCATGGTATGGTAAATGGCTGTGCCAAAGCAGCTGCTTTCTATTGGCGAAGATATGGTTTCCTATCTGCGGTGTGAAAGAGGAGTGGAGAAAAATATGTTCACATGGGTTGGGGGGGGGTTATGATTGAAGTGCATTTATCTAATACTGTATACATTTTGTGGCTGCGTAGTAATCTCCAACTAAGCCACGTATAGAATTTTTGGGAGTAGAAAGGTCAAGAATTAGGTCAGACACATTAAGAAAAGTACAAACATAAGGTAAAAAAATATAAACCTCACCAATAACTTTCAGCGTGTGTCTGGTGGCCTATGCGCCAATGCTAATACCTTACTACTCGAATAGTACAGTCTGTACAGTCTAACATAAAAATCTATTGACATTTTGAGGATTTGTTATGCTTGTATTGTAATCAGAATGTATGACGTATATGTGGCCAACAAACCTTGGGAGTTTCTTAGTTCTATACAAGTATACTGTATCCTCAACCCTCCTGCTCACACGTTTTTTTTGTTTTTTTTTTAATTGACTCACTTCTTCTGATACCCACTAGAATAATTTATGTAAACCTATAGTAAGGAAAGTGATAAAACCACCAAAAAAAATGGGGAACTCTGCTGATCAATCTCACCCCCTGCCATCAGTCACTGTAACGCTGCCATGACCTCTTTATTTACTATAATGGAGATGGGGTGTGCTGAAGCCGGACAACGCCACTGGGGCCGATGGTAGGGGACGTGAGCCCAACATGGAGGCCTTGGCTATTGAAGCTCAGGCTGGGCGGTGTGGGATTCGATCCAGCGATTGGGCGAGTTGCTGAGCACTGGACTAATCAGCTACAGGGGACAAAAGATGAGTACCCTTCTGTATTATTTTCTTAGGTGATCAATCAATTTAAAGAGTAAATCCCTTACCATGTTGAGGACATCATTTTGGCACAAAATAATGCACACTTAAATGCCATCCAGATTGGAATCATGATTGGAGGGGGTTATTTATTTTAGAAAAATCTATACTATGATATAATTTTATTATTTTTGTGTGGTGCTGTATCTGTAAAGTGCTACTGCAGGTAATTGTTACACCATTGCGCCAGTTACATTTGGCACTGTTTTTGGTTTTTAATTCTTAAATTGAAGTTTACAGGTTCAGCTTAAGTGTTTTCTTCAGAAAATGTGATGCTGCATAATAATCAGCTCATTTCTGACAGCAATGTGAATCTGGAGAAGGAGGCAGAGCAGGGAGGAACCAGCAATCCTGTCCCGCTCTGCTGAGCTGATTGGGGGACAGGATAAAAAAAAGAGAATGTCATTGGCTGAACCCGTGAACCTCGATATCTTGGCTATTTCTGCTCCAATTTTAAAATGGAAAGCATTTTAGAACAGCTTGCCTGCTGTATCACTTCGAGAAACACTATGTGAAATGTATTTGAGTATATATTCACACTGCAAATACATAGTAAAGGAAAATACAATTCTGTGAAATACTCACCTGTAGAATTGGTATTATACGTATACAGTACGTCCTGCTCCAGATATAATACTTACACTTGGGTTATCCTCCGCCAGATGGCGCTGTGCACTGCAGACATGCAAAAACAGGCTCCTCCCGGCCCTTCATATACCCAGGGACCTCTCACAAATCCCCAGCATTGAAAAGCAGTGAACAAGAAGCCGGGAGAATTTAACCACCCAAAAAACTGGTAACTATAACAACAATCACCATACAGGGGATCCAGAATAATGCAAAAACCAGGGTGGGGTGGAGCAGGACGTACTGTATACGTATAATACCAATTCTACAGGTGAATATTTCACAGAATTGCATTATTCTAAGTATACAGTACGTCCTGATCCAGATATAATACTTACACTTGGGACATCCAATAGCAGTGTCCATAAAGTAGGGTGGGATCCCCAATAAAAGTCACAGCAGACAGAAAAGCACCGTCACCTGCAAACCTAGCTACCAAGAGCGACATGAGCAAAGGCTCTAATGCCAACATCATAACGACCTTTGAAAAGGTACGAACAAACAACAAGTAGCGGTCCAGTAAACTTGTTCAACAAAACCTGGTGCTGAAAGGCCCAAAGATACCAAGGCACCAGTAGAATCAGAAATAAAGTGAGAAGAAACTCTTCCCCTTAAGGAATAGGCCTGAGTAACAGCCTGACAAAATCAAACGCTAACAGTAGCCCAGGAAGAAGCCAAACCCTTCCTAGGATCAGAAGGGACATCCATCCAAGGAAAGGCTAGGCCCAAGGCCGCTTAACCCCTGGAAGCAGACGAGATCAGGCACATACAGATGTAGGTGCCCACCAACCCCAAGGGGCATCA
Source organism: Gastrophryne carolinensis (assembly GCA_027917425.1). Lineage (NCBI taxonomy): Eukaryota > Metazoa > Chordata > Amphibia > Anura > Microhylidae > Gastrophryne > Gastrophryne carolinensis. Next base: position 302,302,372 of record CM051238.1, read on the forward strand.
GTCCCCCTAAGGGACAAGAGACAAGCCAGGAAAAAAATTCCAGCACCTGTTAAGGGAAGTATATCCCCTTGCCTCAGCGTTACTAGGAATAGACCACAGAAGAAAGACAATGTCTTAAATACATGAGCCTAAGACGCCACCTTAGGCAGAAGGTCCGGCGTAAAGCGGAACACCACCTCATCTTGGTGTATATATCAAAGAACGAGGGCTGGCTAAACAGAGCCGCCCGCTCAGGCACACGTCTGACTGCAGTAACAGCCCCCAGAAGGACAACTTTGTGGATAAGAACAGTCAGACAGCATCCGGAATAGGGCCAAAGGGAAACACCCCGCAAGGCAAACAGAATAAACTTCAAATCCCAACAGGGACCCTAGAACTACGTGGGGGATGCACCAGAGCAATCCCCGAAAGAATGCTTAACCAAGGCAAAAAATGGGCAAAGACTTCTACAGGAAGGCGGACAGGGCAGAACCTGAACCTCCAGAGTACCGAGTAGGAGAGCCAACTCCAACCCATGCTGTAATAACTCTAGAACCCTGGGAACATTGAGCGTCGCAACAGGGGAGAGACCAAGACTCACACCAATCAATATGGGTATGCAATACCCCACAAAAGACTGAAGAAGAAGCCAACTCCTAGACCCAGAAGATAAGCCCATCACCATCAAGGTGGATGAGTCAACCATCCCAGAGCCTGTATATTGGGGTGAAATAGAAAAAAGGGGGCCTGAGTGAGCAGATCAGCACTCCTGACAGAACTTACAGGTTCGCTGTCTTCAGTACCACATCTGCAAACCACATTCCACTAGGCCACCCAGGGGCCACCAGTATCACTGGTTCCCCCTTCCAGAGCAAACTTGCGCAGAACCCCGCGTAGCAGGGTGAATGAAGATAAGACATACAGAACAGAATGTCCAGCCATAAAGATACTAAACCTCATGACCAAGGTCAGAACAATCTGAGACAGAGAAACAAGGGCCTAGAACCTATGATAGTGACGAGGCCCAAAAAGATCCACACTAGATGGATCACATAGAGACACAAGAATTTGCACATCCTGTCGCAGAAGGACATCCACCGGAGCGAATATCGCAGATATCAAAAATAGATAGGTGAATGGACCCCTAAAGGTCCCACCTCCCCCGGAACCACAGGGGATTTTAGAAGAAAAAATCCCCCCTCCGTAAACCTGATAGATTTGGTATCCATCTACAGGAAGACGCAAGGAAGGGGGTGCCCCCTGACTGGTTCCTTGAGTACAACACTCTCAAGGGGAACCACCGTACCAAGGTGGAAGGGTACACAGACCCAGCTCCAGGGAAGCTGGAACCCAGTCCAGCATTTACAATACAAGTTGCAGAAGAGCCCAAGGGCACTGAGCACCTTTGAGCAGCCACCAACAGGCCCACCAGCTGCAATCCAGCCTGGTGAAGAGACGGGAACAGCAAAGAGGGACCGAGCCCATGTAACCAGATTGTCCACTTTATAATCAAGGAAGCAGGTTCCCGCCTGAACCGAATCCAAGTTCAATCCTAGGAATGGAGATTCCAAATAAGGGGAAAATGAGGAATTGAGGTGATTTAACACCCATCCAAAGACTCCCAAAGGACACCACCAGCCGAGTAACAAACTCGGCCTGACGTAGAGAATGGGAAGCAAAGAAGGACGACCAGGCAGTTCCTCGCGCGGACGCCCCCTTGGTCTCATAGAGACATCACCCCCATCATCGCCTTGGCGATCACTATGGGAGCAGAAGAGAGGCCAGATAACAAGGCCAAAATCAGCAGTGTTGAACCTCCAACACTAACCTGTAAGATCCTCGGTGCCCAGAAGACACAGTGGTAATGAAATAAGCATCTTAGATCTCCACAGACGGCAAGAGGTCCCTGGACACAGGGCACTGGCGGCCCAACTCAGAGAAACCATGCAGAAACTGCCTGTGAATGTAAATTGCCGCACCTATGGAAGGCCATAATGGGCAGAGTGCCTCATCCTTTAGGGGGAATGTGGAAAGGTTGGTGTAGAGGCCCCTGCCTCTGCCTGTTAAGGGCAACCTGCAAGTGACCCCAGACCTCGCAGGCCGCGCGTAGCCTGCGCCAACACCAGAAGAGAGGCAGGGACCAGAAGCATCCCGACAATCTCGGGAAGGGGCCGCCCAGCAGACACTATCCTGCATCCAGAGGAACTTCCTCCTGAATACATCAGAACGAGGCATGACGCCTCCTGATAGGGGCAAGGTGCTGCGGCATCCCCTCGCCCAGGCGGGAGAGGGTGCCCCATCATGCTTGGGGGGTTTTGGTGAAAGATTTGGACTTAGTCCTGCCGGAGGGGCCAGGGCGTTGTCTGGCACTCCTGGGGCAGGAATCTACACCAAAAAGCTGGAAGGACAACCCTGGTTCGGGTTTGACACTAACATAGGGGGGTGGAGGGGAGCCCCTGCCCCTAGAAGGCCGAGACCGCCTTCTGCGAAGACGAGCCCCGAATAGGTGTCGCCCTCTAAAGGGAAGCCCAGTAAGAGGCGGCGTATAGCTACTGCAAGGGCGGAAGTTCTTGCGCACATCCTAATGGAGTCATCCAGCGCTAAAAGGATAAATCTTACAAATACATCACAACTGGAGAGTGCATTGAACACCTCCCAGGGGAGATCCTCAGGTTGATGATCAAGCATCTTTCTGATGAGGGTCCTAGCGGCCACTGCAGCGATGGCCGTGGCACAGACCGGGCGCAGAGCCGTCCCTGCACAAGAAAAGGCGTGGGAAGCCAGCCTATCAATGCGCTGGTCCTCAGCATCCCGAAGGGTACGATAAGTAGGGGCTGCAATAAAGGGGGGGTTAAGAACCCCAATGATCGGTGCATCCACCACGGGAGGTGATGACCTACAGTTAATCAAATCAGGGGGAAAAGGGTATTTCCAATCCCAGTCCCCTGGAACCCCTGGAAGTTTACTAGGGCATTGCCATTCTTTGAGTACAAGAGCCTGGAAGTGATCCTGCTCCAGAAATTCAAAACGCGGCGTTGCTGTATGGAAACTCTCCCTTCTAGGCCTGGGAGCCTCACCAGGGAGAGAGATAGACAAGACCTCGAAGATCTTTATCAGTAATTGATCGGTGCCTCGGCCCCTCGTCAGATGAGCCTGAGTCAGAGAACAGCTCACCTTCATCAGAAAGAGCAAAACCCTGCTCAGCAGTGAACTCCTCAGTTTCAGAAGGAATGGGCGGAGGCGTCAGGGACCGCTTCTTACCAGGGCCCAACCTCGAAATCACCTGATCGGCCGTAGGCAGTCTGCGCGGCACGACTTTCTGGTCATTCCCGCTCGAGTGCGACTCATCAGGAGAGAGATTTAAGCACGGGGAGACAGGTGTATTGAAACGAGGCGCAGCCACTGGCAACCCTGACTGCAGGGCCAGTACTTGTTCAGCACAGGGTCCGCAGACCCGTGCTCTGTCCGCATCAGCATGGGGCAGTCCACACGCTGTACACAGCCGGTCTTGTCCTGGAGGGACCCCGGTCACATAATTCTGAGATGCCTCCATATGGCAATTATCAATGCAATATATGCCAGTAGGGATTTACGCAATAGGCAACCCTGGATGTCCCAAAGACCCGCTAGGAATGTGGGAGAATTTTGTAAGCCCGCTACAATATATGTTAGGCCGGGAGAAGCCACTGGAGTCTTTGACGTCTGAAAGACAGAAGGGGAATAAGCGGTGTCAGGGCCATGCGCAGCAGAAATAAAATACTAATGATGAAATCGCCCGCGAGGGCACTTACCGACCTGGGGAGGAGAAGGACCGCAAACACGCGCGCGTAGAGCAACAAAATGGCGCCAACCGAACCTCGAAGGGCGGGCCCCAATCTGGGAGGAGCGTGCCACGCCGGGTCCCCGCCTCCCCCAAAGAGCGCGAAGCTCTGAGGCAGCCATCCAGGCTTGACAAGCCAAGCATAGGATATGCTAGTTAAAAGCATCTGCCAATGGATACTCGTAATCTGACGACGCCGCCACCCAGCACAGTAAATTTTAATTAAAAAATGAGAAGGCAAAGACGGCGGTGGCCAAATGAAAAAAGCAAGCAGCGCGGCTCTGACACCCCGTTGCCGTCAAGGGCAACTACTACCGCCATAAGCATGACAATACAGTACACTGAGACCACCACACACACACACCCCCCCCCCCCATTCTTTTCCCCCGAATACAGGGGGAAACGAGGGAGGAAGGCGACCCTTTACACAGGGTCCACCGCTACACGGGGCATGGGGCAATAATGCGAGAGGGACATCCACTAGAGGCTCACCATCAGCCTAAACCGCCTACCCTTTGGTGGGGGACTGTGGTGGAGCATGGCTCCGTTAAGCACGCATGGTGCTGCCTACCTTCACCCGACCAGCGCAGCCCAGGCTGGGAGGCACATCACAGGGAGGACGGGTGGGAATAGTCCAACAGGGCCGCAGGCTGTAATAGCCCCGCTCACCTGCGAGAGAGTGATACTTCATGTCTTCGCAGTCAGCACTGCAGAGAAATCTGGAGATTTGTGGGAGGTCCCTGGGTGGGATATGAAGGGCCGGGAGGAGCCTGTTTTTGCATGTCTGCAGTGCACAGCGCCATCTGGCGGAGGATAACCCAAGTGTAAGTATTATATCTGGAGCAGGACGTACTGTATACTTAGAATACATGGCAATCAATTGAAATGTTGTGGGGAGGGGTGTGGTTAAAGTGAGTATCATTTTTGTTATTTAAAATGCCTACATAACCTTATAATATATAAAGAGTCTGATGATTTTAGTAAAAGGGTTATCAGGTTTTCTATTTATATGGTGTCAATGACAAACACTAGCATTGAGTTTGTGTATACAGAGAAGAGCGAAGGGATTATTTCCTGGGTCACAATGTAACAGGAGCATAGAAATATAGATGAGTCACACCCATGATGAAAATGGAAACAAAGTGCCATCTGAAGCGGAGGAGGCAATCGCCTTCGAGCTGGAAGTCTCTTAATGCTGCCATCTGTCACAAAATCATATGGCTGGATAATCATGGATGCCACAAAAAACTACTTTAGAGGACAGAGAAAAACAATTCAACATGGGACCTTAAATCTTTGCTACAAAACTTGCTACAAAAAAATTAAAGTGTAATTTAAAACAAAGGGTATACCTGATATAATGTTATTCTTGGATGACTAACTGGCAAGGTAAATGTAAAACAAGATTCCTTATAATGCCTGCAAGAAGTACCATTTTTTTTTTTGGACACTGGTCTCTGGCATATAGGTCCCTCCCGCTGCCTAGCAAGACCTCCAAACATATAGGGGCAAGAACCTATAACACCTTGGGGGAGGGGGCAACAAAATGTTTCCATCATCCTTCCAGCTCACAGCTCTAAGAAAGACTACTGGAACCCTCAAATAAGCACATAAAGGTGTCATGCAAAAGTAAAGTTTGTGATATTAAAAAAAAGAAAAAAACACCTTAACCCCAAATCCCTCATGCTTGATCACCCTAGTGGCAACATAATTGACCTTCCTTTGTCACTAGGGTTTTCCAGGAATCTCTCAATTTCAGATCAGGAGTACATCCCCCTCTTCAATCAGCATGGTAGCTTGTTCCCTTTGTGATAGAAGGCAGGAAGCTGGAGTTTCTACAATAATCACATTTTATTCTGCAACCTGTCCCGGCAACCTTCATTTTGTAAGCATCTACAGTATGCTACAGGATTTAGAAGAGACACACATAGGCAGTGTGGCATTTTCCCCCGGCCATTTCCATAGCCAGTGTGGCATTTTCCCCCGGCCATTCCCATAGCCAGTGTGGCGTTTCCCCCTCCAATTCCCATAGGCAGTGTGGCTTTTCCCCCCTCCCATTCCCACAGGCAGTGTGGCATCCCCCTCCCGATAGACAAAAGTAAAAATTCACCTTTTTATCTTTCCAGCTGGCATTGTCCCCACTGTCTTCACTGTATCTGCCGCTGCCTGCACACACAGACACCCGGCTCCATACAGTGGTGGGCGCGGGCGATAATCGATTGTCAGCCATGTCCATCCGTGATACAAAAGGGTGTCTGTGTGCTGACACCACGAAGAAGAAGCGGCAGGGACAGCTGCTTCCACCACTCACGCTGTCCCCGCTGCACCAGCACACAAAAGCGAAAACCCGGTCTCGCTCACCTACTGTACGAAGCAGGGTGTCTATGTGTGCCGACACCTTCAGTAGGTCGTTCGTCCCCCCCAGGGTCCAGAGATCTGAAGCTCAGAAGTGCACTATCCTGGACAAGGTACATTGAGTCCATGATTTGAAGCCTTGTTTCTCTGGATCCAAGGAGGCTAGGAACCCACTGAAAGGGGGATGTGGCACGCAATTCATGGTAAAGCAAAGTCCCAGTACTGTTGCTTGCCAAAGCTGGGGGTGAAGATCTCAGCTACATTCCCTGTAAGTTTAGGCTTCCTTGCCACCATGGTCTTGGAGAACCGCGGCTCAGAAGTGGATTCCCAGGGTGACCCATTTTCGAGCCCTAGATCTCTGTATGTAGGGGCGCTAGCAAACAACTGGACGCACAAGGACAGCGCAGAGAGGAGGTAAAGAATGGAGTTATCGGGACACGTTGCCTCCCAACCCAGGACCTGGAGCGGCAGCTGGCAACCCTGGTGCAAAAATACAATTCTGTGATTATTCACCTGTAGAATTGTTTTTACTGTGTACAGCACGGCCTGTTTCATTTAATCCTTACTTCTGGGTATTCCGCCACAAGGTGGCGCAGTTGACTGCAGAAGATTTGTGGCTCCTCCCGGCCCCATTTAAAACCAGGAATCACCCAAAGACCCCCAGTGTTGAAAAGCAGTTATGCAAGAAGCCGGGAAATAATCCTGATAAAAAAAAAAAAAAAGAGAACAGCCTCACAAAAATAAACTTTGGAACAAATCATCGTAAAGAGGCAACCACGGATAACGATAACAATGGAGGAATAAAACAGGCCGTGCTGTACATAGTAAAATCAATTCTACAGGTAAGTAATCAGAGAATTATATTTTTCCAAGTATACAGCACAGCCTGTTTCATTTAATTCTTACTTCTGGGACATCCAATAGCAGTGTCCGTAAAGATAGGGTGGGATCCCCAAACGGCAGGCAGTTCAAACCACTACCGTCTGAAGCACCTTGCGGCCAAAAGCAGCATCAGCTGAGGCCTTAACATCAACCTTGTAGAACTTGGAAAAAGTATGAACAGAAGACCAAGTAGCGGCCTTACAAACTTGTTCAACAGAAGCCTGATGCTGAAAGGCCCAAGAGGCACCAATAGCTCTAGTGGAGTGAGCTGCAACACGGAAAGGGGGTTCCTTCCCCTTAGCAGAATAAGCTTGCACCACCGTCTGACAGATCCACTTGCTGATAGTAGATTTGGCTGGAGGCAAACCCTTCCTAGGTCCATCAGAAAGAACAATCAGAGCATCAGATTTCCTAAACGACTCAGTGGCAACCAAATAAAATTCCAGTGCCCTTACAACATCCAGAGAATGAAGTGTCCGCTCCTTAGAATTAGAAGGGTTAGGTCACAAGAAAGGTAAAACAATGTCCTGATTAACATGAAAACCAGACACAACCTTGGGCAAGAAATCCGATTTAAGCCAGAACACTACCTTATCCTGATGCCGCTCAAAATAAGGAGGTTTCATAGAAAGCGTCGCCAGCTCAGAAACTCGTCTGACCGAAGTAATAGCCACCAAAAAGGCTACCTTAAGAGTCAGAATGGGCAACGCAGCCACATGCATAGGTTCAAAGGGAGGACCCTGTAGAGCAGACAACACCAAATTTAAGTCCCAAACCGGAAGCAGAGGCTTACGCGGCGGACGCACGAGTAACTCCCTGGAAGAAAGTCTAAACAAGTCTGTGATTGGCAAAATATCTTTGGAAAAAAATTACCAAAGCCGAAACCTGTCCCTTGAGAGTACCAAGTTGAAGGGCCAAATCCAAAACATGTTGTAAAAACTCCAGAATCCTGGGAATAGAAAACACCCGACAAGGAAGAGACTTGGACTCGCACCAGGCAATGCGAGCATGCTAGACCCTGTAGTAGATAAAGGACGAGGATTTCTTCCGAGCCCGAATCAGGGTATCAACAACAGAGACCAGCAAACCCGTGCCCATCAAGATGGAGGTTTCAGCAGCCAAGCCGTTAAAGCCAGCGTTTGTAAATTGGGATGGCGCAGCTGTCCCTGTGCGAGAAGCTCTGGATCATCGGGCAGGAGGAGCCGATCCACTGCCATCTGTACGACGTCCACAAACCACACCCTCCTCGGCCAGCGGGGGGCCACCAAAATGGCCGGTACCCCCTCCTGGGCTATCTTGCGCAGCATCTGACCCAGCAGAGGAAAGGGAGGGAATACATAGAGGAGTCGAAACTCTGTCCAGGGAATTGCTACCGCATCTGTGGCGAAGGCCAGAGGATCCTTTGACAGGGAGACAAATCTTGGAAGCTTGTGATTGTGACGGGACGCAAACAGGTCCCCATCCGGCTGACCCCAGCGGTGACACAGGGCGTGAAATACCTTTATGCTGAGAGACCTGAGAGTCCCCCTGCTCAGGGAGTCCGCCTCCTGGTTCTCCACCCCTGAAATGTAAACCGCTGAGATGCAGGGAACATTCTCTTCCGCCCAAGACAGTATCAGGGACACTTCCTTGAAGGCTCGCTTGCTCTGAGTCCCCCCCGATGACTGATGTAGGCAACCGCCGTCTGATTGTTCGAGCAGACCTGTACAGCACGACCCCGAAGGTGGGGAGTAAACTGGGAGAGAACCAACCTAATCGCCCGCAGTTCTAGGATGTTGATGAGCGCATGGGCCTCCTGGGGCCCCCACTGACCCTGGAATTTCAGAGACTTCCAAACTCCCCTCCAGCCGGTCAGACTGGCGTCCGTGGTGACAATCTCGCAGCGCAGAGGCAGAAAGGACCTGCCCACTAGAAGATTCCTCGAGTCCAACCACCACGAGAGGGACTGCCTGGCCAGAGGGGACAAAGCAATTTCCTGATCCAGGGACTCCGGGTTCCGATCCCAAACCGACAAGAGATGTAACTGAAACATGTGAAACTGAGCAAAAGGAACCGCCTCGAAACAGGACACCATGAGGCCCACTAACTGCATCCCCTGCCGAATGGAGGGGTAGAGACACGAGAGCAGGGCCCGTGCCTGCATCTGAACGCCCTCCACCTTCTGCTGAGGGAGAAATACCTTTACCTGAGAGGTATCTATTGTCATGGCCAGGAAGGACCTCACCAAAGATAGTGAAGTCTTGGGATAGTTGATCACCCAGCTGAAGGACTCGAGAGTGGACGTCACCACCTGAGTATCCTTCTCGGCCTGGTAAGGGAGGATGCGAATGCCCTGGTTCCGCAGGAGAGCCATGACGCCAGCCAACACCTTGGTGAAAACCGGAGGGGCCGAGGTGATACCGAACGGCAAGGCCAAAAACTGGTAATGCTGATCCTCCAGAGCGAACCTCAGGAACCTCTGGTGACCTGGGAAGATCGACACGTGAAGATAGGCATCCTTGATGTCCACCTTGGTCACGAAGTCGCCCGGCCGAAGAGAGCTGACGGACGAAAGTAGAGTCTCCATGCGAAAGTGCCTGAACCTGACAAACTTGTTGAGACCCTTTAAGTCCAGGATGGGCCTCAGGGAACCGTCCTTCTAGGGCACCGTGAACAGATTGGAGTAGTACCCCCAACCCTGTTCCTGGTGAGGTACCTGAGAAATGATTCCTGACTCCAGCAGACGTTGAACGGCTAGACGCAGACCCTGAGCCAACACAGGGTTTAGAGATATCTGGGATCGAAGGATTCTTGGGGGAGGCCAGGCTGCAAACTCTATCTTGTAACCAGAGGACACCACCTCCTGAATCCACTGGTCTGAGACGCTTAGCCCCCAGACGTGAGCAAAAAGCCGAAGCTGTTCCCCACCCGGTCGGGTGAGGGTGCCTCCTCATGCCTGACGAGCCTTGGGAGGGGGTTTAGACTTGGTCCCCCAAGAGAGACCGGGGTGAGAAAGGTGAAAGCATGACAAGCCAACTGATCCATATGCCGGCCGCGCTATCACGCAGTGTAGTAGTGTCAGGCATGACCGAAGTGTTAGACAGCCCCAGGACCAGAGCGTCCACCTCAGGAGGCCACGACCAGCGATTAACCAAATCAGCCGAAATGGGATACCTTCTGTCCAAGCCCTTGGGCACCGAAGGTAATCTGTTAGGACGTTCCCACTCCTTAAGCACCATATTGGAGAAATGTCCCTGTTCCGGGAACTCCAAGCGTTGCTTGCCAGGGCGGAAAAGCTCACCCTGCTTCTTCTTCGCCGCCTTGGGGGGGGGGCGATGTGCAATGTCTCGGGAGGAAAGGAGAGTCCCTTACAGCACAACCCCCAATAAAGACTCACCCTAAACAGGCACAACACAGTCAGAAGTGGTTCCTCCATACCCCTAGGCTCACTTGGCTGTCGGATCGGGTGAAGGTAGGAGAGTGCCTGGGTCATGGTGCTCGGTGAGCTTTGCTCCAGACCGCAGACCCTATTACTAAAGGGTAGCTGGCCTTTGGACCAGCTACCCTTCAGTAATAGGGTCTGCGGTCTGGAGCAAAGCTCACCGAGCACCATGACCCAGGCACTCTCCTACCTTCACCCGATCCGACAGCCAAGGCTGAGAGGCAGGAGGGTCCGGAAGCGGGTGGGAATAGGCTTGCAGGGCCGCAGGCTTGGTTGCCCCACTCACCTGCGAATAACCGTAGAGAGCCATCTTCAGGTCTTCGCAGTCATGACTGCAGAGAAACACTGGGGGTCTTTGGGTGATTCATGGTTTTATATGGGGGGCGGGAGGAGCCACAAATCTTCTGCAGTCAACTGCGCCACCTTGTGGCGGAATACCCAGAAGTAAGGATTAAATGAAACAGGCCGTGCTGTACACTTGGAAAAGAAGAATCGCCAGACCCTGGAGCTGAGGTGGCAGTTGCCCACCCACCTACTTTCCCACATGCCCACCTGGCTACCTGCTCTCCCACCAAGCTACCTACTTATCTATCTGGCTAACCACCCACTTTCCTACCTACTCACCTACTTAACTATATACCTTCCTACTTACCCACCCACCTACTGGCCTATGTAGTCCTACTTACCCACCCACCTGCCTATCCTAAATTACTATCTATTAGGAATTCTTATCTATTCCCACATACTCTACCTGACCATCCTCTGTCCATCTGAGTACCTATCCTATCTGCCTACCCACCTGCGCACTCACCTACCTGACTACTCCACCTAACCATCTTTCTACCTGCCTACCCACCTAAATGCCCACTTTCCTACCTACTCACTCACCTGTATGCCTGCCTGCTCACCTACATACTTTTCCAACATAACCTACCTACCTAGGAGATACAGGCTGGTTGGTTTTTTTTGATGGGTGGGGTTCGCACACACACATACACACACCTGTACAACACATGGTTTTAAACAGGAGCACAGCTTATCCACTCATAGAAAAACTAGTGTTTTGTTTCTTAGTGGTGTTGGTTACTGATATATGTATAGTTCCAATACCGTGCAGTGTTGTGGAGCAATGATTGGTTTTGCAGTTTTACATGGGGAGCATGGTTTATCCATGCTGTGTGAAGTGAGGGGGTGGGTAACCTGTTTCTACATACATGCAAAGCCCCCACATGCCCCCTCCAGTGAATGGAGTGGGCATGACAGCATCACTGTGGGAGATTTTTTTTTTGTTTCTAAGAACATGATCCTTGGAGTAAAACGGACAATGAAATAATACTGAAAAAAAACAAAAAACAAAACAAAATAGGGAAAACAAATAAGGCAGTTGGTCAAAAACATAATGATTCTTGAATAGATCTCTCAGTTAACAATTGTGTTTGTTATATTATGCTTTTCATTTTGATGTTTGAACACAGCTGTTCTAAAACTGGAGCAATAACTTACCTTCCCAGCAGTTGCAAAGTATTCACCATCTGGGGACCACTTCATCAGCAGCACTGGTACTGCAGTCCTGTAGGCAAAAAGACATGAAATATTCATATTCCTGATGCGCTGTTCTGCAGACTATGTAAATTATATTAATAAATAAAGACAATTGATCTGCTGTTGCAGGTCATGAATCCTCCTTCCACAATTAAGATGAAAGATGTTTGGGTAGAACTTCATAACAAAGAATACAAAAAAACAGCTTGAGCTGGGAGCTGGGCAAAAAAATGTTAAGGCAAACATCCCTGAGCAATGGCAGGTTTATTATCTTTTAAAGTGGACCTCTAGTCAAATCTTAGTAAATTGTACCCATAAAGGCCCCCTCTTGGGTATAAGCTTATTGTGAGAACATAACACCATGCAGATGTTTGGAATAGCAAGCAGATTCTGCACTCTTTAACATGCAAGGCAGCGGCCATCTTGCCACACACGAGAGACCTGTGTCTCACTGAGCCCCTCAGTCAAAATTACCTCATAGATTATGCAATAATCTCTTATTTCTAGTCAGAAGTAGTAAGCCTCCAGCTGTAATGACTCGTCATTGCTTTGTTAATAGCTGAAACCTTCTAAATACATTGTATCTCCTGACTGAATGCTTTTGCAGCCGCAGCCATAGAGATACATTGTAACAGCTTCCTTCACACAGATTTGCTTTGCTTCATTAGCTATTTATTTAGTGTTTGTGTGTGTGAAAAACAGACAAGCTTCTCCTTGTTTTTGAGACATGTATCCTTCTTATTTGGTGTGAATTACTGCCGACACAGCACCCTCCCTAATTCGCATGTGTAAGCAGAACTATCATGTGTATAGCAAGATTGAGACCCCCATGTTATTCAATAGTAAATCTTATGGCCATTCTACAACATTGCATGGGGTTAAGCCCTCTCAAATAGAATATGCCACTGATCATAAGAGGGGAAGTAATTTACGAAAAATAATTTTTTTGACTGGGGGCCCGCTTTAAGCTTAGGCACAGTCCCTGTAAGATGAACCAGTAATGAGGACAATAAAGCAAGCATGCTCGACAGCCCTTGAACTGTCAAAAGAGGGGACCTTCTTTAAAACATTTTAATTGCACTTAATCTATTTTCCAGTTTTAGCATTAGAATTTCAAGTGCAGTGGGACCTGGACATCTCAATCGGAAATTTTGATCCAACCAGAACACTTCTTTGTATCGTAATGGACCACATTTTAGGTAAAATGTACCGACTACCTTTGGGGTAAAAACATGTTGCTTTATCTCGGATTGAGTGCTAAAACTGTAAGTAGATCATTATTGTACAACCCTTTGGCCAGGGGCATCACTAGAGGGGGTGCAGAGGTTGCAACCACACTGTTATAAGAACAGGGGGCCCATATTTATTAGATTTGTGCTTTTATGGTATCATGTACAGAAAGTACCATTTTCTATATCAAGAATATATACAATATATATTGTATATTAAGTACCACCTGGGTGTTGCATGTGGGTTGTTAGTCATCTAAAACCATGATCAAAACACACAAAAAAGTCATGTAAAGTGAAAGAAGCACATAAAAATGCACATAAATCTTTTTCAACTTACGGAGCAAATCAGGATTTGGTGAATTAGAGATGTCAGGTTGGGGTACAGGCCAGTCTCTAGCCTTGTGAAGTACAACCTGCTAGGACAACGAGTACCAGCAGTGGTACTAGTACCACTGGTTGTGAACCCCTGGTCTAATTGAATCCAATTTAGTTAAAATGACAGAAAAAGTTTACTGTATGAGCCCTGACGGGTCCCATTCAATGTTTGTACCAGGGCTAGGTCTTATTTTGTTACACCACTGCCTTTGGCGTATATATAAAATGTTGAACTCTCCCCAACCTCGCATTACTACTTGAAACTACTAAAGGCAATAAAAACAAAATCTCCTTAGCAAATATGATTATTTCTGTCTCTGGATCACAGGGCAGGTATTGTGTGTTTTAGAAACACCCGCACACACAAAGCTGCATATTTTAGATGTAAAGTTCCCCATTCCAATCCAACAATCTGTGGACTCTGATACTACTGAAGATAAGTGGTTTTAAAACAACGCACCTTTCAATCATTTAATTCAGGCATTGTATTCAGTCCCATCGCCACATGTAATACAATCACCAGCCATGCAGTGGAGTGGATAAGCTATGTAAAATGTAGCTATACTAAAGCATTACACACCATGTCCGACATTGCCAGGAGCTTTGGGGCATAGCCTTAAAGTAAAAAGCTATCTATTTGCATGGATCCATCTACTGCAAAGGATCTTAGGAGATATTATGTTAATGTTATATGTTAATACAATCTCTCCCTGCCTTACACCTTTAAAGCGGACCAACACCCAGGGGGGATCGGCCCGGGAATCTATAAGATTCCCGGGCCGATCAGATCCCTCCCCGCGGGGCATCCGAAATCGGGATGTCCCGTGGGGTGAAACCCCCCAGGAAGCCCACAAACCTTTTCCACGCTCCTCCCGCGCATCCCTCTAGCAGGGCGCGCTCCCGCGCTGGCCGTTTGTGAATGGCCGGCGCGGTTGCGCTCTGCTTGTCCGTCGCTGCCTCTCGCTTGTCCGTCGGCGGGAAATGGCTGCAGCGGTCACGTGGAAGCGGGGTGAGGTGAGTTTTCGGAGATTTCTGGGGGGTTTCACACAGCGGAGCACCCCCGATCGGGGTGCCCCACCGAAGTGGACCAAAAGCCAGGATAGTCAAAATCCTGGGTGTTGGTCTATAAGATTCCCGGGCCGATCAGATCCTTGTTTTCATGAACATTTGTGAAAGATCTAGTTATTCTAAAGAGTTCACTAGCATCCAAAGTGGTATTTAAATAAGATACAACTGTTGCAAGTCAGTTATTAAGATTTCCTCCCTGCTTAGACTTTAAAATTTGATGCAGCATTAAACCAGACCTTCCCCATGAATAAGAGTCTATCTTACAAGTTTCCCCTATCCGGAAAATACAGATTGCTCACATTAAAAATCATCCTATCTGCATCTACTGCATTTTATGAGCCTTTAAACATCCAAGATGGCGGTCCATGAAGTCTCAGGCTACCTGCAGACAGGAAGTGTCTTCTGACTGTGCTGCTCTGCATTCTGAGATTGCGGTCCTTTTAATGACCCCAGCTCTGCTCTGTCTGTGCAAAGCACAGCTATAACCCACCCCCTGTACCTTTGCCCCCCTCTTCTCAGTATGTGATGCATCTGAGGCAAGATGGAGGCGCCCGTATCCTAGAGTCCTGAACAGAGTTGCAGCCCAGTGGGGGAAAGAATAATAAGTAAGTCTTGAAACTTAAAATATATTCATTTTAGATGCTGGGGAATCATTTTTGAGGTGTTTGGACATTTCATTAAATTATGCTGAAGGTCTGGTCTAAGAACCACAGCAATTCAGTTATGGAAGACCACATCCATTTGAAGGGATTGTCTGCAATATCAAAGGTTTCCTTTCCTGCCTTGCAGATGATTCATCCTGATGAAATGCTACCTAAAGCTGCTAAGGGCTAGCATCTTTTCTGTACTGGCCCCCAGATTTTATGAATGCATAACCACCATTTTTGTTAGCACAGTGAGGAGGACCCATCTCCCCCACTAAATCATTATGACACACCATTGCTTATATATGCTGTCTATTCCTTTGATTTTCTGTTTTTTTTATTGAACTGGCAGTCAAATAATATATCCTGTTGCATACTTATTGCAGCATTCTAGCTGATATACATGTTGCAAAAGAATTTCAGGCATAACTTTACAGCAGGAAATTAGAAATAAGCATAAAAAAACTCAGACACAGCACAATGGCAGAGATCATTTCACACAGAGCCTTGGCCAGATTATTTAATAAAAGGGGTCATTGAGCACTGAGAAAATCACCAAGGCCCTGCTGGCTCTATAACTGCAGGGCCCCTCTGTCCTTAAAGTCAATGCCCAGGTACACTCAAAATTGTTCCCATTGTGTAGGGCCCTTTTAAAAATGAAGCTATTTTGGCAGTGTTATTATAAAATAAAATGTCATCTTATGTTGTGCTGTTCTCTGTGATGGGAGTGGCAGAGTATATTGTGTACATTTCATTGGAGTGAGCTGGGATTGGTTCTAGCACATCACCAACAGAGGTGATGTCACCCTGACATGAGCCTCAGGATTGAATTGGTGGTCTCATTGGAGGCAGAGGAAAAGAAAGAAAAAACTACTTCCTTTATGTGAAAGGAGCAAATAGACAGCATGGCACTGACACCGCTACAGGTAAGCTGCAAGGCGACTGATTTTAACTTTGGACGATCAACCCCTTTAACATCAACAGCAAAATAATTGTGCACTTGTAGCTACATGTCATTGGTTTCCTAGGCTGGACAGCTGCATGCAAGCCTACAACCAAGCACAAGGACAATCATCAAATTGGTGAGTGGATTAAAGCTTACAGTCACTGAACTCGGGAGCAGTTAAACTTGTTCTGTGAAATGACAAATCACACGTCTCTATCTGGCAGTCTAAAATAAGAGTCCGGCTTTGAGGAACATCAGTCGAACTGCGGGGGTTCTCCAAATCTAAGAGCACACTTCTAATTCCCGCACGATACGAATCTGAGCATCCACCAACGATATCATATCTGCAAAAAAGAGTCACCTGCTGCCAATCAACGATGGAGCCTACTCCCTTGTGACTAGCAGCAGGGATGCAATTTGAGGCTGTCCAAGGAGCAGCGCTGAACCAGCCAACTGCAAGCATGCAGAACTCCATAGGGTCAAGTCTGCAGGTAGAGAGGTAATATTATGTTTCCATTTTCATTAGTGTGGACAGGGATTTTAACCCCTTTATCACCATCATAGATGCACCACTAGCCACAGAAATTCTGCTTTCCACTATATTAGCCACTGCACCTCTGACTGCATGCAGAACAGTGTTCAGTGCAGGGAGAAGATACCAAGCAGGACTTCTGCAGGGATGTGCAATACATGTGTCCTACCCCAGGGCAATCTTCAAGGGATGCACCTTCACTGGCTCTCCCAATACTTTCCTAGAGACCACACAATGCAAAGGCTGGTCAAATTAAACTCTCTCTTAAAAATAATAAATACATGTAAAAAAAATCTATGATCCAGCAATACATGGATGCACACTATTTGGTGTACTGCTAGACATACAAAAACGACTACACTAGTATTGCAGTCTACTGTTTCTATATAGAAAACTTGCATCAGCATAGACTAAGTGCCCTTTGCACATTTTACATATATTTCCAAAGCCCCACAAGCAATGTCACAGAACTTTTGTAATGTTAGAACATGCTCACAACCGATGCAGTATACTGGGCATCTCATCTCAGCTTACTTGCATTGCCAGATACAGTTCCAGTCATTCAAGGCAGGTTGAACTTTATCCTCCATGACATGTTCATCCATATCATCCTCATCCTCTTCTAGGATGTCGCTTGTGGGTGGTGCCCATAACTGCAGGTACTCGGTGGCTGTTAGCAGTCGGTTACCTGCGGATTATTTTAGCACAGCAGAAATGACTGTATTAGGATTACAATATTTGTAACAAAGATAATGATAATTAAATGTTTGTTTGTCGACCTTTAACTAATTTTTTGTTGCGTTAATGCCACTCTGAGGGCTGAATGGCTTCTAAAGTGATTATGTAACAGTAAATATAGTATACATGAGCCTGAAAACAAACCTCTGATAGACTGATGCATGTTAACAGTAAACAGAGCAGCACAGGTTAGCCTACACTTTAAAGCGAAACAAAATCCAGCAGAAGCTGGCTTGGAATCTAAAAGATTCTAGAGCCGGTCATTGGCTTGTGAAACCACCCAGCCCAAAAGCGCATGCGCGGGCTCTTGTCCAGTGAGAGCCGCCCACAGTGCCTACGTAATTCATCAGGCAGCTCTCATTGTTTTCAATAGGGAGTGCACCCTGCCACATTCCCTGTGTTGTGAGTGCGCTGCCTCCCCAGCCATTCAGATAGGCTGGAATGGGAGTGCGTGCATGACGCTGGGGATGGCAGAAAATCAATTTGCCATTTGCCAAAAGAAGTAAACAGAGCAACCGGCTCTCAATGGCTAAAAGCCTGTGCATGTGCTGTGGGAATGAGGAAGAAGTGATTTGTTTAGGGCTTTCTGGAGAGTTTCACACAGCGGGGAGTTCCCAACAGGGAACAGAACAAAACCCAGTAAAAAGTACCATTGATTTTCATTGTCTTCTGGCTGGTGATTCAGCAACTGTGGCATTCGTTTTTTCTCATAATGTGATTTCTTACCATAATTTTTTTTCAACTCACTGAATCACGACCATTGTCCGGCAGATCAATACAAATGAATTGTTAGTCAAGAAGTTTAATTTCGTTCCATGCATGGGTGTAACTACAGGGCGTTCATGGCTAGCGAATGCTTCGGGGGGCCCAAAAGGGACAGGGGGCCCAATTATTATTGCTCCCCCATCTTTTTTATTAGATGTGAACTCACACAGGGTAATGTACAGAATGGAAGCACCATTTGCAGTTTCGGTCTTTAGTAGTCGTCTAGTTGTATCAAATTCAGCTACGAAATCCAAAAATATTTCACTGTATAAGCCAAACAAGTTAACACCAGGGCACGATCGCATTTAGCAATGCCACTGACTGCAGGTAAACATATCAATGTCAGGTTAAGACCATTTTACACATTAATCTATTCATTCAAGATACTCTGCAAATTAAACCCTCTCTTTGCTGGTGCCTCAAATCCTACCATAGAATTCCAACTCATACATTGCTTTGTATTTTAGCCATAGCCATATGAAAAATATAAAATGCCTGATAAATATGACCTATCAAAGGGAAGCGGTTTCCTAGTCTTACACTTTTGGAAGTCAGGATCATATGGGATTTGGTTATAATTTAAAGTTAGAGGGACAATGTCCTTAAACCAAAACAAAAAGTTCTCAAGTATTTTATTTTGTTATACCTGCTATGAAAGGACAGCCCATACCAGTCAGAGGATGGGGGTGAGGTTGGACACAGGGTATAGTTGCATCCCCATTGTTTTGGCATGCAAGAAAATCTGCCAGTCTCAGGAAAGAGAAAGCTACAAGTGCCAGGTCCCAGGAAAAGCAAGAGGAGAGAAGAGCTGAAGGTAACACTCTGCCACAGGTTTTTGTATCCTCCTATATCACAGCCGTCAGCTGTCCTCTTAGCACCCACGTGTACTCACTAGGTCTCCACAGAACTGAATCAGTGGCATACAAACAAATCCGTACATTAATATCAAGTGGACATGCCTATTCATAACAAGAAAGAATGAAGAGCAGCAATAAACAACCCAGCCCTGATGCACATACATTTCTAAATTACGTGCCTGGGGAGGTAAGGCTAGGGGGTCAATGTGTTAGAAAGGCTAGGGGGTCAATGTGTTAGAAAGGCTAGGGGGTCAATGTGTTAGAAAGGCTAGGGGGTCAATGTGTTAGAAAGGCTAGGAGGTCAATGTGTTAGAAAGGCTAGGGGGTCAATGTGTTCGAAAGGCTAGGGGGTCAATGTGTTCGAAAGGCTAGGGGGTCAATGTGTTCGAAAGGCTAGGGGGTCAATGTGTTCGAAAGGCTAGGGGGTCAATGTGTTAGAAAGTGCATCCTGTGTGTGACAAAGTTTTGATTTGAAAAAAAAAGGTGTATGCCTAAAGATGCTACACACAATAAAAGTATAGCCAGCCTTCTGTATTTGCGGGGTTAGGGAAATTGCACATTGTGAATCGCGAGTACAGTGAATTTGCAAATATTCCCTGTGAAAACCGAGGCCCGGGGTGGGGGAGGTAATACACACTGCAGGGCAAGGTGGGGGGGTAACAAAGAAAAAGCTTGTGACCATCTTGGGGGAAATGCACAGAATGGCATTGCATGCACTGGGTGTGGCTCTGCATGTCTGCCTATTCTCTTTAATGGGGAATGGGGGGTGA
The DNA here is from genome assembly GCA_027917425.1 of Gastrophryne carolinensis. Classification (NCBI taxonomy): domain Eukaryota; kingdom Metazoa; phylum Chordata; class Amphibia; order Anura; family Microhylidae; genus Gastrophryne; species Gastrophryne carolinensis. The sequence goes on from CM051238.1 coordinate 302,322,298, forward strand.
ATGGCTTTGCATGCAGGCGATATAAGGTTAATTTTTTTAAACCCCCCTCAAAGGCATTTGCCATTAACTGAAACTGCAAATACCAGACTTGCAAATGAGGAGGGCAGGCTGTATATATGTGAACACAGCGCAATAAGAATTTTCTATTGCTATTAAAAGTGGTTGTGATACGGAAATAATGGCAGCTTAGTTTAAAGGTATTGTCAAGGCTTATAAAACAAAACCATAGTCACATTTTCTTTCCCTTCGCAGCTGTTGCCTCTATTCCGGCACCTGGAAATTCACCCGATCACTCGATCCAGGGGAGCGATGTCAACCCTTGACCCCACCTCCATGTCCAACACAAGCACAATGACGCAGCTTAGCCTGCTCTATTCAGGGTAAGGGAGGGGTGTGGCAAGACTCAGACGTGAATGAAGTGGGCGTCACCGCGTCATTGTCACTAAAGGCTGAGAGGGGGCACCGAGGCAGAGTCTAGGGCTTCCAGAATAAAATTGTTCAGCTGCGTGGGGTGGGGGAGGGGTATAAATGTTGAGTATAGCTGCTTTGTACAATGTCAGGGTCAGTCCAGTCTAAATATATCTTGTGGTTCATGGGAGCAGCCATGATGGAATTACCTGCGGCAGCGCCCCATTATCTTCCATTGAGATATATAAGCCAAAGCACTCCCCCTCCCTTCTCCTTTTAATAAAATACAATAGGGCTTCTGTTGCAGTAATTCCATAAATTACTATAGTTATTTAGGCTGGACTGGCCCTTTAATGCAAAATGAAATAATCCACTGCTAGCTGCTTACCTTGAGGATCCCATGCCAAATTATAAGTTACAGAGTTAAGGAAAAACTGTCCCGTCCTAAGCCATTGATATTTGAGTTGCTAAAAGAGACAGGAAACAAAAAACATTAAGTCAGGTATGCGATAAAAGGAAAAAAGGTAATATAACTTACCAGCAGACAAAGCATACAGACATCAAAGTCTTGTTTGGTTCCAATACTACATCAGGTAATAAACATTTTCCCCTCCCTTCTTGAATCCTACAAACTATACACAATCAACAAAACCTGATTAACATGGGAAAACCTGTCAGTCTCTCTTTCAGTTCAACATAATGATTTTATGCATTAGAAGACTGACAATTATTAAAAAACAACCCTTTCTTTATAATGTTTTGCCTAACATATACCCCCAAGGCAATTCAACCTGCAGAAGCTGTGATTGCCTTTCTGCTTCAGGAGGAGGGGGTGTACACCACTAATTAGCCTGAGATATCTATTAATAGAGCGTCTGGGTCATGAGATCAGCTTATTTGCATTATGAAGACACAGAAACAACCTCTCTAGCAGGTTATATTTAGATATGCAAATTGCCTGGCCATTAAAGAGGACAGAATGCTTTGCTTAGACATTCTGGTCTGGACATCTGCGATGGAAGATTTCCCTTCACTTTCTATTCTCCCAATGGGGATGTCAATAACAAGAAAAGTGAAAATGGTTCTAAAGGCTCATCACTCCAAAACCTGATAAAAAATGGCTGCACTAAAAACAAGTGTCTCAGTTTCTCATACTTTTTAATGCTATCCAAATCCTCCAAAAAGTGTTGTATTTAGTTACAATTTAAATATTAGTGAATACAACATGAAAACAAGGAATAAATATTACTTACACTGTGTCGCTTATGAGAGGTTACTGTGGCCAAAGGTTCAAAAATACAAACGGTATTTCCATAGGATGCTGCAATCTGTGCGAAAAATGTAAAAAAAAACATTTTTATACGCTGTTGCATTCGTTTCCCTCAAATCCTCACTTCCACCCCTCATGATAGGACTCCTACACCGCAACCATTCCAAAAAGGCTATTACAAAATAGGCATAAGAAAGCCCCCAAAGTCCTGAACTCCACCCGACCATCCGATAGCTAGAGGCCAGAGGAAGTGAAGTGCAGAAATCTTTTATACTGTGCTAATTACTCACATTCGATCCTCAAGACAAACATACACTTTTCTTTTGCTAGCCTTATTTCCTGTGTTTGGGGTGTTTAAAGAAAAAGAACATAGCATTAGCTTGGACCTTTCCTACCCAACCAAAATCTCTAAACCAGTGTTTTAGTTTTTGCTCAAGTTAGAAAGTTACCCTTTGATGGCATTTTTGTATTATTTTTCCGTGGCAAAAAGGATGTCCTCAAGGTTCTGTGCTTATTTAGTATTTTAGTTTTTATTTTCTTATGTTAGAAAATGTGTGTTTTATGGAAGTTTTCACAACCTGCAAGTTGTTGCTATTGGCACCATACACCAAGAAGAGAAATGCGAGTCCTGTGCACACAGAACACTGGTAAGGCTGAATGAGCTCACTCACCTCAGCAGCGGCCACCTGGTGTGCAGTTGCCAGTAGCAACAGATTGCAGATAGTCAAAACTGCTTCAATAAAACACACATTACTAACATAAAAATAGCTACAAAATTTCAGCACTTTGAGGACATCATTTTGGTACAAAAAATATTGTAGGCATTTGTGAATGGCCAGTGCAGGCACGCTCCCTGTTAGAGGGTAGCAGGGAATGCAGTCGGCAGTGTACTCCGATCTGCTTGCATTAGATGAGTTCCTGGACGCAGGGGCTCGAGCGGATCTGAGCGTGCTGATTGGACAAGTGGCCGTGCATGAGTTGTAGGACTGGGAAGGGGCGAGTTTGTTTGGGTTACCTGGGGGGGTTCACACAGCGGGACATCCCCAAACGGTGCCCTGGGGGCACAGGCCAAAACCCAGGATAGTCAAAATCCTGGGTTTTGGTCCACTTTTAGGGACACACAACAGAAAAGCATTATGCTGTCCAATATCAAAATGATTGCATATCGAATACAGATTTATTTATAAAACGAGAGACAACACAATATTAAAAACAAACATTACAAAACACATAACAGAATGAATGCCAAACTAAAAACATTTCTGCCAAACCAAAGCTTAGGCATCTAGATACATCTTGGAAAAGAAGGTTTGGAGACGTCTTTTGTAAATAAACTGGTAGAGATAATCAGAAGATCTTACCCGGCCCTGCTGTTGAGAACATTCCACACAGCTAACTTGGATGTTTCCATGTTTAGCACCAGGAATTATCTGTACACACTCAAAATCACTTGCTAGTATGACGATATCACATCCTGAACCATAGACCTGCAGAGAAATGAAATACATTAGCTAACTCATGAGAAAAGTCAAGGAGTTAAATGCACACGTTTTCATACACGCGGGAGCATTGCATTGCCCATCACCCTTTCTAAAATCCAATGAGAACACAAGTATCCAATACATACCTGTACTGTAGTTTTCAAAATAGTTAACCTGTGTGTATTAGTGTGACAGGGCCCAGAAAACTGTGATACTAGACTATTAGAAGAGGCTAGATCTACATGGGAGCCCAACCCTTATTTCTAGAGCCACTAGAGAACATATGTTTTGTTATTGCCATATAGGTGGCTTCATAGCTCTGGCTGAGCACCAATTACCGTATATACTCGAGTATAAGCCGAGTTTTTCAGCCCACTTTTTGGGCTGAAGAAAGCCACCTCGGCTTATACTCGAGTCAGTGAAATTTTTGCAGTGTGCAGCTGTCAGCTAAGGCGCTCACAAGACGGAACAAAAAACTCCTCTCTTGTTTCCCCCACTGCGGAGGCCAGCCCAGAGCACAGGAGAAGCCAGCACTTCCCCTTCCAGGCATGCTGGCCGGCCAGCGCGGGGAGAGGATGACGTGAGTAATTAAACGAGAGAAAGTGTGATTGATGGCTGGAACAGAGGTTGGTGAGGGGGAAAAGTGGGGAGGGGAGAGTGTGTGTGTGTGTGTGTGTGTGTGTGTGTGTGTGTGTGTGTGTGGGCTACAGCCATAGAGGAGAGGAAGGGGGGAGGGAGAGAGAGAGAGATGTGTTTGTGTCTCACCCACGAGGACAAGTTAGCAGCCTGCAGACACCATGTTGATTGAAGGAGAGAAGAACTCAACAACAGAAAAGATTCTCCAACTTGGCAGTGAAGTGGCTCCAGGTGAGTCCATGCTGTTGCTGTATTGTGTTCAAATACACCTCAAACTAAATGCTAATACTAATTAATGGTGCAATGTTTTTCTCTTAACCCACCCTGCCCTGCCCATCTACCCACCTGCTCACTCACCCACCTACTAATCCAACTGCCTAATCCACCCACCTATCTATATACCTGCCACTCACCTACCTACCTACCTACCCAGACCCTGGACCAGAAGCAGACTGGAGTGGTGTGCAGGCGGAATCAGCGGATTTTGAAGTGGAGGTGGCAGCCTACCTACCTGCCTGACCACCTGCCCACTCGAACATCTAAATACCCACCAACCAACCCTCCTGTCAACCCGCCCCCTTATACCCTAATAGAGTGTAAGCTCTTCTCCTCCTGTATCCTCCCTTATACCCTAATAGATTGCAAGCTCTTCTCCTTCTGTATCCTCCCTTATACCCTAATATATTGTAAGCTCTTCTCCTTCTGTATCCTTCCTTATAGCCTAATAGATTGTAAGCTCTTCTCCTTCTGTATCCTTCCTTATACCCTAATAGATTGTAAGCTCTTCTCCTTCTGTATCCTCCCTTATACCTTAATAGATTGTAAGCTCTTCCTCCTCTGTATTCCCCCTTATACCCTAATAGATTGTAAGCTTTTCTCCCTCTGTATCCTCCCTTATACCCTAATAGATTGTAAGCTCTTCTCCTCCTGTATCCTCCCTTATACCCTAATAGAGTGTAAGCTCTTCTCCTCCTGTATCCTCCCTTATACCCTAATAGATTGTAAGCTCTTCTCCTCCTGTATCCTCCCTTATACCCTAATAGATTGTAAGCTTTTCTCCTCCTGTATCCTCCCTTATACCCTAATAGATTGTAAGCTCTTCTCCTCCTGTATCCTCCCTTATACCCTAATAGATTATAAGCTTTTCTCCCTCTGTATCCTCCGTTATACCCTAATAGATTGTAAGCTCTTCTCCTCCTGTATCCTCCCTTATACCCTTTTATTTAAGGAGGAATTTAATCCCAGTTACCAGGAATGCAGCAGGAACCTCTTAGATCACATAGTATGGCCTATATGTGACCTCTTATACACTCTCAACCCCCCAGAACCTGCATTTCCCACCCTAGGCTTATACTCGAGTCAATAACTTTTCCAGTTTTTTGTGGTAAAATTAGGTGCCTCGGCTTATATTCGGGTCGACCTATACTCGAGTATATACGGTACTCCACATGTGCATCAGTGTGGAAATCCACAAAAGCTGACTTGCTGGTAGCTCTTAAAGTGGACCATCACCCTCCCGTGATCGGCCCGGGAATCTATAAGATTCCCGGGCCAATCACCTCCCTCCCCGCGGGACATCCGAGATCGGGATGTCCCACGGGGTGAAACCCCCCCAAACACCCCAAATCCCCTTACCTTGTCCGCTGCCGCCTCCCTCGCGCCCCTCTAGACGTGCGCGCGCCCGCGCCGGCCGCCTGTGAATGGCCGGCGCGGGCGCGTGCGCGTCAAGAGTGACGAGCGGGAGGCGGCAGCGGAGGAGCCGCTTGTCTGCGGCTGTCAAAACGCTTGTCCGTCGGCACTGGGAGCGGGGAGAGGTGAGTTTTTCGGGTGATCGGGGGGGTTTCACACAGCGGGGTACCCCGATCGGGGGTGCCCCGCCGAAGTGGACCAAGACCCAGGATAGTCAAAATCCTGGGTGTTGGTCCACTTTAAGGAGAGGGTTGAGCACATGTGGGCTAGAACAAGCACTCTGCTTTGTAGATAAGGAAAGCATTTCTATTTGAAAGACTTTTTAAAGGATTAAAAAGAAAATCCTATATTTGTCTTCCCTGCACCTTGCCAGAAAATATTAAAACTCCTGATTGCTAAAAATGTAGAGGGGTTTGTTGTTAAAAATTCAAAGGATCTGAAAATACAGATCTCTTAAAAACCGACTAATTTGCAACATGCCTATCTATAGTTCAGAAGAGTTGCACATCCTGGACCATCTGTTACATTACATACTTTTCATCAGGAAGTCTAAAGAAACAAAAATAAAAGAACCTGTGGCTATAACTACAGTAGGAGTAAAGAGATAGAAAAGGTAATCCCAAACACCCAAACACATAGAGGAGGCTTTAGGCTGCCTCTTCAACTGTCAAGTGGCAGGTATGTAGATTCTACGTAGCTGGCATTTCCCCCACATGGCTGCCCCAAAAAAAGCTCACCTCCATCCAGAATCCAGTGCCGGGGTCCTAAGATTCCCCCACCCCCCCGGCTCTTCAGTCAGGCAGAGAACACCAGTTGTGCCATTTCATGGAATCTCAGAGTGGGGCACGCAACTCCAATCGACTTCTGCCACTCACCTCTGGCTGTCAAACAATGCAATGACTGGCATGAGACACAGTGATCAGAGATGGATGGAGGTGGGTAGAAAAAAAAAATAAAAGGACTTTTTTTGCGTGTTTTTTTTTTTTTTTTTTTACATTTAAGGGGATTCTAAACCCAACAGCAATAATTAGTCAGCAGCAGCTCACCTTATGTCTGTTGCATGTGCCTCACCTCCAGAAGGCGAATCAGGCCTCCAAAGTTTGCAGTCTTTTAAATTTTATTCCTCCAGGACCACACAAAAAAAGTCATCCTGCAGATACTCTGTTCCTTGGTACTCTTAGTGTAAGTGAGCACGACAAGAGCCACAGTGCTCCCATAGCTGCCTCTGACCAGAGCAAAGTGTGTTTAAGACTCTTTCAAGCTCAGGCATGACCCCAGATAATTAAGCAAAGAAATTAGATTCACCTAAATACAGGTATTTACATACATTTCAGGTGCTTTGAGATGGCTCATTAATTAATGTTCCCAAGAGGGATAAAGTGGGAGAAAGTTAATGTTTGCCTGTGTTAGTACTTAACCCTTTTCTGAATGGGTAAGTGGTCCTTAAGTATTAAAGCCCAATCTCCTGAAAAAATGGTCTGGGCAACAGAGGGCGACAACATCGCTAGGTAAGCTGCCACTGAAAGGGTTAAAGTTGCATCCCGTCTAATGTTGGATTTGTAAAAATGTTGAGTTAAAGTGGACCCACACCCAGGATTTTGACTATCCTGGGTTTTGGTCCACTTCAGGGGGGCACCCCGATTGACGGCCGGCGCGGGCACGTCTAGAGGAGCGCGCGGGATGAGGTGAGTTTATTTGGGGTTTTGGGGGGGGGGGCCCTCACCGCGGGACATCCCGATCTCGGATGTCCCGCGGTGAGGGAGGTGATCGGCCCGGGAATCTTAGATTCCCAGGCCGATCACCCCTGGGTGATGGTCCACTTTAATATTAAAACCACACCCTAGATTTTTTAACCCCGCTGCACCAATGCAGGCACCCTGAGAGAGGAGAGAAGTTAAAGTTAAATGGCAAGCCCGATTGTTGTACCATTGTCGCGGGCTACACGTTGCACAAATGTTCCCTCCAAGCCTCAGTAACTGCTGGGCAAAGTAGTGAAGTAGCCAGGCAAACTTGGTAGATCTGTTGAATAGCAAAGTGCATATTAAGTAAAAATACAATTCTGTGAGTACTCACCTGTAGAATTGATTTTATAGTATACAGCACATCCTGTTCCAGAAATTCCTTACACTTGGGTTATTCTGCCACAAGGTGGCGCAGTGGACTGCAGAAATACTTGTGGCCACTCCCAGCCCCATAAATAGCCAGGTACCTCCCACCAATTTCCAGTTTTGACAAGCAGTTATACAAGAAGCCGGGAGAAGAACCCAAAATGAACTTTTGAACAATGACCATACAGAGGTAACCAAGAAAAATGAAAACAAGGGAGGGGTGGAACAGGACGTGCTGTATACTATAAAATCAATTCTACAGGTGAGTACTCACAGAATTGTATTTTCCAAAGTATGAATAGAAGACCAAGTAGCGGCCTTACAAACTTGTTCAACAGAAGCCTGGTGCTAAAAGGCCCAGGAGGCACCAATAGCACGAGTGGAATGAGCAGTAAGGTGGAAGGGAGGTTCCTTCCCCTTAGCAGAATAGGCTTGCACCACCGCTCAACGGATCCACTTGCTGATAGTGAATTTAGCCGGAGGCAAACCCTTCCTAGGTCCAGAAGGGAGAACAAAAAGAGCATCAGTCTTCCTGAATGATTCAGTAGCTACCAAATAAAACTTCAGAACCCTGACCACATCCAAGGAATGCAGAGTCCGCTCCTTGGAATTAGCAGGATTAGGACACAATGAAGGCCAAACAATGTCCTGATTGAGATGAAAGGCAGACACAACCTTAGGCAGGAAATCTGGCATATACTAAAACACCACCTTGTCCTGGCGTTGCTCAAAGTAAGGAGGACTAATGGAAAGCACCGCCAACTCAGAAACACGCCTAACAGAAGTGATAGCCACCAAAAAGTCTACCTTAAGAGTCAAAATAGGCAAAGCAGCCTCACGTAGAGGCTCAAAAGGAGGACCCTGCAAAGCAGATAAAACCAAATTCAAATCCTAGACTGGTAACATAGGCTTACGAGGCGGGCGCACGTGAGTAACCCCCTGGAAAAACGGTGGTTGGCAAAAGATCTTTGGAAGAAAATAGCCAAGGCTGAAACATGTCCCTTGAGACTAAGTTGAAGGCCCAAATCCAAACCATGCTGCAAGAATTCCAGGATCCTGGGAATAGAAAACACCCAACAGGGAAGAGACTTAGACTCACACCAGGCAATGTAAGCATGCCATACCCTATAGTAGATAAAGGATGAGGACTTCTTCCTAGCCCGAATCATGGTAGTAACAACAGAGGCAGGCAGCCCCTTTTCCATCAAGATGGAGGTCTCAGCAGCCAGGCCGTTAAAGCCAGCGTTTGTAAATTGGGATGGCGTAGTTGCCCCTGAGTGAGCAGGTCTGGAACCTTGGGCAGGACGTATTGATTCACTACCAACTGCACAATGTCTGCGAACCACACCCTTCTTGGCCAACGGGGGACACCAGAATGGTTGGCACCCCTTCCTGGGCTATCTTGCGCAGCACCCTGCCCAGCAGAGGACACGAAGGGAACACAAAGAGACGCCGAAAGCTCTTCCAAGACATTGCTACTGCATCCATGGCTAAGGCCAGAGGGTCCTGGGACAAAGAGACAAAGACTGGAAGCTTGTGATTGTGACGGGACGCAAACAGATCCACATCCGTCTGACCCCAACGGTGGCACAGGGAGCGAAACACCCTGCTGCTGAGGGACCATTCTCCCAGACGAGAAGTCCCCCTGCTCAAGGAGTCCGCCTCCAGATTTTCCACCCCCGGGATGTACACTGCCGAGATGCAGGGAACATACTCCTCCGCCCATGACAGTATCAGAGACACTTCCTTGAGGGCCCTCTTGCTCCGGGTCCCTCCCTGATGATTGATGTAGGCAACCGCTGTCTGATTGTCCGAGCGGATCTGAACAGCCCGACCCCGAAGGTGTGGGGTCAATTGGGCGAGAACCAACTTTGCCGCCCTCTGTTCCAGAATGTTGATAGGAGTATGGGCCTCCTGGGGGCCCCACTGACCCTGGAATTTCAAGGACTTCCAGAAGCCCCCCAACCTGTCAGACTGGCATCTGTGGTGACAGTCTCCCAGCAAGGGGACAGAAAGGTTCTGCCCACCAAGAGGTTCCTTGAGTCCAGCCACCACGAGAGGGACCGTCTGGCCAGGGGGGACAGAACAAACACCTGATTCAGGGACACAGGCTCCCGCTCCCACACTAAGAGGTGTAGCTGAAGAGGTCTCATGTGAAACTGAGCATAGGGTACTGCCTCGAAGCAAGACACCATCAGGCCCACCAGTTGCATCCCCTGCCGGATGGAGGGATGAGGACAAGAAAGAAGAAACTGGGCCTGAGCTTGAAGACTCTCCACCTTCTGTTGAGGGAGAAAAACCTTGACCAGAGATGTATCCAGAGTCATGCACAGAAAGGACCTCACCAGTGACGGGGACAGAAAAGACTTGGGATGGTTGATCACCCAGCCGAAGGACTCCAGTGTGGACACCACCATCTGGGTATCCAGTTCTGCCTGATGGAAGGACTGAGACGAGATCAGAATGTCGTCCAAATAAGGAAGGATGCAAATACCCTGAGATCTCAAAAGAGCCATCACACTCGCCAGCACCTTGGTGAATACCCTGGGAGCCGAGGTGATACCGAAAGGTAAGGCCACAAATTGGTAGTGCTGATCCTCCAGAGCGAACCTGAGAAATTTCTGATGACCTGGGAAGATTGGTACATGAAGGTAAGCATCCTTGATGTCTACGGGTGTCATGAAGTCGCCCTTGCGCAGAGTATTGACTGCTGAGCTTAGGGTCTCCATGCGAATATGCTTGAATCTGACAAACTTGTTGAGGCACTTTAAATCCAGAATGGGCCTGACGGACCCATCCTTTTTGGGAACAGTGAATAGATTGGAGTAGAAGCCTCTGCCCCTTTCCCCGAGAGGCACAGGGCAGATGACTCCCAACTTCAGAAGGTTTCGGACCGCAAGCCGCAAACCCTGAGCTGACAGGGGGTTTTGAGCCATCCGGGATCTGATAAATCTAGGGGGCGGCCAGGCTGAAAACTTTATCTTGTATCCGGAGGACACCACCTCTTGAATCCATCTGTCTGCTACACGTAGCCTCCAGACGTGAGCAAAGAGCCGAAGCCGTCCCCCCACCCGGATGGGTGAGGGCGCCTTCTCATGCCTGAGGGGGCTTGGGGGAGGATTTGAGCTTGGGACCCCATGGGAGCCCAGGACGGCCTCGTCCTCTACCCTTGCCCCAATAGTTTCCGTGTGCCCCAGAAAAGGAAACTCCTCGACCAGCCCTGGAAGCGCGGAAGGAGGGGAGAGAAGCACCAGTCCCCCGGAAGTGCCGTGATGGCCTCCTGCGTTGAGGCAGCTTACCACCCCTGGCAAATAGGTCCAAGCGTTCACCAAAGAGCCGCAGCCCCTTAAAGGGAAAACCAGTGAGGACCTTTTTAGCACCATTATCAGCCACCCACTGACGTAGCTAGACAGAGCGTCGTATAGCCACCAAAAGGGCAGAAGTCCTACCACACATTCTAATGGCATCATCCATGGCAGAAAGAATATATGCAACAAATTCATAGCAAAGTAGGAGAGATCTATAATCCTCACCTCCCGCATCATCAGAGGCCCCATCTAGGAGACACTTAAGCAGCCCTTTAATAGCAATAGCCGTTATGGCAGAGGAACAAACCGGGCGCAGTGCAGTCCCCACACAGGCAAAGGCATGACAGGACAGCTGCTCCAAGCGCCAGTCCTCACCATCCCGCAGGGTAGTAGTGTCAGGTGAATGCATGACTGATGTGTTAGACAACCCTAGGACAGGCGCGTCCACCTCGGGAGGACATGACCAATGCTTAATCACATCAGCGGGAAAAGGATATCTCCTGTCCCAACTCTTGGGCACCCCAGGTAGCTTACTAGGACATTCCCACTCTTTGAGCACCAGATTATTAAAGTGATTCTGCTCAGGGAACTCCAAGCATTGTTTAACAGAATGGAAAAGCTCACCCTGCTGCTGCAGAGCCATGGCAGTAGGGGAAATACAAAGCACTTCAAAAATGTGAGTCAATAACCCGTCAGTGTCATCTGAGGACCATGGGTCTTCTCCAAAGGGAGACCCGGTACCACCATATAACTTAGACTGTTCCTCAGAGGATTCTGAATCAGAGAATAATTCCCCCTCCTCGAGGGGGTAAAAGCCAGAAAATGAGTAAAGTCCCTCATCCTCCACAGGAAAGAGGGAAGCAGCGGGAGGTGAATGCCGCTTCTTAGCAGAAGCCTTACGCGGGGATGACCCAGCAATATGCTTTTCAATGCTGGCCACCCGTGAACGCCAAGTCATATTGAGACTCCCCGCTAGTGTGCCCCTCACTGGGAGTCAGATGCAAGCGTGGGGGGGTAGGCGAAGCAGAAAGGGGCGCAGCCCGTAGCAGATGACCCAGGCTGCAGCGCAAGTACATGCTGGGCGCAGGTCAAACACACCCTGACACCGTCACTAGCAGGGGATACCCCACACGCAACACACACGCAACTTGTCCCGAAGGAACCCCAAGCACATTGTCCCCGGAAGCCTCCATATGGTGATTTAGATACAGGCATAACAGCCAGTACAGGGACACAGCCAGCAATAGCCACCCTTTCTGGGATGCCCCCAAAACCCGCTAGGGAAGGTGGGAGATTGGTAAGGGGCAGGGCCGGGAGGACCACAGTCAAAGGTGACCCGCCTGCAAGACACAATAAGTACAAAATAAACATCCCCAGCGCATACATAGTAAAGCCATATAAAAACCCCGTAAGGGACTCGCGGACCAAGCGAACAGATCGCCTAGAGATCAGACCACGTCGCAGCACCGCAAGGACGAGGCCACAAAATGGAGCCAGCAGCAGTACCTAGAGGGGTGGACAGCGAGAGTATGACGCAGAACCCGTCAAACTGACGTTGTGGTCATGTGAGACGCCGGCGCCATGACAGTAACCTAATAAATACGTTGCGCCAACCACCGGGGCGCGCGTACAACGGCCGCACACCCACCAAAAATACAATTCTGTGATTACTCACCTGTAGAATTGGTATTATGAGTATACAGTACGTCCTGCTCCAAATAGATTACTTACACGTGGGTATTACTCCGCCAGATGGCGCTGGACTGCAGAGACATCGAAAAATAGTCTCCTCCCAGCCCCTCAAATACCCGGGGACCTCCCACAAATCCCCAGCATTGAAAAGCAGTTAACGAGAAGCCGGGAGAATTAAACAACCCAAACTATCAACTATAACAATGATAATCACCATACAGGGGATCCAAGATAATGCAAAGCCAAGGGTGGGTTGGAGCAGGACGTACTGTATACTCAAAATACCAATTCTACAGGTGAGCAATCACAGAATTGTATTATTCTTAGTATACAATACGTCCTGCTCCAGATTAGATTACTTACACTTGGGACATCCAATAGCAGCGTCCATAGTAAGGTGGGATCCCTAAGAAAAAAGTAGCAGCAGACAGTTTAAACCACTGCCGCCTGCAGAACCTTTCGGCCAAAAGCAGCATCAGCTGAGGCCCTAACATCAACCTTGTAAAACTTTGAAAAGGTATGAACAGAAGACCAAGTAGCGGCCTTGCAAACTTGTTCAAAAGAAGCCTGGTGCTGAAAAGCCCAAGAGGCACCAATAGCACGAGTGGAATGAACAGTAAGGTGGAAGGGAGGATTCTTCCCCTTAGCAGAGTAGGCCTGAATCACAGCCTGACGAAACCATTTGCTGATAATAGACTTGGCAGGAGCCAAACCCTTCCTAGGACCAGAAGGGACCACAAAAAAAGCATCAGTTTTCCTGAAAGGTGCAGTAGCCACCAGATAGTACTTCAGACACCTAACCACATCCAAAGAATGCAAAACCCTCTCCTTAGCAGTGCTAGGATTAGGACACAAAGAAGGTAGAACAATATCCTGATTCAAATGAAAGGCAGACACTACCTTAGGCAGAAACGAACCACCACCTTGTCCTGGTGTCTCTCATAGTAGGAGGGCTGAATGGAAAGCGCCGCCAACTCAGACACACGCCTGACAGAGGTGATAGCCACCAGAAATACAACCTTGAGCGTAAGAATGGCCAGGGCAGCATCCTGCACAGCTTCAAAGGGAGCACCCTGCAAAGCTGACAAAACCAAGTTCAAATCCCAAACAGGCAACATGGGCTTACATGGGGGGCGCACATGAGTGACCCCCTGGAAAAAAGTCCTGATCAAAGGGTGCTGAGCAAAGGACTTCTGGAAGAAAATAGCCAGGGCAGAGACCTGACCGTTCAGAGTACTGAGTTGGAGTCCCATGTCCAACCCATGCTGCAGGAACTCCAAAATCCTGGGAATAGAGAACACCTGACAGGAAAGAGCCTTAGACTCACACCAGTCAATGTAGGCACGCCAAACCCTGTAATAAATGGAAGAGGAAGACTTCTTCCTAGCCTTTATCAAAGTATCCACAACCGAGGAAAACACAGTCAAGATGGAGGTTTTAGCAGCCAGGCCGTCAAAGCCAGAGTTTGTAAATTGGGATGGCGTAGCGAGCCCTGAGTGAGCAGATCCGGCACTAAGGGCAGAGCGTACTGATCTACTGCCAGCTGCACCACGTCTGCGAACCACACTCATCTTGGTCACCTGGGGGCCACCAGAATTGCTGGCACCCCTTCCAGGGCAATCTTGCGCAGAAACCTGCCCAGCAGGGGAATTGGAGAGAAGTCATACAGGAACTGAAAATCCTGCCAATGACATTGCTAGAGCATCCGAGGTCAAGGCCTGAGGATCCTGGGACAGTGAGACAAAAGCTGGGAGCTTGTGATTGTAATGGGACGCAAACAGATCCACATCTGGTTGGCCCCAACCGTGACACAGGGATTGAAACACCCTGCTGCATAGGGACCATTCTCCCTGGCGAAAGGTCCCCCTGCTCAGAGAGTCTGCCAGGCGATTTTCCACCCCCGGGATGTACACAGCTGATATGCAGGGGAAATTGGCCTCCGCCCAAGTCAGAATCAGAGACGCTTCCAGGAGGGCCCCCTTGCTCAGGGTCCCTCCCTGATGATTGATGTAGGCAACTGCCGTCTGGTTGTCCGAGCGCACCTGAACAGGCAGGCCCCGAAGGTGAGTAGTCAAGTGAGCCAGAACTAACCTGATCGCCCGCAGTTCCAAGACATTGATAGGTGTGTGGGCCTCCTGAGGACCCCACCTCCCCTGGAACCGCAGGGACTTCCAGAATTAACCTAACCCTAACCCTTAAAATTCAAAAATAAAAATGGGTTCCCCCGCCTGGGAGGGGGGGACCCTACGTAATTTTTTAATTTTATTTTTAACCCTTAACCCTAACCCTTAAAATTCCAAAAAAATGACATACGGTTCCCCCTCCCAGGGGGGGGGACCCCATTTTTGGGGGAATTTTAAGGGTTAAGGTTAGCCTAGGAGAGGGGGGACTCTATGTCATTTTATTTTAATTAACCCCTTATGTTTATAGTGTGGATAGTAGTTGTATTTTATTTGTAAATGTTATAAAGTGCTCTTTTCAGTTTGGGGGGTCTCCAGGGCAAGAATGGGGGGGCTACCGATACATATGTGGTACCGTTGTAATCGGGAGAAATGGGGCTATCTTATGCAATATGGTTTTCATTTAAAAAAAAAAAAAGGTTTCATTTAAAATAAAGGGGACAATTGTCTAAAATATATATATATATATATATATATATATATATATATATATATATATATATATATATATATATATATATATATATATATATATATATACATATACCGTGTTTCCCCGAAAATAAGACCTACTCCGAAAATAAGGCCTACTGTGCTTTTAGCACGAAGGCTAAATATACGACCTCCCCCGAAAATAAGACCTCCCCGAAAATAAGACCTCCCCCGAAAATAAGACCTCCCCCGAAAATAAGACCTCCCCCGAAAATAAGACCTCCCCCCGCAGCAAGAGTCCTCAGTCAGCTGTGGCCGGCTCTCTCTGATGACGAATGAAGCCCCTGACGTTGCGCATAGGGGGACGTCACTGGGGGACGTCACTCGTCATCAAAGCGGCCGCCACCAAAGTGAAAGCGGCTGTCTGCTGCTCGCTCTCTGACAGTAAGTTAGTGAGTAGTGGCAGCAGACTGTGAAGAAGAAAAAAAAAAGAATTTCTATGGGGGAAATGCCAGGTGAAGTGAGGGGAGGGGGGGATGGAAACTAGAGAATTCCCTGGATTCTCTAGACTCTACCCCCACCTTCACCCACTGATGATGAGGAGGGGGGGTTGTATGTTTTGGATTCCCCACATATGCCACTACCGGTAGTACAGGACAAGGGGGGTAAATTGGGACAGGAGGATCGGGGGGGGAGGTAACATGAAATTTTGACAGGAGTCACATTTTGTCTGGTTATGCTGGTTTGTGATGGCAACTACTACTGTTTAACAGTTAATAAATTTCCTTTTTTTGTGAATGCATGTGAATTCTTCTTCATGGAAAAATGTAAGACATCCCCTGAAAATAAGACCTAGCGCATCTTTGGGAGCAAAAATTAATATAAGACACTGTCTTATTTTCGGGGAAACAGGGTATATATAAATATATATATATATATTTTTTTTTGTTAAAGCCTAAACTCTGCTGCAAAAAATATTTATATAATTTCCAGCAAAAATCACGGTTAAACATGGCGCAATATGGGGAAAAATTACCTGTCAACAGAGGGTGACAAAACTTCAAGTAGGCTGGCAATTAAAAGGGTTAATAGTACCTATGCACGTGGGGTATTGTTCTCCTCGGGGGACCTTGCGCTTTTAGATTTAGCTTGTTTTTTCTTGTTTGCATATTGATATTTTAGGAAAACATGGTTTTTATTCTCCTTTTTTATAATTTTATTTTTAGGGAAACCCTGTGCAACCTAAGAATTCGTCAATGGATTACTTCCAGAAAGATGAGCCCACTACAACAAGCTCAGTACGCTTAGAAAGCTTAACATGTGCACTTTCAGAGAATATATGGTTTATGGGGGATATTCTAAATGTAAAGGGTTGTTTTGGTTGAAAAATCGCAAGGTGCGCACTTTGTCTGCAGAGCTGAAATTTTCAAGTAAAATTACCGTTATGCGCATGCTTTACTTTGGGGTGTTTGGCAACTCTTCCCCTGACAGTACCTATGCATGTTGGGTATCGTTCTGTTGGGGGATGTTGCTTTCTTGTTTGCATATAGTTTTTTTTAGGAAAATGTGGCTTTGATTCGTTTTTTATTCTTTTTTAGGGAAACTATGCGCAACCAAAGAATTGATTGAGGGATTACTTCCAGAAAACTGTGCCCATGTCAACAAGCCTGGTACGCCTAGAAAGCTTGAGGTGTGTACTTCCAGAGAATATATAATGTGTGGTATAAAAACATCAAGGTGCGCTTAGCATAGTTGTATTTTATCTGAAAATCTCGTAAAGCGCCGTTTCAGTTTGGGGGAGTCTCCTGGGCAGGAAAGGGTGTCTACCAATACATATGTGGTAACGCTGTGACCGGGAGAAATTCGGGTTTCACAAGCAATAAGATTTTATTGACAAACTTACATTTTTTTATTACAAAAAAACACTACAAATTGCAAAAAATAGATTTTTTTTTTATTTTTTTGCACATATTTCACCCAAAAGTATTGAGAATACACTACAAAAAGCGCCTGAGGTAATGCCGCCGCCAAGCGCGGAACATAGTGTGACATAAAGAGCGCGCCGCGGCAAATTTGAAAGACAGTAAAAGGAAAGCAAGCCAGCGCGGCGGCTGACACAAGGCAGAAAAAATAAATGATAAAAAGTGTAAAACACAGAATGCATAGCATACACAGTTACACCCCCCCTCTTTTCCCCCGAAGGCTACCAGGAGAATGAGGGGTGACAGCGGCCACTTAAATAGGGACCACCGATAGGCAGGAGCAATAGTGCGGGAGGCGCATCCCATAGAGGCTCACCATAAGCCTGAACCGCCTACCCTTTGGTGGGGGATTGCGGTGGAGCAGCGCTCCTAAGCACCTAACAGCGGTGCTGCCTACCATCACCCGACCAGCGCAGCCAAGGCTGGGAAGCATATTACTAATGGTACGGGTGGGAATAGTCCTACAGGGCCGCAGGCTAATAGCCCCGCTCACCTGCGAGTAGAGAGCCATTTCTCGTCCTTCGCAGTCCAGACTGCAGAGAAATTCTAGGGGATTTGTGGGAGGTCCCCGGGTATTTGCGGGGCCGGGAGGAGCCTATTTTTCGATGTCTCTGCAGTCCAGCGCCATCTGGCAGGGTAATACCCACGTGTAAGTAATCTATTTGGAGCAGGACGTACTGTATAATAAGAATAATGAACACAACACACAAATCACAGACCCCCCGGGCGCCCCCTGCCAGCCGAGCGGGCCACAACAAGGGGGTCACGTACAACCTTCTAGGAGGGGAGGGGAGAAGGGTCCGGCCCGGAGCAGTGCTCCTTCAGCACCTGACCCTAGTGCTGTCCTACCTTCACCCGAACCGTCAGCCGAGGCTGGGAGGCAGTGAGTCCAGAACGGGTGGAAATAAGCCTGCAGGGCCCTAGGCTTGAAAAGCCCCACTCCCTGTGCAATAGAGAGCCATCCTCTATCTTCGCAGTCCAGACTGCAGAGAAACACAGGAAATTGGTGGGAGGTACCTGGCTATTTATGGGGCCGGGAGTGGCCACAAGTCTTTCTGCAGTCCACTGCGCCACCTTGTGGCGGAATAACCCAAGTGTAAGGAATTTCTGGAACAGGACGTGCTGTATACTTGGAAAACTATAGATTACACTGGGTTTGGGGCTAGGGGTACAGATAAGAAGGCTGCAGTTGGGGCGGCCTGGGGTGCCGACAAGGCTGCAGCTGGGGCCTGGGGTGCAGATAATAAAATGCTGCAGATGGGGTTGGGGTGTAGATACATATGATGCATAGGGTTGGGATGTGTATCAGTTGGGATCAAAAAGAAGCATCAGTGCGTGTGTGCCTCTGTCACACTACACTCCCTGACAGTGATGGAGTTACACAGTCTATTCATACAAGTAGCATGGTTGGACAGTGCTCTGTTGTGGGCATAATATGGAACCACATCTCTCATACACATGGCATGGCAAGTTTGTTACTTTTTGTTGTCTGAGCCTTCATGTCAGCAGAAAGGAGCCCTGAACAACCATCGCTAGCTACAAGCATATGTTTGCAGTGCCTGGGAAAGGAGAGGGGGAAGGCAAATGGAGTCAGAGCAAAGTAAAAGAGCTAACCTTTTCCTTGTAAGCCACTTTCAACTGGAAGGATAGAGGGCTGATCTCATATAGGAATAGCAGCAGCACTGAAACATCCCTTGTCTTTTCTGCAGGTGCTAGCTGCATACCATTGCCTGGAAACCACTTACGCAGAAGGATGGCAGGCTACTGTAGTTTTCTCGGCCACTCAAACAATAAGTCCTGACCAGACAACCCTAAACTGCACTTGTCAAACACGAGGGGAAGCTAGGCACAGATGTCACAGGAAGGGCGGTGATATGCAAAAATGAATAGGCAGCATTTCATCAGCAGTTGTTGCTGCGCAGACTTAAGTGGGCTTCAGCTGGGGGTAAGCGGGGTTAGATAAGAGGCTGTGCGATCGCCCAGCTTAAAGGGAACACTGCATTGTCCCAAACTTCACTCAATTTTCAAAAAGACCATGTAGTTCCTAAGTTATAAGTATTAGAGCATTGGAGATGCAAAGAGAAAATGAGGAGAAACAGTGGGTAAGGCAACAGCAATGTGATGTAAGCACACTGTGTGCTTTACATATATCATAGTAAAAAAAAAAAAAACTAAATCCACACACATGTACAGTAAATCAAGAAACGTTACCCATTTCAACATGGGAACCCCCCTTACAGCCACCTTCCAGGCAGCTTGATCCAAAACCCCAGTCTCAAAATATGTCAAAATGCAAGGAGGGCATCCAGTCTGTCCTCGACTACTGGATTGCAACTCCCACATGAACGCCTGCGATCAGGGGGGGTTGGTTGGGTGCTGACCCACATACAGCACTGTGCAAGCCCATCCTGCAAACTTCACTGGCAGCTGGCCTTCACGTGGGGTCATAAAGCTACATGGGATACTGAAGGATGGTCAGTAACAGGGCCAGGGAACAGGCTTCCATTGCCAGTATCCCATGCGATCCTGATATATATATATCTTTCAGTTTCTTCTAGGATTGGAGAAGATATAGATATATATATATCTCTTTCAGTTTCTTCTAGGATTGGAGAAGCTATATTAATGGTATCAGTGTATCAAGAATTAGGCATTCCTGCTCACCCAGTCCCGGCTCACCCGACACAAGTTGTCAGAGTAGAGTTCCACTTTAGCTACTAGCCGGTTGTTTGAATGCTCTTTTTCAAAAGGAGCATAGTAGTGGTAGTCTGAACTTCAATCCCAGCTTCAGATATTTGAAACCCCAAATTAAAATACAACTGACAGTTCATGCACCCCACATGACTGCTGACAGTAGAGATTTGCACCCATTGGGACTGAACACCCCAGTTTAAAATGGTTAATGTGGCCAAAATCAGGAAATGAATTTCACTCTCGCCGCACTCCTTGTGCCAATTAGTAAAACAGAAAACAAAAGTCCATCTACAGCCATGAGAACCCTCAGCAAACATCAAGTCATATGACATTGAAGCCTGACTTCTGTGAAAAGGTAAACAGGATATTTATCTGCAAGACTGGCTTATGTACCCTGCCTGGCATTACAAGACTTCCAGCATTACAAAGCGCTAAACTATAGGTTTCAAACTACTAAACTAGTGCTTTTCATAAAACCAAGTATCCACACAAGCCATACACCTGACCGGATGTGTCTCCTGAACTGCAATAACATAGTGTGAATGTAGCCTTAAAATAAAAAGCTATACCAATTGTTCCTAGCGAGTAGGCAGGCTATGTAAATCAACAGTTTTCAGCTTTGCAACATCTTGATGTGACCTGAAAGAACCAATGGGCTTCAGTCTTCAAATATTTAAACAGTCATCACTTAATTGAGGACACGCATTTTGGGTCAGTGGCCCTCTTCAGCACACAGTTGGAAGTGACAACTGTAAGACTTGGAGAATGAAGTAACAGAGGAGCATGCTACGTTAGCTAGAGACTCATAGTAGACTAAATATGCAAAAGTGGATTAAAAAGACCAAAAAGTCCCCTTTTTGGTCTTGCCTATGGCAATGAGAGGGGGCTCTGCCACACTGCCTATGGCAATGGGAGGGCGCTCTGTCACACTGCCTATGGGAATGTGATGGGGGGAGAATGCCAGACAGTTACTGTGAAGCATAGAAAATCTTGGCAGACATAGCAAAAAATGAATGTGCAAGCAGTACTACACGATGCCCACTGCCAGTAGGAACTTCCTCTACCAAGCCCCTAGGTCATTCACCTGCCTGTCGCTCCCACAACGCAAACTCAGTGACAACATGCGGCCGATTGGCTGACCGCCCCATTCAACCAATCAGGGTGCTCGCTTTCACCCAGCTACGCTGATGGCTAAACTACCTGGGCGGCTAAGCAGAATGGTGCCTAAGGGAGCCGAGTGCATCCCCTGCTCGCCTCCTAGCTGTCTCATGCCTGCACCACCCATTCAGAAAGCCAGGAAGCGCCCACAGCTTGAGGTGAGCCCAGATGTGGCCATGGCGGAGAGACACGGCAAGGGCTCTGGGACAAGGTGAGTGAAACAGGGCCTCTGGGGTGTTTTACACAGCGGGGCATTCCAATTCACGATGCCCCAAGAAGAGAAACTCAGATGGCCCCGGAGTCTTTTCAAATAAATATTTCTCATTAACTGTTCCCCCAATAAAGGCTGAGAAGAAGACCACAGAAGAGGTATAGACAAAGAATCAGTCCAAACAGCTTTCGGAGAACCTTATCAGACTTTATTTCAAATAGTCAGGTAAGCATGCCCCATTATGCAAAATACTGGCCCTAGCTCAAAAGGAAGTAGACCTACAAAAAGTCGTCTGCCAAGCGCAAGACACAAAAATGCTTTATCTTCTAGTATCATGCTTTCAGATATTAGAGATGGTATGTGCTAAATAGCGACATCACATAATGCAATGAAAGTACAGAGGGTACAGGAGAACTAGCCAGTGGGTGAAGGGATACACCCAAGGAGCCGCACAGCGAATGGTGAAAAAAGTATTACATTTCCCAGCAGTCTGAGCTGCAGGTCTTAATCTATTCTTATAAAAGAAACAGATTGCTTGGGAGGGGCTCAGCCCACACTGGCTAGGAAAAGCTTAACAGAATATGAATATTTTACGGAAACTGTCAAACACTTTTTGTGTGCCGTAGTTACATGTTTAGCAGCAAGTCTGTAATTTTGGTACGGTAATTAGGATTCCATCCATTTTGGATGCACAATAGCTAGAATCGCTAAGCTATAGCTAACCCTCTGCCCAAGCAGTATACTGATCAATCTGAGACCCATGGATGTATACAAATGTCTGCTCTGAATAGAGGATTAAGGTGTATGCATCCCAAATCAGGAATCCTCTAAGGAATCATAATAACTAGACCAAAAGCCAAACTACATCCTAAGAAGGTAATATCACAGGGGCTATGGGCAAATTTATTTCACAAGTTCGGTGGGTTTTGGTCCGATTTAAAACCTAGACATTAACCTCTAATGTTAACCCTTAAAACTACCATTTGTTTATTAAAATATTCACACCAACCTAAACCTCAACCCAATTCCATAAAATCCTGTTACTTGAAAGCCACAATCTCCAAAGCCAAAATGTTGGTGTAGGAATGGAAAGTCCTGAAACTCTTGTTTTGCGCTTTAGCTAAATTAAATTTAGATCATGCTTAAAGTGGACCAACACCCACCCCTGATCAGCTCCCTCCCCGCGGGGCATCCGAAATCGGGATGCCACGCTGTGTGAAACCCCCCAGAAAGCCCCTAAAACGTACCTTATAGTCGCTGATAAGGTAAGATTTTAGGGGCTTTCACACAGCTGGGCATCCCCGATCGGGGTGCCCCGCGGAAGTGGGCCAACACCTAGGATAGTGAAAATCCTGGGTGTTGGTCCACTTTAACAACCCACCCCACACGCGGTGCTAGATATATCTGAAAGCAACCACTAGTTAACCTAGGTTTACAGGAACTGCAGCTATATCAGTAAAGAATCATACATGAAAATTCTTTTACATGTTTTACCACTATAAAAGAAAGGCAGGTTTAGGATAAAACTACATGACATCACATAAGCCCTGTGAAGTTTTCATCCACTAAGCCAAAGGTGTTTCATTCATCTACAGTATATAAGATGTTGTATCTGCAATGCATCAAACGTGTCCAGGCTGCAGAGGAACTTTGTCCTCACATCTAGGCAATGCAGTGCAGCATGATGCCACAATGACACCACAATACAATGATACCTAGCCATGATGTGGCTTTCATAATAAAAATGGACTTCAGCTGCTTACCCAGGAAGGTTTTTAAGGCATTCAGAATAATGAGAACTTTGGGCATGTTGCATTCTCAGACTCTGCTGTCTGGGTGCTGAGAACATTACTGTATTGCTGCAGTATTACTGGTATCTGTTGATTTCATCCTTCTGAGAATGTCTAAGCTTTAGGCAAGGCCATTTGTGCACTGCTTATAAAGGGGGTGATTGAGCACCCCTGACAGTGAGGTAGCTGGTTATTGCTCTCTCACATGACCTGTATAGAATATCAGGCAAGGATTTCATAGTATTTGTAACAGTAAGGTGGGAGTTATTCTGAATAGTAAAAGTTTATTTTCCATGGCATTTGTGTGTGCCAAAGTAATGTGCTGGGCTAATCTTTTTTGTGGTTTGCACCTCTGGTGTTGAAAGGGTTTTCTCTAGCAACAATGTGTTTATGTTAGCAACTAGAACTGGTGCGTATGGTGTACTTGTCTGCATAGCTCATCCATCACCCATGTAAAAGCACTGGACTGGTGCCGAAGGGCAATGAAGGCAGGCAAAGTCCTGAATTACCAGCCCCTATGCTTTGTGCACTGGGCAGGTAGCCTTGAAGGGGGTGGGAGTTTAATGACAAAGAGATGACCTAACAACTGCAGTGCTTAGCCAAAGTGCTTAGTCAAAGGACAGGATGGACACTGTAAAAAGACAGACTTTCCATGCGTTCATTTATAATATGTTCACACAGTTGTTTCCTGTCCCCTGGAGCGTAGGTGGTGTAGACACCTGGAGCGGAAGGCAGTGGTGACAGCGGGAGTAGGTGGTAGCATTGGTGGAAAGAACTCTGGGCACAGGCTCATGTGGCAGTGGGACACAACGTCTTCCTCTGGTCCAGCGCTTGCTTTTTAAAGGTCCTTCAGTCCTCTTCCTCAGCAAGCCCAGCGATAGAGGTGGGGGCCAGCGACATTGGACCAGGAGGTGGCAATTAGTATGGCCTTAGCACTGCAATCCATGTATGTATGTATAAAGCTTATTACATGACCTTTATAGTTGTGGTTGTGCTTCGGGAAAAACGCTGCATGCAGCAAAAAGCAATGCACATATGTAAAAGGCCCATTTACTTTCTTGGGATGTGCTTTCTTCCTGTTTTAACATGTATTTCTACTCCAGTGTGATGCAAATGCAGAGTGTGAAAGGGGCCTAAAGCTATCTATGTTCACAACTATAAGAGGTGCTTTGTGAGTATGCCAGAGGAGCATTTTCTGTATAAAAGGTAAATGGTTGCACTGCATATTCTTTTGTTGTGCTTGCAGATGTCTATAGAACTGTTTTAGCATTAAAAATGCTGCTTGCAAAGTTTTCCCAAATGCCTTGCATAATGCAGTTTATATATGTGAACTGGCCCATAAAAATAACAGGCAGCCTTTTCCCTTGCTCTGTTACAGAGCCTAAATGTTTTAAGCTACTTTTTTACAATTTAGACTGGCGGGTTGGTGGTTAGTTGTTCAGTACACATATTCTGGTTTTCACAATTATGATATCTCACACTTTTCCATAGTTATGTAGAACACCACAGGTCTTAGTAACATCTACTGGAAAATCAGAATTAAGTAGCGTGTGCTAAACACTTTCTTTATTCCAAAATGCCAAATGTCAAGTGTATACAAATAATGATTATCACATGCAAAATGCCTGTAGTAAACTGGAGTGGTAAAAATGTTTCTCTCATTTCGGACTCTTGCATAATAAAGTCTCAGCATTGGCAGTCTTTTTTTTAGGCTATGGGAATTTTTTGCACATGGGCATCCTGAACCAAGATGCCTGGGGATGGGCTGCGGTAAAAAATAACTGGAGGTTTCATAGAACAGACAATCAAGCCCCGATACATTTTTGTGCCTCCCCTTGAATCAAGTTTGAATCACTTTCAGGGCACTGCTGGCCTGAAAGGGAAAATCACAGGAGTTGTGACCCACATGCAAAACATCTTTATTCTGAAACTGTAATCGGAGAGAAAAATCAAGGCAAGCAAATGGAACAAGCATGATGTTTGAAATGCTGTGTTACAATCAGAAGTGCAATTGCAGATCCAAATCTTGAAATAATTGTACATTACCACAGAAGGTGACAGCATGGAACTAAACAATAACATGCTGGATCTACAGCAGTTCCTAGTTGGACCACCATCAAGGCAGTACCACTATGTAGGGTCCAGCTGCCAAGACTATGAGACTCCAGGGCCCAGCTTATTCCCTCTCCCAGGGGTAACCCAATTGGGATGCCCATGCATGAACGGCAAAATTTGCATCCTCTCTTGGATGTACATGGCCACGCCCACCTCAACTGAATGGCTGTGCATGGATGCGAGTGATGTTGTGAGCCGCCGATGTGTGGCTGGGATTCCATTCTGTTTCTCTAGCAGCACATTAACATTAAATGTGAATCTGAAGAAGCTTATTGAGGCTGCGCAACGCGCAGTTGGACCGTTGTGAGCCGAGTTTAATCAGGAAACGGCAGAGTTTCACACAGCGGGGTACCCCAAACTGGGGTGTCCCAGGGGGATGGACCAAAACCAGGGATAGTGAAAATACCAGACTTTGGTCTACTTTAAAGTCATTCTGCAGGCAAAAATACAATTCTGTGAGTACTCACCTGTAGAATTGTTTTTAATATGCATGGTACAGCCTGCTTCAAGAAGTGCTTACATATGGGATATTCCGCCACAAGGTGGCGCAGTGTACTGCAGAAGAGTTGTGGCTCCTCCCAGAACCATATAAAAACAGGATCACCAATAGACCTTCCCAGTGTTGACAAGCAGTTATACAAGAAGCCGGGAGATAATAAAGGTAAAAAAGGTAACAACCCCAACTAACTTAGAACAATCACCATAAAGAGGCAACCAAGAATAACGATAACAAGGGTGGGGTGAAGCAGGCCGTGCCATACATAGTAAAAACAATTCTACAGGCGAGTACTCACAGAATTGTATTTTTCCTATTGCATGGCAGGGCCTGCTTCAAGAAGTCCTTACGTATGGGGCATCCAATAGCAGTGTCCGTAAGGTAGGGTGGGATCCCCAAAAAGTAGTAGCAGGCAGTTCAAACCACCACCGCCTGAAGTACTTTGCGATCAAAGGCAGCATCAGCCGAGGCCTTAACATCAACCTTGTAAAAGGTATGAACAGAAGACCAAGTCGCGGCCTTATAAAACATGTTCAACAGAAGCTTGGTGCTGAAAAGCCCAAGAAGCACCAATAGCACGAGTGGAATGAGCAGTAACCCGGAAAGGAGGAACCTTCCCTTTAGCAGAATAGGCCTGTACCACCGCCTGGCGAATCCACTTGCTGATAGTAGATTTAGCTGGAGGCAAGCCCTTCCTAGGTCCCGCAGGAAGAACAAAAAGAGCATCAGATTTCCTGAAAGACTCAGTAGCCACCAAGTAAAACTTCAGAGCCCTGACAACATCCAGAGAATGCAGGGTCCGTTCCTTGGAATTAGCAGGGTTAGGACACAAGGAAGGTAAGACAATGTCCTGATTGAGATGAAAAACAGACATTGGCAAAAAATCCGGCTTAAGCCTAAACACCACCTTATCCTGATGCCGCTCAAAATAAGGAGGTTAAATGGAAAGCGCCGCCAGCTCAGAGACTCACCTGACTGAAGTAATAGCCACCAAAAAGGCCACCTTAAGAGTCAGAATTAGTAACGCCGCCCCACGGATAGGCTCAAAGGGACGACCCTGCAGCAGTAGCATAGGTTTACGTGGCGGACGCACATGAGTAACTCCCTGGAAAAAAGCCTTAACCAACCGGTGATTGGCAAAGGATCTTTGGAAAAAAATTGCCAGAGCCGACACCTGTCCCTTGAGGGTACCAAGTTGAAGGCCCGAATCCAAACCATGTTGTAAGAATTCCAGAATCCTACCCCGACAAGGAAGAGACTTGGACTCACACCAGGCAATGTAAGCATGCCAGACCCTGTAGTAGAAAGAGGACGAGGACTTCTTCCTAGCCCGAATCATAGTATCAACAACAGAGGCCGGCAATCCCTTATCCATCAAGATGGAGGTTTCAGCAGCCAAGCCGTCAAAGCCAGTGTTTGTAAATTGGGATGGCACAGCTGTCCCTGAGTGAGAAGATCTGGATCCTTGGGCAAAACGTACCGATCTACTGCCAACTGCACGATGTCTGCGAACCACACCCTCCTTGGCCAACAGAGGGCCACCAGAATGGCTGTTACTCCTTCCTGGGCTATCTTGCGCAGCACCCTGCCCAGCAGAGGAAAGGGAGGGGACACAGAGGAGCCGAAACTACGTCCAATGAATCACTAGCGCATCCGTGGCGAAGGCCAGAGGATCCTGCGACAGAGACAAATCTTGGAAGCTTGTGATTGTGGCGGGACGCAAACAGGTCCACATCCGGCTGACCCCAATGGTGACACAGGGAGTGAAATACCTTGATGTTGAGGGACCATTCCCCCAGCCGAGACATTCCCCTGCTCAGGGAGTCTGCCTCCTGGTTCTCCACGCCGAGATGGAAGGGACATTCTCTTCCGCCCAAGACAGTATCAGGGACACTTCCTTGAGGGCTTGCTTGCTCTGAGTCCCTCCATGATGAATGATGTAGGCAACTGCCGTCTGGTTGTCCGAGCGGATCTGAACAGCCCGACCCCGAAGGTGCTTGGTCAGCTGAGAAAGAACCAAACTGATCGCCCTCAGTTCCAGGACATTGATGGGAGCATGGGCCTCCTGGGGGCCCCACCGACCCTGGAACTTCAGAGACTTCCAAAAGGTCAGACTGGCATCTGTGGTAGCAGTTTCCCAGCACGGAGGCAGAAAGGTCCTGCCCACTAGAAGGTTCCTTGAGTCCAGCCACCACGAGAGGGACTGTCTGGCCAGGGGGGACAGAGCAAAATCCTGAACCAGGGACACAGGGTCCCGATCCCAAACTGACAAGAGGTGCAACTGAAGAGGTCTCATGTGAAACTGAGCAAAGTGGACCGCCTCGAAGCAAGACACCATCAGGCCCACTAACTGCATCCCCTGCCAGATGGAGGGATGGGGACACAAGAGCAGAGCCCGTGCCTGCTCCTGAAGGCCCTCCACTTTCTGCTGAGGCAGGAATACCTTGACCTGAGAGGTATCCAGACCCATGCCCAGAAAGAACATCACCAAAGACGGAGACATTGAAGACTTGGGAAAGTTGATCACCCAGCCGAAGGACTCGAGAGTGGAGGTCACCTGAGTATCCTTCTCAGCCTGAGGAAGAGACTGAGCCGCAATCAGAATGTCGTCCAGGTAAGGGAGGATGCGAATGCCCTGGTTCCGCAACAGAGCCATCACGCCCGCCAGCACCTTGGTGAACACCCGAGGTGATACCGAACGGTAAAGCCACAAATTGGTAATGCTGATCCTCTAGAGCGAACCTCAGGAATCTCTGATGACCTGGAAAGATTGGCATGTGAAGATAGGCATCCTTGATGTCCACGGTGGTCATAAAGTCGTCCGGGCGAAGGGTACTGACAGTCGAGCGTAGCGTCTCCATGCGAAAGTGCTTGAACCTGACAAACTTGTTGGGACCCTTCAGGTCCAGGATGGGTCTCAAAGACCCGTCCTTTTTGGGGACCGTGAAAAGATTGGAGTAGTACCCCTGACCCTGTTCTTGGGAAGGCACCAGGCAAATGACTCCTGACTCCAACAGGCATTGAACTGCAAGGCGCAAACCCTGAGCTGACAGAGGGTTTTGAGACATCCGGGATCTGAGGAATCCTGGGGGCGGCCAGGCTGCAAACTATCTTGTAACCGGAGGACACCACCAGACGCGGAGCCTCCAGACGTGAGCAAAGAGCCGAAGCCGCCCCCCCCACCCAGATGGGCAAGGGCGCCTACTCATGCCTAAGGGGCCTTAGGAGAGGGTTTGGGCTTGGAACCCCAGGAGAGGCTGGAACGACCACGGGATCTGCCACGGCCCCAAGAATCTCTGCGGCTACCCGAGAAGAGGGAGCCACAACCTCCTCTGGAAGCACGAAAGGAGGGGAAGGAAGCAGAGGGCCCCCGGAAAAGCCAGAGTCTGCTTCCTACGCTGAGGTAACCTACCATCCTTGGCTAGAACATCCAGACGCTCCCCAAAGAGCCGTAGCTCCGCAAAAGGGAGCCCAGTAACAGCCTTCTTAGCTGCAGTGTCAGCTGCCCACTGATGCAACCAAACAGAGCGGCGCATAGCCACCAAAAGGGCAGAGGCCCTACCACCCAGCCGGACCGCATCATCCATGGCAGTAAGGACAAAGGCAACAAAATCAGAGCAAAGCAAGAGGGCCCTATAATCCTCCCTCCTCCTACCAGCCATAGCGCCATAAGTGAGACGCTTGAGATTTTTCTGAAGGGCAATAGCTGTAATGGCAGCAGCGCAGACCGGATGCAGCCCAGCCCCCACAAATGTAAAAGCATGGCAGGCCAGCTGATCCATACGCCAGTCCGCGCTGTCCCGCAGTGTAGTAGTGTCAGGGGAAGGCATGACCGAGGTGTTGGACAGCCCTAGAACGGGAGCGTCCACCTCAGGGGCACACGGCCATCGCTTGACCAGGTCAGCAGGAAAGGGATACCTCTTATCCAACCCTTTGGCAACCGCGGGCAATCTATTAGGACGTTCTCACTCCTTGAGCACCATATAAGAGAAATGGCCCTGCTCAGGGAACACCAGAAGTTGTTTATCAGGACGAAAGAGCTCACCCTGCTTCCTCTTAGCCACCTCAGGGTGGGCAATGAGCAAGGTTTCAAAAATGTCAGACAACAGTTTATCAGTGTCATCGAGGAGCCATGAATCCTCCCCTGACACAGACCCAGGGTCACTGTCGTACTCCTCCTGCTGGTCCCCAGAGGAGTCAGAGTCCTGGAAAAGCTCCCCCTCCTTTAGGGAGTAACGGCCACCAAGGGCATCAATTCCCTCATCCTCCTCAGCAAAGAGGGAGGGCGTGGGAGCCAGGTGCCGCTTCTTGCCAGAGGCCTTACCTGGACCAGGCATGGCAAGCTGCCTTTCAATGCTGGCCACACAAAGTGCCAGATCAGATTGTGACCCCCTGCTGGGGTAGGCGATGCCGAAGGGAGAGCAGAACTGGGAAGAGAAGCGCTCAGCACAGCCTGGGCCGCAATGATACCTTGGGCGCACAGCACGCACACCGCGGCACGCACACATGGCACACAGCCTGGATTGCCCCGAAGGACCCCCAAGCATGCTATCCCCAGAAGCCTCCATATGGTGATTAACACGTGCGCAATAGGCCAGCAGAGGGTAAGGGCTAATAAAAAGCAACCCGGGATGCCCCCCCAAGGGATGCTCCCAGAAGAGCCAGTAAGGGGGAGATGATGGGGGGGGTAAGGAGCAGACCGGGAGAAACCAAGACCCACAGTTGTCCTCCCTGAAAGATAAGTAAAATGCACATAAGCATTCCACATCCCATGCCCCAAGGAAACAAAACCCCCAAAGGGGACTCACGGACCAAGGAGACCGAAGGATCACCAAGCCGCCAGACCACGGGAGGAAGCGACACAGGAACGATGACCGCCGCAGCCCAGGAAGAAAGAGGGGCCCCAGATGCGCAGCAGGCTCAAAATGGCGCCGGCAGAAGAACCTCGAGGGGCGGGCCGCGGGGGGACGACGCAAAAGGCGAAAGCGGCGCTCACATGAGCAGTGATTGCCTGTGGGGTATTAAAGCGGACCTTCACCCTGAATAAGAGCATATATTATATGTTTCCCACAACCTGTACATACAGATTGCCCACATTAAAAATCCTACCTGCATCTACTGCATGCTATGAGCCTTTAAACATTCAAGATGGCGGCTCATGGGGCTTCAGGTAGCCTGCAAACAGGAAGTGTCTTCTGACTGTGTCGCTCTGCATTCTGGGATTGCGGTCCTTTTCCTGACCCCAGCTCTGCTCTTTCTGTGCAAAGCACAACTAGAACCCCACCCCCTGTTCTTTATCCTGCTCTCCTCTCCTCAGTATGTGTGATGCTTCTGAGTCAAGATGGGGGCGCCCGTATCCTAGAGTCTTGAACAGATTTGCAGCCCAGTGGGGGAAATAATAATAAGTGACTAAAAACTTAAAATATATTAATTTTAGATGCTGGGGAATAGTTTTTAAGCATTTGGGCTTTTAATGAAATCATGCTGAAGGTCAGGTTTAAAGGTGAGTGTAGCATTTTTTTTCAGTTTCATTCATCCACACCCGCCCCCCTCCCAGCTTCATTCATCTACACCCGCCCCCCTCCCAGCTTCATTCATCCACACCCGCCCCCTCCCAGTTTCATTCATCCACACCCGCCCCCTCCCAGCTTCATTCATCCACACCTGCCCCCTCCCAGTTTCATTCATCCACACCCGTCCCCCTCTCAGTTTCATTCATCCACACCCGTCCCCCTCCCAGCTTCATTCATCCACACCTGCTCCCCTCCCAGTTTCATTCATCCACACCCGTCCCTCTCCCAGTTTCATTCATCCACACCCGCTCCCCTCCCAGTTTCATTCATCCACACCCGTCCCTCTCCCAGCTTCATTCATCCACACCCGCACCCCTCCCAGTTTCATTCATCCACACCCGTCCCTCTCCCAGCTTCATTCATCCACACCCGCTCCCCTCCCAGTTTCATTCATCCACACCCGCTCCCCTCCCAGTTTCATTCATCCACACCCGTCCCCCTCCCAGCTTCATTCATCCACACCCGCTCCCCTCCCAGTTTCATTCATCCACACCCGTCCCCCTCCCAGTTTCATTCATCCACACCCGTCCCCCTCCCAGTTTCATTCATCCACACCCGCCCCCCTCCCAGTTTCATTCATCCACACCCGCCCCCCTCCCAGTTTCATTCATCCACACCCGTCCCCCTCCCAGTTTCATTCATCCACACCCCTCCCCCTCCCAGTTTCATTCATCCACACCCCTCCCCCTCCCAGTTTCATTCATCCACACCCGTCCCCCTCCCAGCTTCATTCATCCACACCCGTCCCCCTCCCAGTTTCATTCATCCACACCCGTCCCCCTCCCAGTTTCATTCATCCACACCCGTCCCCCTCCCAGTTTCATTCATCCACACCTGTCCCCCTCCCAGTTTCATTCATCCACACCCGTCCCCCTCCCAGTTTCATTCATCCACACCCGTTCCCCTCCCAGTTTCATTCATCCACACCCCTCCCTCTCCCAGTTTCATTCATCCACACCCGTTCCCCTCCCAGTTTCATTCATCCACACCCCTCCCTCTCCCAGTTTCATTCATCCACCGCCGCCCCCCTCCCAGTTTCATTCATCCACCGCCGCCCCCCTCCCAGTTTTATTCATCCACCGCCGCCCCCCTCCCAGTTTTATTCATCCACCGCCGCCCCCCTCCCAGTTTTATTCATCCACACCCGCCCCCCTCCCAGTTTTATTCATCCACACCCGCCCCCCTCCCAGTTTTATTCATCCACACCCGCCCCCCTCCCAGTTTTATTCATCCACACCCGCCCCCCTCCCAGTTTTATTCATCCACACCCGCCCCCCTCCCAGTTTTATTCATCCACACCCGCCCCCCTCCCAGTTTTATTCATCCACACCCGCCCCCCTCCCAGTTTCATTCATCCACACCCGCTCCCCTCCCAGTTTCATTCATCTACACCTTCCCCCTCCCAGTTTCATTCATCCATACCCGCCCCTCTCCCAGTTTCATTCATCCACACCCGTCCCCCTCCCAGTTTAATTCATCCACACCCGTCCCCTTCCCAGTTTCATTCATCCATACCCGCCCCCCTCCCAGTTTCATTCATCCATACCCGCCCCCCTCCCAGTTTCATTCATCCATACCCGCCCCCCTCCCAGTTTCACTCATCCATTAGTGCCCCCCTCCCAGTTTCACTCATCCACAATCGCCCCCTCCCAGTTTCACTCATCCACAACCGCCCCCCTCCCAGTTTCACTCATCCACACCCGCCCCCCTCCCAGTTTCACTCATCCACAATCGCCCCCTCCCAGTTTCACTCATCCACAACCGCCCCCCTCCCAGTTTCACTCATCCACAACCGCCCCCCTCCCAGTTTCACTCATCCACAACTGCCCCTCTCCCAGTTTCACTCATCCACAACTGCCCCTCTCCCAGTTTCACTCATCTACAACTGCCCCCCTCCCAGTTTCACTCATCCACAACTGCCCCCTCCCAGTTTCTGCTTGACGCTGCAACAAGTCTAGTTCAATTTGTATTGGCAATGCGGCAAGGAAATTTAAATGGAGCGAGCACAGTTGGCCACATCCCCACTTACACAGGTGAGTAAATCAGGCAATCTGGGGGGGGGGCGGTCACACAGTGGAGCATCCCAATTCAGTTATCCCATAAAGAGGGAAACCACCATCCCTGGAGTCCCTCGAGAGGGATGGTTGCTCCTCTAACACCCAAAGGTGGTAACTGTTTTGGCCAGAGATCAGTCTTTACATTCAGAAGAGTAATGAGTGTATAGAGTTTTAAAAGTAAAAAAATAGTAAAGAACTGTTACAGTCTTTTACCCTGTAACATGTTTTCTAGCGTAAGGCAGGTTTTGAAGAGAAGCAGACTGTGGATCACATTATCTAATCAAAGGCCTTGATTCAATAAGTGTTGAAAAGAATTATAATGGTAGTAAAAAAAAACACATTTGAGAATTTCAATGTTGCTCAATCACCAGGTGGGAAGGCAATGAAAGTAAAAAGTACACTATTTTGTTTATGAGTAAAAAAAAAAAAAGTACCATGGACTTGCATTGTCTTCCTAGCTGGTGATTCAGTAACAGTGATATTCTCAGACTTTTTTCCTCATAAAGTGAATTATTTAGCAGCATGAGAATTTGTTTCAACTCTTATTGAATCAAGGCCAAAATCTGCAGCAGAAAAGAATAGTGTTGGCCTAGCTACCTAATAGTACAGAAGTCACAGGAAGAGTCAAACAGCATGGCAGTTCAAAGAACTGTACTGTATTTCCGTGCTATAAGACGCACCCAGAATTTGGAGGGGAAACCAAATGGGGTGCTAAAATACCCCCTCCCAATCACCATATTATAGACAGTATGCAGAATTCTCCCAATCACACCATCACAGATCCCACATTACAGGAAGTGAGCAGTATCTTACCTTAAAGTGGATCAAAACCAACCTTGATGTCTATAAGACTCCAGGGCAGGCATACTCTCTCCCCCCAGGGCATTTAGATCCGGGATGCTCCGCTGTGACAACCCCCCTCCCCCCATGGTTGCCAGGAAACTCACCTTTGCTCACGGTCCAATGGCACATGAGCGAATAGCGGCTGCATCCTGCGATTGGGGTGCCAGGGGCAAAGACCAAAACCCAAGATAGTCAAAATCCTGGGTTTTGGTCCACTTTAAAGGCAATGAGGAGCATCCCACATTGCAGTAAGTGTGCGGGCTACCCAAACGCAGGCAGTGTATGGGCTTCCCAAATACAGACAGTGTGCAGCATGCCCCCCCCCCCCCAAAAGAAAAACATTCCCCAGTTCCAGCGCAGCTGCCTACACAAACTCCCAGAACGACGGTTCCAACCTTCATGTGGGCGTGGCCCGTTACCCCTGCCAGCGTAATTGAACACTGGTAGGAGTAACAGGCCAGGGCCCCACCCGGTTGCCTGCGGTTACTGGGAGACAACAGCCGAGGCGGTGGCGGCAGCCGGCAATGTGTATGTGTGTGTTTTTATGTCAGGGGGAGCTGGGAACGTAGGTTTTTTTAAAAAAACATTCGCCCAATAAGAAGCACTTCCCCACTTTTTGGAAAAAATAAGGGAGTCTAATAGGGCAAAAAATATGGTAAACCTTTGTACCCATCAGCCTACAGCTGGGAAAGCAGAGCCAGAATAAAGCTGTCAGAAGAGACTATTGTGAAACAGTTCCAACCTTAAGTGACTTTTAATCACTTTGGTATTTACACATTTGCACTTCCTATACTGTATTTATCATGCTTATATCTAAAGTACATTGCTGTGAAAAACCCACACCTACAAAAAAAAATTCTAATACAAATTAAAAAAAACAGTTTCTCCCTTCAGTGAATAAGTTAAAATAGTAAGCTCTTACTATTGTGGAATAATACAGGCCTCAACACGCCAATACTTACCTTTTCCAGGTTTGAATGCATGTACAATTTTAAGTATTATGTGTGAAATGATTGGTGCCTATATAAAAACCCCATTAGTTCATCTTTCTGAAAAGTGATGCGTGTCACCAGACCATACTGATCATCCCCACATTTCTAAGTAGATTGCTTTCAACATTATCATATGTGAACTCTTTTTATAGTCAGTGACCAAACAGGAAAGGAGACTAGACCTGCCCAACAATAGATTCCCTAGCCCTGCCCCTTTCTAGAAAAAACTAAAATGAGTCATTTGGCTAGTGTTGATGGCACCAAACCTTTTCAAAATCCAATGTAGCTCAAGGGCATGTGTCCATCCCAGTAGTATAACTAAGTGTGGTGGGGCCCTGGTGCAAACATTAAATGAAAAATACTTTTTCTATCTTTTAACTTAATTAGATGCGGCTAGACAACCAATGAATGAAACAGAAGAGACATATGCATCTTCCTTTTTCTAGATTATGCCAAATGAGCACAAATATGATAAATAAAGTGGAGGAGCAACAATGATGCCCCCCCTCCCGACCTTCTGGGCCATGGTGTGGTCACACTCCCTGCACCCTCTTCCAAGTTAGGCCCATGCTTGATGCTTTTATTAGTTACAAGTGCAGAAAACAACATTTCAGGACCACAATAAAACTCATCAGTTGACTTGTTTCAGTACATTAGTGGACCAAAACCCAGGATTTGAACCATCCCGGGTTTTGGTCTGCCTCCCCTGGTGCCTCCCCTGGGGCACCCTGATTTGGATGCTCCGCTGTGTGAAACTCCCAAAATCCTTACCTATTCAATGAGCCCATGGCGCAGGCACAGCTCTCCCCCAATCAACTTCAGAAGCCAATTTAAATTCTGGGCATAACATCACTTGCATCAATTGGCTATGCGCAGCCACGAACAGTCAATCAGGTACGCCAGGCGTAGCCATGCCCAGTCGGAAAGGGATGGCAGTGATGGCATCACTGGTCGTGCATGTACCATGGGCGAATTTGTAAGTAAGAAGAAACTGCGAACCTCGGGTTTCACAAAGCGGGGCATCCCTATTGGCAATGCCTTGGGTAGAGGGAATCAGCCGGCCCTGAAGTCTGCAACAGTTTTGGTGCACTATAAGTAACACTTTCTATTTTTAAAGAATCTCAAGTACTGTCTGAACTGTACATATGGGATTTCACTCAAAATTAAATTTAAAGTGCATATAACAGAAATATAGAAAAAAGAATAATATTTTCCAACATGTTTTAGAGCAGATTTCCTTGGGTAAGTCTGCAGTCCTGCCGAGTGCCACCTGATAGGATCTTAAATACCAGCAGTGAGAAGCCCTGGTCTACAGGTAGCCTGGTTTAGGTTCTTACTAATTCACATTTCCAGCAAGGTCAAAAGACAGGATCCAGCTTGGAAATCGCTGAAGGCTGCCAGGAGAGGTGCATATCTAAATGGTAGCAGTGGTTGGTTGTAGGAGACTCATTAAAGCATTAGTGCATTAAAGCTGCCCTTACACTACAAGCCCCACAGAAATTGTACTTACTATTTCAGAAAGTGGCTGCTGTGTGGCAGTCCAGCAATGTCACTGCAGCAACCAATGTTCAGCAACAGGACATGCATGGCACTGACTTTCTGAAGGTTAGGTTTCGAGTAAAAGGGCGTCCCTATTTTGGCTTTGGCACAGGAGTGTGGAATGCAGCAGCACAGTTATTAAACCGAACAACACCTATTTTTCACAAAATGCCAAATGCCAATTCCCACCTCTACATTAATGTAATGTAATCTGGAGAAATCTTACCTTTCTCCTCAGTTCCTCTAGTGAAATCAAGCGATATGTTTGGCCGCCATCACAGCACTTGATTTTGCTGGGGGAGACTGAGGAGGAAGGTAAAATTTTTGTGGTTGTCCTCTTAAAATCAAACCCAATCTCTGGTCCAACCATATCATGTGGGGCATCACTCTAGCCAACATAGAGGCTTGCGTGGCTAGATTGTGGATTAAAGCCGACTTCAGAAGAAAACTTAATATTATAATACCACCACTTTTATTACCAGCTGCCATTGTCATAAATGTAGGCTTTGTGCAGACAGGTTACAAGGGAAACCACAGACATGAGTCAGGTTACATGTGGACCACAGTCAACACAGAAATGGTCAGGTTACATGGGGACCCATTGAAAACACATGTAAGGTTACATAAGGAACCAACAACATGCAGGTTACACAAGGAACACAGACATGGCTGGTTATAACCACAAACAACACAGATACTGGCGGGCTACCACAAACAACACATACACAAGCAGGCTGCATGGGGGACCACAGCAACACAGATATGGGTGGGCTACATAGACAACCACAGACAAAACAGACATGGGCAGGCTATATGGGGAACCAGAGACAACACATTCACAGTAGGTTACATGGGGAATCACAGATATGAGGCTACATGGAAAACTACAGACAACCTAGACATGGGCAGACTATATAGGGAACCACAGACAGGGGCAAAGTACATGGGGAACGACAGACATTGGGAGGTTACATGAAGTACAGACAACGCAGACAGGATACAGAGGGGGACAACAATGAACATAGATATCAGAAGGCTACATGGGGGCCACATACAATACCAACAGAGACCTGCACAAGTCCCTAAAACACAACCAAACCCTTCTGTCTGCTCTACAGCCCACTCCCGATGCCTGTTTACACATCTGCAATCCAAAACACCTCCCACAATTGATTCTGCCAACCATGTTCAGGACCCGTTTTACTGCTGGACATCATACTAAACTACTGCTATAGTAGAGAGGATCATCCAACATGTGCAATCCACAGGTCCTGAGACTGCTGTAGTTCTTATGAGACAGAAGACCTGCCCAGGCTGAACACAGTCATGGATGGTTATAGTGAAGATCCAGCCTTGGTGTTCCCAGCCCTAACACACCTGACAGCTTGATCATTGTGCCAGCAGCCGCCTCTCCCCATTACAATGATAAGGGAGATGGAAGATGAGATCAGGGGCTACTGACATAAGGGCCTGGGCCCCAGCAGATGGCTGCAGTGTGGGGCCATCCACACACACCTAACACCAGCTAATAACCCCCCCGGCCTGTATGGCTGCCCCCACCCCTCTGCAGATGGAGAGCTGCTGCCCTGCCCCCTCTGCCAGAGAATCCGCTGTCACACACACACATACACATACACATATATATATATATATATATATATACACACACATACTTATACACATAGGCCATCATCACAGCCGCACTAGCGTCCATATAGCAATAGCAATGCTGGAGCCCGGCTCACCGTGAACGGGATGTCACTGACGCTTCCCACCGAGTAGCAGTTGTCTCCGGGGTTGACGGCTCCGGTCAGCACCTGGTGCAGATTCATGGTCGGGGCTCTGCTCTCAGACACTCGCCCTCCATGAAACGTACGCAGGCCTCTATCCTGTGTGCCGCTAGCCTGCCTCCTCCTCCCCCTCAGGTGTTTCCCCGGCAGCCGCCCTCTTCCATGACCCGGCCTGTAGCCGCCGCCGCTGTCAGTCTGCCCTACGAGGAATAGGTGAGAGGGGGATTCCGGGGGCCGGCCAGGAGAGCGCAAGAGCAGGAAGCGCGTCCACAGTAAGGATGTCACGTGCACGCGCACCACTGCCAGAGGAACCCGCCCAGCTGCGCTGTCACCTTTCAGTGTCTCTCCTGTCCCTGCTACACGGTATCCCCGCCCCGCCCACACAACAAAAGCCCCGCCCACCACGACTGGGCATCACCCCCACCGCCCCCGCCGCCTCCTCCTCATCTGCATGCCGAGATGTTGCCTCTACACCGGCTACTTCCCCCGCCTCTCCATCCATCCATCCATCTGCCCACTGTCTGCATCCATACATCTACACACTACTGCTACCACATCCCTTCTGCCTGACCTCCATCCATCTACACACTGCCTACATCCCTGCTACCTGCCCTCCATCCATCCATCCATCCATCTACACACTGCCTACATCCCTTCTGCCTGCCCTCCATCCATCTACACACTGCCGGCATCCCTTCTGCCTGCCCTCCATCCATCCATCCATCCATCTACACACTGCCTACATCCCTGCTACCTGCCCTCCATCCATCTACACACTGCCTACATCCCTTCTGCCTGCCCTCCATCCAGCTACACACTGCCGGCATCCCTTCTGCCTGCCCTCCATCCATCCATCCATCCATCTACACACTGCCTACATCCCTGCTACCTGCCCTCCATCCATCTACACACTGCCTACATCCCTTCTGCCTGCCCTCCATCCATCTACACACTGCCGGCATCCCTTCTGCCTGCCCTCCATCCATCCATCCATCTACACACTGCCTACATCCCTGCTACCTGCCCTCCATCCATCCATCCATCCATCTACACACTGCCTACATCCCTGCTACCTGCCCTCCATCCATCCATCTACACACTGCCTGCATCCCTGCTGCCTGCCCTCCATCCATCCATCTACACACTGCCTGCATCCCTTCTGCCTGCCCTCCATCCATCTACACACTGCCCTCCATCCATCCATCCATCCATCTACACACTGCCTACATCCCTGCTACCTGCCCTCCATCCATCCATCTACACACTGCCTGCATCCCTGCTGCCTGCCCTACATCCATCTACACACTGCCGGCATCCCTTCTGCCTGCCCTCCATCCATCCATCCATCTACACACTGCCTACATCCCTGCTACCTGCCCTCCATCCATCCATCCATCTACACACTGCCTACATCCCTGCTGCCTGCCCTCCATCCATCCATCTACACACTGCCTACATCCCTGCTACCTGCCCTCCATCCATCCATCCATCCATCCATCCATCTACACACTGCCTACATCCCTGCTACCTGCCCTCCATCCATCCATCTACACACTGCCTGCTGCCTGCCCTCCATCCATCCATCTACACACTGCCTGCATCCCTTCTGCCTGCCCTCCATCCATCTACACACTGCCCTCCATCCATCCATCCATCCATCTACACACTGCCTACATCCCCGCTACCTGCCCTCCATCCATCCATCTACACACTGCCTGCATCCCTGCTGCCTGCCCTACATCCATCTACACACTGCCGGCATCCCTTCTGCCTGCCCTCCATCCATCCATCCATCCATCCATCCATCCATCCATCTACACACTGCCTACATCCCTGCTACCTGCCCTCCATCCATCCATCTACACACTGCCTACATCCCTTCTGCCTGCCCTCCATCCATCTACACACTGCCGGCATCCCTTCTGCCTGCCCTCCATCCATCCATCCATCTACACACTGCCTACATCCCTGCTACCTGCCCTCCATCCATCCATCCATCTACACACTGCCTACATCCCTGCTACCTGCCCTCCATCCATCCATCTACACACTGCCTGCATCCCTTCTGCCTGCCCTCCATCCATCCATCTACACACTGCCTGCATCTCTTCTGCCTGCCCTCCATCCATCTACACACTGCCCTCCATCCATCCATCCATCCATCCATCTACACACTGCCTACATCCCTGCTACCTGCCCTCCATCCATCCATCTACACACTGCCTGCATCCCTGCTGCCTGCCCTACATCCATCTACACACTGCCGGCATCCCTTCTGCCTGCCCTCCATCCATCCATCTACACACTGCCTACATCCCTGCTACCTGCCCTCTATCCATCCATCCATCTACACACTGCCTACATCCCTGCTACCTGCCCTCCATCCATCTACACACTGCCTGCATCCCTGCTGCCTGCCCTGCATCCAGCCATCTACACACTGCCTGCATCCCTTCTGCCTGCCCTCCATCCATCCATCCATCCATCCATCTACACACTGCCTGCATCCCTGCTGCCTGCCCTCCATCCATCCATCTATCTACACACTGCCTGCATCCCTGCTATCTGCCCTCCATCCATCCATCTACACACTGCCTGCACCCCTGCTACCTGCCATCCATCCATCTACACACTGCCTGCATCCCTGCTGCCTGCCCTCCATCCATCCATCTACACACTGCCTGCATCCCTTCTGCCTGACCTCCATCCATCCATCCATCTACATACTGCCTACAACCCTGCTACCTGCCCTCCATCCATCCATCTACACACTGCCTGCATCCCTGCTGCCTGCCCTCCATCCATCTACACACTGCCTGCATCCCTGCTGCCTGCCCTCCATCCATCCATCTACACACTGCCTGCATCCCTTCTGCCTGACATCCATCCATCCATCCATCCATCTACACACTGCCTACATCCCTGCTACCTGCCCTCCATCCATCCATCTACACACTGCCTGCATCCCTGCTGCCTGCCCTCCATCCATCCATCCATCTACACACTGCCTCCATCCCTGCTACCTGCCCTCCATCCATCCATCCATCTACACACTGCCTGCATCCCTGCTACCTGCCATCCATCCATCCATCTACACACTGCCTGCCTCCCTGCTGCCTGCCCTCCATCCATCCATCCATCTACACACTGCCTGCATCCCTGCTACCTGCCATCCATCCATCCATCCATCCACACACTGCCTGCATCCCTGCTGCCTGCCCTCCATCCATCCATCTACACACTGCCTGCATCCCTGCTACCTGCCCTCCATCCATCCATCCATCTACACACTGCCTGCATCCCTGCTACCTGCCATCCATCCATCCATCCATCCATCCATCCACACACTGCCTGCATCCCTTCTGCCTGACCTCCATCCATCCATCTATCTACACACTCCCCTCGATTCAAAGAGCAAAAGTTAATTGATTTCGGATCGAGAATCGTAAGTTTGGGTGGGTGTTAGTCATTTTTTCCTGTTTTTTTGGCCATTTCCGACTCGCACGAGCCTATGTACGATTTCGTATACGCTCTTACGATCATCGGAAGTTCATTTCTAAATTGTAGGTTCAAAACGTAAAACTTAGGTTCAAAACGTAAAACTTAAGATCAAAACGTTAAACTTAGGATAATCGGATGTGTTTAGGTGTGATTCAGAGAGCAGTTTTCCAACCTCTAAATACGTTTTAAAAGAAAGCCACTGCCGACACCTTTTAGCAGTCGGATTGCTGTTCTTGAACAGGTTTTTTGGCTATGTGGAGGAGTCTGCGCGTCTTGAGCTCCAATGAACTGCATGTATCAGCATGGCCGAGGCCATAAATTGTATGGCAATGCATACCTGATTCATGTATGCCTTATAAAAGCATTTTAATGTGGACCTTAATTAGTCCTTTGCATGTAAACCTTTATTTTGCAATACATCCATATATTTGCGTTAATTAAAGAAACTTATGTCCTTTGTTATTTATTTTTAAATTGATGTACTAGAATAATATTTTTAGTTTGAATTTATTGGTGTAGTTGTTTACCTTTGCTTGGTTTAATTATTTAAGCTCATCTTTGGTCAGATGCATCACACTTACTGAGGAGAGGAGAGCAGGATAAAGTGCAGGATGTGGGTTACTGCTGTATTTTGCACAGACACAGCAGAGCTGGGGGCACGGAAAGGTCAGAAATCAAAGAATGCAGAGCAACACAGTCACAAGGCCCTTTCTGTTTGCAGGCTGCCCGATAATACCTGACCCGCCATCTTGGCTGTTTCTAGGCTCATAACATGCAGAAGTTGCTGGGTGTTTTTTAATTTTTGAGAGCAATCTGTATGTAGAGGGTGTGGGTAACCACACAAAAAAATTTAAGTTGTACCATTTGAAGCCAAAATATAAAAATTAAATCCACAAGTAAAAAATGCAAGTAAACTAAAAAAAAGTAAGATTTACTTATGCAAATGCATTCATTAATGGTTGGTTACTACAAAATGAATGAAATAAAGAAAAATAAAAGACCAAATATTTATAATGCACTTTAATGAGGTAAGTTTGTAGTGCGCAGCCGCAAGATCAGAAGGATTTACGTCCAGACAAAAAAGGAAAAAGGGCAAAACCAATGTTGCAACCTGAGAAATGAAACGGAAAATTCAGGATGGAAACTGACATAGGTCTGATTCGCGAACTGCCATACGAACGGACGTACATTTTAGGATAGAAACGTATTAGCTTATAGAATCACTCGCAAGTTCATACGAGCGCACGAGCGTTCGGGAAAAATAGGATGATCGGCACCAAAATCAAAGCTGTTACATGTTTCTTTGAATCGACCCTACTGCCTGCATCGCTGCTATCTGCCCTCCATCCATCCATCTACACACTGCCTGCATCCCTGCTGCCTGCCCTCCATCCATCCATCTACACACTGCCTGCATCCCTGCTGCCTGCCATCCATCCATCCATCCATCTACACACTGCCTCCATCCCTGCTACCTGCCCTCCAATCATCCATCCATCTACACACTGCCGGCATCCCTGCTGCCTGCCCTCCATCCATCCATCCATCTACACACTGCCTGCATTCCTGCTGCCTGCCCTCCATCCATCTACACACTGCCTGCATCCCTTCTGCCTGCCCTCCATCCATCCATCCATCTACACAGTGCCTGCATCCCTTCTGCCTGCCATCCATCCATCTACACACTGCCTGCATCCCTGCTGCCTGCCCTCCATCCATCTACACACTGCCTGCATCCCTTCTGCCTGCCCTCCATCCATCCATCTACACACTGCCTGCATCCCTTCTGCCTGCCCTCCATCCATCCATCCATCCATCTACACACTGCCGGCATCCCTTCTACCTGCCCTCCATCCATCCATCCATCTACACACTGCCTGCATCCCTTCTGCCTGCCCTCCATCCATCTGCACACTGCCTGCATCCCTTCTGCCTGCCCTCCATCCATCCATCCATCTACACACTGCCTGCATCCCTTCTGCCTTCCCTTCATCCATCTACACACTGCCCTTCATCCATCCATCCATCTACACACTGCCTGCATCCCTTCTGCCTGCCCTCCATCCATCCATCTACACACTGCCTGCATCCCTTCTGCCTGCCCTCCATCCATCCATCTACACACTGCCTGCATCCCTGCTGCCTGCCTTCCATCCATCTACACACTGCCTCCATCCCTTCTGTCTGCCCTCCATCCATCCATCCATTTACACACTGCCTGCATCCCTGCTGTCTGCCTTCCATCCATCTACACACTGTCTGCATCCCTTCTGTCTGCCCTCCATCCATCCATCCATTTACACACTGCCTGCATCCCTTCTGCCTGCCCTTCATCCATCCATACATCCATCTACACACTGCCTGCTTCCCTTCTGCCTGCCCTCCATCCATCCATCCATCTACACACTGCCTGCATCCCTTCTGCCTGCCCTCCATCCATCCATCCATCCATCTACACACTGCCTGCATCCCTTCTGCCTGCCATCCATCCATCCATCTACACACTGCCTGCATCCCTTCTGCCTGCCTGTCACGAAATCGATCGTTCAACGTCTACTTGATCGAGCGATCTGTGACGTGTGTGTGGGCTGCTTCCAGCACAGAGAGTAATCACACCAAAAACACCCCACACAACAATTACAACACGCTGCCACCACCACCGCAACTACACTTTAAACGATTAAATCGGGCCGGTGGAACCCTCCTCAATCACCATCCGATCAAACTCTGCTGCCGAGTAATCGAGACAGTCACCACACACACTTACACACCCCTCTCCACATACAAGCAGGGCACAGGCAATCCACGCTGATTCCGTCCCACACTTATCCTGAGGAGAGTCTGATCAGTTCTGCTGTCGAACG
Organism: Gastrophryne carolinensis; assembly: GCA_027917425.1. Classification (NCBI taxonomy): domain Eukaryota; kingdom Metazoa; phylum Chordata; class Amphibia; order Anura; family Microhylidae; genus Gastrophryne; species Gastrophryne carolinensis. The sequence goes on from CM051238.1 coordinate 302,367,107, forward strand.
ATCAGATACAATCAGCTTGCAATCTGCTGGCTCACACACAGTCACCATGCAGCACTCCAAGTTAACTGTGAGTCATTCAACCTTGTAACACTATATGATTAGTTACACTTTCTCAATCATACAATGGATTAGTTACAATCGATCTTACAGTCTATGGGTTAATACACAATTACGAGCGGTCATACAATCTTCAGAAACCAGGGGTCCTTTTTAGAGCTTCAAGGAAACCAGGTTAGAGGATTTCTAATTGCCAAGAAGGTAGGCCCATGCAAAATGGAAATTTTAAAATTTTAATAAAAAGACAAAAATTCAAATAATAAACAAACAAAAAAAAAGACAATAAACAAATGTGCAGAAAAACAGTTAGAAAATAAAAGGAGAAAACCATTGGAAATCCTATACCTCATAAATGGATAAAGACTTCTGTTCCGAGGGCTGGAGGAGCAATGGGACACACCACGATCAAGGACCGGACCCTCTGTATGTGACCCTCAAAACCATTTCTTCCCCTGATTTATCCTAAATTCCAAGGGGCTGGAAGGACAGATGCCATCCCCCCCCTGGGTGGGTGCTGGGAGACAAATTATTGTAAATCTCTTCTCCAAGCTGCACTCCCCCCAACCTTTCCTTATCAGTGGTGTTTTCTGTTCCTAGATAAGGATTTATTGCCCCTGTGTGCAGGAAGACTTTGGAGAACTGTTTATTTGTTATAGAACATGTGTAGGAATGCTGGAGATGAGGCAGAGGGGGAAATCATGACATAAATTTAGACATTGGATGTCACACGTTCCCCCCTAAGCAGGTGCAGGGTGGAGGGACTCACAGGTCGCTCTCCGCAGCACCTGTAACTGCAGGCTCAGCAGCTCTGGAGAGGCCATCTGCATTGCTGTGGTCGCTTCCTTTCTTATGCTGGATGGAGAAATCATATTGCTGTAGAGCTAGACTCCATCGCAGTAGTTTGCCGTTATCTCCTGCTACTCTATTAAGCCAGCTCAGGGGATTGTGGTCGGTAATCACTGTAAAGTTCCGCCCATAGAGGTAAGGCTGCAACTTCTGCAATGCCCAAACAATGGCAAGACATTCTTTCTCAATCGTTGCGTAACCTACTTCTCTGGGCAGCAACTTCCGGCTTAAATACAGAATGGGATGCTCCTCCCCCACCTGGTTCACCTGACTAAGAACAGCTCCTAGGCCATACATGGAAGCGTCTGTCTGTACCACAAATCTGCGAGTGAAGTCTGGCGCCTGCAGTATGGGAGAGTTAGACAGAGCTTCTTTTAGGGAGCAAAAAGAGTTCTCACAGTCCTCCGTCCAGATTATGGTCTTGGGCAACTTTTTCTTAGTAAGATCAGTCAGGGGCTTGGCCAAGGCACTGTAGTTTGGTACAAATTTACGGTAGTATCCCGCAGTACCCAAGAAAGACCTCACCTGCTTCTTTGTCTGTGGGGTTTGCCAGGCCCTAATAGCCTCTACTTTGTCCATGTTTGGCCTAAGGGTTCCCCCTCCCACCAGGTGCCCAAGATAGTGAACCTCAGTCATGCCTACCTGGCATTTCTCAGGTTTCACAGTCAGTCCCGCATCCCGGATTTTCTCAAGGACTTGTGCTAAGTGGATGAGGTGGTCCTCCCATGTAGGGCTGAAGATGGCAATGTCATCGAGGTAAGCCACTGCACAATGTTCCAGTCCTCCCAGCAGGTCATTGACAAGCCTCTGAAAGGTGGCTGGCGCATTTTTCATGCCAAAGGGCATGACCAAAAATTCAAACAGTCCAAAGGGTGTAATGAAGGCTGACCTTTCCTGAGCTGCTGGGGTTAGGGGAATCTGCCAATATCCTCTGCTTAAGTCCATGACTGTTAGATATTTGGCTCCTGCCAACTTGTCCAACAATTCATCGATCCGGGGCATTGGATAGGCATCAAACACCGTTATGGCATTCAATTTCCTGTAATCCACACAGAACCGGGTTGTGTGGTCCTTTTTTGGTATGAGAACCACAGGGGCAGCCCATGCACTGTGGGATTTTTGGATGACCCCTAACTCTAACATCTCCCCAATTTCCCTCTTGATGTTTTCCAGTACTTCCAGAGAAACTCGGTAGGCTGACTGCCTAATTGGGTGGTGACTACCAGTATCCACATGATGATCAGTGAGGTGGGTCCTGCCTGGCTTACCCGTGAAGGTGTCATGATGCATAGAGAGGAGTTGTGCCAGATCAGCTTGTTGTTCCCTGGTTAGCTGAGGGTTGACTTGCAGGTCTCGGGGTGACCCATTGTTCTTGCTACCTGTCAGCATGTCCACTAATAGATCCTCCTCCCCCTCGTCTGACATACTACAGACTGGCATGGCATAGGCTGTCCTATCATGGTGGGCTTTGAGCATGTTGACATGGAAGGCCCGTTCCCTCTTCCCTCGCTCATCAAGGGCCACCACATAGGTGACATTGTTGACCCTCTTGGTAATGGTATAGGGCCCCTCCCAGGCGGCTTGGAGCTTGTTCTGCTTCATGGGAATTAAGGCCCACACTTTTTGTCCAATGTCATAAACTCTGTCTCGGGCATTGCGGTCATACCATCGTTTCTGATTGCCCTGGGCCTCGGAAAGATTTTCCCGGGCATGGGCCAGCAGAGTGTGCATCTTTTCCCGGAGGTTCAATACATAGTCCACTACTGAAGTCCCAGCTTCTGCAGTTTCTCCCTCCCAGGCCTCTCGAATGAGATCCAGGGGTCCACGGACCCGTCTCCCATACAGAAGTTCAAAGGGTGAGAAACCTGTGGAAGCCTGGGGGACCTCACGGTAGGCAAAAAGCAAGTACGGAAGATAACGTTCCCAGTCCCGACCCTCAGTCTCGACAAACATCTTGAGCATCTGTTTTAGAGTGCCATTAAAACGCTCACAGAGACCATTGGTTTGAGGGTGGTAGGGGCTGGCAACAATATGTTCCATTTGCATTTTCTTACACAGCGACTGCATTAAATTAGACATGAATTGCCCCCCATGATCGGTGAGCATCTCGCGAGGAAACCCAACTCGCGAAAAGACACCTAGCAGAGCATCCGCCACTTTGTCTGCCCTGATAGAGGACAAAGCGATGGCCTCCGGGTACCGAGTAGCATAGTCCACCACGGTAAGTATGAACCGCTTACCGGAAGAGCTGGGAATGGCCAAGGGTCCGATGATATCCACTGCCACCCTCTGGAAGGGCTCATCAATGACCGGTAGTGGAATCAGCGGGACCTTAACAACATCCCCGGCTTTTCCAACACGTTGACAGGTAACACAAGAACGACAAAAATTGGCAATGTCCGTCCCCATGTTGGGCCAGTAGAAATGAGTCACCAGCCGAGCCTTTGTTTTTTGCACCCCCAAATGCCCGGCCAGTGGAATTTCATGCGCTACCTTCAGTAACTGGCCCCGGTATTTGTGGGGTACAACCAACTGCCTCTCAGCTGGTGGAAGGTCACTGGGTTTACTAGGGAGGGACTCTCGATATAGTCTCCCATGCTCCCAGTAGACTTTAACTTTGTCAGAGTCTCCCAGGGCCCGGGCAGCAGATTCCTTCAGCTCCTCCAAGGTGGCATCGGTCGCCAGGGCCTCTGTGAACTCTGCCTCTATAGCAGGGGTGTTTTGCACTGCCCATGTACTTTCAGGAAGGGGATCTGAAGGATCGGAATCTTTCAGATGATCCTCCTGCATGGCTTGATTGTTTTCATCCTCAGTCATAACCATCTGTGCGCTCTGCTGGCGAGTCACAGCAGCTACGGCAGGTACTGGGGTAGGTTGACCTAAATGGACACTATCTGCCAATAGCGATGGGACTGGGGAAGGGCAGGTGTTCAGGGGGCTGGGCTCCCCCTGTGTGGGAAAGACAGAATCAAATAACAAGCAATCCTCCCCATTCCGGTCTTGCTCAGAGGCACCTGTCAGTGCCATTGGATCCGCAGGCTGGGGGAATGAGGCAGAATCTGAGGAGGCAGGGGAAGGCATGTATTGGGAGATCATTCTGCCCAAATCGGTCCCCAATAACACATTGGCAGGGATGGAATCCGACACTCCCACTTCTCGCAGGCCACACCCAGCACCCCAGTCCAGATACACTCGGGCCATTGCTACTTTAGGGTTTACCCCCCCAATTCCGGCGACAGTCATAGTCTTACCAGGGATTATGTCCTCAGAGTTGACCAGCTCCGGGCGAACAAGGGTTACCTCGGCACCCGTGTCCCGAAGTCCTATAGTCACTTTGTTGCCAATGGTTACGGCCTGCTGGTTATCTGTATTCTTGTGCAATTTAGCGGATACACACAACACGGCATGAGATGCGCGCGCAGACTTTTCTTGGGGCTGAAGTCTCTTATTGTTGGGGCAGGCAGGGCTCAGATGGCCAGTTTTCTTGCATATATAACACCGTCGGTCGTCGATGGCCACTGCCTGCCCGCCAGAAGTGTTGGGGCCTGATCTGGGGGACATCCGGTCAGCAGAGGATGGGGGATGGTCCCCAGTCTTCTCTTCTTTCCAGCGGGGAGGAGGGGATCTGCGGACATCTTGCACTCTGCTGGCCACATACAGGTCAGCAAAGTCCGCAGCCTGGTCAGAGGTTTTGGGTTCCTTGGTCAGAATAAACTGTCTGACATCTGCTGAGCAAATGTGTAATAATTGGTCCTTTATCATGAGATCTGCAAGGTCAGCAAATGTGGAGATGGACAGTCCTCTGACCCACTGATTAAAAGAAGTTCTCAAGCTGCTCAGAACATCGGCGTAGCTGTCATGATGGGAACGCTGCACAGTTCTGAATCGCTTGCGGTACACCTCAGGGGTAAGGTTATACCGTTTGATCAGGGCTTCTTTTATCTTATCATAGTCCCCATCACAGTCCATTGGGAGGTCGGCAAAGACTTCCAGGGCCTTACCTTTTAACCCAGGTGTTAGATATCTGGCCCACTGGTCTCTAGGTAGGTGAAACTGGCGACAGGTACGTTCGAAGGTTCGGAGATACACGTCCATATCCGAATTCGGGTCCATCACAGGGAATCGGTCAAAAGATGGCATAGAGGAGCGTACCTCTCGGGACTCACAGGATGGTGGAGAGGCACGGTCTCCCTGGATGCGTGCGAGGTCAAGCTGGAATTGCCGCTCTGCCTGGCGCTCCTCTCTCTCTGCTTGCCTGGCAGCGGCTTCTCTCTCTGCTTGGCTGGCAGCGGCTTCTCTCTCTGCTTGCTGATGCTGCATGATGAGCTGTAGTTTGATCTGTGGGTCACAGTCCCCCAAGCACTGTAGGGCAGCCTGCAGAGAGGGTCTTAGTCCACTTGGCAAGGGACGCTGCTCGGAGCCCTCATTGAGATTAGAGGCAGGCTCCTGGGAACTCTCTATGTTTGGCTGTGGATCGGGTGTCATGACTGAACGATCTTGGTCATTTTCCATCAAGGCAGTAACCAAATGTTCTTTTGTCTTGGATGCATCGCTGTCAATTCCTCTTTGCTCACAAAGACTTAGTAGTTGCTCCTTTGAAAACCGTTTGTAGGAGGCAGCCATCTCAGTCCTTTCTTTTGCAAAATAAACTTAGATAGAAAAGAAAAACGGGGAAGGGTAAACTGTTTTCTGCACAAATGTATTTTCCAACAAAAAAAAACTAAAATATGCACGGTGGTTCCTCTTGAAGGCTGGCAATCCCTTAGGGGGAATACCAACCCTTAGTGTAAGATTTAACTTTAAACCAGACACTAATGCTCCAAAAAGTATCGCACGCGCTGCCACCAATATGTCACGAAATCGATCGTTCAACGTCTACTTGATCGAGCGATCTGTGACGTGTGTGTGGGCTGCTTCCAGCACAGAGAGTAATCACACCAAAAACACCCCACACAACAATTACAACACGCTGCCACCACCACCGCAACTACACTTTAAACGATTAAATCGGGCCGGTGGAACCCTCCTCAATCACCATCCGATCAAACTCTGCTGCCGAGTAATCGAGACAGTCACCACACACACTTACACACCCCTCTCCACATACAAGCAGGGCACAGGCAATCCACGCTGATTCCGTCCCACACTTATCCTGAGGAGAGTCTGATCAGTTCTGCTGTCGAACGATCAGATACAATCAGCTTGCAATCTGCTGGCTCACACACAGTCACCATGCAGCACTCCAAGTTAACTGTGAGTCATTCAACCTTGTAACACTATATGATTAGTTACACTTTCTCAATCATACAATGGATTAGTTACAATCGATCTTACAGTCTATGGGTTAATACACAATTACGAGCGGTCATACAATCTTCAGAAACCAGGGGTCCTTTTTAGAGCTTCAAGGAAACCAGGTTAGAGGATTTCTAATTGCCAAGAAGGTAGGCCCATGCAAAATGGAAATTTTAAAATTTTAATAAAAAGACAAAAATTCAAATAATAAACAAACAAAAAAAAAGACAATAAACAAATGTGCAGAAAAACAGTTAGAAAATAAAAGGAGAAAACCATTGGAAATCCTATACCTCATAAATGGATAAAGACTTCTGTTCCGAGGGCTGGAGGAGCAATGGGACACACCACGATCAAGGACCGGACCCTCTGTATGTGACCCTCAAAACCATTTCTTCCCCTGATTTATCCTAAATTCCAAGGGGCTGGAAGGACAGATGCCATCCCCCCCCTGGGTGGGTGCTGGGAGACAAATTATTGTAAATCTCTTCTCCAAGCTGCACTCCCCCCAACCTTTCCTTATCAGTGGTGTTTTCTGTTCCTAGATAAGGATTTATTGCCCCTGTGTGCAGGAAGACTTTGGAGAACTGTTTATTTGTTATAGAACATGTGTAGGAATGCTGGAGATGAGGCAGAGGGGGAAATCATGACATAAATTTAGACATTGGATGTCACACTGCCCTCCATCCATCCATCCATCTACACACTGCCCTCCATCCATCCATCCATCTACACACTGCCTGCATCCCTTCTGCCTGCCCTCCATCCACCCATCCATCTACACACTGCCTGCATCTCTTCTGCCTGCCCTCCATCCATCCATCTACACACTGCCTGCATCCCTGCTGCCTTCCCTTCATCCATCCATCCATCTACACACTGCCTGTATCCCTTCTGCCTGCCCTCCATCCATCTACACACTGCCTGCATCCCTGCTGCCTGCCCTACATCCATCTAGACACTGCCGGCATCCCTTCTGCCTGCCCTCCATCCATCCATCTGCCTGCATCCCTGCTGCCTGCCTTCCATCCATCTACACACTGCCTGCATCCCTGCTGCCTGCCTTCCATCCATCTACACACTGCCTGCATCCCTTCTGTCTGCCCTCCATCCATCTATCCATTTACACACTGCCTGCATCCCTTCTGCCTGCCCTTCATCCATCCATCTATCCATCTACACACTGCCTGCATCCCTTCTGCCTGCCCTCCATCCATCCATCCATCTACACACTGCCTGCATCCCTTCTGCCTGCCCTCCATCCATCCATCTACACACTGCCTGCATCCCTGCTTCCTGCCTTCCATCCATCTACACACTGCCTGCATTCCTTCTGCCTGCCCTCCATCCATCCATCCATCTACACACTGCCTGCATCCCTTCTGCCTGCCCTCCATCCATCCATCTACACACTGTCTGCATCCCTTCTGCCTGCCCTCCATCCATCTACACACTGCCTGCATCCCTTCTGCCTGCCCTCCATCCATCCATCTACACACTGTCTGCATCCCTTCTGCCTGCCCTCCATCCATCTACACACTGCCTGCATCCCTTCTGCCTGCCCTCCATCCATCCATCTACACACTGCCTGCATCCCTTCTGCCTGCCCTCCATCCATCTGCACATTGCCTGCATCCCTGCTGCCTGCCCTCCATCCATCTACACACTGCCTGCATCCCTTCTGCCTGCCCTCCATCCATCCATCCATCCATCTACACACTGCCTGCATCCCTTCTGCCTGCCCTCCATCCATCTATTCATCTACACACTGCCTGCATCCCTTCTGCCTGCCCTCCATCCATGCATCCATCTACACACTGCCTGCATCCCTTCTGCCTGCCCTCCATCCATCCATCTACACACTGCCTGCATCCCTGCTGCCTGCCTTTCATCCATCTACACACTGCCTGCATCCCTTCTGCCTGCGCTCCATCCATACATCTACAAACTGCCTGCATCCCTTCTGCCTGCCCTCCATCCATCCATCCATCTACACACTGCCTGCTTCCCTTCTGCCTGCCCTCCATCCATCTACACACTGCCTGCATCCCTTCTGCCTGCCCTCCATCCATCCACACACTACTGCTGCTACATCCCTGCTGCCTGCCCTCTATTCATCTAAACACTGCCTGCATCCCTGCTGCCCTCCATCCATCCATCTACACACTGCCTGCATCCCTGCTGCCTGCCCTCCATCCATCTACACACTACTTCTGCTACATCCCTGCTGCCTGCCCTCCATCCATCCATCTACACACTGCCTGCATCCCTTCTGCTTGCCCTCCATCCATCCATCCATCTACACACTGTCTGCATCCCTTCTGTCTACCCTCCATCCATCCATCCATCCATCCATCCATCCATCTACACACTGCCTGCATCCCTTCTGCCTGCCCACCATCCATCCATCCATCTACACACTGCCTACATCCCTTCTGCCTGCCATCCATCCATCTACACACTGCCTGCATCCCTGCTGCCTGCCCTCCATCCATCCATTCATCCATCTACACACTGCCTGCATCCCTTCTGCCTGCCCTTCAGCCATCCATTCATCCATCTACACACTGCCTGCATCCCTTCTGCCTTCCCTTCATCCATCCATCCATCCATCCATCTACACACTGCCTGTATCCCTTCTGCCTGCCCTCCATCCATCTACACACTGCCTGCATCCCTGCTGCCTGCCCTCCATCCATCTACACACTGCCTGCATCCCTTCTGCCTGCCCTCCATCCATCCATCTACACACTGCCTGCATCCCTTCTGCCTGCCCTCCATCCATCCATCCATCCATCTACACACTGCCGGCATCCCTTCTACCTGCCCTCCATCCATCCATCCATCTACACACTGCCTGCATCCCTTCTGCCTGCCCTCCATCCATCCATCCATCTACACACTGCCTGCATCCCTTCTGCCTGCCCTCCATCCATCCATCTACACACTGCCTGCATCCCTGCTGCCTGCCTTCCATCCATCTACACACTGCCTCCATCCCTTCTGTCTGCCCTCCATCCATCCATCCATTTACACACTGCCTGCATCCCTGCTGTCTGCCTTCCATCCATCTACACACTGTCTGCATCCCTTCTGTCTGCCCTCCATCCATCCATCCATTTACACACTGCCTGCATCCCTTCTGCCTGCCCTTCATCCATCCATACATCCATCTACACACTGCCTGCTTCCCTTCTGCCTGCCCTCCATCCATCCATCCATCTACACACTGCCTGCATCCCTTCTGCCTGCCCTCCATCCATCCATCCATCCATCTACACACTGCCTGCATCCCTTCTGCCTGCCATCCATCCATCCATCTACACACTGCCTGCATCCCTTCTGCCTGCCCTCCATCCATCCATCTACACACTGCCCTCCATCCATCCATCCATCTACACACTGCCTGCATCCCTTCTGCCTGCCCTCCATCCACCCATCCATCTACACACTGCCTGCATCTCTTCTGCCTGCCCTCCATCCATCCATCTACACACTGCCTGCATCCCTGCTGCCTTCCCTTCATCCATCCATCCATCTACACACTGCCTGTATCCCTTCTGCCTGCCCTCCATCCATCTACACACTGCCTGCATCCCTGCTGCCTGCCCTACATCCATCTAGACACTGCCGGCATCCCTTCTGCCTGCCCTCCATCCATCCATCTGCCTGCATCCCTGCTGCCTGCCTTCCATCCATCTACACACTGCCTGCATCCCTGTTGCCTGCCTTCCATCCATCTACACACTGCCTGCATCCCTTCTGTCTGCCCTCCATCCATCTATCCATTTACACACTGCCTGCATCCCTTCTGCCTGCCCTTCATCCATCCATCTATCCATCTACACACTGCCTGCATCCCTTCTGCCTGCCCTCCATCCATCCATCCATCTACACACTGCCTGCATCCCTTCTGCCTGCCCTCCATCCATCCATCTACACACTGCCTGCATCCCTGCTTCCTGCCTTCCATCCATCTACACACTGCCTGCATTCCTTCTGCCTGCCCTCCATCCATCCATCCATCTACACACTGCCTGCATCCCTTCTGCCTGCCCTCCATCCATCCATCTACACACTGTCTGCATCCCTTCTGCCTGCCCTCCATCCATCTACACACTGCCTGCATCCCTTCTGCCTGCCCTCCATCCATCCATCTACACACTGTCTGCATCCCTTCTGCCTGCCCTCCATCCATCTACACACTGCCTGCATCCCTTCTGCCTGCCCTCCATCCATCCATCTACACACTGCCTGCATCCCTTCTGCCTGCCCTCCATCCATCTGCACATTGCCTGCATCCCTGCTGCCTGCCCTCCATCCATCTACACACTGCCTGCATCCCTTCTGCCTGCCCTCCATCCATCCATCCATCCATCTACACACTGCCTGCATCCCTTCTGCCTGCCCTCCATCCATCTATTCATCTACACACTGCCTGCATCCCTTCTGCCTGCCCTCCATCCATGCATCCATCTACACACTGCCTGCATCCCTTCTGCCTGCCCTCCATCCATCCATCTACACACTGCCTGCATCCCTGCTGCCTGCCTTTCATCCATCTACACACTGCCTGCATCCCTTCTGCCTGCGCTCCATCCATACATCTACAAACTGCCTGCATCCCTTCTGCCTGCCCTCCATCCATCCATCCATCTACACACTGCCTGCTTCCCTTCTGCCTGCCCTCCATCCATCTACACACTGCCTGCATCCCTTCTGCCTGCCCTCCATCCATCCACACACTACTGCTGCTACATCCCTGCTGCCTGCCCTCTATTCATCTAAACACTGCCTGCATCCCTGCTGCCCTCCATCCATCCATCTACACACTGCCTGCATCCCTGCTGCCTGCCCTCCATCCATCTACACACTACTTCTGCTACATCCCTGCTGCCTGCCCTCCATCCATCCATCTACACACTGCCTGCATCCCTTCTGCTTGCCCTCCATCCATCCATCCATCTACACACTGTCTGCATCCCTTCTGTCTACCCTCCATCCATCCATCCATCCATCCATCCATCTACACACTGCCTGCATCCCTTCTGCCTGCCCACCATCCATCCATCCATCTACACACTGCCTACATCCCTTCTGCCTGCCATCCATCCATCTACACACTGCCTGCATCCCTGCTGCCTGCCCTCCATCCATCCATTCATCCATCTACACACTGCCTGCATCCCTTCTGCCTGCCCTTCAGCCATCCATTCATCCATCTACACACTGCCTGCATCCCTTCTGCCTTCCCTTCATCCATCCATCCATCCATCCATCTACACACTGCCTGTATCCCTTCTGCCTGCCCTCCATCCATCTACACACTGCCTGCATCCCTGCTGCCTGCCCTACATCCATCTACACACTGCCGGCATCCCTTCTGCCTGCCCTCCATCCATCCATCCATCTGCCTGCATCCCTGCTGCCTGCCTTCCATCCATCTACACACTGCCTGCATCCCTTCTGCCTGCCCTTCAGCCATCCATTCATCCATCTACACACTGCCTGCATCCCTTCTGCCTTCCCTTCATCCATCCATCCATCCATCCATCTACACACTGCCTGTATCCCTTCTGCCTGCCCTCCATCCATCTACACACTGCCTGCATCCCTGCTGCCTGCCCTACATCCATCTACACACTGCCGGCATCCCTTCTGCCTGCCCTCCATCCATCCATCCATCTGCCTGCATCCCTGCTGCCTGCCTTCCATCCATCTACACACTGCCTGCATCCCTGCTGCCTGCCCTCCATCCATCCATTCATCCATCTACACACTGCCTGCATCCCTTCTGCCTGCCCTCCATCCATCCATTCATCCATCTACACACTGCCTGTATCCCTTCTGCCTGCCCTCCATCCATCCATCCATCTGCCTGCATCCCTGCTGCCTGCCTTCCATCCATCTACACACTGCCTGCATCCCTTCTGCCTGCCCTCCATCCATCCATTCATCCATCTACACACTGCCTGCATCCCTTCTGCCTGCCCTTCAGCCATCCATTCATCCATCTACACACTGCCTGCATCCCTTCTGCCTTCCCTTCATCCATCCATCCATCCATCTACACACTGCCTGTATCCCTTCTGCCTGCCCTCCATCCATCTACACACTGCCTGCATCCCTGCTGCCTGCCCTACATCCATCTACACACTGCCGGCATCCCTTCTGCCTGCCCTCCATCCATCCATCCATCTGCCTGCATCCCTGCTGCCTGCCTTCCATCCATCTACACACTGCCTGCATCCCTGCTGCCTGCCTTCCATCCATCTACACACTGCCTGCATCCCTTCTGTCTGCCCTCCATCCATCCATCCATTTACACACTGCCTGCATCCCTTCTGCCTTCCCTTCATCCATCTACACACTGCCTGCATCCCTTCTGCCTGCCCTCCATCCATCTATCCATCTGCACACTGCCGGCATCCCTTCTGCCTGCCCTCCATCCATCCATCTACACACTGCCTGCATCCCTGCTGCCTGCCTTCCATCCATCTACACACTGCCTGCATTCCTTCTGCCTGCCCTCTATCCATCCATCCATCCATCTACACACTGCCTGCATCCCTTCTGCCTGCCCTCCATCCATCCATCCATCTACACACTGCCTGCATCCCTTCTGCCTGCCCTCCATCCATCTGCACATTGCCTGCATCCCTTCTGCCTGCCCTCCATCCATCCACACACTACTGCTGCTACATCCCTGCTGCCTGCCCTCTATTCATCTAAACACTGCCTGCATCCCTGCTGCCCTCCATCCATCCATCTACACACTGCCTGCATCCCTGCTGCCTGCCCTACATCCATCTACACACTACTGCTGCTACATCTCTGCTGCCTGCCCTCCATCCATCTACACACTGCCTGCATCCCTTCTGCCTGCCCTCCATCCATGCATCCATCTACACACTGCCTGCATCCCTTCCGCCTGCCCTCCATCCATCCATCTACACACTGCCTGCATCCCTGCTGCCTGCCTTCCATCCATCTACACACTGCCTGCATCCCTTCTGCCTGCCCTCCATCCATCCATCTACAAACTACCTGCATCCCTTCTGCCTGCCCTCCCTCCATCCATCCATCTACACACTGCCTGCATCCCTGCTGCCTGCCCTCCATCCATCTACACACTGCCTGCCCTCCATCCATCCACATACTACTGCTGCTGCATCCCTTCTGCCTGCCCTCCATCCATCCATCCATCTACACACTGCCTGCATCCCTTCTGCCTGCCCTCCATCCATCGATCTACACACTGCTGCAACCACATCTCTGCTGCATGCCCTCCTTCCATCTACACACAGCCTGCATTCCTTCTGCCTGCCCTCCATCCATCTGCACACTGCCTGCATCCCTTCTGTCTGCCATCCATCCATCCATCTGCACACTGCCTCCATCCCTTCTGCCTGCCCTCCATCCATCTGCACACTGCCTGTATCCCTTCTGTCTGCCATCCATCCATCCATCTGCACACTGCCTCCATCCATTCTGCCTGCCCTCCATCCATCTGCACACTGCCTGTATCCCTTCTGCCTGCCATCCATCCATCCCTGTCCTCAATCCATTCATCTACACACTTCCTGCATCCCTGCTCCCTACCCTCTATCCATTCATCTACAAACTGCTTGCACCCCTGCTCCCTACCCTCCATCTATTTATGTACACACTGCCTGCATCCCTGCTGCCTGACCTCCATTCATCCATCCATCCATCTACACACTGCCTGCATCCCTGCTTCCTCCTCTCCATCCATCTATCCAGCGATCCATGCATCTACACACTGACTGCTTCCTTGCTCCCTGCCCTTCTCCATTCATCTGCACACTACTTGCATCCCTGTTCACTGCCCTCTATCCGTTCATCTACACACTGCTTGCATCCCTGTGATCTATCCATTCATCTACACACTACTTGCATCCCTGCTCCATGCCCTCCATCCATTCATGTTCACACTGCTTGAATCCCTGCTGCCTGACCTCCATCCTGTTCAACTGCCCTCTACTTGCTGCTGCTGCCTCCCCTCCATCCATCTTTCCAACCAACCATCCATCCACTGACACACTACTACTGCATCCCTGCTGCCTGTCCTCCATCCAGCCATCAAACAGTTGGCAGCTTGCAGCAGTGATGTAAATAAGCTAAACTTAAATCCAAAATGTTAACATCTATAAAGAGTGGCATACCCAACTTTTTGTATACAAAATGAGACAAATAGGTGATGCATTGTGGAAAGCCCCGCCCCACCCCTTACTCCTGCATGCAGAGTTCACAGCAACAACAGTCTGACCTTAGCCTTCTAGAAGTGAGAGCAACATTGTATTGCATTTGCATTTGGTTCATCTAACTAACTTTATTGATAAGTAAAATAATACATTCTGGGACCACAGAATGGCTCTCTGAGCATATGGGCTACTATCGTCACAGCTCAGAAGCTATCCAGTTGGCCTCCAGCCAAGGTGGTTTATCTGTCCCTGTACCCTTTAGCATAGCTCAGAGCTCTTCAAAGAGGCGCTCCTGGAAGAACACCCCTGGTGCCCAAGAGAGGGTGTGGGTATCAGCACTCCCCCTTCTCCCATGGTATGCAGGAGGCTTGCCACCCTCTACCCTTTGAGTTTGGAGCCATACCAATTTGTTCTATAGTAGTGATAGAATTGAAGTAAAACACAACTGCTCTCCTTACTCTATAATAAAAACAAATGTAGACTCATCTCACCTGGTGATGCTTCTGGACTTGGATTACTGGCAAATATTCTCTCAGTTAGTGACAGTTCCCTGTCTCTAACCGTTTACCACTGTGGGTGGAGGAGGTGTTTTCACAACCAGGGCCGGCCTTTGGGATGTGCAAGGTGTGCCATTATACAGGGCACCATGGTCTAAGCTGCTTAATGCCCTAACTCACCCGCCAGCTCAATATCAGTTGTGTCCGCATCCATGTGGGGCAGTAGGCCAGTGGTGAGGAAGCACAGGGGTGTGTTGGGGGGGCGCCATACTCTAGCCTTCCATCTTAGAGCCAGCCCTCTTCACAACACATCACACAAATTATTTCAGGGGAATTCTAGGAAAGCTACATTAAATCTTTTAGTCTAGCCATATGTTTTTTGTAACCTAACCTTTTTAACTTAAGAATGGGCAAAATACATTTTGCTGCTAGAATCAATTGACCCAGGGCCGGATCTTAGGCTAAATGTCACTCTGTGCAAGAGTTTAGGATGGTGCCCCCTAGACACACACACACACACACACACACACACACACACACAAAGGAGAGCAAGTAACAGAGGAAACACGGAAAAGAGAAAGACAAAGGCCTTGATTCAATAAAGGTAGAAAAAAATTCTCATGATAGTAAAAAATTCAATTCATGAGAAAAAAGGCTGAGAATTTCACTGTTATTAATGCAAGTCAATGGCAGCTTTTACTACAGTGTAGAAAGAAGTAAACCGTTCTCTACTTTTCATAGGAGTAAAAAAGTGCCATTGACTTTCATTGTTTTCTTATCTGGTGATTCAACAACAGTGAAATTCTCAGGCTTTTTCTCATGAATTGAATCTTTTACTACCATGAGAATTGTTTTCTACCTTTATTGAATCGAGGCCAAAGAGAGAGAAAGAAAAAAGAAAGAAAGCAAAAGAGTTGAATATGACTGCAGAGAAAGAAAGAAGGAAAAGGAGAAATAAATAAAGATAGATAGAAAGAAGAGAAGAAAGAAAGAGACAACAAAAGAAAGACAGAAAGAGAGAAAGAAGGAAAGAAAAAGAGAGAGAATGAAATAAAGGAACAAAGAAAGATAGAAAGAGAGAGAGAGACAGAGAGCAAAAGAAAGAAGGAAGAAAAGAAAAAGAGAGAATAAAATAGAGACAGAAAGAAAGAAGAAAAGAAGGAGAGCGAAAGAGAGAGAAATAAAGAAAGAGAGAAGGAAGGAAAAGAGAATGAAAGAGAGAGAGAAGGATAGGGTGAGAAAGAAAGAGATCTTGCAAGAAATGAAACTACAAAAGAGAGATGGAGAGAAGGTAAAAAAAAATTGTAAGATGTGAAGAAGCTGAAAAGAGAGCTCCTAGTGCCCCCTTACAGGGAGTTGGGATGACGCCCTGTGCGACCACACACCTTGCATGCCCCACCATAAGGCTGGCCATGAATTGATCAGAATCAATGTTTTGTTGGCCAGCACTTGGTGCAGAGAAATGTTTTTTCTCTCTGCTATAATAAAATCCCCGTGCCAGTACTGTGACAACAAGGCATGCTGCAGCAGATTCCCAGCTAGCCCCAAAAGGGTTGTCGCTAATTGAAACTGCTTGTCGGAGCTCAGCATATAAAACGAATTTGCAAGGGAAAGCAGGTTGAGATTGAGGAGCTGTTTTAACCACTTTTTACAATGGCTAGACATTTTTAAAGGTATCAGTTACAAAACTATAATAGCAAGAGCATTACCTTGCTTATCTTACCTTGTTACCTTGATTTTGGCCACAAATTTGCAAGGTATCAGTTACAAAACTATAATAGCAAGAGCATTACCTTGCTTATCTTACCTTGTTACCTTGATTTTGGCCACAAATTTGCAAGGTATCAGTTACAAAACTATAATAGCAAGAGCATTACCTTGCTTATCTTACCTTGTTACCTTGATTTTGGCCACAAATTTGCATCGGAAAGAGAGGGCTAGTGTGGTCCCTGTTTCAGTGCTAGGACAGGTGCCATCCACATATCTGGCTCTGATCTCTTCTGCTATCCATGGATGGTGTCACATACAAACACTTTTCGCACTTTCAGCTGCACATTGTATGTTTTTATAAAAATGATTATACCAATGGAAACCATCTGAGGTCTAAACATGACTTTGCTCTGATTTTCCAAAGAATGTAGATTTGATGGCGGCTAAATACTTATTTAGCAATGTATATCACAAAGTTGCTGCTTCTGACAGCTGGCCTGAGAGTGGACAAATACCTGTGTTTTTACTTAAACCGGACCTTCAACATGATTTAATGAAAAGCCCAAACCCCTAAACAACTATTCATCATCATCTAAAATTAATATATTTTAAATTTTCAGTCACTTACTTATTATTCTGTCCCTCACGGGCTGCTATATTCAGGATTCTAGGATACGGGCACCACCATATTGGCTCAGTAGCATCACACATACTGAGGAGAGGAGAACTGGATAAAGTACAGGGGCGGGTTATAGCTGTGCTTTGCACAGACAGAGCAGAGCTGGGGTCAGGAAAATGTCAGAAATCCCAGAATGCAGAGCAACACAGTCAGAAGACACTTCCTGTTTGCAGGCTTCCTGATGCTCCATGAGCCACCATCCTGGACATTTAAAGGCTCATGACATGCAGTAGATGCAGGCAGGATTATTTTTAATGTGCGCAATCTGTATGTACAGGGTGTGGGAAACATATAAGCTATGCTCTTATTCAGGGTGAAGGTCTGCTTTAAGTATCACAAGACCAGAGGCAATACCAGCTTCTACCAGCAGAGCGGGCCAAGTCATGCAGTGGGTCTGCATCTGCGCATCTTGGGAAAGTTGTAAATGGATTATTTTGGGTAACCTCTAAAAGGGAAACAAAACCCAGGATTTTGACTATCACGTGTTTTGTTCCCTACCCTGGGAGCATCACGATTTGGGATGCCCCAGTGTGTGAAACTCTCTAGATCACCCAGAAAAACCTCACCTTTCCTTGGTCCTGGTGTTTGTTCTCATCCCATCATAGCCATTTGGCATGCATATTTAATGTTTGGCAAATGGTCCTGTTTATGGCAGGAGCTAAGTGGTCGTATCCAGGGGCGTAACTTGAGGAGGTGCGACTGCACGGGTGCCCAGAAGGTCAGGAGGGACCATTACTTTTGCTCCTCCACCTATTATATTTGTGCTCACTTGGCATCATTTAGATAAAAGAAGTCTTTAGTTGTCTAGCTGCAACCAACTGAGTTAAAAGACTAAACAAAAAGTTTAGTGAGAGAAAAGGTGCACCGCAGAAATGAATAAGTAAACTGTGCTACACTGTACCTAGAAACCACATAAACCAAGACACAAAAGGCTAAGGGGATGCAATCCCTCTACACCTTAGTGGCAGGAGCACCAAAAATTCATCCACACTCATATAGCAAAATAATCCAACATTTTATTTAAATCACAAAGACAACAGTTATTACAAGACACACACGTTAAAAACACTGCACATCCCCCAATACTTCCAGTGCTAACAATAAAAAGCCATCAATTTCTGGGAAAACTCCTCAATTTAAGTCGTGTAAGGAATTAAAATATAACCATGTTTTAGTGCCGGCACTAAACCTACTATAAAATGACCTATCTACAATATAAACCTAAATAAAGTGACAGTGCAAAATTTAATAAGTGTGCTTCAAAAGACCAAACACCCCAAAAGGTATGAATATGTAAACATGTATATGTGCATAAAACAGTGTTTGAATAAATACTGAATATTAGCAATACAAAAAAACGTGCACAAACAGCAGCATTAAAGCACGTTACCCACTGGTCATGAACACCTAAGACTGCAAAAATATAGTAAATATATCAACGTGAGACACAATATCAAATAAGCAAAGAAGAAAATATGAAAAACCGTGTGCCAGGCAAGGAATATCCAATACACGTGATATGGAGTGGGGGACAGCAGGAGGGATACCTGCGCATGCGGCCGCCCGTGCCGCTTCGCTGGGTGAGGGAACAAAACAAAAAGTTTACTGTATGAGCTGTGAAAGGGCCCCAGCCCTGCTCCAATTCTGCTCTGATTCCAGCCCTGTTGGGTTTATTACCACTTTAAATGCTTCTGAGGTTTTCGCTATCAAATCTACTTACCGAGAAAACCATGGGCAGGCTGATTCATTACTAGCTCCAGCTATCGGCAGATGAGCGTCTGTACAGAGGTGCTTAGAGAGACCTCTAGTATACCCTGTGATCGGCTATCGGGCACTGTAACAGAGCGCCTAAGTCGCTGTAGTAACCTGGCCGGCATTGATGAATAAGATATATGTTGGGCGTTCTAACACCAGTAGGGCGTTGCAGGTAGCGCCAGCTAATTGCGACCGACTCTCAGCGACTCAAACCATATTCAACAAAAAAACAGACACACACAGCGTCGGCGCTCTGGATCTGGTCGCTATAGCATAGAGTGCCAGACGCTGTGTTATTAAAGTCAGATTTTGAACACATATACACCAGTAACAAAGCGAAAACACATGGAATTACATTGTTGTAACATTGTGACATTAATACTTTAACGCCAGACCTGTAATGACAAATCTGCATAAAAATATAAAAAATCAAAAGAAATTTAAAAAATGACTCTTTCTAGGGCACAGGAGAGGTCACACAATTATTTGAGAGAAAAAAAAAATTAAAAACAAAAAAGACTGTTTAAACAGAAGAAAAGGGACGTCCAGTGAAATGTATGGGAGAGCGAACGGTAGCGACAGGTCTTACCTGTTGCTCTGGAAGCTAGAGTGCTGGCGCTCTACGCTGAGCTGTCTGTAATGATGAATTGGACGCTACATGGCGCTCTTCCAGTCGCTTTACGGAGTCACTTTTATACATGTGGTATTACGTACAGCACCCAGCGTTCAGCAGATGCTGCCTGCCACTACGAAGCACAACCTGGCACTAGAGCTTCATGAATAAACCCCTTAGTCTACATCAAGTCTCTCTATACTCATCTTTTGTCCTGCTGTGGCTAATCATTGCTAGTCCGGCGTTGAGTGCACGGCGCCCCCCACCATCATATTCTCACAGTGATGCTGGCATGTCTCCTCCATTCCTGTCATTGTATTAGTTATATGGGTTGATTCAAAGAAACAT
The DNA here is from genome assembly GCA_027917425.1 of Gastrophryne carolinensis. Taxonomy (NCBI): domain Eukaryota; kingdom Metazoa; phylum Chordata; class Amphibia; order Anura; family Microhylidae; genus Gastrophryne; species Gastrophryne carolinensis. Next base: position 302,387,132 of record CM051238.1, read on the forward strand.
GTAACAGCTTGGATTTGGCTCACGATCATCCTATTTTTCCCGTCCGCTCGTGCGTTCGTATGAACTTGCGAGTGATTCAATAAGCAAATACGTTTCTATCCTAAAATATACGTCCGTTCGTATGGCAGTTCGGGAATCAGACCTATGTCAGTTTCCATCCTGAATTTTCCGTTTCATTTCTCAGGTTGCAACATTGGTTTTGCCCTTTTTCCTTTTTTGTCTGGACGTAAATCCTTCTGATCTTGCGGCTCCGCACTACAAACTTACCTCATTAAAGTGCATTCTAAATATTTGGTCTTTTAATTTTCTTTATTTCATTCATTTAGTAGTAACCAACCATTAATGAATGCATTTGCATAAGTAAATCTTACTTTGTTTAATTTTTAGTTAACTTGCATTTTTTACTTGTGGATTTAATTTTAATATTTATGCTTCAAATGGTACAACTTTTAATTTTTTGTGTGGTTACCCACACCCTCTACATACAGATTGCTCACAAATATTAAAAAACACCCAGCAACTTCAGCATGTTATGAGCCTAGAAACAGCCAAGATGGCGGCTCAGGTATTATCGGGCAGCCTGCAAACAGAAAGGGCCTTGTGACTGTGTTGCTCTGGATTCTTTGATTTCTGACCTTTCCATGCCCCCAGCTCTGCTGTGTCTGTACAAAATACAGCAGTAACCCACATCCTGCACTTTATCCCGCTCTCCTCTCCTCAGTAAGTGTGATGCATCTGACCAAAGATGTGCTTAAATAATTAAACAAAGCAAAGGTAAACAACTACACCAATAAATGCAATCTAAAAATATTATTCTAGTACCTCAATTTTAAAATAAATTACAAAGGACATAAGTTTCTTTAATTAACGCAAATATATTGCAAAATAAAGGTTTACATGCAAAGGACTAATTAAGGTCCACATTAAAATGCTTTTATAAGGCATACATGAATCAGGTATGCATTGCCATACAATTTATGGCCTCGGCCATGCTGATACATGCAGTTCATTGGAGCTCAAGACGCGCAGACTCCTCCACATAGCCAAAAAACCTGTTCACGAACAGCAATCCGGCTGCTAAAAGGTGTCGGCTGTGGCTTTCTTTTAAAACGCGTTTAGAGGTTTCTCTGAATCACACCTAAACACATCCAATTAACCTAAGTTTTACGTTTTGATCGTAAGTTTTAGGATTTGATCCTAAGTTTTACGTTTTGATCCTAAAATTTAGGAACGAACTTCCGCTGATCGTAAGAGCATATACGCATTCGTACGTAGGCTCGTGCGAGTCGGAAATGACCAAAAAAACAGGAAAAAATGACTAACAGCCACCCAAACTTACGATTCTCGATACGAAATCAATTAACTTTTGCTCTTTGAATCGAGGGGATAGTGTCATCATTGTAAATGATGGTGGTGAATTATCCACTGAGAGTGCCCCACAATCAGGCCACGCGGTGGAGTGATCATCTGCGGGGTACAAAAGGTGAGTATTTTATATTAGCATGTTTTAATTACTTTAATGTATATACAGGCTGAAACTAATATATACCATGAGTCAGATTTACAATGAAACCAAAAGTGAGGCAAACATAAAATAGTATTGATATTTAATAAAAGCATCGCCAGTTTGGTTTGTAATAACCTTCCCTTTTGGGGTGTGCGAGGTGTGCCATCACACAGGGCGTCATGGTCGGGGGGGGGGGGGTTAACACAGCAGGGCATTCCAATTTGGGAGAAAGCCAGTTGCTGGCCCTGGTATCTAAAAGGTAGTAAGCTGGTTGGTTTTGTTCCGCTTTAAGGTGGACCATTATGGGATCCCTATTGTATGAAACCCCCTGGGATCTACGACATACCCACCATGCAAGCAATATCCCACAGCACATGGGAAGGCTTTCATTCAGACAACCCTCTGTGCTGTATATATTATTTCAGGACATAAAATTCTCTTTGTCCCCAGATCCCGGCCTAGATAGCTGGGAGCAACAGGTAGCTCATCACATAGAAACGCTGGAGATGTGGCCTGTGCATGCCCTATGGGATCCCTTGCAAGGTAAGTAGAACGGTGATCAGGTGGTTCATACAGTTCATCATCTCACATTGGGACGCCCCAGAAATTGGTCATCCAGCCTTGCAGCCTTTTAGACTTCAGGGCCGGCAAATACATGTGTTGGTCCATTTTAAAGCAGGCTGGCAGTCAAAAACGACTTCTGGTCCAAGTGCCCCTAGCAACATGCCTGATAGTGGAGCAACTCTCACACTTCTGCATTATATCCCCAACGGCTGCCAGTGTACCACCCCACAGTAGTGAGCAGTCGTAGTGAGGAAATGCATATTTAAAGTGCCCCAAAAATGAGTGCGATTGGCCCCCGGGGCATCCAAAATCGTAATGCCCTGCTGTGTGAAACTCCCCAGGTCGCCCCATTCACTTACCTTGCTTCTCGGTCCAACGGCGCATGTGTGAGCCGCGGCCGCATCTCACTATCCCTCTAGCAGGGCATGTGCCCGCGCCTGGGATTTGTGAATGGCCGGCTGGGCACGCTCCGAGTTAAAAGGAAGCGGGGGATGTGGCCGCCAGCGCGCTCTTAGTCGCTGGACTTAGACGCCGTCTTAGATGACGTGACGTCAGCGTCTCAGAGCACGCTGATTGGATGAGCGGCTGCGCATGTGCCTTAGGACTGGGAAGAGGTGAGTTAGATTGGGCCATATGGGGGGTTTCACACAGCAGGATCTGGGTGCCCCCGGGGAAAGGACCAAAACCCAGAATAGTCAAAATCTTGGGTTTTGGTCAACTTTAAAGTCAACCTGCCATTACTCACTGATGCCTGTCATATGCTCAACCCATACAGCAGAAACCCAACTGCCCTAGCTTCCCTCCCCTCTATCTTACTACATTTCCTATTTACAGGAGCGCTGGCGAGATCAGCACACTACCAACTGATGACTCAATAGTAGACTTTGGCTTTTAATCACGTCTGGCCCAGCTAGTCATCGGGGTGAGGGATCAAATAAGAAGTACAGACTTCCTTTTCAATAATTTATATTTGTATCTGCACTCTAAGCATTGCCACTGTCCCTTGTAATCAAAAGTAGTTTACATACATTTTAAATGGGTCTGTGGCTTGGCTGGATTTGCCCTAAATCTACATCTCACCACTTAGCTGATGACATTATTTTTGCACTAACAAGAATGCAAATGCTACAGCGCTGAAGTGATCATTTAATCCTTCCTGCAGATTTTCTTTAATCTGATTGGACATGGGTCTCGGGAGGTTAATTAGGATAAATGTTTTCGTCCTATGGCAACACAGCAATGATAAAAGCAGCATAACAAGCCTACCTGTATTTCATTACTGCCAGCTGTGTCATTTAAAGCGGAACAAAACCCTGCATGACTGGCCCTGGAATCTAAAAGATCCCAGGGCTGGCAGCTGGCCTTTCCCGAATGGGGAAGGGCCGCTGTGTGAAACCCCCCTGGGGCGGCGATATACTCACTCCTTCCTTGTTCCTATGACACTTCTGTTATTTGGCAAATGGCTCTGATTTTTGCCAATGTGGAGCGTGAGCGGCGTCATCCCCTGCATCTTCAGGTAGTGTGTGCACTCCTGCCCCACCCATTTACATGCTCTGCTCTTATAGAGAAGAATTCCCTCCTATGTCAGTGGAGGAAGCGCCTTTCCTCCAAATTTAGTGGATGGTTACACTCCGGGGTATAAATAGATCATGGGACATATCTTTGTATTGACTCCAGATATATTTATACATAGTTATTATATTACTCATCAGGCATCTCTAAACTTAATAAACCTAACTTTGACAGTTTTTCAGGGTACTGTAGTCCCCGCAATACTTTTATTAACTTAGTTGCCCTCCTTTGAACGTATTCCAGTTTGGATATGTCCTTCCTATGCACAGGTGCCCAGAACTGTACACAATATTCCATGTGGGCTCTGACCAGTGACTTGTACAGGGGTAAAATTATGCTCTGGTCATGGCCACCTATGCCCCTCCTGATGTACCCCATGATCCTATTTGCCTTGGCAGCTGCTGCCTGGCATTGATTACTACAGTGAGGTTTATTGTTAACTAAAACCCCTAAGTCCTTTTACATTGTAGTTTTACCAAACACTTCCATATTTAGTGTGTAATCATGGCACAAATGTCTCCTTTCCATATGCACAACCTTACATTTATTTGTTTTAAACTTCATTTTCCATTTTACTGCCCATGCTTCAAATTTAGCTAAATCTGTTTGTAGCTGCCTGCTGTCTGTCACGGTAAACTCACCTCGCCTTCGTCTGCTTGTGCGGCGCCGAGCACGCCCGCTTCCCCTCCTCTCTGTCGCATCCCTGGCTCCTGTGAACGTGCCCACTCGCGCGAGCACGTACCTCTTATGCCCTCCGGCACTCAGCGCGCCCGCCGGAGGCGGAATTAAAGTGCCAAGGAGCCCAAGGTGGTTTTGGGCTATAACGCCCTTCTTCTGATTAAAGAGCCAATGAGCCCAAGGTGGTTTTGGGCTATACGCCCTTTTGTAGATTTTCTGAAATATAATCTTTCATCGCTTGCTCCTCAGGCCGGGTGAGATTGTAAATCTTACCTCTAGGAGGCATAGTACCTGGTAACAGGTCAATAGGGCAATCGTAGGATCTACTGTATGGGGAGGAAGCGAGTCGGCCGATTTTTCAGAAAATACATCCGCCCAATCTATAGGCTCGATTCAGAGAGACAAAAAAGACAGTCGTTTTATCTGTTTTTTTTTTACATTTTCCCGCTCTCGTATGAGTGTGCGAGCGATTCTATGCATGCATTGCTAACCTTCAGTAAAGTTTCCATCCATTCGTATGCCAGAGTACGAGTAGGAGGATGTCATTTTCCAGCGTGACTTTTCTGTTTCACTTTCTCATGTTACAACGTCGGCTTTCGATTTTGCCCTTTTTCCATCGTCTCCTTCCATGAATCCTTTACGTTTCCTGATAGATTCGGTTTTCCTTTTTCACTAAATAATCGTCCGGACGTAAACCCTTACGATCTTGCGCCTGCACACTACAAACTTAACTCATTAAAGTGCTTGCCTACATATTTGCCACCCTCACTTCTACTACAATGTTTAGCTAAACCACTTAGCGCTATCCTCCATATTCCCTTTTGGACCCTTAAAGCTCACCCCACCCACTTAGCACTATCCTCCATCTTCCCTTTTGGACAATTAAAGCTCACCCCAACCACTTAGCACTATCCTACATCTTCCCTTTTGGACCCTTAAAGCTCACCCAAACCACTTCCCGGTTAGGTTATTCTTCCATTTTAGGCCCCTAAAACTTACCCAAACCACTTCCCGGTTAGGTTCTTCTTCCATTTTAGGCCCCTAAAACTCACCCAAACCACTTCGCGGTTAGGTTCTTCTTCCATTTTAGACCCCTAAAACTCACCCAAACCACTTCACGATCATGTAAAGATTCATCTCTAAATATTTCTGGGCCCATTAGTTTTGGGTTAATGTATTTTGGAAATGAAATGACACTGAAACTTTTATTAATTTTTTTTTTAATAACAAATGCCATTTTTATTTTTTTGAAAATGTTTTTTTTTTAAATGTAACATTTTTTTTCATAAAATATAAAATATTAAAATATTTACAAAATGTAAAAATGTTACAACTATAAAAAACTAAATACATAGCAATGGCAGGCCACAGAACATTATTCTTCATCTGTGGTCCCCAACGAGTCGCGCAGCTCCTGCATCTCGCCCACCAACTGAAGGACCCTGACACTCAGTTGTGCCACTCTGACACGTGTGGTCCCTGTTAAAAATCGAAAATTAAATTATTGGTATAACCTTGTTGGGGTCATACTGCAGTGCCCCCCCCCCCCCCCCCCCCCCTATGGTCCAAACACCTAAATCTGGACTTCAAACGCCCGAAGGCCCTCGCTGCCACGGCCCGGGTTTTGCATAGGGCCCAATTATAGAACTCCTGGCCCGCATTCTGCAGGCAAAGAATGGGCGTCAGGAGCAAGGGCAGGAGCGGATATCCAGAATCCCCTGAAAGAATTTAAAAATACTAACATAAAATACACATTCTAAGCAACAATATTGTTTAACATGTCATCAAGGGCTAAAAACAGCCATAGGTTAAGACATGAGTCATCAGCTATATTCATTGCCATACAGTGAAAATGGATTGATGGAATGTGAGCAAACTTACCCAGGAGCCATCCACCAGATAATTCTTCTGACTCAAACTGACGAAATAAGCCGGAGCTCTGCAATATATAAGCATCATGGGACGACCCTGGATGCCCTGCAAGAACACTGAGGAATCGCATATCCGGACCAAACACTGCTTGTATGTTGTGCGAGTGGCACATCTTGCGGTTCCTGCAACCAAATATAAAATAATTACACAAAGCAAAGGTAACCAACTAAAACAATAACTCCTACAACAAATTAAGATTCAAGTTCAACAATCCAAATATAATTCACAAAGGACATAAGTCTAAAAAAAATAGCAATTATATGAATGTGTGGGAAAATTACATGCTAAGGACTAATTAAGGTCAGCATTAAAATGCTTCTATAAGGCATACATGAAATGTATTGATTCAGGTATGCATTGCTATACAATTTATGGCCTCGGCCATGCTGATACATGCAATGCCTTGGAGCTAAAGGCGCGCAGACTCCTCCACATAGCCGCAAAACATGTTCAACAATAGCAATCCGAGGCCTCAAAGGTCCCGTAAGTGGATCGCAAATGAAATGGTTTAATAGGGTGGTGGTCCCTCGGCAATCACCTCTCTGAATCAGATGCAAGCCCATCCCAACAATGTAAGTTATCTGAACAAACGCAAAATATCAGATTTTGATGGGAAAATGATCCGAACTAACGCAAATGGTCCGGTTTAGTTTCGTTCTTCGAAAGCGCATATACGAAAGCGCCTGAACGTTCGTACAAATGGAAAATGAACGAAAAAAAACAAAAAAAAAGACTAACACATACAAAAACTTTCACAGACAGCTACGGAAGTCCAGACGAATGTGCCTCTGAATCGAGCCTTATGTAGGGTTCAGGTAACCCTTCCAGCAAGACTTGAGTCGCTCTAAGGGAAATGCTAAAACAATGGATCAAACAATAAGTACTCCATTTAGTCAGATCCCCAGTTTCCTAATTGAAGGTGGGATTATGAACCTTCAACCAAGGGAACCCTAGGACTACTGGAGTATCAGGGCAATCCAAGACGAAAAATTATATTTCTTCAGAATGAGAAGACCCCACCACCAATCTTATCAAAGGGGTTTTGGAGGTGACCGTTCCTCCTACAATGGGCTCATTATTGATAGCTAGAACCTGAAGGGGACTCTCAAGGGAAATTAACGAAATGCCTAGGGTAGAAATTATGGATTTATCCAGAAAGTTGCCAGCCGCCCCGCTATCAACGAAGGCAGTTGCAGGCTTTCTGGAAGACTCCCAAAACAAAATGGCGGGCAACAATAATTTATTAAGGTGAGGGGAAAATACCTGATCGCCTAGACACCTTCCCTCTGCGGTGTCTATGAGCTGAAGTTTTCCACCTGCGATCTTTTGTTGGGGCAAGACTTGACCAGATGACCCGGATTACGGCAGTATAGGCAGAGACCCAAGGTGTGGCATCTTGATTTCTCTGCCTGGGAAAGGTGAGTAGCCCCAAGCTGCATGGGCTCCTCTGCGAAGGATGAAGGAGTGGCAAACATGGGTGAGGATTCTAGGCGGGAGAGATTCCAAGAGGAAGTTTTACCCTTCTCCACTTGTCGCTCTGGAAGCCGCCTATCGATTTGAAGAGCCATCTGCATGGACTCATCCAGATTCTTAGCCTGAGGGAAGTTCACAAGGACATCCTTGATACTTTCATTAAGACCAATTCTATATTGGCTGGTAAGAGCTGGATCATTCCACCGAGAGTCAATCGCCCAGCGGCGTAATTCCGTGCTGTATTCCTCAGCTGAACGCTTCTCTTGTCTGAGGTTACGCAGCTTGGCGTCAGCGGTTGAAGCCTTGTCAGAGTCTGCATACAAGACCTCCATGCCCGAGAAAAAGGCAGAAACTGTCTGTAGAGCCTCATCGGTGGGTGCTAACCTGAAAGCCCATGTCTGCGAGTCCCCCTGTAACAGGGAAATAACCAGGCCCACTCTTTGTATTTCTGAACCAGAGGAGTTTGGGCAAAACAGGAAATATAACTCACAAGAGTTTATGAAATTAGAGAATCTTGTGCGATCCCCATCAAACTTTTCGGTAAGGGGACCCTTCAGTTCGACAGAAGGTGGGGATGCTGGTGGTGCAGGCAGTTGACGGTTTTCTTGGACAGCCAAGCGTTGAGCCAGCTGTTTGATGGGGGTGGCCATGGCCTGCACTTGCTGCACAAGTTCTTCCATTTAGTTGGCCCGTGATAATGTAAGGCCCTGTGGGACACAGGGTAAGCTCACAACCCCCAATCTCCGCTGCTAGCTTCACCTTTAGACAAGCCCCAGTTTTCTGGGGCGCTTTATATGCCTCGCCGGACATGGTTGCCCCCAGGACTTGATAGCACAAAGGATGTGAGCTTACAGGAAGGTGAAGGCGGATGAACCAGGGGCCCGACAGGGTAAGGTCGAAGAGGCTGGGTCATACACGGAAAGTCAGTTCTAGAATATCGCAGCACCAAGGGCACAGGCAATAGAAGCGTCGAGGTCAAGCCAATGGTCAATCTGGAAGGTCACAGGTTCGCAGCACAGAGGGCGAAATAGAAGCGTGGTCGGGGTACAGGCAATGGTCGGTCCAGGCGGCAATCAAGAATGGTCAAAACTAAGCAAGGTCGGCAACAAGATCAAACAGGCGAAATCTAAATCCAAGGCACACTCAGCAAACGCTATCACAGGCACTGAAGCACTGCAGGGATAACGCCTTTATAGGGTTTCAGACAGGACTGGATAAGGGGGAAGTGTGTGTGTGATTGGTGCACCCACAATGCCTCATCCTAATTGGTCCTTATGAGAAAAAGGGTGTATAGCCCAAAACCACCTTGGGCTCATTGGCTCTTTTATTTGGGACAGTATCCAATGCTTTAGAAAAGTCAAGATATATGATATCCACAAGGGCTGTGTAAGAATTACATCTTTGTTAGGCACCTAGCTCAAGTTTCTCCTCCTTGAATGCTCAGAGCAAAATTTGGGCCTTGGCTCAACCGATTTCCTCTTACAGTGTGGACTAATCTTCTGGACCATGTAAGGAATTAGGGGCAGCAGTAAAACCTGTTTAAACTTTACAAACAGAACAACTACCCTAGTCTGCTTCATGTGAGAAACAATTATATTATATTTACCCTACTGCTGCACGCATGATGTACTAGATTAAAAAAAAAAAAAAAAAGGCTTTTTTAGCTGCTAACACATGGACCCATTGACTTAGCGGCTCATGTATACTTATTTGCAGGATAGGGGCACCATCTAGTGGTCTTTTGAAGATATTGTACGTAAAGGTCTTTGCTAGTAGCAATAACGATGCCAGTGCTTTAGATTCACAGCTGCGGAAAAAAAGAATCACTGAGCCATATGGTGCACCATGTTTTTATTAATATATTATAATGTAGCCCACATGCACCTGGGTAGGGACTGCGTTGCAAGGAGCAGATTCTACTTTCTCAGTGGACTATAGGACAATGTCAACAGTATTACCCAATCTTGGTCACGCCTCCCTCCTCCTCTGCTTTCCGGTATTTACCCTGGCCTCTTTTGTATACCGAGTCAGCGGCGAAACGCGTTGGGGGACTCGGTTTACTACTTGCGCACCACTTGATCACTACCATTGGATTTTTTGCCTGAAAACCAGTGACGAGGACTCCTGGCGCTGTTTCTTATTAAGGATGCATAAGCATTTGCAGCTGGGCGGTGAGAGCTGCTGCATTAATTTTGCTATATTTTTTTGCTATTGTGAGTGCAATTCCATTTTTGACTATTAAATGTTTGTGAGGATTTCAACATTATTGCACTAGTCCTTTTTATTTTTTTCCTTTTCCTATTTCCTTTGCATGCACTTTGTGGATCAACTATTGGGCCTAACATACCCTGATTATGAGCGCTGTTGTGGTGATTTAAAGGAGCAGCATCCGGATTATATAACAAGGGTTCATGAGTCGCTTTCTCTGCTGCTATTTGAAGTGCTTGCTGGATTACTTGCTTGCTGGTATTCTATATAGTTCTATGAGTCATTCTCCTGCCATCATCTGGTAAGAATGTTGTACTACCCAGTGATGGCACATGCGTTTAGGCACACTACAAACTTTTAAACAAGTTGGTGTGGACTTTGCATCTGAATTTAGATGAGACTATATGAAGATATTGGCACATGCACTTTGGGATATCATATTAATTGAACTTTTATCCCTTTTTTATTGAATTTAAAAAGCTCTGTGTTTTTCTAAATAGTATTGCACAATAGCTATTTCCCAGAATACAGTTTCACAGGCTCAAGAAGTTATACAATTCCACAGGAAAGACGGTGATTACGGCTGCCACCTGCACATCTGCACCATCTGGCACTAAGTCTTATGCTTCACTTACGGCTGTGACCATCCTTCCTCTTCTCCCAAGTCCTCTTCCTCCTTTCCTACCCCTGCTTCCCTGCACTCCTACACCATACTGACTCAGAACTCCCTTTCTGCCCAGGGTAAACAATGTAAATATATTGTCTCATGATATCAGATTGCCATGTTTCAGGGCTTCCCATAGGCCTGTCTGAACCAGATCTACCCAGTTTTAAATTCTTCTTGTTTATTCCTCACTTCTAGCTACTCACCTTCTGATCTAAAGCTAAACACAATACTGCCTATCACTCTTACACTCTCCCAGTCTGACAAATCTGACTAACACTGACTAAAATAGTGTCTCTAACTCTACCTAATTCTAAAAGTTGGTAACTAATACACTTGCTATCTAACTTTCACTAGCTATATAAAGGGTCGGATTATAGGCAGGGTGCAAGTGGCCCGTTTGTCCTGCAAGAGAGCCTCCACTAACTTTGGGGCTAAGGTTGGGGTACCAGTACAGGAATTTGTGGTACCGCTGCTTGGTCAGGTCAGCCTCAATCCACATGCATTTGCAGGGGTGTATATCTGATGACCCCCCCTTTTCAACAACACATCCAGTGAGTTGTTAGCCTCCCTAGGCCTAGAGATCCGGCACGCAGAAGTGTACCAGTCTGGCGTCCACAAGCAACGGTACCAGGAATTTGCAGTACCGCCGCTTGGTTCGGCCGGTCCCAATCCGCATGCTCTTGCAGGGCTGTATACCTGAGGTTCTTCCCTTTCCAACAACACCTCCAGTGGGTCGTTAGCTCCCCTAGGTCTGGTGATCTGGTGCTCTAAAGTGTCCTATTATGGGCGAGGTGCATTGATTCCCAGGATGATTTGGAGCCTCAGTTTTACGGAAGAAGAGCTAGCGACTCTCTGGAGGTGTTGTTGGAAAGAGTAGAACTTCAGTAGCCCTGGTACTGTTTCTCGGCGGAGCTGGGATCTAAAAATCAGTGGAGGGGCTTGAAGATATCAGCTAAATTCCCAGTAAGTTTGGGCTTCCTCACGGCTGCTTCGATTCCCAGGGTTACATACTTCAGAGCCCTGGTTCTCTGGGGCTAGCAACCAGCTGAAGGTGCCAAGGACAACACAGAGAGCTGGTGAGGACTGGAGCCAGCAATAACAAGTAGTGGACAGTACCGAGTAGAGATGAGCGAACTTTTGAAAAATTCGATTCGACTGATTCGCCGAATTTTCCGACAAAAATCGTTTCGACCCGAATAAATTCGCGACGAATCGCTATTAAAAACGGCTATTTCTGAGCCTCCTACAGCCTCAATAGGGTTGTAAACCATTCAGCCTTGCTGTAACACGCACAGGATGCGTGCTGGGTTTGTTAAATAATACTTTGAAGAAATATCACATGCAGATCAGAGGCATCGCTAATAGAATCGCAGAGCGGCACAATTGCAGAGAGTTGAAGTGGCATCACTATGAGGGGCAGAAGGAGCCCAAATATACACTGGAGTTGGCCTCAGGAGCCCAAAAATTGGATGAATCACACCCTGGAGTTGGCAGAAGTTGGCAGCAGCAGCAGGAGCCCAAATATACACTGGAGTTGGCTTCAGGAGCCCAAAAATTGGATGAATCACACCCTGGAGTTGGCAGAAGTTGGCAGCAGCAGGAGCAGGAGCCCAAATATACACTGGAGTTGGCCTCAGGAGCCCAAAAATTGGATGAATCACACCCTGGAGTTGGCAGAAGTTGGCAGCAGCAGCAGCAGGAGCCCAAATATACACTGGAGTTGGCCTCAGGAGCCCAAAAATTGGATGAATCACACCCTGGAGTTGGCAGGAGTTGACAGTAGTAGCAGCAGGAGCCCAAATATACACTGGAGTTGGCTTCAGGAGCCCAAAAATTGGATGAATCACACCCTGGAGTTGGCAGAAGTTGGCAGCAGCAGCAGCAGGAGCCCAAATATACACTGGAGTTGGCCTCAGGAGCCCAAAAATTGGATGAATCACACCCTGGAGTTGGCAGAAGTTGGCAGTAGTAGCAGCAGGAGCCCAAATATACACTGGAGTTGGCTTCAGGAGCCCAAAAATTGGATGAATCACACCCTGGAGTTGGCAGAAGTTGGCAGCAGCAGCAGCAGCAGGAGCCCAAATATACACTGGAGTTGGCTTCAGGAGCCCAAAAATTGGATGAATCACACCCTGGAGTTGGCAGAAGTTGGCAGCAGCAGGAGCAGGAGCCCAAATATACACTGGAGTTGGCCTCAGGAGCCCAAAAATTGGATGAATCACACCCTGGAGTTGGCAGAAGTTGGCAGCAGCAGCAGCAGGAGCCCAAATATACACTGGAGTTGGCCTCAGGAGCCCAAAAATTGGATGAATCACACCCTGGAGTTGGCAGGAGTTGACAGTAGTAGCAGCAGGAGCCCAAATATACACTGGAGTTGGCTTCAGGAGCCCAAAAATTGGATGAATCACACCCTGGAGTTGGCAGAAGTTGGCAGCAGCAGCAGCAGGAGCCCAAATATACACTGGAGTTGGCCTCAGGAGCCCAAAAATTGGATGAATCACACCCTGGAGTTGGCAGAAGTTGGCAGTAGTAGCAGCAGGAGCCCAAATATACACTGGAGTTGGCTTCAGGAGCCCAAAAATTGGATGAATCACACCCTGGAGTTGGCAGAAGTTGGCAGCAGCAGCAGCAGCAGGAGCCCAAATATACACTGGAGTTGGCTTCAGGAGCCCAAAAATTGGATGAATCACACCCTGGAGTTGGCAGGAGTTGACAGTAGCAGCAGCAGGAGCCCAAATATACACTGGAGTTGGCCTCAGGAGCCCAAAAATTGGATGAATCACACCCTGGAGTTGGCAGGAGTTGACAGTAGCAGCAGCAGGAGCCCAAATATACACTGGAGTTGGCTTCAGGAGCCCAAAAATTGGATGAATCACACCCTGGAGTTGGCAGAAGTTGGCAGTAGCAGCAGCAGGAGCCCAAATATACACTGGAGTTGGCTTCAGGAGCCCAAAAATTGGATGAATCACACCCTGGAGTTGGCAGGAGTTGACAGTAGCAGCAGCAGGAGCCCAAATATACACTGGAGTTGGCTTCAGGAGCCCAAAAATTGGATGAATCACACCCTGGAGTTGGCAGAAGTTGGCAGTAGTAGCAGCAGGAGCCCAAATATACACTGGAGTTGGCTTCAGGAGCCCAAAAATTGGATGAATCACACCCTGGAGTTGGCAGAAGTTGGCAGTAGCAGCAGCAGGAGCCCAAATATACACTGGAGTTGGCTTCAGGAGCCCAAAAATTGGATGAATCACACCCTGGAGTTGGCAGAAGTTGGCAGCAGCAGGAGCAGGAGCCCAAATATACACTGGAGTTGGCCTCAGGAGCCCAAAAATTGGATGAATCACACCCTGGAGTTGGCAGAAGTTGGCAGCAGCAGCAGCAGGAGCCCAAATATACACTGGAGTTGGCCTCAGGAGCCCAAAAATTGGATGAATCACACCCTGGAGTTGGCAGGAGTTGACAGTAGTAGCAGCAGGAGCCCAAATATACACTGGAGTTGGCTTCAGGAGCCCAAAAATTGGATGAATCACACCCTGGAGTTGGCAGAAGTTGGCAGCAGCAGCAGCAGGAGCCCAAATATACACTGGAGTTGGCCTCAGGAGCCCAAAAATTGGATGAATCACACCCTGGAGTTGGCAGAAGTTGGCAGTAGTAGCAGCAGGAGCCCAAATATACACTGGAGTTGGCTTCAGGAGCCCAAAAATTGGATGAATCACACCCTGGAGTTGGCAGAAGTTGGCAGCAGCAGCAGCAGCAGGAGCCCAAATATACACTGGAGTTGGCTTCAGGAGCCCAAAAATTGGATGAATCACACCCTGGAGTTGGCAGGAGTTGACAGTAGCAGCAGCAGGAGCCCAAATATACACTGGAGTTGGCCTCAGGAGCCCAAAAATTGGATGAATCACACCCTGGAGTTGGCAGGAGTTGACAGTAGCAGCAGCAGGAGCCCAAATATACACTGGAGTTGGCTTCAGGAGCCCAAAAATTGGATGAATCACACCCTGGAGTTGGCAGAAGTTGGCAGTAGCAGCAGCAGGAGCCCAAATATACACTGGAGTTGGCTTCAGGAGCCCAAAAATTGGATGAATCACACCCTGGAGTTGGCAGGAGTTGACAGTAGCAGCAGCAGGAGCCCAAATATACACTGGAGTTGGCCTCAGGAGCCCAAAAATTGGATGAATCACACCCTGGAGTTGGCAGAAGTTGGCAGTAGCAGCAGCAGGAGCCCAAAAAATGGCCTAAAGACATAAATATGTTTTGCACCATTTGTAAAGTGTAAAACGTGGCACCATGCTGAATCTAGTCGCATGCATCAGGCATTGGTGGGTGGAAATCCTGGCTGATCCATCCCTGATTCATTTTGACAAAGGTGAGTCTCTCCACATTTTTAGTTGACAGACGAGTTCTCCTCGCCGTAACTATGGCCCCCGCCGCACTAAACACCCGCTCAGATGGCACGCTACTTGCCGGGCAGGACAGCTTTTCCAGGGCAAACTCTGCTAGTTGCGGCCACAAATCAAGTTTGGCTGCCCAGAAGTCCAGCGGATCCTCAAGGTGTGTTGGCATGGTCATGTCAAAGTATGACATGACCTGCTGGTTCAGGTCCTGCTCCAGGTCTTCCTGCTGCTCATGAGTAGCCTCACTATGCGGGTGTAGAAAGCTACTCATTAGCGACTGAAGACTGAGGCTGCTGCTGCTGATGGAGCTTCTGCTGCTGCTGCTGCCAACCCCCCCAGCGGCCATGGCAGTGGAAGGTGAGCGCAGAGGTCCCCTCGAGTCAGACCTGCGAGAGTATGGACCATGGCGCAGATAGGCATCGGCCAACTGCCTACGTAGAATGTCTTTGTAGTAGTTGAGTTTGTCCTCCCTCTCGGTGGGTTTAAAAAATGCCCCCATTTTGTGCCGGAAGCGAGGGTCCAATAAGGTGGACAGCCAGAAGTCATCCCGCCGACAGATGGAAACAATTCTGGGGTCACTACGCAAGCATGTGAGCATGCTTCGTGCCATTTGCGCAAGTGACTCGGATGGACTACCTGTCTCCATCTCCACTGCATACTGCCACGGTGTGCCCGGGTCCTCTGTCTCTCCTTCCTCAAAAACCTCTAGCTCCTCTGGCTGCTCCTGCTCCTCCTCTCCTGTCCGCTGACTAGATAAACCAGCCATTTCGCCAAGCCTAAACTGTGTTTCGCTGGGCAACTCCTCCTCCTCCTCTTCCTCCTCCTCCTCCTCCAGTTCAGCTCCAACGGGGTTCATGTGGCCGTAAGATGTAAACGCCATGTCTCCAGTGCCCTGACCAGCCATGGTTTCCAACATGTGCTGTAGTACATGAAGCAGTGGAATCACGTCGTTCATCCCGTAATCCTGCCGACTGACAAATAAAGTGGCTTCCTCAAAGGGCCTGAGCAAACGGCAGGTGTCACGTATGAGCTGCCACTGGTTGACATTGAAGTTACACAGGGGAGTCCCCCTATCTGCTTGGATCATCAGGAAATCCGTGATGGCTTTTCTCTGTTCATATAATCGGTCCAACATGTGAAGGGTGGAATTCCAACGGGTGGAAACATCGCAAATCAGACTATGTTGGGGGATACCATTCTGACGCTGTAGCTCAAGAAGGGTGTGTTTGGCGGTGTAGGAGTGGCTGAAGTGCATGCAAAGTTTCCGTGAAGTTGTTAGGATGTCCTGCAGATGGGGGGAACACTTCAGAAACCGCTTGACAACCAGATTGAAGACGTGAGCCATGCAGGGGGCATGGGTCAGGCTTCCTTGGCGCAGCGCAGACAAAATGTTCTTCCCATTGTCGGTAACCATGATTCCCATTTTAAGTTTTCTCGGAGTAAGCCATGTTTGGATTTCCTGATGAATACATTTAAGCAGTTCCTCCCCTGTGTGACTCCGTTCGCCAAGACAAACCATGTGAAGCACTGCGTGACACCTCCGTGCCCTGCACACATGGTAGACTGGAGGGGCACTGAGACTTGAGCCTACAGTGGAGGGTGAGGAGATGGCGGAGGATGAGGAGGCCGAGTCGCACGGTGTCACAGGCCCAATGGGCAGAGAGCGCGGAGGCCGAAGCGGCGTGACCTGTCCAAGTTGCTGCTGCAAAGGGACCACATTCACCCAGTGGGCCGTAAACGACATGTACTGCCCCTGACCGTAGTTACAGCTCCAGATGTCGGCGCTGCCATGTATTTTGCTACACACCGACAGGCTCAAGGACTGGCCCACCTTCTGTTCAACAAAAGTGTGCAGCGCTGGTACTGCCTTCTTGGCAAAGAAATGACGGCTTGGGACTCTCCACCTCGGCTCGGCACAAGCCATCAGTTCTCTGAAAGGTGCAGATTCCACCACCTGAAAAGGGAGCGACTGCAGCACCAGCAACTTGGACAGGAGCACATTCAGCTTCTGCGCCGTAGGATGAGTGGGCGCATACTGCTGTCTCTTGGACATGGCTTCGCTGATGGATTGCTGGCGGGATGCATGACTTGGAGGAGGAGGAGGAGGAGCAGGAGCGACAGAGGATGGGTGTGACGCACAGCTGCCTTCGGCTGAGGTGCTGGAGCCTTGGCTGGCAGAAATTGGGAGCTCACTTGGTGAGGAAGCAGACTGGACCACCCCTTGGGAGCCTCGGTTCTCCCAGGTCGTTTTATGGTGACGCATCATATGTTGACGCAGGGCCGTGGTGCCAACATTTGGACCCTGGCCACGCTTCACCTTTTGCCTACATATCTTGCATGTGGCCATGTTACCCTCCTGCGGATGCCTCAGGAAAAACTGCCACACTGCCGAGTAGCTACTTTTCCCACCCCCTGGCCTCACTGATTCACTGCTGCTGTTGCCAACTCCAGGAACCCCTGCTCCACTACCTCCCGATAAGGTAGACTGCCGCACAGCAGGTGCTCTACCCCGGCCCCGGCCCCGGCCGGCTCCAGCCTTTGGAATTGTGCCCCCATGCTGACTGCTACCACCTTGCTGCCTCAGCTGCTGACTCCGGGGCAACCTGCGCCCCTCTTCTCCTGATGATGACGATGAAGCCCCTTCATCACCCGGCTCCCAAGTGCGATCGGCTTCATCGTCATCATCATCATCATCACCGGGTTGTGGCTGTACGTCACTGATGTTCGTGGATTCGTCAACAGTGTCTGGCGCAGGAGCTGGAACGCTCGCAGCACCCACGACACTGTCCACATCACTATTTGTCTGCCTAGCTAAAGAAGCCACCTCCATTTCTTGGCTGGGCAGTAGCTGCTGACTGTCCTCCTGTATCTGATCGTCCTCCTCACTAAAGAGTGGAGCTGAACCCAAAGCATAGGATACGTCGCTGGGGGAGGGAACGGCGTAGGACAGAGGCAATGGGAGGACAGGGACTGCTCTCGGGGCATGCCAACTCAGGGTTGTGTCAGAGGAACCTACCGACCCTAGACTGGGGGTCTCAGATGTAAGTTGTGATGATGTTGTTGATGAGCGCGTCAGCCAATCTACCACGGCAGATGCGTTACTGGTGGAGACCCGACCGCTAGCAGATACTGGCAGATTAGGTCTCTCAGCGTGACTCCTGCTGCTACTGGCCCCCAGTCTGATGCGAGCTCTGCCTGCGGAATCTTGGCCTCTGCCACTCCTCTTTTCACTTCCAGGCACTTGTCTGCCCGACATAGTCTAACTGGCGTGGTAGTAGGTGATATTTTAAGAACCCCCAGGCAGCAGTGGGTCTATATAAAACAGAATATAATGCACACCAAAAGTGAGCAGTAACACTCAGCCTCCAACAGGCCTGCTTAGTGTAAATAAGAGAGCTGCTTAGTGTAAATAAAGAGGGGTATGCTATGTTACAGAATGGGATGCCTCAACAGAAGTGCACCTGGCAGGCAGCAGTAAGCCTATGCCCAGCAAAAGTGTCTTATAATATAAATATAATAAGAGCAAATGCTTATATGGTCTTAAACAGAGGCTGCTTTAGTCACAGAATGGGATGCCCTGGGCAGGAATGGACCTGGCAGGGTCCAGTAGGGCTTTGGCCAGCAAAAGTGTCTTTATCAGGCCTGATTTCTATGAGAATAAGTGCAAATGTTTATTATGCTATTAAATAGAGGCTGCTTTAGTCACAGAATGGGATGCCAGTGCCACAAAAACCAGAGAGCATGCACAGCAAAAGTGTCTTTATCAGGCCTGATTTCTATGAGAATAAGTGCAAATGGTTATTATGCTATTAAATAGAGGCTGCTTTAGTCACAGAATGGGATGCCAGTGCCACAAAAACCAGAGAGCATGCACAGCAAAAGTGTCTTTATCAGGCCTGATTTCTATGAGAATAAGTGCAAATGGTTATTATGCTATTAAATAGAGGCTGCTTTAGTCACAGAATGGGATGCCAGTGCCACAAAAACCAGAGAGCATGCACAGCAAAAGTGTCTTTATCAGGCCTGATTTCTATGAGAATAAGTGCAAATGTTTATTATGCTATTAAATAGAGGCTGCTTTAGTCACAGAATGGGATGCCAGTGCCACAAAAACCAGAGAGCATGCACAGCAAAAGTGTCTTTATCAGGCCTGATTTCTATGAGAATAAGTGCAAATGGTTATTATGCTATTAAATAGAGGCTGCTTTAGTCACAGAATGGGATGCCAGTGCCACAAAAACCAGAGAGCATGCACAGCAAAAGTGTCTTTATCAGGCCTGATTTCTATGAGAATAAGTGCAAATGTTTATTATGCTATTAAATAGAGGCTGCTTTAGTCACAGAATGGGATGCCAGTGCCACAAAAACCAGAGAGCATGCACAGCAAAAGTGTCTTTATCAGGCCTGATTTCTATGAGAATAAGTGCAAATGTTTATTATGCTATTAAATAGAGGCTGCTTTAGTCACAGAATGGGATGCCAGTGCCACAAAAACCAGAGAGCATGCACAGCAAAAGTGTCTTTATCAGGCCTGATTTCTATGAGAATAAGTGCAAATGTTTATTATGCTATTAAATAGAGGCTGCTTTAGTCACAGAATGGGATGCCAGTGCCACAAAAACCAGAGAGCATGCACAGCAAAAGTGTCTTTATCAGGCCTGATTTCTATGAGAATAAGTGCAAATGGTTATTATGCTATTAAATAGAGGCTGCTTTAGTCACAGAATGGGATGCCAGTGCCACAAAAACCAGAGAGCATGCACAGCAAAAGTGTCTTTATCAGGCCTGATTTCTATGAGAATAAGTGCAAATGTTTATTATGCTATTAAATAGAGGCTGCTTTAGTCACAGAATGGGATGCCAGTGCCACAAAAACCAGAGAGCATGCACAGCAAAAGTGTCTTTATCAGGCCTGATTTCTATGAGAATAAGTGCAAATGTTTATTATGCTATTAAATAGAGGCTGCTTTAGTCACAGAATGGGATGCCAGTGCCACAAAAACCAGAGAGCATGCACAGCAAAAGTGTCTTTATCAGGCCTGATTTCTATGAGAATAAGTGCAAATGTTTATTATGCTATTAAATAGAGGCTGCTTTAGTCACAGAATGGGATGCCAGTGCCACAAAAACCAGAGAGCATGCACAGCAAAAGTGTCTTTATCAGGCCTGATTTCTATGAGAATAAGTGCAAATGTTTATTATGCTATTAAATAGAGGCTGCTTTAGTCACAGAATGGGATGCCAGTGCCACAAAAACCAGAGAGCATGCACAGCAAAAGTGTCTTTATCAGGCCTGATTTCTATGAGAATAAGTGCAAATGTTTATTATGCTATTAAATAGAGGCTGCTTTAGTCACAGAATGGGATGCCAGTGCCACAAAAACCAGAGAGCATGCACAGCAAAAGTGTCTTTATCAGGCCTGATTTCTATGAGAATAAGTGCAAATGGTTATTATGCTATTAAATAGAGGCTGCTTTAGTCACAGAATGGGATGCCAGTGCCACAAAAACCAGAGAGCATGCACAGCAAAAGTGTCTTTATCAGGCCTGATTTCTATGAGAATAAGTGCAAATGTTTATTATGCTATTAAATAGAGGCTGCTTTAGTCACAGAATGGGATGCCAGTGCCACAAAAACCAGAGAGCATGCACAGCAAAAGTGTCTTTATCAGGCCTGATTTCTATGAGAATAAGTGCAAATGTTTATTATGCTATTAAATAGAGGCTGCTTTAGTCACAGAATGGGATGCCAGTGCCACAAAAACCAGAGAGCATGCACAGCAAAAGTGTCTTTATCAGGCCTGATTTCTATGAGAATAAGTGCAAATGTTTATTATGCTATTAAATAGAGGCTGCTTTAGTCACAGAATGGGATGCCAGTGCCACAAAAACCAGAGAGCATGCACAGCAAAAGTGTCTTTATCAGGCCTGATTTCTATGAGAATAAGTGCAAATGTTTATTATGCTATTAAATAGAGGCTGCTTTAGTCACAGAATGGGATGCCAGTGCCACAAAAACCAGAGAGCATGCACAGCAAAAGTGTCTTTATCAGGCCTGATTTCTATGAGAATAAGTGCAAATGGTTATTATGCTATTAAATAGAGGCTGCTTTAGTCACAGAATGGGATGCCAGTGCCACAAAAACCAGAGAGCATGCACAGCAAAAGTGTCTTTATCAGGCCTGATTTCTATGAGAATAAGTGCAAATGGTTATTATGCTATTAAATAGAGGCTGCTTTAGTCACAGAATGGGATGCCAGTGCCACAAAAACCAGAGAGCATGCACAGCAAAAGTGTCTTTATCAGGCCTGATTTCTATGAGAATAAGTGCAAATGTTTATTATGCTATTAAATAGAGGCTGCTTTAGTCACAGAATGGGATGCCAGTGCCACAAAAACCAGAGAGCATGCACAGCAAAAGTGTCTTTATCAGGCCTGATTTCTATGAGAATAAGTGCAAATGGTTATTATGCTATTAAATAGAGGCTGCTTTAGTCACAGAATGGGATGCCAGTGCCACAAAAACCAGAGAGCATGCACAGCAAAAGTGTCTTTATCAGGCCTGATTTCTATGAGAATAAGTGCAAATGTTTATTATGCTATTAAATAGAGGCTGCTTTAGTCACAGAATGGGATGCCAGTGCCACAAAAACCAGAGAGCATGCACAGCAAAAGTGTCTTTATCAGGCCTGATTTCTATGAGAATAAGTGCAAATGTTTATTATGCTATTAAATAGAGGCTGCTTTAGTCACAGAATGGGATGCCAGTGCCACAAAAACCAGAGAGCATGCACAGCAAAAGTGTCTTTATCAGGCCTGATTTCTATGAGAATAAGTGCAAATGTTTATTATGCTATTAAATAGAGGCTGCTTTAGTCACAGAATGGGATGCCAGTGCCACAAAAACCAGAGAGCATGCACAGCAAAAGTGTCTTTATCAGGCCTGATTTCTATGAGAATAAGTGCAAATGTTTATTATGCTATTAAATAGAGGCTGCTTTAGTCACAGAATGGGATGCCAGTGCCACAAAAACCAGAGAGCATGCACAGCAAAAGTGTCTTTATCAGGCCTGATTTCTATGAGAATAAGTGCAAATGGTTATTATGCTATTAAATAGAGGCTGCTTTAGTCACAGAATGGGATGCCAGTGCCACAAAAACCAGAGAGCATGCACAGCAAAAGTGTCTTTATCAGGCCTGATTTCTATGAGAATAAGTGCAAATGTTTATTATGCTATTAAATAGAGGCTGCTTTAGTCACAGAATGGGATGCCAGTGCCACAAAAACCAGAGAGCATGCACAGCAAAAGTGTCTTTATCAGGCCTGATTTCTATGAGAATAAGTGCAAATGTTTATTATGCTATTAAATAGAGGCTGCTTTAGTCACAGAATGGGATGCCTCACAGCAGACTTAAGATCAGTTCAGTATATATGCACAGTTAGTTACTATAAGCAGCCTGAAAACGCTAACAAAGGCTGGATGAAAAAAAAAAAATCTCCCTGTCACAGCCTCCGTTTTTCCTACCTTTCCCTGGCTTTCTGTCTGTCTCCTGTCTGTCTCCTGCCTGTCTCCTGCCTGTCTCCAGCCTGTCCCTGTCTGTCCCTGCCTGTCTAAGTGCCTCAGCTACACAGCGTTCTGTCTGTCACGAATGCAATAGAGAAATGAGGAAAAGCAAGATGGCCGCCGTTAAATACCGCTGTGTGACGTCACCGGGCTTGCTGGCTGCTGATAGGCTGCATGTGACTGCCCCAGCTTGCACTGGCGCGGGATACATGTCCAGACATGTCCCGCCCGCCATCTTAGAATGCCTGTAATGTAAATGAATGGATGTTAAAGGAAAACTTCGAGTGATCGAATCGCGGGGAAATTCGGATTCGATCCGAATCGAATTTTTCCTGAAATTCGGATCGAATCCGGGTTCGTCCGGATCGATTCGCTCATCCCTAGTACCGAGGACAGAACACTACAAGATTCTACTGCCCAAATCAGCAGAGATGTCAAGGAGGCAGGTTGGCTTTTGTTTTATAAGATAGATGAAAAAGTTATGCCTTGTGTTGATGTTCACACCCTGAATAGCTTACTGACCTGCCCACCTATCTACCTGCCTACTGAACCTCACCCACAGACCTACCGCCCACCCACCTATATACCTGCCTACTTACCCACACACACCCACCTACCTACCTATCTACCTTTCTACTGACCTACCTACCAGCCTATCTACCCGCCGACTCAACTACGAACCTATCTCCCCTATTACCGCCACTGACCCAATCACCAATTTACCTACCTACCCACTCACCCTTCTACCTATCTACCTGCCTGCTTACCATAACACCCACCTACCTACATAGCCGCCCACTTGCCTTCTTACCCAGGGCCTGGAGTGGCAGCTGGACGAGCCCATACAAAGGCAGAATCGTCAGACCCGGGAGCGCAGGTTGCAGTCGCCCACCCACCTACCTGCCTGCCCACTAACATCACTACCTGCCCTCCCAGGTACCTACCCACTCATCTATCTGCCTAACCATCCACCTTCCTACCTACTCACCTACTTACCTAACTATATACCTGCCTACTACCTATGTATCTACATGACTACCCACCTGCCTACATATCCTAAATTCTTATCTAATAGGAATTTATATCTATTCCTATCTAAATTCCCACATACCCCCTACCAGTCCATCTGAGCAACTAATCATCTATCTGCCTACCTTCCTACCCGCCTAAATGTCCACTTACCTACCTGCCTGCTCACCCAACTACCTTCGTAACATAACCTACCTACCTAGGAGATACAGGGAGATTGTCTTTTTTGGTGGGTAGGATCCACACTGCACACAGAACAGATGTACAGCACTAGGTAGAGTGGTTTTAAACATAAGCATGGCACAGGGACTGGATCTGCCATTCACAAAGACAAGCATTATTTCTTTTATGTTGCTTGGCTAGACTAATAAGTTAAATTGGATGTGCAGTTTCTTCATAACCCCCTCTCCCAGGTGCTGAGGCCTTACCCCTTTTGCACTCAGCACTGTCACCCGGGCACGGGTGGCGGCACACAGAGTAGCATTTCCCCCTCTGTGCACACCAGCCTGTCCATGTAAAGATGAGGCCACGCAAAAAAGTGGGGAATGTCACTGTGTGCTTTCTCTTCTATATGACTTTGCTCATGACTTGAGACAGCTGGAGATGGCACTGCATATTGCCCATTATTTTTTTTGGTAACCCCTCGTACTGCCTCAGCACCAGGGGAGGGAAGCCACACAAGGGAGTACATAGGTTTCACAGGGCCCCATAGCCAAAGTCATAGTGGGTCTCCCACAGCATCAATAAAATAACTCCCAAACCCATATAAATAAATACCCCCCCCCCCCCCCCAACAGCAAATTACTGGCTTGTACTGGCCAAGTAGCCAACTAATGAGAGCCACAGAAATCAGGCTTCTGTGCACTATGGGAGTCTATTGACCATGAAAGAAAATCAAGCAAGCTGCTACCTAGTGTGGAATATACAGAAGGGGTCCCCCCCACTGATCTGATAGCCTAAATTGGAGTTGGGTATTACACAGTGCTGATATGCCATGTTTTTTTAAAAAGGAAATAGCAGCAGTTTGACTTCCGGGGTTCAAACACAGATGATCCAAATGGCAACAGTGGGCCAGTCTGAACATAACCACAGGTTTGCAAGGGGGGCAGCTTGCATGGGGCCCCCTTCTGCCAAGGGCTCGGTAGCATCTGCTTATCCTGCCTCTATGGTATGTATGCCCATGAAGCCACGGTTGGAGGTTATGAAGACACTGGACATTTGGTGTAATGAAAAAAAAAATAAATTCTGCCCCGGGGCACTGGCTACATATATATATATATATATATATATATATATATAATGTATGTATGGTGTACTGAGTAAACAAAATTGACTGTTAGCCGGGCTGTGGAGTTGGAGTCGTGGAGTCGGAATCAAAATTGGAGCTAGTTTTGGCTTGATTCTGAAAAAAGGTACTGGCTCCATCTCCAGCAGCAGGATATTCTACTGGTCTACTGGTGATAGACAATGAGTTCTCCAGTCTTCCATGTCCCTTATACTCAGTGTCCTTATGCTGCCCCATGGCAGGGGTGCACCTGTAATCAGGCCATGTGAGGCAGCCGCCTCAGGTGCCACTGCAGAGGGGGCGGCAATCACTGGATTTTTTTTATTATTATTTTCACACAGTGTCATGATTTTAAGTCAATCATTGGTGGCTCAGCAGCCTCATCCCAATCCCCCACTTCCCGGATTGCTCTTTTGAGGAGTGGCGCTAGATATCTTGGAAGCACCTTTCTATAGTTTGCCTCAGGCAGCAGAAAGGCTTGGTTCACCCCTGCTCCAAGGCCCTTAGTTACAATGGCTGAAATTTATATGAATGTTAAGGGATTGTCCGGGAAGAAATAAAAAAAAGTCTATATTCACCTGCAGATCTGCTGTGCAGGTCCAGCATCTTCAAACTTACCAATGGCGAGGAGCCAGTGACTCTATCTTTCAGCACTGGCGCCCTCTAATGGAGGCATCCATGGAGCCTTGTTTACAACTCCACAAGCCTACTCCATTCATTGCTATGGAGGAGTTATCCCGAAGCGGGTTCTGCACACCTCGGCATGCCCCCCCCCCCATTTCAATAAATTAATTAGGAGTTTTAGGGGACATAAAGCCATATTGTTGAATACCACCATGTCTGCCCAGTGATGGAGGATGGAATTGCTTATTCTTCCTCATGGGTAAGTATGAAGATGCCTGCACTGCACAGAGGAGCTGTAGGGGAAAATTAAAGGAAATTAAAAGGCAAATTCTACGCAAAGGGTTTTATTAGTCTGTTTTCTGCTCCATCCATGCTGAATGTCAGGGGGTGTGACTTTAATTCAGCCTGCTTTATATTGCATAATAAGACCTAGTGAACTCCATCCCTTCTGATGGGCTCCTCAGCAGCAGAGGATGACTTATCCATGCATTCTTTAGTGTAACAGTCTACACCAAAGTGAATTCATTTTGGGAATTGAGAAAAAGGAGTTAGCAGAAAATAGCAAGTTCAGCAGGGGTTATCAGGGAATGCTGATGAATGAAATATGCTGCCCTGGACAACCAGAGCTGGGAAAGGTGAAAGCATCTCATTTTCATTTTAACCCTTTGCTTGGAATGTCCTTTTAAGTATATATGATTAATACCTGATGTGGCCCCTGATCTGCTGTGTGGACAGTGGGGGAGGGGGGGGGGGGTTTAAATAGAACTGCCATGTAAAGGTAAATAGAGGGTCAGTAAGGATGAGAGGTTGCATGATAGTGATATAGGAGGGGCACATTGGCAAATAGAGGTGGCAGTGGTCACTTGGTGGAATGGGGTGACATTGTTAGTGCAACACCACCCCTAGGTGAAATCTCTGGCACCAAGTCAAGCTAAGAGTTTTTTCTTCATAAGATTGTCTGGCGCCCGCCTACTTACTGGAACATCAGATCGAGTCCCTTGTGTGGGTGAGTTCAATTGGGGAACTCCTGCTTTGCCATTCTGGGTGGTGGGGGGTAGTAAAGTCATGCAGCTGCTCCAGCAGAAAACAGTTCCCTGCATGGAGCTTCCAGCGGATAGGCTTGGTGGCCTATGTGCAGGGAGCAGCCGCTGATTGACAGCTCTGCACGCACCCATCACTGTAGCGTTGCTGATGGCGGCTTTGCTGCTCTAGACTCTGTCCAGCCCTGTGGTGGCTTTGGCTGCAGGTTTGCAAAAACAAAAAAAGGCTTGCCCAGGCGCGGGGGCCCCACTGTAGCCGATAGCTTTGTTGCTGGCTCCACAGCCCATCAGACCAAAGACTGAAGAGCCTCCTGGAACAGATCATAACCCAAAGGTTGGTGGAGGCCCCCTTTTCCGAGCAAGTGGTGGACGCCCTGGGGCTCACACCCCTTGTGCCCTCCTCATATTCCGGCCCTGCATATATTTGGAGAGGTAAGGCAATCAGCATGTGTTCTGCCCAGCAGGGTATAGAATCATTATAATTCATTTCTGCCCTGTCATCGTATCATTAGTGAGGTTATAGCACCATCTAGTGGTGTTAAGTTGTTTAACATGTTTTTCCGAGTTAAAAGTATTATGGGAGATTGCAATGCATTCTGGGATGAAGAAGGGGGCTGTCTTTAGTCTCCTCACACAGACACAGATCTGCCATGATATTCCTCTCATCTAAAACTCCACCATCTGTGTAACAGCATATCTGGTGAGTCATTTACCTCAGTTACTAGGGCATTATGATATCTAGAGCTGTTTAGATATTTGTACTACTCAGAGAGTTTAATGTGTAGATGTTAAACTGATAGCTAGCCATGCAATCCTTCTCATATGCAGCCTTTTTGTCGTGTACTTCACTGTTATGTAATGTATGATATCTACAGATGTTATACTCTGTACTTATGCATTGTCATCTGTATTCTTATAGTTTTACCACAATCACACACAACCTGTTTCGCCATCACATAATAAACCTGTTAAACTGCAAACAACAGGCCTCTTATTTGGAAGACAGGAATGGTTTATGCTGAATGTTGGATTACACACTGAATGAACGTGTAAGAAGACAGAACAGTAAAACAGATACTAGTTACCAGCGATAGTGGATCTGACTACACGGAGCCGCCATCGCCCACGCGGTCATGCGCAAAAGATTGCAGCGGCTGCCATACAGTCACTAGAAGCGAGAGTGCAGCCCACAGCAAGCACAGCACGATCCAATCCACGCCAAAGCCGGTTTTCACCTAGACTGTGTCTGCACAGAAGACATCAGCAGCCAGCAACAGGTACACCATGTCTACTAGCAAGGCATCAACATATGGGACAAGGTCACGAGCAAGCCGCTCTAGCAAGTCCTCCATAAAAGAAATGGCTGCTCTTGCCCGCGCAGAAGCTGAGGCCGCAAAAGTAAAGGCTTCCTTCGCTGAACAGGAGATGCAGCTAAAGCAAGAGACAGCGCGCCTGCAAGCTTCACTGCAAAAACTCGCAGCAGAGAAACAAGCAGCACCCGCAATAGCCAAGGCAGCGTTCCTAGAAGCTGCAGAGTTTTCTGAATCTGAGAAACACAGCCAAGTACTCGGAGCAGACTTAGATCAACAGGATCCAGCACATCGCGTCTTAGAATTCGTTCACCAGCATCCCAATACAGATGACAACTACGATCCTGTATATCAGCCAGCTTATACAGAGCACCAAAGACCCTACCTTGCATCACAGCACCTCAAGCAAGACAGTATGCGACAAAGTGATCCTGATCACAACTGCCACTTTACAGAACGAAAGCTGCAACCTTCACTCCGACTTAAAGGGACACCCTTCGCGTCTGAACAGTATTATGCAGACTTCTCTATGCTAGAAACTCCTAAAAGGTATGGTGATACACCACACGCACAGCATAACAACAGCATACCAGGTATCACTGGCACTAACCAGGCTGCCATGGACTTTGCTAAGTTCTTTGCTAAACGGGAACTGGTTACCAAAGGACTTATAAAGTTCACCGATCGCCCTGAGAACTACAGGTCATGGCGTGCCTCCTTCCAGAACGCTATAAGGGACTTAGATCTTTCCTGCAGTGAGGAGTTAGATCTCTTGTTAAAATGGCTCGGAAGTGAGTCTGCTGAACACGCCAGAAGAATCAGAGATATTAACATAAACTATCCGGGCAAAGGCCTAAAGATGGTGTGGGAAAGACTTGATGAATGTTATGGGTCAATAGAAGCTATAGAAAATGCTTTATATAAGAGAATTGAAAGTTTTCCCAAAATAATGGGTAGGAGTTACCAAAAGCTCAGGGAACTCAGTGACTTGCTAACAGAGGTACAGGTTGCTCAGGCAGAAGGTGATCTCCCAGGGCTAGAATTCCTGAACACTGCCAGAGGTGTTAATCCCATCGTTCAAAAACTCCCTTATAACCTACAGGAGAAGTGGATCACACATGGTTCTTGTTATAAACAGGTTCATAATGTACCTTTTCCCCCCTTTAGAGTGTTTGTAGACTTTGTTGCTCAACAGGCAAAGATCAGAAATGATCCCAGTTTTGACTTTACATTGTCATGTCCCACTGCCCCTGGTGTCAAGCCCCATAAAACACCAGTGGCAGTGCATAAGACTAACGTTGTCTCAACAGGTTCTCCTTACAGGTCATTTAGGTCTTCTCAAGAAGGAAACAAACTGGAAGACCTTACTAAGCAATGCCCCCTGCACAAGAAACCACACTCTCTACTGAAATGCAGAGCCTTCAGGGAGAAGTCTTTAGAGGACCGCAAGGAATTCCTCAAAGAGACCAACATCTGCTTCAAGTGCTGCACTACAACATCGCACTTCGCCAGGAACTGTAAGGTCAGTGTGACATGCACAGAATGTGGTAGCACAGGACACAACACGGCTTTACACCCCGGGCCACCCTCTCAGTTATCATCCCAAGCAGAGGAGCATGACAGAAAGCAGAAAGACACTGACACAGACACCGCAGTAGTCACCTCTCAGTGTACAGAAATCTGTAAAGGACTCGCAGGAGGGAAGTCCTGCTCAACAATCTGCTTTGTCAGATTTTATCCAGCCGGTCAGCGAGATAAGGCGCTCAAGATGTATGCAATCTTAGATGATCAAAGCAATAGGTCTTTAGCTAAAGCCGCCTTCTTTGACACCATCAACATCGTAGGGCCTGGTTCTCCCTACTCCTTACGGACATGTGCAGGTACCGTTGAGACGGCGGGGAGGAAGGCAACTGGGTACAAGGTAGAGTCCATAGATGGCAAGACCTGCTTGTCCTTACCAACTATACTGAAGTGCAACCACATTCCTGACAACCGGTCTGAGATACCAACACCAGAGGTAGCAGCATACCACCCCCATCTGAGGCGTATAGCTCACCTGATACCAGAACTGGACCCGGAAGCCCCAATACTCCTACTCCTTGGACGAGACATATTACGAGTTCACAAGGCTAGAGGACAGATTAACGGCCCTCAAAACGCTCCATACGCCCAGAGACTAACCTAGGATGGGTCATCATAGGAGATGTCTGTCTAGGAGGAGCACACAAGCCGACTTCAGTCAACAGTATGCTCACCAACACACTTGAAAATGGGCGTCCTTCCCTATTTCAGCCGTGTCAGAGTAGTTTCCTGATAAAAGAATTGCCACATAGTGCTCCCATTCTTTGCCCTTACGTAGATCCTTCCTGTGAAGATCACGCCTGCGATGGTGAGCAAGGTCACTTAGGGTGCACAGTCTTCCACAGGACAAGAGAAGATAACAAGGTCGCAATGTCCATAGAGGACAGGCTGTTCTTGGATATCATGGATCACGGAATAGAAAAAGACAAGTCAAAAAGCTGGATTGCACCTTTGCCATTTAAACTGCAGAGACGACGCTTACCTAGCAACAAAGAACTTGTCTACAACTGATTTATCTCCCTCATACACAAACTTCAGAGGAACCCAGAGATGAAAGAACATTTCTTTACCTTCATGGAGAAAAAAGACCAGTGGATAGGATGGTCTCTCGAAGCTTTTTCCAGCCTTCAGGTGGCACGACCGTATACTTCTGTGCCAGCAACTGAGGTCAAGATGCAAAGACTATTTATCTTCTGTGATGCTTCAGTCAAGGCGATTGCAGCCGTAGCATACCTAAAGACCATAGACGGCAACGAGCAATGCCATGTGGGTTTCGTTATGAGCCGGACCAAACTGTCGCCACACCGTGAGCACACAATACCCAGACTAGAACTCTGCGCTGCCGTACTTGCAGTGGAGTTAGCTGAACTTATAACAACAGGACTAAATCTGGGAATCGAGGAATCGAGGACGTTCTTGAAGAGTTCTACACGGACAGCAAGGTAGTCCTAGGATACATTTGCAATGAAATGAGACGCTTCTACGTCTATGTCAGCAATCGGGTGCTAAGGATCAGGAGATCCACTAGTCCTAAACAGTGGCACTATGTGTCCACACATCATAATCCTGCCGACCACGCAACTAGATCTGTTGCAGCAAGCCACCTCAAGGACACTACATGGTTTACAGGTCCTGCGTTCCTGTACCGTGCAACATCTTGCAACATCGAATCTGACTCGTTTGAATTGGTCGACCCAGATGTGGATGAAGAAATCCGACCTGAAGTATCTGTTCTAAATACAGCCATTACGGACCACCAACTCAAATCTCACTGTTTCGTCAGGTTCTCCACCTGGATGTCGCTTGTTCGTGCTATAGCCTGTCTAGTTCATATAGCTCAGTCTTACAAGTCATCATTACCCGTGGGTGAGAAGCCATGCAAAGGTTGGCAAACTAACAAACCGAACATCAGACCTGGGGATGTCGTGCTCATAAAAGACAGCCAGTCACACCGGAATGAGTGGCCATTAGGCCTAATCACCAACACATTCCCAAGTAAGGATGGGAATGTACGCAAGGCCGAGGTCAAAGTGTGGAAGCTTGGCGAATGCAAGTTCTTCCTCAGACCAGAAGCGGAACTAGTTTTGTTGTTTTCACCTGAACAACCTAGTAGTGGCATCGGTTGATGCCAGACGGGGAGTGTTCTGCCCAGCAGGGTATAGAATCATTATAATTCATTTCTGCCCTGTCATCGTATCATTAGTGAGGTTATAGCACCATCTAGTGGTGTTAAGTTGTTTAACATGTTTTTCCGAGTTAAAAGTATTATGGGAGATTGCAGTGCATTCTGGGATGAAGAAGGGGGCTGTCTTTAGTCTCCTCACACAGACACAGATCTGCCATGATATTCCTTTCATCTAAAACTCCACCATCTGTGT
Organism: Gastrophryne carolinensis; assembly: GCA_027917425.1. NCBI lineage: Eukaryota > Metazoa > Chordata > Amphibia > Anura > Microhylidae > Gastrophryne > Gastrophryne carolinensis. The sequence continues at coordinate 302,418,940 of CM051238.1, forward strand.
AACAGCATATTTGGTGAGTCATTTACCTCAGTTACTAGGGCATTATGATATCTAGAGCTGTTTAGATATTTGTACTACTCAGAGAGTTTAATGTGTAGATGTTAAACTGCTAGCTAGCCATGCAATCCTTCTCATATGCAGCCTTTTTGTCGTGTACTTCACTGTTATGTAATGTATGATATCTACAGATGTTATACTCTGTACTTATGCATTGTCATCTGTATTCTTATAGTTTTACCACAATCACACACAACCTGTTTTGCCATCACATAATAAACCTGTTAAACTGCAAACAACAGGCCTCTTATTTGGAAGACAGGAATGGTTTATGCTGAATGTTGGATTACACACTGAATGAACATGTAAGAAGACAGAACAGCATGTGTATTACTAGCACGTGGGGATTGTTAGATATAATGTTATTTAAAATTAAAAATCAGAAATTCTGAACCCATTAGTTGTGGCCCACGACCAGTTTACAAAGCGTTTATACAACCTGTGCTCTTCAAATCGTTGAGCACCCCTGCTTTAAACTGGACCTTCACCCTGAATAAGAGTCTATCTTATATGTTTCCCCCACATTGTACATACAGATTGCTCATATTAAAAATCATCCTACCTGCAACTATTGCATTTTATGAGCTTTTAAACTTTCAAGATGACGGCACATGGAGTCTCAAGCTGTCTGCAAACAGGAAGTGCCCTCTGACTGTGCTGCTCTGCATTGTGGGATTGTTGTCCTTTTCCTGATCCAAGCTCTGCTCCATGTGAGCAAAGCACAGCTATAACCCACCCCCTGCAGATCCCCTCCCCCTCTCTTCAGTATGTGAGGCAAGATGATGGCGCCTGTATCCTAGAGTCCTGAACAGAGTTGCAGCCCAGCGGGGGAGAGAATAATAAGTAAGCAACTAAAAATGTAAAATATATTAATTTTAGATGCTGGGGAATGATTTTTTAAAGATTTGAGCTTTTCATGAAATGATGCTGAAGGTCCGGTTTAAGTTATTTGTTGTTTATTCCATTAAATATGCTTTATGTTCTATATAAGGAGCCCTATTAATTGCTTATTTAATGGTGAGAGCCTAATTTTACAATTTTACTACAGAGAATTTATTAAAAATTATTGGCTATTTATGAAGGAGTCGGAGTCCGAGCTGGGGTCGGAGTCGGGGCTTGATAAAATTGAGTCCGAGTCGGACTTTGGCTTATCAACTCCAAAGCCCTGCTTGCCAGCCCTTGGGGAAAAGGAAACTGACTGCATGCCAGGACCCATTACCCAACAATTAGTGAAGCCTGCCAATGCTTACCACTTGCCCATTCCCTCATATGGTTGTCAGTCGCTCGGGTGACCAATCAGGTTTGCTGGGTGGGCTTGAAGTATTTTTTTTTTAAAGATGAAATATAACCGCGCTGATATTTCTTAAATTTATTAAATTATTGAATTATTATTGCTCAACGTGTGTTAATCCTTTACCCCTATGGATCCTAAATGCACATATTATTCCAAAAACACCCAAAAACACCCAAATTCCAAACCCTCAATGTGTCTAGGCCGATTGATGTCTCAAAGGAAGGGAGGGGAAGTGAAGTATCCCTGGAGTGTAGCATGCCCGTTGAGGGTTTGGTGAGAATCTTGCCTGGCATCTCCTAAATACTTGATATACATTGTTTTTATGTGAGTGCATTTTTAACTTAGTTAGAACAATGATAGTTGAAGCACACCATAGAAAGAAAAGCTCATTGATTGGAAAAAATAGGTGGTGTTCAGCCTTCTAAGCCTGTGTACCACTCACAGGGAAACAATCCAATGTAAAATATTACAAAAGAAGACGAACTACCATGATTTGAATTGCAAAAAAGTTAGGAGTTTTAATGTGAGGAAAAAGGATCATGGGTGCTGTACAAATTTACATAGAAAAATATCAAGCAATCTGCAGATATATAGTACAATGGGGTTGCAGCCCCTTTAAATGACCGCTAGGTGGCGCTCCTGTATGCATAAGGCAAACAACAGAAAATCAAATAGAACACCAGAGAGGTAGTATGTGCCCAGAGACACAGTGAAGGATGAGCCACTGCTCCTCAACTGTCCCAAACCTATATACACGGGCAATACAAATAACAATATGCAGCAATGCGATTTATACAGAAAAAAAGTCTTACAGGCAGACGCAGGTGGAAGTAATACCCTCGACGTTTCGGCCGCCTAGGCCTTTCTCAAGAGGGAGCGGTACCAGTACACTAATCATATGATGTTTAAATACCTTTGTGGGGTCTCCAAGGTGCAGGATGCAGCATGCAGGGGCGCACGTGGTGGCGCTCGGTGAGTGCGTCATCCGCGGCGTCAGCAGCCCGTCCCGACCAGTGGCAGATTGTCTCAAAGGAGAGCCAATCAGGCACTGGCGCGTGGGGCGGGACCTGGCGTCGCAGGGCCAATGGGAAAACAGAAACCGCAAACATGGCGGCGATATACAGAGGCGACAGAGGTATAATAAAGATGGCTGCCAATGACTGACAGCTGCGCACAGCCAATAAGTGAGGCAAATAGGCGGGGATTGTGGATCACGTAGCTGTAGGCGAGACTTGAGCTCGCATCCCATTATGTCCAATCAGTGGAGTCCGTGGGCGGGGATATTCAAATCCCGCTGTCAGAAATAGAGGCAGGGGCTTGTTATCGTTCGTTATGGATACTTGTTGAAGACACCTTGACAGAGGGCGTATTCATGACTGACAAGATGATGCGCCGATGCTCTCACAGGAGGGAACTTAGGATGTTGACACCAAGAGGTGTTTAGACTCATGGAGACGCACATTGGAGAATGATGCCACTTGGAGACCATACACATTAGAGAAAAAGGCAGCTAAATGCAATGTTGCCTGAAAAAGGATAAATAAAAAAGTGATTAATGTGGAATTAAAAACTGGTTAAAAACCTGAATCCATCACATAGGACGGAGTCAGCTCGACACCTAATTGCACAGTATTCAAACTAAGACTATAACGTGACAGAGACAACTCCTGTCACAGGAGATCACAGAAGAGCAAAAGGGCTCTGCATAGTTAACACGACAGGTGACAATAAATTGCATAACAGAGGTCTCAGGTTCGGGACCAAAAATGGTAGATAATGCAATATAGGGGTTGGACACCAAAAGATCCTAGTCCAGCTATAAAAGTGAGGTGCCCTGGTGCAGTATCCACACACGTCAAGGACAGTGTGTGCAGATCTACAAATAATGCAGACCCAAATTCTACGAGCCCAGTGATTGGTGTATCTATATAGAATCCAATCAAAGTAAAATATTGTGACAAAAAAGGTGAGTAATAAGGACCACAGAGGGAATGGAAAACAAAGCGATTTAGAAAAACGGGAAATAATCTATATCCTCATTCAAGCCCAAGGGACTCTTGGTCTGGAGTTTGTGAATCCAGAAAAGTTCCCGTTGTAACAACTTTTGATTAAAGTTTCCCCCACGTGCTGAATGGCTTACCACTTCAATGACCATACATCTTAATTGGGTCATATGGTGAAGTTTCTCCAGAAAATGTCTGGCAATAGGGGACTCCATTCTTTGGTTCCTAATGTCCGACCGGTGTTCACTAATTCTTTGCCGTAGGGCCCTCTTTGTTTTGCCAACATACCCCATTCCGCAAGGGCACTTCAGTAAATAGATAACGCCCGAACTGGCGCAGTTAGCAAATGACTTAAGGGAGAAACTCCTACCAGTTAGAGGGTGAGTAAAAGATATGCCTTTTGTCATATAGCTGCATTGCGCACAATGTCCACAGGGGAACATACCAAGTGGCGCTTGAAGTTTGGTGAGCCAATTGGTGTGGGCAGTTGCATCAGTGGTAGTGTAGTTAGCCTTTACCAATGAATCCCTGAGGCTGCTTGCCCTTTTATATGCTGTCATTGGTGGTTCATTAAAGGTCATAGACAATTTTGCATCACTCTGGAGCACATGCCAGTGTTTTCTGACAATGCGTTGGGCCTTCTGGGATAAATGTGAATATGTAAGCACTAAAGGAACTCTCTTACTGGTCTCTTTACCTTTGAACTTGCATAAATCCCTTCTGTCAAGGGACATAGCCCTGGCTTGAGCAGCTTTCAGTTGATCCAGGTCATAGTTTCATGCCGTTAAGTTGGTAATCAATTCGTTTGATCTCTGTAGGTATAATTCATCGGTAGAGGTTATTCTGCGAATCCTAACAAATTGACTATAGGGAAGTGCTCTAATCAGAGAAGGGGGATGAAAGCTATTGGCATGAAGGATTGTATTTCGGTCTGTTGGTTTACGAAAAAGGTCTGTAGACAGGGAACCATTATGTAAGGAAACAGCTACATCCAAGAAATGGATAGTGTGCGGACTATATTCAATGGAGAATGAAATGGTTGGTAGACAATTGTTCAGGTACTGATGAAATTGGAGAAGCGTGCCCATGTCCCCTTGCCATAGTATGAACACGTCATCGATATATCTTAGCCAAGTCAGTACGTGAGTGGTGTAGTGTTCATGGGGGTAAACATAGGTGTTCTCAAAATCAGCCATAAATAAATTGGCATAGCTTGGAGCCATGTTTGAGCCCATTGCAGTGCCCTGTGCCTGTATGTAAAACTGATTATTGAAGGAAAAGTAATTTTTACGCAGAATAATGTCCAAGAGGTCCAGAGCAAATTTCTGGAGATCAGGATTGGTATTGCAGGAACTCAACGCACGAGAAATTACCTGGATGCCTTCAGTGTGGGGAATGGAAGTATATAAACTTGATACATCCATTGTTACCAGCAGACAATCGGAAGTAAGTGTGCCAAAATGTGTTAGTCTATTAAGAAAGTCTGTAGTATCTTGTAGATAAGAGGGCATAGAAACTACAAGTGGTTGGAGAAGGCGGTCGATCAGAATAGCTGGAGACTGAAATACCGAATCTGTTCCGGCTACTATGGGCCTGCTGGGTGGATTAATAAGCCTCTTGTGAATTTTTGGGAGGCAATAAAACAAAGGAATAAGTGGGAAATCAGTGGTTAAAAACTTTGCAAGTTTGTCGCTAATGACCCCCTCACTTAAGGCAGTTTGTATAATTTTGTCTATGGAGTCCTTAATCTCAGTTGTGGGATTTGTCTGAATGGGTATATATACCTGTGTGTCCTGCAGCTGTGTTGTTATTTCATGAACATAATCTGTAGTATTCATCACTACGATGGCCCCACCTTTATCAGCTGGTTTAATGGTAATTTGAGAGTTATTCTCGAGTTTATCCAATGCCATCTTTTCCTTGTAATGTAGGTTGTACTGGATTTTTCCAGACGGCCTGCCAATTGAATCTATGTCATTCTGTACCAGACTGATAAAGGTTTCTAGCGCGTGTGAAGTTGGAGGGGGATTCCACCGGCTCTTAGGTTTGCACATGGTGAAATCAACCCCTTGGGCAAGAGGAGCAGTGGTGCTCTCTGAGGAGGGATGGTAAGCGAAAAAGGATTTGATCCTAAGTGTTCTATAAAATTTCTGAAGTTGTATGTTCAAATCAAAGCTATTACCCCTATATGTAGGGACAAAAGACAGACCCTTGGACAATACCTTCGATTCTTCCGGTGTGAGGACGTAGTCTGATATATTGATCACTGTTGAGCAGTTCTGCTGCGTGTGTTGTATTGACTCTGCGTCACCTGACGCGGTCGATGATCTCGTGGTGGTCTTCTTGTTGCTCCTCCTTGTTTTTTTATGTTTTTTCTTGGTTGGCCTTGAGACGGGCCTTGCTCTAAAAAAGCACCGTCAGAGGAACCTGAACTAGTGTCAGTGTCTGAATCTGGTCGTCTGGTATGTGTAGGTCTAGGTCTTTTGAAGTCCCTCCAAGTGTACACCCTGCCTTCCTGGTAGTCTAATACGTCCCTTCGATATTTGTTTAGTTTGAACTGGATTGTATCAACCCTGTACTGGTCCAAAGTTGCCTTGCAAGTATCAAGGTATGACGTAAAAGACTCACCCGGAATGTTAGATTCCAATTGGGTTCTGAGTGACTGAACAGTTTCGTTGATACCAATCAGTTCTGTCTGTATGCCTTTAATAGTGAGGGCTATTAAATCAAGGCTACACTTGTTTAATATTTTTTGCCAATCAGAGACAAAATCTTTGTTCTGTTGGCAAAATGTAGGTCTTGCTTGTAACCTTAATCCCCTGGGGATTCGTTTGGACTTCAGATATTCTATTAGGGTATCAGAGTGTAGCTGATACTGGATAGATTTTTTTGAAAGGCTCTCAAACTGCTTTTTGGTAGCAGAGTGATCTGTGATCAATGGGCTATCTGCCCGAGAGTACTGTGCAATTAGGGTATCCACCTCTTGCTGGCTAAATGCCAGCGTGTCTGCCTGGTTTTGGGTAAGTGTATTAATGTCCTCAAAGGACATATTGTAAGCAACAAAGAGTTATCGGGGGTGCTTGACAACCTGTGTGGTAAAAAAGTAGACACAGTTAGAACAATGATAGTTGAAGCACACCATAGAAAGAAAAGCTCATTGATTGGAAAAAATAGGTGGTGTTCAGCCTTCTAAGCCTGTGTACCACTCACAGGGAAACAATCCAATGTAAAATATTACAAAAGAAGACGAACTACCATGATTTGAATTGCAAAAAAGTTAGGAGTTTTAATGTGAGGAAAAAGGATCATGGGTGCTGTACAAATTTACATAGCAAAATATCAAGCAATCTGCAGATATATAGTACAATGGGGTTGCAGCCCCTTTAAATGACCGCTAGGTGGCGCTCCTGTGTGCATAAGGCAAACAACAGAAAATCAAATAGAACACCAGAGAGGTAGTATGTGCCCAGAGACACAGTGAAGGATGAGCCACTGCTCCTCAACTGTCCCAAACCTATATACACGGGCAATACAAATAACAATATGCAGCAATGCGATTTATACAGAAAAAAAGTCTTACAGGCAGACGCAGGTGGAAGTAATACCCTCGACGTTTCGGCCGCCTAGGCCTTTCTCAAGAGGGAGCGGTACCAGTACACTAATCATATGATGTTTAAATACCTTTGTGGGGTCTCCAAGGTGCAGGATGCAGCATGCAGGGGCGCACGTGGTGGCGCTCGGTGAGTGCGTCATCCGCGGCGTCAGCAGCCCGTCCCGACCAGTGGCAGATTGTCTCAAAGGAGAGCCAATCAGGCACTGGCGCGTGGGGCGGGACCTGGCGTCGCAGGGCCAATGGGAAAACAGAAACCGCAAACATGACGGCGATATACAGAGGCGACAGAGGTATAATAAAGATGGCTGCCAATGACTGACAGCTGCGCACAGCCAATAAGTGAGGCAAATAGGCGGGGATTGTGGATCACGTAGCTGTAGGCGAGACTTGAGCTCGCATCCCATTATGTCCAATCAGTGGAGTCCGTGGGCGGGGATATTCAAATCCCGCTGTCAGAAATAGAGGCAGGGGCTTGTTATCGTTCGTTATGGATACTTGTTGAAGACACCTTGACAGAGGGCGTATTCATGACTGACAAGATGATGCGCCGATGCTCTCACAGGAGGGAACTTAGGATGTTGACACCAAGAGGTGTTTAGACTCATGGAGACGCACATTGGAGAATGATGCCACTTGGAGACCATACACATTAGAGAAAAAGGCAGCTAAATGCAATGTTGCCTGAAAAAGGATAAATAAAAAAGTGATTAATGTGGAATTAAAAACTGGTTAAAAACCTGAATCCATCACATAGGACGGAGTCAGCTCGACACCTAATTGCACAGTATTCAAACTAAGACTATAATGTGACAGAGACAACTCCTGTCACAGGAGATCACAGAAGAGCAAAAGGGCTCTGCATAGTTAACACGACAGGTGACAATAAATTGCATAACAGAGGTCTCAGGTTCGGGACCAAAAATGGTAGATAATGCAATATAGGGGTTGGACACCAAAAGATCCTAGTCCAGCTATAAAAGTGAGGTGCCCTGGTGCAGTATCCACACACGTCAAGGACAGTGTGTGCAGATCTACAAATAATGCAGACCCAAATTCTACGAGCCCAGTGATTGGTGTATCTATATAGAATCCAATCAAAGTAAAATATTGTGACAAAAAAGGTGAGTAATAAGGACCACAGAGGGAATGGAAAACAAAACGATTTAGAAAAACGGGGAATAATCTATATCCTCATTCAAGCCCAAGGGACTCTTGGTCTGGAGTTTGTGAATCCAGAAAAGTTCCCGTTGTAACAACTTTTGATTAAAGTTTCCCCCACGTGCTGAATGGCTTACCACTTCAATGACCGTACATCTTAATTGGGTCATATGGTGAAGTTTCTCCAGAAAATGTCTGGCAATAGGGGACTCCATTCTTTGGTTCCTAATGTCCGACCGGTGTTCACTAATTCTTTGCCGTAGGGCCCTCTTTGTTTTGCCAACATACCCCATTCCGCAAGGGCACTTCAGTAAATAGATAACGCCCGAACTGGCGCAGTTAGCAAATGACTTAAGGGAGAAACTCCTACCAGTTAGAGGGTGAGTAAAAGATATGCCTTTTGTCATATAGCTGCATTGCGCACAATGTCCACAGGGGAACATACCAAGTGGCGCTTGAAGTTTGGTGAGCCAATTGGTGTGGGCAGTTGCATCAGTGGTAGTGTAGTTAGCCTTTACCAATGAATCCCTGAGGCTGCTTGCCCTTTTATATGCTGTCATTGGTGGTTCATTAAAGGTCATAGACAATTTTGCATCACTCTGGAGCACATGCCAGTGTTTTCTGACAATGCGTTGGGCCTTCTGGGATAAATGTGAATATGTAAGCACTAAAGGAACTCTCTTACTGGTCTCTTTACCTTTGAACTTGCATAAATCCCTTCTGTCAAGGGACATAGCCCTGGCTTGAGCAGCTTTCAGTTGATCCAGGTCATAGTTTCGTGCCGTTAAGTTGGTAATCAATTCGTTTGATCTCTGTAGGTATAATTCATCGGTAGAGGTTATTCTGCGAATCCTAACAAATTGACTATAGGGAAGTGCTCTAATCAGAGAAGGGGGATGAAAGCTATTGGCATGAAGGATTGTATTTCGGTCTGTTGGTTTACGAAAAAGGTCTGTAGACAGGGAACCATTATGTAAGGAAACAGCTACATCCAAGAAATGGATAGTGTGCGGACTATATTCAATGGAGAATGAAATGGTTGGTAGACAATTGTTCAGGTACTGATGAAATTGGAGAAGCGTGCCCATGTCCCCTTGCCATAGTATGAACACGTCATCGATATATCTTAGCCAAGTCAGTACGTGAGTGGTGTAGTGTTCATGGGGGTAAACATAGGTGTTCTCAAAATCAGCCATAAATAAATTGGCATAGCTTGGAGCCATGTTTGAGCCCATTGCAGTGCCCTGTGCCTGTATGTAAAACTGATTATTGAAGGAAAAGTAATTTTTACGCAGAATAATGTCCAAGAGGTCCAGAGCAAATTTCTGGAGATCAGGATTGGTATTGCAGGAACTCAACGCACGAGAAATTACCTGGATGCCTTCAGTGTGGGGAATGGATTGGCAAAAAATATTAAACAAGTGTAGCCTTGATTTAATAGCCCTCACTATTAAAGGCATACAGACAGAACTAATTGGTATCAATGAAACTGTTCAGTCACTCAGAACCCAATTGGAATCTAACATTCCGGGTGAGTCTTTTACGTCATACCTTGATACTTGCAAGGCAACTTTGGACCAGTACAGGGTTGATACAATCCAGTTCAAACTAAACAAATATCGAAGGGACGTATTAGACTACCAGGAAGGCAAGGTGTACACTTGGAGGGACTTCAAAAGACCTAGACCTACACATACCAGACGACCAGATTCAGACACTGACACTAGTTCAGGTTCCTCTGACGGTGCTTTTTTAGAGCAAGGCCCGTCTCAAGGCCAACCAAGAAAAAACATAAAAAAACAAGGAGGAGCAACAAGAAGACCACCACGAGATCATTGACCGCGTCAGGTGACGCAGAGTCAATACAACACACGCAGCAGAACTGCTCAACAGTGATCAATATATCAGACTACGTCCTCACACCGGAAGAATCGAAGGTATTGTCCAAGGGTCTGTCTTTTGTCCCTACATATAGGGGTAATAGCTTTGATTTGAACATACAACTTCAGAAATTTTATAGAACACTTAGGATCAAATCCTTTTTCGCTTACTATCCCTCCTCAGAGAGCACCACTGCTCCTCTTGCCCAAGGGGTTGATTTCACCATGTGCAAACCTAAGAGCCGGTGGAATCCCCCTCCAACTTCACACGCGCTAGAAACCTTTATCAGTCTGGTACAGAATGACATAGATTCAATTGGCAGGCCGTCTGGAAAAATCCAGTACAACCTACATTACAAGGAAAAGATGGCATTGGATAAACTCGAGAATAACTCTCAAATTACCATTAAACCAGCTGATAAAGGTGGGGCCATCGTAGTGATGAATACTACCGATTATGTTCATGAAATAACAACACAGCTGCAGGACACACAGGTATATATACCCATTCAGACAAATCCCACAACTGAGATTAAGGACTCCATAGACAAAATTATACAAACTGCCTTAAGTGAGGGGGTCATTAGCGACAAACTTGCAAAGTTTTTAACCACTGATTTCCCACTTATTCCTTTGTTTTATTGCCTCCCAAAAATTCACAAGAGGCTTATTAATCCACCCAGCAGGCCCATAGTAGCCGGAACAGATTCGGTATTTCAGTCTCCAGCTATTCTGATCGACCGCCTTCTCCAACCACTTGTAGTTTCTATGCCCTCTTATCTACAAGATACTACAGACTTTCTTAATAGACTAACACATTTTGGCACACTTACTTCCGATTGTCTGCTGGTAACAATGGATGTATCAAGTTTATATACTTCCATTCCCCACACTGAAGGCATCCAGGTAATTTCTCGTGCGTTGAGTTCCTGCAATACCAATCCTGATCTCCAGAAATTTGCTCTGGACCTCTTGGACATTATTCTGCGTAAAAATTACTTTTCCTTCAATAATCAGTTTTACATACAGGCACAGGGCACTGCAATGGGCTCAAACATGGCTCCAAGCTATGCCAATTTATTTATGGCTGATTTTGAGAACACCTATGTTTACCCCCATGAACACTACACCACTCACGTACTGACTTGGCTAAGATATATCGATGACGTGTTCATACTATGGCAAGGGGACATGGGCACGCTTCTCCAATTTCATCAGTACCTGAACAATTGTCTACCAACCATTTCATTCTCCATTGAATATAGTCCGCACACTATCCATTTCTTGGATGTAGCTGTTTCCTTACATAATGGTTCCCTGTCTACAGACCTTTTTCGTAAACCAACAGACCGAAATACAATCCTTCATGCCAATAGCTTTCATCCCCCTTCTCTGATTAGAGCACTTCCCTATAGTCAATTTGTTAGGATTCGCAGAATAACCTCTACCGATGAATTACACCTACAGAGATCAAACAAATTGATTACCAACTTAACGGCACGAAACTATGACCTGGATCAACTGAAAGCTGCTCAAGCCAGGGCTATGTCCCTTGACAGAAGGGATTTATGCAAGTTCAAAGGTAAAGAGACCAGTAAGAGAGTTCCTTTAGTGCTTACATATTCACATTTATCCCAGAAGGCCCAACGCATTGTCAGAAAACACTGGCATGTGCTCCAGAGTGATGCAAAATTGTCTATGACCTTTAATGAACCACCAATGACAGCATATAAAAGGGCAAGCAGCCTCAGGGATTCATTGGTAAAGGCTAACTACACTACCACTGATGCAACTGCCCACACCAATTGGCTCACCAAACTTCAAGCGCCACTTGGTATGTTCCCCTGTGGACATTGTGCGCAATGCAGCTATATGACAAAAGGCATATCTTTTACTCACCCTCTAACTGGTAGGAGTTTCTCCCTTAAGTCATTTGCTAACTGCGCCAGTTCGGGCGTTATCTATTTACTGAAGTGCCCTTGCGGAATGGGGTATGTTGGCAAAACAAAGAGGGCCCTACGGCAAAGAATTAGTGAACACCGGTCGGACATTAGGAACCAAAGAATGGAGTCCCCTATTGCCAGACATTTTCTGGAGAAACTTCACCATATGACCCAATTAAGATGTATGGTCATTGAAGTGGTAAGCCATTCAGCACGTGGGGGAAACTTTAATCAAAAGTTGTTACAACGGGAACTTTTCTGGATTCACAAACTCCAGACCAAGAGTCCCTTGGGCTTGAATGAGGATATAGATTATTCCCCGTTTTTCTAAATCGTTTTGTTTTCCATTCCCTCTGTGGTCCTTATTACTCACCTTTTTTGTCACAATATTTTACTTTGATTGGATTCTATATAGATACACCAATCACTGGGCTCGTAGAATTTGGGTCTGCATTATTTGTAGATCTGCACACACTGTCCTTGACGTGTGTGGATACTGCACCAGGGCACCTCACTTTTATAGCTGGACTAGGATCTTTTGGTGTCCAACCCCTATATTGCATTATCTACCATTTTTGGTCCCGAACCTGAGACCTCTGTTATGCAATTTATTGTCACCTGTCGTGTTAACTATGCAGAGCCCTTTTGCTCTTCTGTGATCTCCTGTGACAGGAGTTGTCTCTGTCACGTTATAGTCTTAGTTTGAATACTGTGCAATTAGGTGTCGAGCTGACTCCGTCCTATGTGATGGATTCAGGTTTTTAACCAGTTTTTAATTCCACATTAATCACTTTTTTATTTATCCTTTTTCAGGCAACATTGCATTTAGCTGCCTTTTTCTCTAATGTGTATGGTCTCCAAGTGGCATCATTCTCCAATGTGCGTCTCCATGAGTCTAAACACCTCTTGGTGTCAACATCCTAAGTTCCCTCCTGTGAGAGCATCGGCGCATCATCTTGTCAGTCATGAATACGCCCTCTGTCAAGGTGTCTTCAACAAGTATCCATAACGAACGATAACAAGCCCCTGCCTCTATTTCTGACAGCGGGATTTGAATATCCCCGCCCACGGACTCCACTGATTGGACATAATGGGATGCGAGCTCAAGTCTCGCCTACAGCTACGTGATCCACAATCCCCGCCTATTTGCCTCACTTATTGGCTGTGCGCAGCTGTCAGTCATTGGCAGCCATCTTTATTATACCTCTGTCGCCTCTGTATATCGCCGTCATGTTTGCGGTTTCTGTTTTCCCATTGGCCCTGCGACGCCAGGTCCCGCCCCACGCGCCAGTGCCTGATTGGCTCTCCTTTGAGACAATCTGCCACTGGTCGGGACGGGCTGCTGACGCCGCGGATGACGCACTCACCGAGCGCCGCCACGTGCGCCCCTGCATGCTGCATCCTGCACCTTGGAGACCCCACAAAGGTATTTAAACATCATATGATTAGTGTACTGGTACCGCTCCCTCTTGAGAAAGGCCTAGGCGGCCGAAACGTCGAGGGTATTACTTCCACCTGCGTCTGCCTGTAAGACTTTTTTTCTGTATAAATCGCATTGCTGCATATTGTTATTTGTATTGCCCGTGTATATAGGTTTGGGACAGTTGAGGAGCAGTGGCTCATCCTTCACTGTGTCTCTGGGCACATACTACCTCTCTGGTGTTCTATTTGATTTTCTGTTGTTTGCCTTATGCATACAGGAGCGCCACCTAGCGGTCATTTAAAGGGGCTGCAACCCCATTGTACTATATATCTGCAGATTGCTTGATATTTTGCTATGTAAATTTGTACAGCACCCATGATCCTTTTTCCTCACATTAAAACTCCTAACTTTTTTGCAATTCAAATCATGGTAGTTCGTCTTCTTTTGTAATATTTTACATTGCATTTTTAACTTAACCAGTGCACATGATTAAAACGATATTACGCTAGATTTTTCTATTTGGTTTTTCCTTTCTATGTGGTTTGTCCAATCTGGGACAATTTTAAAAGCCAAAGTGGGATAAGAATACCAAATCGGCTCTGTTAATAACAAGAAAGGAATGGAATATTGAGGATCTAATAAGGCATTCAAGCACACCTCCACCTGTTAAAGCGGGGACCAGAATATTTAACCGGCTCTCCTATCCAATAAGAGAGGAATAAAACATGGAGGATTTTTAATAAGGCACTAAAGCTTATTATTATCTGGTAAGAATATTTTGAAGGAGGTGGTGGGCACCAGATTCTCATCAGCAATTTGCTGTTATATATACGTGGTGGAATTTGCTACAGTGTTTTGAACATCCCTGTGATAGAAGGTCACTATAATCCTTGGCCTTAGAGGACACTCTCAGATTGGGGAACCACCCCAGAAGCTTGGACTTTTTTATATAATGTTTTAAGAGTTAAAGCTGACCTAAAGTGTGGTGTTTTATCATTGATTGCTCTGTGTTTTTGGAATAATATGGGCTTGAAGTATTGGCTGGCTTGATTTCTGTAATGTCCAGTTGGATACCCGCCTTCTTGTCAGCCAGCAATTCCCCCAATCTTCCCCACTGCTACACCAATAGTCAAGCCACCATCTGGGAGGCTCCCAGGGCACTGGCCACGTAATAGCGTAGCCGTGAATGAAGAAGAGTAGAGCTGTGTTTTTTAGATTGGTGATTAATTTGATAGGAATACAATTACATCTATCGTAAATTGAACATCACACTATCCCCTCGATTCAAAGAGCAAAAGTTAATTGATTTCGGATCGAGAATCGTAAGTTTGGGTGGGTGTTAGTCATTCTTTCCTGTTTTTTTGGCCATTTCCGACTCGCACGAGCCTACGTACGAATGCGTATATGCTCTTACGATCATCGGAAGTTCGTTCCTAAATTCTAGGATCAAAACGTAAAACTTAGGATCAAATCCTAAAACTTAGGATCAAAACGTAAAACTTAGGATAATCGGATGTGTTTAGGTGTGATTCAGAGAACAGTTTTCAAACCTCTAAATACGTTTTAAAAGAAAGCCACTGCCGACACCTTTTAGCAGTCGGATTGCTGTTCTTGAACAGGTTTTTTGGCTATGTGGAGGAGTCTGCGCGTCTTGAGCTCCAATGAACTGCATGTATCAGCATGGCCGAGGCCATAAATTGTATGGCAATGCATACCTGATTCATGTATGCCTTATAAAAGCATTTTAATGTGGACCTTAATTAGTCCTTTGCATGTAAACCTTTATTTTGCAATATATTTGCGTTAATTAAAGAAACTTATGTCCTTTGTTATTTATTTTTAAATTGATGTACTAGAATAATATTTTTAGATTGCATTTATTGGTGTAGTTGTTTACCTTTGCTTTGTTTAATTATTTAAGCACATCTTTGGTCAGATGCATCACACTTACTGAGGAGAGGAGAGCGGGATAAAGTGCAGGATGTGGGTTACTGCTGTATTTTGCACAGACACAGCAGAGCTGGGGGCACGGAAAGGTCAGAAATCAAAGAATGCAGAGCAACACAGTCACAAGGCCCTTTCTGTTTGCAGGCTGCCCGAGAATACCTGAGCCGCCATCTTGGCTGTTTCTAGGCTCATAACATGCTGAAGTTGCTGGGTGTTTTTTAATTTTTGAGAGCAAATCTGTATGTAGAGGGTGTGGGTAACCACACCCAAAATTTTAAGTTGTACCATTTGAAGCCAAAATATTAAAATTAAATCCACAAGTAAAAAATGCAAGTTAACTAAAAATTAAACAAAGTAAGATTTACTTATGCAAATGCATTCATTAATGGTTGGTTACTACAAAATGAATGAAATAAAGAAAAATAAAAGACCAAATATTTAGAATGCACTTTAATGAGGTAAGTTTGTAGTGCGCAGCCGCAAGATCAGAAGGATTTACGTCCAGACAAAAAAGGAAAAAGGGCAAAACCAATGTTGCAACCTGAGAAATGAAACGGAAAATTCAGGATGGAAACTGACATAGGTCTGATTCCCGAACTGCCATACGAACGGACGGACATTTTAGGATAGAAACGTATTTGCTTATAGAATCACTCGCAAGTTCATATGAACGCACGAGCGTACGGGAAAAATAGGATGATCGGCACCAAAATCAAAGCTGTTACATGTTTCTTTGAATCGACCCCTATGTTTTCCCTAGAAATGTAGATCTTCTTTTTCACAGGACAGGGGAGCCATCTAGTGGTTCCATATGATTATTGTACACAAATGTAAAAGGCCTTTGCCGTACACAAAAATGTGCATTGCTTTGGATTTACCTTTACTTGACTGCTTGTTTTGACCTTTACTCATTTTGGGTTCCTGTGTTTGATTCATTTTAGTGTCTCAGGGCAAACAAGTCTCGATTATTCTTTAAAGCGGTCCTTCACTCTGAATAGGAGTCTATCTTATATGTTTCCCACACCCTGTACATACAGATTGCTCACATTAAAAATCATTCTACCTGCATCTACTGCATATTATGAGCCTTTAAACATCCAAGATGGCGGCTCATGGAACATCAGGCAGCCTGCAAACAGGAAGTGCCTTCTGACTGTGCTGCTCTGCATTCTGGGATTGCTGACCTTTTCCTGACCCCAGCTCTGCTCTGTCTGAACAAAGCACATCTATAACCCGCCCCCTGTACTTTATCCCACTCTCCTTTACTCAGTAAGTGTGATGCTTCTGAGTCAAGATGGCAGCACCCGTATCCTAAAGTCCTGAACAGAGTTGCAGCCCAGTGGGGGAAAGAATAATAAGTGGCTAAAAACTTAAAATATATTAACTTTAGATGCTGGGGAATAATTTTTTTAAGGGTTTGGGCTTTTCAATAAATCACGGTGAAGGTCCGATTTAGCTGTATTCTGTTGTAAGTCTGGTATTCCCTCTGGAATAGCAGTAGCGAAGCAATTCAGATCGAACTCCGCCGCTATGGATCTGTGCCACTAAACTAGGGAACAGGGCTGCCCGGATACTCACCTCTTCTGTGACTGCCAAATATATGCTGTGCAAGCCTGATAGGCTGTACCAAAGCCACCGTAGAAGGATCCCAGAAGGTGAGAATCCAGGGAAACTTTGGAACCAGCATCACAGTGAGAGTTACAGACTCTTAGACGATTGTAGCCCCTCTGAGGTAGCCTTAATGGTGAAACGCGTAAGGGCATAAACCCCCCCCCTCTTACTTATCTTTCCCATACCACCACTGTTATGATTATATCACTACCGATAAGAGAACTGTATGATATCTTTGCAATGAACCTGTACACTAAATACTGGAATGTATTATATATCTGTACAAATGTCACCCATGAATTGCTTTGCATCAATTTGCCAATACAAGATGCCCTATCCCTACACCATTATTGTGTCTAACTGGTCCTGCTTACCCTTTTTTGTTGCATTAGTCAGCTCCAGGCCATCGCTTTTATTTATTTTCTTGTTTATATGTGTATGTTTGGTGGTCATATAGCAGAGTCACAATCTGGGAACAGGAGTGGAGATGTAGTCCATCAACATACAAGGTAGAAACCATAATCCAGACCCAGGTAAATGACCAAACAGTAATAGTTGCAGTGGAATTCAATGGCAGAATGTCTCGCAAGATAACTGTAGAATAGCAACAATCCAACAGCAGTAGATAGACAGCTAAACGGCGACAGGTGGCTGGGAAAAAAATCTCCAGCAACCCCACACAACGAGACACAGACTTAAACCGGACCAACAGCCTGGCACAGTTGGAAGAGAAAGGTAGAGGCCATTTTGGAGCTTTCTCTCCCAGCATCTCAGCCATGCTGCTGCCTGGATTTAACTGACAATGCACAGTAACAGGAAGCCCAGAAGCACTTCCTGTTTGCAGGTGGCCTGCAAATGCATGAGGCACCATTTTGTTTATAACATTTACTACAGCAGAATTTAGAAAAAAACGTAAATGAATGTTTATGTGCAGCAATCTGAATTGCCCTGCGGAAGGGAGCATATGAGCACTTGTTGTATTGGTCTGGTTTAAGTAATTTTTGACAGTTGGTCTGCATTAAATTGCCAGGAGGTTGCTGGGAAATAACTACTGGGGAAGAGGGGTGGATCAGACAGGCAGGGCATGATAGACAAGAGGCTTAGACCAGATAGATATTTTTGACTAGGACATTGAACTGCAACAGAGTACTGGACAGGGCCGGTCGCTGCAGTGGTCTCAGTTTTGAACTTAGCCAAGATCTTACAGTTTAAGCCCCCTGAAAACTTCACTGGCTGCCAGCATTCATGTGGGTACACAAGGCTTCATGAGAACAAGGAATTAGGTGAGTAAAGTCTTTCCCAGCTGATCTGCAGTGCAGAGAGTCTAGGAATCAGATGCCTCCCCCACTTCTAGTCCCAGAGGACCAATGGTTTGTTGGACAGGAAGTTGGATATGCAACTCCTCACCCTGTGGGAACATATGGCTGAGATGTACCAACTGAGGGAGACAGAGCATTTATACAAAGAAAACAAGGAGCTGTATTGTGAATATTTATAAACACATGTGCAGCATAAATCGCTGATTGGAATCTGCATCTACTGCATTTTCTGAGCCTTTAAACATCCAAAATGGAGGCACATAGAGTCTCAGACTGCCTAAAAACAGGAAGTGTCTTCTGAGGGTGTCGCTCTGCAATCTGGGATTGCTGTCCTTTTCCTGACCCCAGCTCTGCTTTGTTTGTGCAAAGCACAGCTATAACCCGCCCCTGCACATTTGCCCCCTCTCCTCTCCTCAGTATGTGATGCTTCTGAGGCAAGATGGTGGCGCCCATATCTTAGAATACTGAACAGAGTTGCAGCCCAGTGGGGGAAAGAATAAAAAGTAACTGACTTATAACTTTAAATATATTAATTTTAGATGATGGGGAATAGTTTGTTAAGGGCTGGGCTTTACATTAACCCTTTAACTGCCAGCCACGTAAAATTTACGTGGCTGCCTCCCTGTCATTTAACCACCAACCAAGTAAATTCTACATGCCCGACTTCCCCCTGCTAGCAGACAAAGTAAAAAAAAATCCACTCACCTGACCCCTCGTTCGATCCGGCTGGGTCTCCTATTCAACCGGGGGTGCTCCGCTCCGGCTGCAGTGGAGTGCCCGAAATAGGCTCCCCCCCCCCCCCCTTCGTTTCAGCAGCCGCCAGAATTTACTGTAAAAAAAATAAATAAAAATGACATTTACTCACCTTCGTGCTCGATCGCTCCTGCCTGCTCTCCTCTTCACGTGGGAGGGGGGGCTCCGATCACCCCCCCGGCTCTTCTGACTTTAGGAGAGGGCCTGGCAGCCCTCCTCCCTCCGTGGTTCCGAGGGTCGCCGTCATCTTTACACCTAGCCCCGTCCCTTTGGGCGGATGACGTCATGCGGCGGGCGTCACCATGGCACCCGGTGGTTCTGCGTTCAGATGCCAAGAAACCGCTATGCAAAGGAGGAGAGAGGTAGGCTATCCCCTGATCGCCTGCCTCCCCCCTCCTCTAGCCAGCGATCACCGACATCTGTCATCAGATCGGCGAGGGACACAGGAGCTGACATTTTTTTTTTTTTTCAGTAAAGTCATTTTTAAAGTGTATTGTGTGTTTTTTTTATTTAACCCTTTATAGTGTGGATAGTAGTTGTATTTTATTTGTAAATGTTATAAAGTGCTCTTTTCAGTTTAGGGGATCTCCTGGGCAAGAACGAGGGAGCTACTGATACATATGTGGTATCATTGTATTTGGAAGAAATGGGGCTTTTACATGCAATATGGTTTTCTTTAATAAAATAAATTTTTTAGTTAAAATAAAGGAGACAATTTTATATATATATATATATATATATATATATATATATATTTTACTTATTCACTTAAAAATATTTAAAAAAAACAGTAGAAAAAATACAAACAAGACATTTCATGTTAAAGCCTAAACTCTGCTGCAAAAAAAAATATGCCATTTCTTGGAAACTTGGAAAAAATCACAGTTAAAGCGGTCCTTCACTCTGAATAAGAGTCTATCTTATATGTTTCCCACACCCTGTACATACAGATTGGCCACATTAAAAATCATCCTACCTGCATCTACTGCATGTTATGAGCCTTTAAACATCCAAGATGGCGGCTTATGGAAGCTGCCATTTTATCAGGCAGCCTGCAAACAGGAAGTGCCTCCTGACTGTGCTGCTCTGCATTCTGGGACTGCTGACCTTTGCCTGACCCCAGCTCTGCTCTGTCTGAGCAAACACAGCTATAACCCGCCCCCCTGTACCTTATCTCACTCTCCTCTCCTCAGTAAGTGTGATGCTTCTGAGTCAAGATGGCGGCACCCGTATCCTAAATTCCTGAACAGAGTTGCAGCCCAGTGGGGGAAAGAATAATAAGTGCCTAAAAACGTAAAATATATTAATTTTAGATGCTGGGGAACCGTTTTTTAAGAGTTTGGGCTTTTCATTAAATCACGTTGAAGGTCCGGTTTAAACGCCATGCAAAATGGTGAAAAATAACCTGTCAGCAGAGGGTGACAAAAAAAAGTAGGCCGGCAGTTAAAAGGTTAAAGGTACATATGCATGTTGGGTATTGTTCTTTTCGGGGACCTTGCGCTTTCAGATTTAGCTTGTTTTTTTATTTGTATATTGATATTTTAGGAAAAAGTGTTTTTTATTCTGCTTTTTTATACATTTTTAGTGAAACCCTGTGCAACCTAAGAATTCTTCGAGGGATTAGTTCCAGAAAGATGGGACCACTACAACGAGCTGGGTACGCTTAGAAAGCTTGTGTTCCCTGTGTACTTTCAGGAATATATGGTTTATGGGGGATATTCCAAAGGTAAAGGGTTGTTTCGGTAGAAAAAGCGCATGTTTGCATATAGTTTTTTTTAGAAAAATGTGGCCTTAATTCTGCTTTTTTATTCTTTTTTTTAGGGAAACCATTTGCAACCAAAGAATTTATTGAGGGATTACTTCTAGAAAACTGCACCCATGTCAACAAGCCTGAAATACCTAGAAAGCTTGGGGTGTGTACTTCCAGAGAATATATAGTTTGTGGGGTGTATTTCAAATGTAAAGGGTTGTTTTTTCTTGCAAAACTGCAAGGTGCGCATAGCCCATAGCATAATTGTATTTTATCTGAAAATCTCCTAAAGCTCTGTTTCAGTTTGGGGGAGTCTACTGAGCAGGTAAAAGTGTTTACCAATACATATGTGGTACAGCTGTAACCGAGAGAAATTGGGAGTTCACACGCAATAAGATTTTATTGGCAAACTTACATTTTTTATTACAAAAAACACTACAAATTGTAAAAAATAGATTTTTTAATTGATTTTATATTTATATTTATAATTTATTTATATAATTTTTTTTGCACATATTTCACCCAAAAATATTGAGAATACACCTACAAACATTGGAACATTGATGAGTATTTTGCATGACTTTCGAGGTAGTCCTGGTTCTGATCTGCTGCCTGAACTTTTTGTGGCCAAACACCCACTCCCCACAACTAAACTGTGACAGTCCACTCCTCCTCCTCCTGAGATGTGTCCTGAGCTCCCTGAACTTGCTGCTCCTGCACTTTTCTTTGCATGCTGCCTTCACTTGTTACATAGTCCTTGACTGGCTGCTCATTGCTGCTAAGCAAGCAATAGGCTTCACCAAGTCTAAGGTCAGGGGGTGGTTCCAGACACCAGGACTATCCCCTTGGGGCTTCCTTGGATAGGCTATCCAGGATAAAGACATCAATTTGTTTCTTGTGTTGCAAGCAGCAAATGCCTTATGAATGTGGTCATTTTTATATAGATAAATTATGTAATGTTATTAACAGAGCCAGTATTGTTCTCTATTTTAATGACATTTCAAACATAAAACATTTTCTATCTCTACATTCTGCAGAGAGCCAATATCAATAAATAAGTCAGTGAATGATCCCCACGTTAATCAAAGTTCCCTTCCTCTCCATACATGTTCACACATATTTATCAGCTTTGGAAACACAAGACTTTGCTTCTGTTTTGTTTCTATGGAATCACTAAATTTATTTTTTTTTAATTTTGTTCATAAAAAATATACCGTATTTTTTTGCCCTATAAGACGCACCTGCCCATAAGACGCACCTAGGATTTGGGGGAGAAAAATAAGAAAAAAAATATTTTAAACCAAAAACGCACCATTACAGACAGTGTGGCATTCCCCTATCCCATTCCCATAGGCCGTGTGGGATGCCCCCATTCCATAGACAGTGTAGCATGCCCCCATCCCATTCCCCGTATACCCAGTGTGGCATCCCCCTCCCATTCCCTATATAGGCAGTGTACACCCCATTATCATAAGCAGTGTGGCATTCCCCCCTCCTATTCTCCATATAGGCAGTGTGCCCCCCCCATTCCCACTGGCTGTGTGGCATCCCCCTCCCCCCATTAGTATAGGCTGTGTGGCATCCCCCTCTTCCCCATAGGCTGTGTGGCATCCCCTCTCCTCCCTTTTGTATAGGCTGTGTGGCATCCCCCTCTCCCCCATAGGCTGTGTGGCATCCCCTCTCCTCCCATTTGTATAGGCTGTGTGGCATCCCCCTCTCCCCCCATAGGCTGTGTGGCATCCCCCTCTCCCCCATTAGTATAGGCTGTGTGGCATCCCCCTCTCCCCCCATAGGCTGTGTGGCATCCCCTCTCCCCCCATTTGTATAGGCTGCGTGGCATCCCCCTCTCCCCCCATAGGCTGTGTGGCATCCCCTCTCCCCCCATTTGTATAGGCTGTGTGGCATCCCCCTCTCCCCCCATAGGCTGTGTGGCATCCCCACTCCCCCCCATTTGTATAGGCTGTGTGGCATCCCCTCTCCCCCCATTTGTATAGGCTGCGTGGCATCCCCCTCTCCCCCCATAGGCTGTGTGGCATCCCCTCTCCCCCCCATTTGTATAGGCTGTGTGGCATCCCCCTCTCCCCTCATAGGCTGTGTGGCATCCCCCTCTCCCCTCATAGTGCTGTGTGGCATCCCCCCCTCCCCCCAATTCCCATAGGCTGTGTGGCATCCCCCTCTCCCCTCATAGGCTGTGTGGCATCCCCCCCTCCCCCCAATTCCCATAGGTTGTGTGGCATCCCCCTCTCCCCTCATAGGCTGTGTGGCATCCCCCCTCCCCCCAATTGCCATAGGCTGCGTGGCATCCCCCTCTCCCCTCATAGGCTGTGTGGCATCCCCCCCTCCCGCCAATTCCCATAGGCTGTGTGGCACCCCCCTTTCCCCCCAGTCGGCTTAAGTAAAAAAAAAAGTTAAACTCACCTCTCCACTGACACCGCTCCGCTGAGCGGTCGGCTCCGTGAATGGGGTGGGCGTGGCCTGCACCGCGTCAGCGTCGGCACAGGCCACGCCCACCCCATTAATGGAGCTGGCCGTAAGAAGCAGCGGCGGGCTCTGTCCCAGCCCCGCCGCTGCGATCGCTGTCTTTTACCAGCAGCGATGACTCCTCCATCTGCTGCTTCTTCTGCCTGGGACACATGCGAGCACCCAGGTCAGGGCAGCAGGTGGGAGTGGCCTGCACCGACTTGGTGCAGGCCGTGCCCACCCACTGCCCTGACCTGGGTGCTTGCATGTGCCCAGGAAGAAGCAGCAGATGGAGGAGCGGCGGGGGCGCTGTCTCTGGCCCCGCCGCTGTCATCGCTGCCGGTAAAAGACAGCGATCGCAGCGGCGGGGCCGGGACAGAGCCCCCGCCGCTCCTCTGGGCTCCCGCAGTGTAACAGGCAACGCGGGAGCGCCGGGAAGGGGTGAGTTTTTTTTTTAGAATTTATTTTTTTTTTTTACATTCGCCCGATAAGGCGCACGGACATTTTCCCCCCACTTTTGGGGAAAAATAAGTGCGTCTTATAGGGCGAAAAATACGGTAAATTCCAATACATTCTCTATGTATGTATTTATGTATGCATTTTAATGTATTGTGTTATTAATGTACTTACCATCACTTGGACTGTGGTGCCCATGTTGTTACTTCCATATTTTTCCAAGTCATCCTTCAGTTTGACCACGTTGAGATATTATGTTCCTCCCCCTATGAGGAAACACAAAACGGGAACAGAGGTTAAAATCCCCACCCCTTCCTCCCTTCCTCAGTTCTTTGTGTTTCCTCTCTGGGAAACCTTGGAATAGAGGTACCCTGAAAACTCAGGCCTCCTTAGTGTGAGTTGAGACAGAATGAACTTGTTAATTATTTTTTTCAAATCAGTTCTGCGTAAGAGACCGGCACCCTTCAAGGGTTTTCCTACATGGGACTTGTTGATTGTATTCATAGGGTTAGTGGAGCCTCCCTTTGAGCCATTGGAGGAGGTTTCAGAAAAATGCTTATCATATAAATGTTGATTTTTTGTTAGCTATTACCTTTGCAAGAACAGTGAGTGAACTCCAAGCACCTTCAGTTAAGAGCTGTGCTGTGCAATACTTCCAGACAGGGTCATACTTAGACCCAATCCTTTGTTTTTACCTAAAGTAGTCACTTCAGATAACAGGTCGCAAGAGATAGTTCTTCTGTCACTGCTGAACGCAGCAGGAAAGGAAGAGGACCTCTCGCTGCTTGATGTCAGAAGAGCCTTGATCATTTATTTGTAAAGAACTAGAGACTCGCGTTCAGCAGAGCAGTTACTAGTCACCTTTAGTGGGAAAAAGAAGGGGTCAGCAGCTTCTAGGTCTACCATTGCATCTACCACTCCCTTAGTAGATTTAGTCCTTGCAATAGTCTGCTTTATCCATCTTGCATAAAGCAGAATATTGCAAAGACTTACTCTACCAGGGGAGTCTCTCCCCCCCAGAAGTTTCTGCTCATTCCACAAGGGCAATGGCCACGTCATGGGCAGAAACGACAGGTGCTTCAATAGATGAGATCTGCAAAGCAGCAATGTGGTCATCACCCCATACCTTCCTCAAACACTATAGACTCGATTTACTATCTGCAAAGCATCAGGCCTTTGGTAGAAGAGTACTACTTGCAGCATCCCACCCCTAAGGTATAATTACTTGCCTAATCCTCTCAACGTGGTCAAGCTGAAGGATGACTTGGAAAAACCTCTGTTAGACTTACCAGTAATGGATTTTTCAGGAAGACTTCAGCTTGACCGCTTATTACCCGCCCATATTCCAAGGGTTGGTGTACAATTACTTTTCTATAACTGAGGAAGGGAGCAAGGGTTGGGGCTTTTAACCTCTGTTTCTGTTTTGTGTTTCCTCATAGGGGGTGGAACATAATATCTCAACGTGATCAAGCTGAATTCTTCCTAAAAAATCCATTACCGGTAAGTCTAATGTCGGTTTTCTACAATAAAGTGTCACTTTCATGTTTTCAGTTTTGTTCCTCCCTTGTTTGACATTCCTATTTGGGATGCCCCGATGTGTGTATCCCCTGGATCACTGAAAAACGAATCTCTTTCTGGTTTCCACATGTGCCGCTCAGGCAATCATGGGTGCTTGTTCAGATTTCCTTTGTAGTTGTGAGCCTTTTTGATCTTGTGGGCTTAGTGCAGCAAGATAATCTGCATAGAGCGAGTGTCGCCAGCCACATCCCTACTCTCTTCTAGCTGTGCGCGTGCCTGCTCTGGCCATTGAGAAAGCCCTGGCGGTTATGCACCCCATATAGGGTATGCTGGGCATGCCGCCTTGGCGCCAAGACACAGCCAATGGCTCCAGGATAAGGTGACTAGTTCATGTGATCTGGGGTGTTTCACAGAGCAGCGCATCCCAGTTTTGCATGTCTCATACAAAGGGAGACCACCACCCCTTTAGTCTGCTGGTTGCTTCTCTTTAAGCTTTGTCCTTGGCACGGCCTCCTGATGTCCACACAACCTGAAGGCAAAACTGCTAACTATGGTTTTTCACAATGTATCACTTGGATAAAAGGGCAGAAAGGAAGTATAATTTTAATTGGCAAGGTAGATCTGCTGCTGAGTTATTTCTGTATAAGCTGGGGGATAAAACTTTAATTTGAGACTGGAATTGTGATGTAGCAGGAGTCACCTTGTCCTAAACTCATCCAAGGCAGTGTAGTTAGTGGCAAACTTCAGGACAGCCCCTAATATTTCTCAACCTATTAGATTACAGTACATAGATTAGAATCCAAGAGAGTCAAGTATCAATGTTTCTGAAGGTCACCATGCTTGACAGCTTGTGCTGCACCCTGAAGGGCTGCTTCTTAGAAAGCCCTGTTGAATGCATTATTAGTAGCCTTTTTTAATGTCATAATTGATTCAGTGCTGTGTTCCTCTTTAATCACTTGGTACAGGTAATCAAACAAGAGTGGAAAAAAGCCTAGAGAGTCAAACCTCTGGAAAAACATAGGCGTTCCTCACCTTTGATTCTAATTTTCTTGGGGTGGAAAAGAGCAATCCTCTGTTTCAAGATATAAGGAATAACCGTAACACATGTAACTCAAGGAAAACATAACGCCTTGCAGACTATAAATCTGTGCTATTGATGGTAATTGTTATTTTTTATTATAAATACCTTCAATAATTAAACAGGTTTTTTAGATAATTAAGAGTTATACTCTCTTTAGATTTAACAAAACAAGGAGGTGTTCCAAAGCATTAATTTTTTTACACGGCAGGCTACTGCTTTAAAGACCTGACATTTTATTCCAAAGTCTTTTTATGAATGTAATCATACCTTATGCCTGTAAATAATGACCTTTGTAAATTACCATGTAGCCCACTGAAATCTTTCTCATACACAGGAACAAAAAGATATATACATGCTGTCATAAATGGTTGGTACTTGGTATGTAGACAAAGGTAAAGTCAAATGTTCTTTCACACATTGCAATATATTTTAAAAAATGGTTAGTATAAGTACCAATTGTGGAGGCATACTAGCTACAATAACAATAGGCCCCCCATGGAAAGGAAACTAAAGAAAAAGCAAACAACTGCTGTCAGAAGCACAATAGAGTGCTGCTGACAGAGCTGTATACATCTGGAGACTTGGACTAGGGATGAGTGAACCCCCAAAATTTGGGTCTGGCAAGTTTGGCTGAACTTTGAATAAATATTGGGACTTGAGGACCCCAATTAAATCAATAGGGATTGGAAATTGGAATGGTGGGGGGTAGGGTATAGGGGCACAGAGTATGCAGCAGGAAGTGCTGCTGTAACTTACCTCAGCTTCTCAATCCTCTTGCTGTAAGTACCGGCTTCATTTGAAATTCGGCTCCAGATCCCATAAGTGAGGACACTTGTAGTGCCAGTTGGCAGTGTTGGCACTAGGAGTATCCTCATTTATGAGAGCTGCCGGCCATCCTTCTGTAGCCCTGGCTGGGGACAATTTCAAATCTGGCAGCAAGAGGACTGCGGGGCCGAGTTATAGCAGTGCTCCCTGCTGCTGCACCCCAAGGTGAAGCAGGGTTTGCACCAAACTTTGCAAGTTCGGTTTTCCAAACCTGAACACAGACTTCAGCCAGAAATGTGTGTTCCATCATCCATCCCGAACACGGATTTCTGGCTGAAGTCCGTGTTCAGGTTTGGGAACCTGAACTCGCAAAGTTTGGTGCGAACTCAAACTTTGCATTTCAGGTACGCCCATCACTACTGGAGACCTCCAAAATCTCTAAATGTAAAATCATGCCCTTGGGTAGAAGGAATCCCTGCTCTGAGTACCGTATGGGCAGCACTGTGTTAGCCAGGACCTCGGAGGAGAGAGATTTAGGGGTACTGATTATTGATAGCTGCAAGATGAATGGACAGTGTAGCCAGGCAGTGGGAAAAGCAAGCAGGATGCTCGGCTGCATAGCTCGAGGCATCACCAGTAGGAAAAGGGAGGTTGTGATGCCGCTGTATAGAGCACTGGTAAGGCCACAGCTAGAATACTGTGTGCAGTTCTGGAGACCTTACCTGCAAAAAGACATTATTCAAATAGAACGTGTCCAAAGGCGGGCAACGGAAATGGTGGAAGGACTTAAAGTTAAAACTTATCAGGAGAGACTTAAAGAACTTAAATTGTACAGTCTGGAGGAAAGATGGGAGAGGGGGGACATGATTGAGACCTTTAAATATGTGAAAGGATTGAATAAGGTTCAGGAGGGAAGTGTTTTTAAGAAGAAACTAAATGATAGAACAAGGAGGCACAACCTGAAGCTAGTCGGGGGGAAGATCAGGAGCAATGTTAGAAAATATTATTTTACAGAAAGAGTAGTAGATGATTGGAACAAACTTCCAGCAGAGGTAGTTGAAAAATCAACAGTCACTGAATTTAACCCTTTAAATGCCAAGCACGTAGTTTCTACGTGGTTGCTTCTCCTACCCTTAAGTGCCAAGCACGTAGAAACTACGTGCCTGGCATTTCCCCCTAACAGTTAAAAGATAGAAAAAAAAAAAACACTTACCTCTGGTATCCCTGTGAAGCCTGGGGTCCCCTCTTCCTGCGGGGGGCATCCGATCGCCCCCCCGTCGTCCTCCGTCTTCAGGGGGGGGCCCGAAACCAGCCGCCCCCCCCCTTTTCCAGCGCTGACTCGCTGTTGTAAAAAAAAATAAAATAAAACTGTCATTTACTCACCTCCGCGCCCGAGCCTTCTGTCCGGGTCTCCTCTTCACCAGGGGGGGGTTCCGATCCCCCCCCTGGGCTGCGCAGGCTTCAGGTGAGAACCCTCTTCCGGGTCCTCACCTCTTGAAATGGCGGCGATGGCCGCCGCCTCTTAGCCCCGCCCATTGTGGGAGGAGCGGGATGACGTCATCCCGCTCCTCCTATACCCCCTCCGAGCTCCGGCATCTGTCAGATGCCGGTGGTGATCGGAGCAGGGCGGGTGTCAGCCGAAGAGGCTCCGATCGGAGCCCCCTCGCCTGTCACCCGCCCTGCGCCGATCACTACCGGCATCTGTCAGTGAGATGATCGGCGCGGGACAGCGGCGAGGGACGTCGGATCGGAGGTGAGTACAGTGTAAAAAAAAAATAATAAAGATTTTTTTTTCTTATGTGTGTGTGTCATTTTTTACTTTTAACCCCTTGTGAACTGGTAAGGGGTCCATGACCCCTATACCAGTTCACAAGGCTGGGGGGATGGCAAGCCACCTGCGCTAGCGGGTGGCTTGCCATTAACCCCTGGCACCCCCATTACCTGCCTCCCCAAAGGCCAGGGGGGGGCAGAAGAGCCCGGGCCCACATAGGCTATGTGGGCTCGTAGGCTGCAGGGTGGGGGGGCCACAAAAGCTGGCCCCCCCACTGTGTGCCTACAAGCCCCCATAGCTGGTCCCGGGCTGGTTACTTTGGGTAAGGGGGACCCCACGTCAATTTTTTTTTTTTATTTTTAAGGGTTTTTAACCCTTAAAAATCAAAAAAAAAAATGAGGTGAGTACAGTGTAAAAAAAAATAAAAATTAATAAAATATTTTTTTCTCTGCTTGTGTCTGTGTGATTATTTACTTTTAACCCCTTGTGAACTGGTAAGGGGTCCATGATTTTTAAGGGTTTTTAACCCTTAAAAAAAAAAAAAAAAAAAAAGGGGTCTCCCTCCCCTGGGAGGGGGGACCCTATGTCATTTTTTTTCTCGATTTAACCCTTTGTAGTGTGGATGGTATTTGTATTTTTTTTGTGAATGTTATAAAATACTTGTTTCAGTTAGAGGGGTCTCCTGGGCAGGAACAGGGGGCTACCGATAAATATGTGGTACCGTTCTAATCGGTAGAAATGGGGCTTTCACATGCAATATGATTTTCCTTAATAAAATACATTTTTTATTTAAAATAAAGGAGTCAATTTTTTTAAAAAATTTTTTATTTATTTATTTATTTTTTTTACTTAATAATATTGTAAAAAAAAAAAAAAAAATTTACAAACAAGACATTTCATGTTAAAGCCTAAACTCTGCTGCAAAAAAAAATATATATAATTTTCCGGAAAGTTCCAGCAAAAATGGCGCAAAACATGACGCAAAATGGGGAAAAATGGCCTGTCAACAGAGGGTGACAAAATCTCAAGTAGGCTGGCAATTAAAAGGGTTAATAGTACCTCTGCATGTTGGGTATTGTTCTGTTCGGGGGACCTTGCGCTTTCAGACTTAGCTTGTTTTTTCTGGTTTGCATATTTATATTTTAGGAAAAGGTGCTTTTTATTCAGCTTTTTTATAAATTTTTTAGGGAAACCCTGCACAACCAAAGAATTCTTTGAGGGATTAATTCCAGAAAGATGAGCCCACTAGAACAAGCTGGGTACCCTTAGAAAGCTTAACGTGTGTACTTTCAGGGAATATATGGTTTATGGGGGATATTCCAAATGTCAAGGGTTGTTTTGGTTGAAAAATCGCAAGGTGCGCACTTTGTCTGCAGAGCTGAAATTTTCAAGTAAAATTACCGTTACGCACATGCTTTACTTTGGGGTGTTTGGCAACTCTTCCCTTGACAGTAACTATGCATGTTGGGTATTGTTCTGTTCGGGGGATGTTGCGTTTTCAGATTAAACTTGTTTTTTCTTGTTTGTATATAGTTATTTTAGGAAAATGTGGCTTTGATTCTGCTTTTTTATCCTTTTTTTAGGGAAACTCTTTGCAACCAAAGAATCCATTGAGGGATTACTTCCAGAAAACTATGGCCACATCAACAAGCCTGGTACGCCTAGAAAGCCTGAGGTGTGTACTTCCAGAGAATATATAGTTTGTTGGGGGTATTTCAAATGTAAAGGGTTGTTTTTCTGGAAAAACTGCAAGGTGCGCATATTGCATAGCATAGTTGTATTTTATCTGAAAATCCCCTAAAGCGCTGTTTCAGTTTGGGGGAGTCTCCTGGGCAGGAAAGGGTGTCTACCTATACATATGTGGTACCGCTGTAACCGGGAGAAATTGGGATTTCACACGCAATAAGATTTCATTGACAAACTTACATTTTTTATTACAAAAAAAACTTTTATTTTTTTTTGCACATATTTCACCCAAAAATATTGAGAATACACCTAAAAAATGACAAACAAGACATTTCATGTTAAAGCCCAGACTCTGCTGAAAAAAACAATATATCATTTTCCTGGAAAATCCCTGGAAATCCCTTCAAAAATCACATTTGAACATGGGGAGCGCAAAATAGTGCAAAATGGTCTGGCAACAGAGTGTGACAAAAACTCCAGGTAGGCTGGCACTTAAAGGGTTAAACATGCCTGGGATAAGCACACATCTATCCTAAGATAAAGAGTACATACAGTATACACATAAGGGCAGACTAGATGGACCGTATGGTCTCCTTCTGCAGTCAACCTTCTATGTTTCTATGTTTCTATGTTTCCAAAGGCATTGCTCAGATAGAACGGGTCCAAAGGTGGGCTACACAAATGGTGGAAAGCATTAAACATAACCCTTTTGGAAAAGAGATCTTAAAGCAGTAGCCTAAAATTGTAGCCCATAATTTTGGGTTTGAGTAGGTGGCCCACACGTGAGCCAGGAAACACCCTGGAGTCATGCTCTAGAGCAGGGTTGTCAGGGTTTTGTTCTGCTTTTAACTGAACCAAACATCAAAACTGACCAGTCCAGTTTGGGATGCCCCACATTTGGAATAGCTACATAACCCTCCAACCAAGCTGGGTGGGGGTTGTGTAGCAATTCTGACTGTATCCCAATTCAGAATGCCTCCTCAAAATCCTACTATCACAATAAAAATTCAGTTTGTCTTTTGGTCCGGTTTGAAGAGAAAGGTAAGAAGAAAAAATCCACCCATCTTGTATCCAATGCACAGAGCGCCATTCGCCATTTTTTGCAAACCGTTACTCAGGCAGGGATGGTGTGGGAAAGTGTTTTGATCTGCTTTATTTAAACCCTAAACATTGGTTTGCAACAGCGGACACTTTTGTGTTCAACAGAGGATGCTCACTTGACCTCCTACAGTGTGGAGTCATTTTTTTACTGGAGGTCCACTTTAATAGAAAATTTGTAGGACAAATGAGGATTTGTAGGTGAAACCAGCACAAAACTGGGGATTCTACTAAGGTCAGAGACTGCTGAGGTATTGCATTTCAGGACACTAGGTCTTATTATTATTGATATGTTTTAACATAACGAAATAAGGACCAATGTGCAGAAACACTAGCTTAACAAAGGTTAGTTTAATAGAATTAGGCTCAAGAGGAAACTTTGTTTAGCATAATGGATCAAAAGGAGCCCAATTATATTAGATCAAGTGCTTTTTTAAGTTAGTAAATAAGCAATGGCTTTGTTTGGCTTAGCAAACTAGAGACGGAAAGGGGCAACAATTAGGCTGGGAAATTGATCAAAGGGGTTATCAAATTCAGTGCCATCACTGGGGTGGAGTTTGAAGTTGGTTCAAAGTTCAAAGAGCCAAAAGGGTATAAATATAGAGGGCTGCTAGTTTGAGGAAGGGTGGAGCCAGGGAGAGAGGTGACCAGGGCAGTACTGATAACAGGTGTGTTCATGGGTAACTATTTTGGGTCTGTATGAAGGGGTGATCATGCTTCGAGGGGTTATGCCTGAAGCCTGACCGCCGCCTCCGTGCAGCTGCCTCCCCCAACTACCGCCGCATTCTTCATCTGGCAGTGCGGACACACACAATCACCGGTCACCGCCGCTACACGGAGCCGGGTGTTAGCATGTACCAGCGCACCTGGGAGAAGCAGCAGTGGCTGTGGGTAACTGAAACCTACTTACCCCCCGATCCTCGATCCTCTGGCTGTTGTGGCAGCCAGGCCAGCAGCGTGGGACCACAAATACATATGAGTATACTGGAATGGGGGGGGTAATGCCACACTGCCTATAGGAATAGAATGGGAATAGAATGGGAAGTAATGCCACACTGCCTGTGGGAATAGGATGAGGGTTAATGCCACACTGCCTATGGTAATGGAATGGGGGATAATGCCACACTGCCTATGGGAATGGGATGAGGGGTAATGCCACACTGCCTATGGAAATGGGATGGGGGGAATGCCACACTGCCTATATGGAGAATGGGATGGGGGTAATGCCACACTGCCTATGGGATGCAATGGGGGTAATGCCACACTGCCTATGGGAATGGGGTGTGGGTTAATTCCACATAGCATATGGGAATGGAATGTGATGTAATGCCACAGTGCCTATAGGAATGGGATGGAGGGTAATGCCACACTGCCTATGATAGGGAATGGAATAGGGGGGAATGCCACACTGCCTATGGGGAATGGGATTGGGGGACTGCCACACTGCCTATATGGGGAATGGGATGAGGGTATGCCACACTGCCTATGTGAACGGGATGGGGGTTATGCCACTGCCTATGTGGGGAATGGGAGGGGGGAATGCCCCATTGCATATGAGAATGGGAGCGGGGATGCCACACTGCATATGAGAATGGGAGCGGGGAATGCCACACTACCTTTGGAGAATGGGAGGGGGAATTCCACACTGCCTGTAAATGGGGGATTCTGCACCTTGCCAATTATTTCCTTGGGGTGGACAGTGTTTTAGCACAGCATTTGTGGTTCAGAATATTTTGTTCCTTATTTGTCTGCTCCAAATCCTAGGTGAGTCTTATAGGGCGAAAATATGGTAATGGTGTTATACATAATAATCTCCACATAGGATCAGGTGCTGTTAATATTGTCCTTGATTTGCCATCCTCTGTGCTGAACTAACCTTAGGCATTGAAAGTGTTTTTATCCTTGTGTATAGAGTGGGCTTGTTAAAACTCATTTTAAGTGTATTTTAAATATTTATGAATTTTTTAGCCTAATATCCTTGTGCAGATTTTAACTGTATTATATGTAAGTGTGCTCAATTATATTTAAAATAATTATCACTGTCCTTTTCCTCTTTGAAATGTCAAGCCTCTAAAGGGCCTCCCTCCATGTGATTCCTGGAATCAAAATAACTGTTTGGGTAAGATGCTTCTAGTAGAGGAATATATATTCTTTTTCACTGCTTGAACACCTGGTTCATTACTCATGGTAAATAGGTGCCTCGGAATTGGCTGTCTGGGCAGTGGCTTCAAGGACTGATCTTTATGCTGGTATTTTGTATTGTTTAATGGCCAGTCTCCTATCTGATACTTTGCCATGATTATTCCTAGTACATATATAATGTATGTACCTGGCAAATAAGCTGACCATTTTTTCAAGAGACAAATTTGAGATGCTTAAATTGTGACAGCTTACCAAATCAGTAGGTTTATTTTCCATAGCGACATTAGTCAAATACAATACAATGTTGTCGCAATCGAAAATTAACCTAGTTATTTGTTAAGCTATCACAATTTAATCGTCCCAAATTTGTTCCTCTGAAAAAATGGTCAGCTTACTGGCAAAGCAAACCTGATTCTGACTCTAATTCTGAGCTAATTTGTGAACATTTTTCACAGCCCTGTCCTTTTCCTAATTCAGGGAGTGATTTTTTTGTTTCTGCCCTCCCCAGAACAGCATAATTCATATGTACAGGCTCTGTGCAACATGGCTCAACTCCTACGATTAAATGAAAGCATTTATGTATAATTAAGTTCAAAGTGCCTTTATCTTCATGGCTATGAAGGTTTTACTATGTAACAACATGCCCTTTGTCTTCTTTATCTGGATTAACATGTCACATCTTATTGGGCTAATATCTCACTCACTAACTTAATGCATTCCAACCAGCTATCTATGGATTGCCTTCATTATTATTATTATGTATAAGTGTGCATACCTCTTTACACTACTATAGCACATATAATCCAACCTATTCTGAGAATAATTTATAAGTGGTAGCTAAGTGCTAAGGGTAATGTGTTATCATTTTAATAGAAGGGCTTAATGTGACATTATAATCCATTTGCACATCTACTAAGGTGTCACTATTCTGGTATACCAGTAATAAGTCACTACAATTGCTTTTGCTCTAGATATTCCATTTCCTGAAGCCCTTTGTCAGCTGGTTTTGCTTTACTTAAAAAAAAAAATCTGAACTATACCTAAAATATGACATGCCAGCAGACATTCACGTTGTTGGGGGGAGAGTTTTCAAAGATGCGGAAAAGCAGAGCACTCAGCTGATGGCCGATATGATAATCATTAATTATCCTTGGACGTGGAGGCTGATTTATTACTAACACCAGGCATTGGCAGATGAGCATCTGTATAGCGGCGCTAAGAGCGCTTCAATTGCTGTAGTAACCTGGCCCACATTGATTAATACGATGTATGTTTCACGATCTAACACCAGTACCGTGCTGCAGCGAGCGAAAGACTTACAAGACTTATACTTATTTTGATACTTATCAAAAAAATACACACACACAGCGTCGACGCTCTAGAGTGCCAGACGCTGTGTCATTAAAGTCTGTTTTTGAACACATACGCACCAGTAACAAAGCACATGGAATTACATTTTTTGTAACACTGACATTAACACTTTAGTGCCAGACCTGTAATGACAATTCTGCATAAAAAACAAAAAAATCAAAAAAGTTTTCAAAAATTACTTTTTCTAGGCCAGGAGAGGTGACACAATTATTTGAGAGAAAACAAAAAAATACAATTATGTGAAACTCACCTGTAGAATTGTTTTTAAATATATCCAGTCCAGGTCGTCCCAGAAGTAATGACAGTTGGGTAATCCACCACTAGGAACAAAAGCTGCAGGAACAAAAGCTGTCGCTCCTCCCGGCCTCTTATAAAACAGGTGTCTCTCTATGATTCCCCAGTGGTTAAACAGCAGTAAGAAAAGAGACAGGCCGGGAGGCCAAGAAACCATGTTACTTCACATAGCTTCAGCATATACTCTCTCCATCAAACTAAGGACAACGGTCCAATATAAAAATGGTAATCACCATAACAGGCAATCCAGATATAATGAATAAGGGACGACCTGGGCTGGATATACTCAAAAACAATTCTACAGGTAAGTTTCACAGAATTGTATTTTTCACTATATCCAGTCCAGGTCGGCCCAGAAGTAATGACAGTTGGGACATCCAAAAGCAGTGTCTATTAGGGCGGGATCCGTTAGAAAAACAATTAAGAAAGAAGCACACCACATCTATTACATCAGGTAGAATAAAGTACAAGTGTTTGGGTGCAGTACCTGAATCTCTATACCCTAGGGAAAGCAGAATGCAATCTATTTGTACTCAGGAACGCACACCACAACTCAATTTATGCACAAAGTATTTATAAGCAGAAAAAAGTTTACAAAAATCATATGTCTCACTTGACAGTCATTACAAAACATA
Source organism: Gastrophryne carolinensis (assembly GCA_027917425.1). Lineage (NCBI taxonomy): Eukaryota > Metazoa > Chordata > Amphibia > Anura > Microhylidae > Gastrophryne > Gastrophryne carolinensis. The sequence continues at coordinate 302,454,968 of CM051238.1, forward strand.
GAGCTCTAATGAAATGACATCTCTCACACATAGTATCAATTACCATAACACTGTGTATTTGACCAAAAGATCATATTATAGCTGAATGGTATCGCCAATGAATAAATACTGCCACCTACTGGTTGCAATTAGAAATAGGCTAGAATATGTAGAGAAACTTTTAACAATGAACACATAAATGTCAATACACTGAACCAGCTAGGTATGCCTATCCTAATGCACCCACGCAGGGGTAAATTACAGAACCACAGTCCTATTAACCAACTTGACAGAAACAGAAGGTCTAAACAGTGTATTATCAGGCAGATACATAAAGAACTCTTGGTACAATATGCAGAACACATAAACACACAAAATCAACAGGCAGTACTATTTACCAGAGGACAAAGGTGGAGAGAGGATTGCTCATGTAAAGGGACGTTTCGGGGCAGCAAAGCCCCTTCCTCAGCTGAGCGATGTTGCTGCATCGCATATCAGCTGCTTAAATCCGCCATCTTCCCCTTGGCCGGCCAATCAGTGACTGCCAGCGCGCAGCCAATCAGGCGCGAGCTGACGTCACCCCCACAGACGGCGGTGCCCCGGCCGGCCGCTCAGCTGATGGTTTTATCAAACCATCAAGATGGCGGCGGCGCACGGGGCGGCGACCAGAGGCGCTTCCAACTCAAAAAAGCTTTATTGAAATAGAAAAACGGTGCTTGATTCAATGATTTTGAAGGGAAGGCGTGGGAGGCACTGAATCTTAAAGACCGGACATCTTTGATACATGCCTGAGAGAAAATTAAACATTAAATTAATACAGCTCGCACAGGCAAACATAGAATTTGGGCATATGCCTACACAGCGTAAATTATTAAGGGGGCACTCCACCCAAACAGAAGAAGATAAAAATACACATAGCTACAATTAAGACAATATGTTTAATGAAAAAGAAAAAAAACAATATAAAGGGGAGCCCCCTCTAAAAGAATTAAAGGGAAAGGAAAAAATAAAAAAATATAAATAACAAGTACAATCTCATCCACCTAATTTCAAAAGAATGCTGAAAAATCTATATCTTCATTAAGGCCCCTTGGGGACCTGGTATCTAGTTTGTAGATCCAGTGCAACTCTCTCTGGAGCAGAATTTTATTTCGATCACCACCACGTTGTGGTGGTTCTACACTATCTATAATCGTAAACCATAATTGGTTAATTTGATGCCCCTTTTCCATAAAGTGACGAGCTAGTGCAGAGGTTAGATCACCACGTCTAATGCAGCTGCGATGTTCACAAATACGTGTGCGTATTTCCCTTATGGTTTTACCCACATAACCTAGGCCACATGGGCACTTTATGAGGTATACCACATAGGTACTGGAACAATTATAAAACTGTCTAATCCTGTACCACTTCCCTGAATGTGGATGCGTAAAAGAATCGCCTTTAGACACATGACTACATTGGCCACAATGACCACAACTGTACATTCCAATGGGTTTATTTCTCTCTGTGAGCCATGTAGTACCTGAAGGGGGCACTGATACTGGATTTGGGCGGCCTTTTTCTAACCATTAACGGAGGTTGGGAAAAGACATTGGATAACTTGGGATCACCACCCAAAATATGCCAGTGTTTCCTGATGATATGTTCTACCTGAGGTGATCTTACAGAATACACTAAAGGAATGGGAAGACGTTGTTTACCTATACGAAGATTATGCTTAAGTAGCAATTCCCTAGTCTTAGAAAGAGCCTTGGCTTTGGCCTGACTAATGATCTGTGGGTCAAAGCCCCTGCAGAGGAAATCCTGAGACATTTCGTCAGCACGTTTAAGAAACGTTTCGTCATCATAAGTGATACGCCGAATACGGATAAACTGACTATATGGTAGCCCCTCCTTCAATCTCTTGGAATGGAAGCTATCAGCGTGGAGATATGTATTGCGGTCCGTAGGCTTTTGATATAAATCTGTAATCAAATGAGAATTAGAGTTAATGACCAAAACGTCCAGAAAATGTACCTGTGTCCGACTATATTCCAAGGTGAAGGAGATGGTGGTTGCTTTATGGTCCAATCTATCCTTAAAGGAGAGAAGGTCTGATTCAGGACCCTGCCAGATGAAAAATATGTCATCAATATAACGGAACCAAATAAGAACATGGTTAATAAAGTCCATGTCTGTATAGACATGTTTCTTTTCGAATTCTGCCATGAATAAGTTGGCATAAGCTGGGGCCACATTCGACCCCATGGCAGTGCCCTGCAGCTGCAAAAAAACTCATCTTGATATCTGAAGTAATTCCTCATTAATACAACCTCCAAAAGCTTCAGACAAAAGATATTGAACTCGGGGGAACTGTCCATAGTTGTGAGAACTTCACGTATCACATTGATCCCAGCATTATGCGGGATCGAAGTGTACAGGGACATGACGTTCATGCTACAGAGGAAGATGTCAGGTGGAAGAATGTCAATCTGACCTAGTTTATTAAGGAAGTCACCTGTATCAAGTAAAAAAAGAACGTGTCTGAATTACCTTTTGCTGAAGAATTCGATCAAGAAAAGTGTCCAACGGCTGAAAGACAGAATTGGTCCCTGCTACAATAGGTCTTCCGGGCGGATTTGTAATGCTTTTATGAATCTTTGGAAGTATATAAAAAAGAGGTGTTAGTGGATATTCGTTAATTAAATACTTCTGAATCCTCGTATTAATAATACCCTGGTCTACTGCTGTTTGAATGATCTCATTTATTTCCAATTGAATCTCAGGCAAGGGATCTCCTCGTAATTTACGATATACAGTGGAATCATTAAGCTGGCTGGCCACAATATCATTGCACTCATAACAACTGTCGCACCCCCTTTATCTGCAGGCTTAATAACTAGAGAAGAATCTGTCTGATGGGAGCGTAATGCTAATCTCTCTTCACGAAGTTAGACCTACCCTTTCTGAGTGGATTATCCCAGCATATGTCCTTAATCTCCTGCTCAACCAGCTGGATAAATGCCTCCACACAATGCGAGGAGGAGGGAGGGATCCAGGCACTCTTCGGTCGGCATCCTGAAAGGTCCACCCCGGAGGGTAGATGGGAAGGGTTGGGGGAGGAAACATCTTGCTCATCACCTGAAAAAAACACTCTAATTCTGAGTGAAAAATCTTTGTAAATGAATATCGGTCTCGAGCCTATTACTGTCATATATAGGTACATACCCCATCCCCTTCTCAAGTACCTGTTGTTCCATGGGTGTTAGTTGCCGATCTGCCATATTGATCACAATGCTGGTCGAGTTTGACTCCTGGTGGTCATGGGTCCTGGCACCCCTCCGTTTGCCCCTCCTGGTCTTTTTGTGTGACGGGATGTTTTTGGGCGTTGTTCTAAAAAACGACTGCTTCTTCCTTCTGAGGGCGGGATCCCCAGTGTGAAACAGCATATAGTTAATTTCACTACCGCCTAAAGCACTTTTTGGCCAAAGACAGCATCAGCTGAGGCCCTAACATCAACATCAACTTGTAAAAACTTTGTAAATGTATGAACTAAAGACCAAGTGGCGGCCTTAGAAACTTGTTCAACAGGGACCTGGTGCTGAAAAGCCCAGGGAGCACCAATAGCTCTAGTAGAATGAGCTGTAACACGAAAAAGGGGTTTCCTTCCCCTTGGCAGAATGCTTGCACCACCGCCTGTCTGATCCACTGAGAGTGGACTTGGCCGGAGGCAAGCCCTTCCTAGACCCCTCGGAGAAGACAAAAAGAAAATCTGACTTCCTGAAAGACTCAAACAGGAGTACTTAATGGCTCTGACCACATCCAGGGAATGGAGGGTCCTTTCCTTAGAGTTAGTCGGAGCTGGACAAAAGGAAGGCAAGACAATTTCCTCATTAAGGTGAAAAGGAGACACGACCTTAAGCAAAAAAATCAGGTTTAAGCGAAACACCACCTTATCCCTATGCCGTCCAAATTAAGGAGGCTTCACACCAATCGCGGCCAGCTCTGACACGCGACGCACCGAGGTGATAGGTACCAAAAATACCACCTTTAGGGCAAAACAGACAATGCAGCATCCGACAAGGGCTCAAAGGGGGGACCCAGATTCAAGTCCCACACTGGTAATACAGGCTTACGCGGTGGGTGTACATGGGTAACCCCTTGGAAGAAGGTCTTGATCAGTCTATGATTGGCAATGGATCTCTGGAAGAATATGGCTAAGGCTGAGACCTGGCCCTTGAGGGTGCTCAGCTGGAGACCCAAGCCTAAGCCGTGTTGTAAAAAACTCCTTGAGATAGGGAAAGTGCGACAAGGAAGGCTATTGGATTCACGACAAGCAATGTAGGCATGCCAAACTCTGTAATATATCATGGAAGAAAACTTCTTCAGCGTCTGAATCATTGTCTGAACAACCGTGGCTGACAGCCCCTTGTCCGTCAGGATAGAGGTTTCAATAGCAGGTCGTCAAGCCAGTGTCTGTAAATTGGGGTCCCGCAGCGACCCCTGCGTGAGAAGCCCTGGATCGTCGGGTAAAACGTAGCGAACGACTGACATCTGAATTATGTCCGCGAACCAACTCCGCCTCGGCCAGCGAGGATCCACCAGGATGGTTGATACCCCCTCCTGGGCTATCTTGCGCAGCACTCGGCACAAGAGTGGAAATGGAAGGAATGCATAAAGGAGCCTGAACTCTGTCCAAGGAATTGCCAGAGCATCTGTGGCGAAGGCCAGAGGATCTTTCGACAAGGAGACGAATCTCGTGAGCTTGTGATTGTGTCTGGACACAAATAGGTCCACGCCTGGCTGACCCCAGCGGAGACAAGAGCGTGAAAAATCTTGTTGCTGAGAGACCATTCCCCCAGATGCGAGGCGCTCCTGCTCAGGGAATCTGCCTCCTGGGTCTCTATCCCAGGAATATAAACCGCCGAGATGCAAGGGACATTCTCCTCTGCCCAAGTCAGCATCTGGGTCACCTCCTTGAGGGCTCGCTTGCTCCGAGTCCCGCCTCTGTGATTTATGTAGGCAACCGCCGTCTGATTGTCCGAGCGTACCTGAATCGCACGACCCCTTAGATGGGGAGTCAAGTGAAGAAGCACCACCGGATGGCTCCCCACTCCAAGATATTTATAAGTAAGTGGGCCTCCTGGATCTTCTGAGTCAGCCAAAAGCCTCCCCAGCCGGTCAGGCTGCCGTCCACTTGACAATCTCCCACCGTGGAGGCAGAAATGACTTGCCTACCAGCAGATTTCTGAAATCCAGCCACCACAAAAGGGACTGCCTGGCCGGGGGAGACAGTGAAAACTCCCGTTCCAGTGGCTCTTGCGTCCAATCCCAACTGGTCAACAGATTCAACTGAAGAGGTCTCAAGTGGAACTGAGCAAAGGGCACTGCCTCGAAGCATGACACCATCAGGTCCACAGTTTCATCCCCAGACGGACAGATGGTTGCTGACAAGACAGCAAGGCCTGCAACTGCATCTGAAGACCCACCACCTTCTGCTGTGGCAGGAATATCCTGGCCAGAGAGGTGTCCAACGTTATGCCCAGAAAAGACCCCACTATCGAGGGAGTGATTGAAGACTTGGGATAATTGACTACCCAACCGAAATCTTCGAGAGTGGACAACACGGTCCGGGTGACGCTCTCGGCCTGAAGAAGAGACTGAGCCGCAAACAGTAAATCATCCAGATAAAGCAGCACGCGAATTCCCTGGATACTCAGGATAGCCTGACGCCCGCCAGAACCTTGGTGAACACACGGGGGGCTGAGGATATCCCGAATGGCAACGGCACAAACTGGTAGTGCTGATCCTCCAGTGCAAACCTCAGGAACTTCTGATGCCCCTGGAATATAGGGATGTGCAGATAAACATCCTTGATGTCCACCGTTGTCATGAAGTCGCCAGGTGGAAGCGAGCTCACTGCGGACTGTAAGGTCTCCATGTGGAAATGTCTGACTCTAACAAACCTGTTGAGACCCTTCAGGTCCAGGATGGGTCTCAGCGTTCCGTCCTTCCTGGGCACTGTTAACAGATTGGAGTAAAAGCCCTGACCCCGTTCCTGCCGAGGTAAGGGACAAATCACACCTGACAGCAGAAGCTGTTGGACGGCCAACCGCAGGCCTTGTGCCGTCAATGGGTTCTGGGATATACGTGACTGAAGAAATTTTGAGGGTGGCCAGACTGCCAGCTCTATTTTGTAACCGGAGTAAACCACCTCCTGAATCCACTGATCCGAGACGCGCTGTCTCCAGATGTGATCAAATAGCAGAAGCCGCCCCCCCCACCCAGATGAGATGAGGGCCTTGGTAGGGGGCTTGGGCCTGGATCCCCAGGAGGGATTGGGTCGGCCGCGGGACCTACCTCGTCACCAGGAACCTCTGCGAGCACCTGAAAATGAAGAGCCTCTTCCTCCTCGAAGGAGTGATAGGCAGATGAACCCCGAAAGGGCAGCGCAGACTTTCGTCGCTGAGAGAGTCTTCCGTTCTTGACCAGGAGGTCCAGACACTCCCCAAAACGCCTGTGACCCACAAAGGGGATACTAGTGAGCGCCTTCTTGGCCGGCAAGGTGAAGGCATGACAGATCAACTGATCCATGCCCTTGTCATCTGGATCACCTAGGGAAGTAGTTTCGGGTGAAGGCATGAGCCGACACAGGGACATCCACCTCGGGAGGAAGGGGCCATAGCCGGACCAGCTCCTCGGGAAAGGAATACTGCCTGTCCAGGCCCTTAGGCACTGACGGTAACTTGTTAGGCCTTTCCCATTCCTTGAAAATCATGTTAGAAAAAAGGGCCTGCTCAGGAAAGACTCGTCTCTGTCTCTATTGCCGAAACAATCCACCCTGCTTCCTCTTAGCCACTCTAGGAGGGACAATGTGCAGCGTCTCAAAGATCGGAGTCAGCAACCGCTCCGTATCATCAGGGAGCCATGTATCCTCATCTGAAGAAGAACTGAGCCCACTATCAAGGCCAACACTTCCAAAGAGATCATCATCATCATCTCCATCATTATCAGAATAGACCGGCTCAATATGCCGCCTCTTACTTGTGGCCTTCTTAGGAGCCGAGCGAGAGATCTGTCTCTCAAGGCTGGCCACCCGATAAGCCAAATCAAATTGGGACCCCCCTACTGGCTTCCCCCTCGCTGGGGGCTGAGAGCAAGTGCGGGGGTTCTGGAGAGGCCGCAGGCAATAACGGGCTCGAGGCAGATACGCCCGCCCGCTCATGCTCCGAGATAACACTTCTGGCGCAAGTAACACAACCGTGCTGAGTTTGCCCAGAGGGCTAGCACCGCACATGGGGCAGAGCTTCACCCGCCCAGATGGGGTCCCAAGCTCACTATCCCCAGAAACCTCCATTATGGTGATTTGAGTTATGTTAACAGGTACAAGGAACTAACGACCCAACCTGGCCAGCCCGCAAGAAATGATCCCTATTAAGTGATCCCTCTTTACAGGGAGAGGGCTTGGAGAGAGAGAGGGGGGGAGGGAGCTGGGGGGTGGCAGGAGGCCGAAAGGAACCATAATCCTTAATATCAAGGGGCCCACCTGGAAGACACAAAGTGAACAACATATAAGCATCCCACAGCACATGCCCAGCGCATAAAAGACAATATGTCAAGAGGGACTCACGACACCGCTCAAAGGGCCGACAGAGATGACAGCAGCGTGCAGGAGGAGAAGATGGCGCGGATCAGCCAGCAGCACACGTTTCTCGAGGGGCAGGCCGCACGACTGTGACACGAAAATCATGCATGCTCCCAAAATGGCGGAGGGCCCCCCAACATCAGGCGGCCCACGGAGGAGTCCAGCAGAATCGCCAGCCCAGGCTGGCCGGCAGCACGCGTGCACCCGGCCCCACAGCCCTAGACATACTCCTCCCGTGCAGCGCCAATATCCCTCCCCCCTCACAGCGCGGCAGCATGAAGGAGAGGGGAGAGAGCGGAGCGACGAGGGAACGAGGAGGGTGAAAATCTGATGTAAAAAATCTGTAGAAAAAACACAGGATGGTAAATATGTGAGGTAAAAAGTCAGTAAAAAACACACCAGCACACAAGGGACAGCAAGTCCAGTCAATAAACACCAGCACAATACAACAATAAAGCTTGGGGGGCCGGGAGAGCATAAGCCCCGTGGGCATATAGTGGTTCCTCTCCCCCCATATAGGCTCACCATCAGCCTATGGCCGGCTACCCTTTGGGCAGGGTCTGCGGCCCAGAGCCAAGCTCTGCCAACGCCTGACCCCGGCGTTCACCCTACCTTCACCGTCCCGGTCATCTGAAGCTGGGAGGCAGTAGTGGGTCCACAGGAACGGTGGCAATAAGGATGCAGCGGCCGACGGGCTAGGAGGCCGCGCTCAGCTGCAGTATTCCAGGAGAGAGTATCCATACGATCCTAATGCAGAAGACTGCAGGAAGAACACTGGGGAATCATAGAGAGACACCTGAGGCCGGGAGGAGTGACAGCTTTTGATCCTGCAGTCAGGCGCCACCTAGCGGTGGATTACCCAACTGTCATTACTTCTGGGATGACCTGGACTGGATATAGTGAGAAAAACCCTGTTTAAACAGAAGAAAAGGACCATCCATTCAAATGTATGGGAGAGCGACAGGTTGCGACAGGTAATACCTGGCGCTCTGGAAGCTAGAGCGTCGGCGCTATACGCTGAGCCACCTGTAATGATGAATTGTACGCTACATGACGCTGTTAGAGTCGCTCACGAGAATGGACTTCATAAATGTGGTTTTGTGTACAGCGCCCAGCGTTCACTAGTTGCTGCCTGCCGCTACGAGGCACTACCTGGAGCTAGCCCTTGAGGAATAACCCCCATAGTGAGGTTTACACTGCAGAGCATCCTGATTCTGAATGCTTCTAGGGAACAATTTGAACCAAGTCTGAAAAACATAGGTCCGGTTTTGGTCCTTTGCTCTGCTGTCTTAAAGCGGATCAAAACTTACTGAGCATGCGAAATTAATTTGTCCAAAGCCCCTGCCAATACTCCCTTCTTAGGGTGTAGACCTCTATATAGATATTTTCGCCTACAGAATTGTCCTAGAACAATGATTTTTTTTTTGCTATGCCTCTCAGTAAGATTGCAGGTCATCAGTCATTGCATAGGTGTGGCAATGACATCATTGTCACTCACAGCAGTGGAAATGAATGGAGGAGGCGGAGGTTTACAGCTAAAACAGGCACCACTATCTGGGATTAGAGAGATGCAGAAGCAGAAAAATTGACAAAAGGTTATCCTCATGGGGGGGGGGGGGAGCAATTCAGAAAATGCTAGTTTAAGTAGGTTTTGATCCTCTTTAAGTGTTTCCAACCACACATAAAGGAAAATGATCAATGAAAATACTGGCTTATTCACATTAAGAGGTCAAATATATCAGATGTGGTCAATAAACAGTAAAGATGGCTACAATCCTTAACATTTGTATAGGTTTAAACTTTTTTTTCCAGTGTGCATTGTAAAGTGTGAGATTTTACATTATAATTTTTAAAACCCAGCTCTATGGACTCGCTTTAAAATATTTTATAAAAATTAGGACTGTTTCTTGCTTTATTTCAAAAGAAGGCATGAGTTAAAATCAAGTGTAAATCTGTAATGAGGGGAAATTAGAGCATGGTTTACTATACACCTAAAACTTTCATTAATTTGACAACTTACATGTACCGTATTTCATTTGTTTTTTCAACTACTGTGTTTTTTACCTTAAGACGTCTCAAGACGCTCAAAAGTAAGTGTGTGTGTGTGTGTGTGTGTGTGTGTGTGTGTGTGTGTGTGTGTGTGTGGTGTGTGTGCGTGTGGTGTGTGTGTGTGTCGTGTGTGAGTGTGTGTCGTTTGTGTGTTGGGGGGATGTCCACGTGTCTTGTGGACCAAATGTCCTCCCTCTGCCCTGGTTCTGGAGGCTGCAGAAGAATGATCAAATGCAGGACATAGCAGTGCAGGATTTGGTAAGGCGAGTTGACAGGATAGGAGGCTACAAGAAAAAAAACCCTTATCCTGCACGGGATCCAGCGATGGTCCAGCGTCCCCCAGATCCTTGCAATGTTAGCTGTGCAGGCAGCACCACAGTGAATCGACAGCGATGATGTATTGGTTTCCAATTCTAACCCTACCCTGTGCTAACCTGTTTCTGCGGCCTAGTCCTTAGGTCTCAAGCAGCGGAAAATGGGGAAAAGTTGTGGAGCTCTCATGTCAGCTTGACACCCCCTCTGTTAGGGATAGGCTAGAATCAATTCCAGCTCAAATAGAACTTTGCCACGTGTAAGTCCCTGCCAGAGAACACACAATATGATCCCGCTCTTAAAATTCACATTGTGAGATTAAACGCAAATCTAAACAGCAGATTTCACCCATGCATCCTCAAACCAATGACATTTTTATGGGTAAGTGGCACATTTTCACTCCATAAGACGTAGGCTTAGAGGAGGTAAATAAGAAAAATAATATACTGAACCAAATGGTGTGCAAAAATCCCCCTCCCAATCATCCCATACCAGGCAGTGTGCAAAATCCTCCCCAATGACCCCATTACAGACAGTGAGCCTCATCCCCCATTACAAGCAGTGTGCGGCACCCATCATTACAGGCAATGTGCAGCGAGTGTCATCCCTTATTACAACCAGTGAGCAGCATCCCTCATTACAGCCAGTGAGTGGCATCCATCATTACAGCCAGTGAGCGGCATTCCCTCATTACAGCCTGTAAGTGGCATCACTCATTATAGCCAGTGAGCCGAATCCCTAATTACAGGCAGTGTCTGGCATCCATCATTCCAGGCAGTGTGTGGCATCCCCCCATTACAGGTACTGTGTATAATCCCTAATTACAGGCAGCGAACAGCATCCCTCATTACAGGTAGTGTGCGGCATCCATCATTCCAGGCAGTGTGCGGCATCCTTCCTTACTGTCAGTGTGCAGTATCCCTCATTACAGCCAGTTAGTGGCATCCCTAAATACAAGCAGTGAGCAGCATCCCTTATTACAGGCAATGTGCAGCATCCCTCATTACAGCCAGTGAGCGGCATCCCTCATTACAGCCGGTGTGAGGCAGCCTCTCCCCAGTCATGTGTGTGAAAATGGAGAACCAGTGGACATGAAGCAGATAAACTTTACTTGCTGCCTGCCGTCCCTCCAGTGCTCAGTGCTCCACACACACACACATTCACACACAGACACGTACGCACAGTTCTGTCCATTGTGCCCTACCTACAGGTTTAATCTAGCACTACTTCAACCATAGCACCGGGCACTGCAACCTGTTGGTGCCAGAGATAAATGAGACGTTAGCTGGCGGCCGCATCGGTGCTAGCGATTTTTCTTTCTTAAATTGCACTCTGAGTGCCGCTCAGGCCAAAATAGTGGCAAGGTGAGACACTGACGCTTCTTAATTAAGGTTTCCCAAGTTTTCAAAATGTATCCCTTTCTTTACATGATATGAAACAAGTCCCTCCCTAATGTCTTGTCCTGGCCACTATCATATGATTTTTTTACATACAATAGAGTAACTATGTTGTTATATTATTAAAGTTGATTTTGCAGTAGGAAAAAAAACTAAGCCTGATTGAAGTGGCATTAGAGGTCAGAAATAAACATAACCGCTGAAATAATTTAATGATTCAATTTAATTTTCTACCCTTTTACTCTGCAAGGTGTCTTCTTCCAGCCAGGAATCTATAAATGAACACAAAAAGAAAGCCTTTAAATGAATATAAAAATAGGACTGCAAAGACATGTTGCGAAAAATTATTTTCACTGTAGATGGCAGCAGCATAACACTGAAGGAAGAAAAGTAAATATACTGTATACAAATATGATCAAATCTGCCAAACGAACAAGTTTATTTTGTACTTTAATAAATCAATTGCTGCATTGTGCTTTCAAGCCCAGTCATATACTATTGGGTCACAAATTCAATATTTTTCAATTTTGCTGAATTGTATTACTTTAATTTATTTTTTTTCACTTTGAAAAAGCTTTTATGTTCAGTGACATTTGACATAAGTATATAAAAACTGACATAAATCCAGGTGGGTTTATAACAGAGGGTTGGTTGACTGCATTAGTTTGTTTTTGCTCTGTAATGCTTTTGAGTGCTTACTTTTTGTTTGCTAAATCAATAAACTAGTGTTTTTATATTTGATCACATTTGTGTGTTTGAGGGAGATTTGTTTTAAGTTGGGTAAGGTGCATTTTCAGTGCAGTTTGTCCATCCAAATGGATTGTACTGTGTAATAGTGTCACGATGGGTCACTCACCTTGTCCTCACTCCAGCGGTGTCTTTGGGATGACTTGGCCGTCGCCTGGCTGATACGTCAGTCTCAGGTGCTGGCTTGCGCACTGCCGGCCTGAACGACACTGCACGCTTCATCCTCTTACCGCATTTCTGGAATTTCTGCTCGTGTATGTGTGCATGCAGGTACACAAGACCTTTATGCCCTCCGGCGGAGCTACAGGGAGCACAGATGTCAGAGGCTAGTTTGAATGGGCCAATGAGCCCTTTAATATAGATTGGGCTCCCTAGCCCTCTGTACAGTGGGCTATTCGACCCAGGGGTTACATTGGGCCAATGAGCCCATCCACTGGCCAGCCAATCCCTGCACACCTTCATCTATTAATATGCCCCAGTCATTAGTGCCCGTGATAGCTTAAGTGTTAGTGCTGTTACTCTGTGCTGTTACTCCCTGTGAAGTGTTCTAAAGGGAGGCTGGCAGCCTCCCAGGTGAGTAGCCCTCAAATATTTTACTGCATTGCATGTTCCAATGTTGGGGACTCAAAATTAAGAGTAGGGACCACACTAAACACAGAGTGCCTTTTCGGGGCGGTGTGGCTTCCACATGTATCTGCAGATGTATGCAACCAAATCTCTGTCTTTCTACACAGCTAGACATGTTTGTTGCTTGATATTTAGTTGATGAGAGGGTTAAACTGGGCGGTAAATTAGTTCCCAGGCCCTGAATAATAATAATAATAATTTTGTATAAATAATAGTGATTGAGCTGCTCCCACCCCCCTTTATTCATTTACTTTGTGTTTGACCTGGAATTGACCCTTTCTCTCCTTCGGCCTGGCTTCTGACCTCACCTTCGCTTACTCATCTGCTTGACGTCTGTTGGACTGATTTGTCGTGTGTGACCCTTGCTTCGACTGACCTCTCGTGCACTCCAGTAGGTGCTCACCCACCTGCAGGTCCAATCCTCAGTCGAAAACTTGTGCACTGTTAAGTCCTGGGGGCAATTGTGTCCAGCAGGGGCTTGTCTATAGGTGAAGGCAGCGATGGAGATTGGGCATAAGTTATTAACCTGGACCTGCTAACTGGTAGGCATTACATTTTTAGCACAGAAATAGCACATATATTGCACTATACATGTTCTTTACATACAGTGCATGTTTTTACATGGTTCCCATTTGTAAAACTACACTGGAAATTTATGTTAAACAGAACATTAATAAGGACAGCAAAATAGAAGTGAAAGTCAATAAAAAAATCACAGAAAACTCACGTGGGGTATCTGTAGGCTTGACATGTTAAAAATGCTAGATGCCGGGCAAGTGGAAAGGATGCTATTTTTCCCTATATTATTGTTCTGGGAATGTGAGGATTTTTCACACTGAAAGCCAAACACCAATAAAAGTATATTTTTTTATTGTTTTCTTGAAAAAAAAAACTCCCCCTTCCCCAGGAGCTATTAGATCGGCAAACCAGGCATAGGGGTTGGCGCCATGCACATTTCTGAGGAGTTCCCACATACTGGATCACCCAAAGTGGTGCACCGCATAAAATTATTGGATTGTGCTACACTGTGTAAATAGAAGCAATATACCAAAATTAGGCTAATGGGACGTGGCCCACCGACCTAAAAACAGGAGCACCAACAATATCAAAAATACCAATTCAATTTTATTTATTGAAAATCAAAAATGTCAAAACACTAAACATAACAAACACTTTACAACAACAACACATTAAAAACACTGCGAATCCCCAAAATTCATCCAGTGCTGCCTATGCAGCAATTTATTTCTGGGTTAACTCCTAATTCCCAGCACGTATGATGATATGTAAGGCCCTTATAATAAATCCAACCTTTTGTGCCGGCACAAAATCCCAAGTAAATAATCCCTAATAAATTAATTATATTAACGTGACAATACATAAACAATCATAACAACAATGCAAATAAAGGATACACAGCAATACCGATCTCCAATGAGCTAAATTACTAATAGTGCAAAAATGCATTTAAAGTGACTAAGTGCAGAATTATATATAAAGTGACTGAGTACAACAATTAGGTATATATCCTCAAACATTGGTCATGGATACCTGTGCACAAACTACAGAATAATGCATCAAACAACACACAACCTATAAAAACAAGCGCATACAGACCAATATGAAGCCTGACAACAGGTCAATCACGTGCAATGTGGAGTGGGGAACAGCAGCGGGGACACCTACGATCACGGCCGCCCGTGCCGCTTCGCTGGGTGAGTAATACAACAATGAAATGCCTGCTTAACTACCTGTCAGTATTGGGCCAAGGTTCGCGCCATATAGCAGGTGCTGATGGAACGCACCTGCGTGTCATCTCTGCCCTGGCGCCGCGGATGTGACGTCGCATCCTCCCGGATGTGACTACACTAAGCTCTAAGTATGAGAGTCATTACTGGCAGATAAAGGGGGTGGGGCCTAAATCGGGGGATGAGCCGACGGCGCGCAGTTTGTAACCAGGGCAGTCACACACAGATGTCCCCATATGTGCTCCCGCAACAAATACAGTGCGGTTCTAGTGTGATCTGCCCTGCGCCGCGCCACGGTCCCAAAACCCCTCCTTACCCTCTCTCCTCTCCCCACTTAACCCCAGAGGGGCACAAGCCAGGACAATTATAGTCCGGCCAATGCCCAAAGAGCCGGCAGAGTGCGCACAGGGCGCCACATGTACAGGGGCGCATCTGGTTAAAATACACAAAAAAGTGTTAATTTGCCCAGGTATATGCAGGCATTACATTACACTAAGTGTACACATAATAATCATATGACCCTATCCATAAGTTTTACTACTTGAGAATTATAAAATACATAGTATACAGTGATATGATATCTATTTTGAACAGACAATGATTACTGACCTAGTACGTCCAAAAGGTGGACAAAGAAAAACTCCCCATTTCAAGGGGATAATATACATGTGGTTACAGAACCAATGGGGCAATGATCTTACTTAATTTACTACGGTAGCCTTGCTTGATTGGCTGCAATGAAGAATTACCATGGGAGCTCACTCATAATGGGGCTGAACAATTCTAGCCATTTAGAGAGCCCGATCACTGGCATGCAACGCATATGTGTGGCCCCATAAATCGGGGCATACCTGACCATGACTGTACCTGTCATCGCTGTAGCCACCCCAATCACAAGAATATTATTCCAGTACATACCAATGGCAGCCTAAGACCACCACATGTAAGCTGTAATGAACTCAAAGAGTATAGGAGGTATCTGGGGTGAGGCTGCCCTCCAATCCCAGTGCACCACAGTTTTAAGAGAAAGCAATACAATATACAATGCAGCTGTACTCAATGCAGATTGCAGATGTAATTGCTACATTGCATGCAGGAATTAACTGTGTTGTTAACGGGTGCACTGCAGTTCTTGAGCCGCATTTTCGCGGGAAAAAGGAAAAAGGAAGCAGTCCTCCAAACCAAGGTCACCAATAGGTTTCAATGATGTAGTCCCGACTCCGTGCTCCTCTACAAAACCAATTAAAAAAACAAAATGGAAGAAGGGGAGAAAGAGAAAAAATATCTGGAGCTCCATTAGGGGAGATGGGACATATCATTTGAAATACCATCAGTCCACCAGCATGGCTACCCTAGTTGTCCTCGCGTCCCGTGGTTTACAACACACAACTCTATTATTATGCACGGGGGTGCTGATTTTGAGCACGTGTTATGTTTTGGGGGGTTTTTTCCCTTTGTTTTTTCCCCCCTTGTTCTAAGGGTGGATGGGTCCCCCCCCTTCGATTGTAAATGCACTGTACAGCATGATGGAGACAGTGCCTTAATAAGGTTTAATATGGTTGGGGGTTGAATCACAGTAAATTCACATATGATTATTCATGGTGTAGTTGGCACTTATATTTATTTTTTATTATATAGTTTTTCACTGTGTTTTCCTTTTTTCTCTTTCTCCCCTTCTTCCATTTTGTTTTTTAATTGGTTTTGTAGAGGAGCACGGAGTCGGGACTACATCATTGAAACCTATTGGTGACCTTGGTTTGGAGGACTGCTTCCTTTTTCCTTTTTCCCGCGAAAATGCGGCTCAAGAACTGCAGTGCACCCGTTAACAACACAGTTAATTCCTGCATGCAATGTAGCAATTACATCTGCAATCTGCATTGAGTACAGCTGCATTGTATATTGTATTGCTTTCTCTTAAAACTGTGGTGCACTGGGATTGGAGGGCGGCCTCACCCCAGATACCTCCTATACTCTTTGAGTTCATTACAGCTTACATGTGGTGGTCTTAGGCTGCCATTGGTATGTACTGGAATAATATTCTTGTGATTGGGGTGGCTACAGCGATGACAGGTACAGTCATGGTTAGGTATGCCCCGATTTATGGGGCCACACATATGCGATGCATGCCAGTGATCGGGCTCTCTAAATGGCTAGAATTGTTCAGCCCCATTATGAGTGAGCTCCCATGGTAATTCTTCATTGCAGCCAATCAAGCAAGGCTACCGTAGTAAATTAAGTAAGATCATTGCCCCATTGGTTCTGTAACCACATGTATATTATCCCCTTGAAATGGGGAGTTTTTCTTTGTCCACCTTTTGGACGTACTAGGTCAGTAATCATTGTCTGTTCAAAATAGATATCATATCACTGTATACTATGTATTTTATAATTCTCAAGTAGTAAAACTTATGGATAGGGTCATATGATTATTATGTGTACACTTAGTGTAATGTAATGCCTGCATATACCTGGGCAAATTAACACTTTTTTGTGTATTTTAACCAGATGCGCCCCTGTACATGTGGCGCCCTGTGCGCACTCTGCCGGCTCTTTGGGCATTGGCCGGACTATAATTGTCCTGGGTTGTGCCCCTCTGGGGTTAAGTGGGGAGAGGAGAGAGGGTAAGGAGGGGTTTTGGGACCGTGGCGCGGCGCAGGGCAGATCACACTAGAACCGCACTGTATTTGTTGCGGGAGCACATATGGGGACATCTGTGTGTGACTGCCCTGGTTACAAACTGCGCACCGTCGGCTCATCCCCCGATTTAGGCCCCACCCCCTTTATCTGCCAGTAATGACTCTCATACTTAGAGCTTAGTGTAGTCACATCCAGGAGGATGCGACGTCACATCCGCGGCGCCAGAGCGGAGATGACACGCAGGTGCGTTCCATCAGCACCTGCTATATGGCGCGAACCTTGGCCCAACACTGACAGGTAGTTAAGCAGGCATTTCATTGTTGTATTACTCACCCAGCGAAGCGGCACGGGCGGCCGCGATCGTAGGTGTCCCCGCTGCTGTTCCCCACTCCACATTGCACGTGATTGACCTGTTGTCAGGCTTCATATTGGTCTGTATGCCCTTGTTTTTATAGGTTGTGTGTTGTTTGATGCATTATTCTGTAGTTTGCGCACAGGTATCCATGACCAATGTTTGATATATACTTAATTGTTGTACTCAGTCACTTTATATATAATTCTGCACTTAGTCACTTTAAATGCATTTTTGCACTATTAGTAATTTAGCTAATTGGAGATCGGTATTGCTGTGTATCCTTTATTTGCATTGTTGTTATGATTGTTTATGTATTGTCACGTTAATATAATTAATTTATTAGGGATTATTTACTTGGGATTTTGTGCCGGCACAAAAGGTTGGATTTATTATAAGGGCCTTACATATCATCATACGTGCTGGGAATTAGGAGTTAACCCAGAAATAAATTGCTGCACTGGATGAATTTTGGGGATTCGCAGTGTTTTTAATGTGTTGTTGTTGTAAAGTGTTTGTTATGTTTAGTGTTTTGACATTTTTGATTTTCAATAAATAAAATTGAATTGGTATTTTTGATATTGTTGGTGCTCCTGTTTTTAGGTCGGTGGGCCACGTCCCATTAGCCTAATTTTGGTATATGAGTTCCCACATACTCATAAACTTTATAATACTTTATGTATTTATCTGCTATAGATAGATGGTAGAGGACTGGTGTGACAATGCCATAACTTAGGTAAATATAAACTTTTCCCTGGTATAATGACAGTACCCCACTAGATTAAATGTTGGGGCGGTGTTGGGTATTGATCTGGCCTGTGCCACCTGAAGAGAATTCATAGACTGGGTTAACAAATGTTGGCCTGGACAAGTTAAGGTTCAATAAAGTTTCTTTAGTTTGATGAAGATTAAAGATTCAATAATGGTGTCAAAAGTATTCAATGCAAGCAAATGTATTCAAGTCAATTGTTAAAAAGACAAACATCAATGAAGAGTCACAATATGTAAAAGTACATTAACATCAAAAAGTCATATTCGAACAATATGTTACTTAGTCACATAGACCCAACGGTAGCACATAATTTTATGCTCACCTTGTTTCACCCAAATGAGTCAGGGCTTTATCAGGAGTATTGTGTGAGTATGTTCTGTTAGGGGGTGACAGAAGTGGTCTGGGAAGCCTTGGAGGCTTGGTTGTATCAGGCAGGTGCCTGGGTCCAGAATGTTTGTAGCAAGTGGGGGCTGGTTAGTTGGTCCCTGGGGTTTGCAGCAAGCTGGACCCTTAAACTGAATATTCTGGTTGTACTCCTTAAGGATGTAGCAAGTGTTGTGGGGGATGATCTGCGGGTGCCGGGCTGCTTATCCCAGTGATACAAAGGTCCCCGATGGGCCCGCCAGGTGCTAAGGAAGTCAGGATTTACTGTTGTATGAAGTTTTTTTAGTTGAATCTTTGTTAACTGCAGTCCCAGAATTTGAAAATCCCGATGAGCTCCTCCGAGTGTCCCTAAGGTGAGGATGGGCTGTGGAGCCCAAAACGTATCCTACATTGTTTAACAGGAATCAGATCACATTTGAATAAGTGAATAAGTCAACAATGCGGCCAGATCCTAGTTACATTGGAAGTTTAGCACACCTTGTAATTGTATGATCATATTTTTGTCTGAAATATCTTCGGAATTCAGAGCTATCTGGTAGCGTGGGTAAGTTGCGGTCCTGGTCCTACCAGTCACATTGTTGGGGGGGGTGGTAGTATTTTTTAAATACGTTTTAGCAAGCAAAAATTTATAAACCAATCCTTAGGGGCAGACTGTGACCAAAAATCTGCCATGGATGATACTGGCCCATGCCTCTGCCCAGCCTATCCAGGCCAAAAGCAGTGTGGTGCACCTAAAATACTCCCTGTGCTCCCTATGGCCAGCCCACCCCTGCTTAGATGTTTCTGCAGGCAAAGAAGAATTAAATTGAAGAACAGAACAAAAACAAAGGTTTTCTTGCCATTTTCTTTGAAAATTTATATATGTGGATGTAGCTGCTCTAAATGTTGCCCTGATTGACTAAAGCTTGGTATTCCCGAAAAAAAATAGGGCATTTCATGCATGGTCTGCATGGTGTCCCTAATGTCCATGTAAATCGAAGACGAAAACCCTGTGTTGTTCTACATGAACGTAGGTTCTCCTATGATTTCTACGATTTAAGAAATCAGCGTCCTTGTTTGCTGCGGGACACAAATCATATCAGTGCTATTTCTGTGCAGGTGCAGCCAATTACTACTGAAGCGAAAAGTGGCAAATCCTTTAAGTGGGCAATCACTAAAGCGGCTATTTTTCTGTAGTCACATTACTTTATGAAAGACAGCGAGCATCACGCCTATGCCGCCGATCATCAGAATGGTGCAGGTTTCTTGCAGAGTCAACTAATTTGCAGAGAAATAAGATTTTTCCTTTAATTGTCAATTTGCATCTTGCTTCCTCCCAGCTGCTTCTCTATAAGTTGCAGACAGCTGTGCAGGCTTCACTGGTAACCTAAGAAGCAGCCAAACTTCATATCTTTCCTGTTAAACTTTCCCCTGACAGCTCTATCATTAACAGCACAGTCCTGAATGAATCAACTTCCCTTAAAATATCTCTTGAAATTAAAGACTGCATTCATGATTTATTTCAGAGATAAGGTTATATTATACAGGGCAGGTTCTAACCTACATAGCTCCCAGGACAGGGATAGAACGCCATATAGGTGAGACAGGAGGAAGGAAAGAAGGAAAGGGGAGGGGAACAAAATAGAAAGAAATGGAATGAAGGAAAGACATAGAAAAAAAAGGATGAATGTCAGGAAAGAAAGAAATACGGAAGGAAAAAATGAATTAAGAGTAAAGGAAGGAAGGGAGAATATAAGAGAGGAAAAAGAAAGAAAAAAAAATCCATATACACAGACTTTCAGTACAATGAAACTTCCTTACTTTCACAGCATGAATGGAGGAATCCCAATCTGTTCCTCATACAGACAAATCATCTCAACAATTCTCTTCTGAGAGATCAGACTAAAAAACCCAGCTAGCTGAGAGCTAAAGTAATACTGTAGACAAGCATAAGATGCTATAGTTATATCCCTCTAAGTTCCTAATAACTGCAATTTTTTTACAATTTTTTTTTAAATGGTGCTGTCATTCATACTTTTTATCTATCCTTGTTTTTTTCCTGGTTGAGCTCTGCAGCAGTGGGCATGACCACTGGTTCTACTGCCAAGTCACTTGTCCTTTTTTAACTTAAAGCCAGCCCATATGCTAATGACTGGCTGATAGTGTTTCACTGGAGTGCCTCTGTCTCCGGCTGCTGCTAGGCAATGCCTGATGCCAGCCCCAGCAGGAGCTGTGATTCTGGAAGGTTCTGGAGAACATTTTACTTTACCCAAATATGCTGCCATCTAAAGGCTATTTCCATACTGAAACCACTATTTCTTTGCTTCCTAATGTGGAAATCCACCTCCCCATCCCCTAATAAAAATGCAATTCTTCAGGTATGTATAATACATATCTGTTTATACATTTATATAAAATGTCATCAAGTCCCCCAAAGAATAAAATCCAGGCATGGGCAGGGAAAGGGTTTGTGCAAAGTCCATGGACAAGCTCAGCAATGGGCAACTTTTTCCTGCCCATTGCTGAGCCCATGTATGGGCCGTGCACTAACCATTCTCCTGCCCGTTGCCGAGCCCGTGCCTGGACCCTGGGCTGACCTTTTTTCTGAGGATTTCTGAGCCCATGCTTGGACTTTGCACTAACCTTTTTCCTGCCCGTTGCTGAGTCTTGGCAATATCCCTTTACCTGCTGATTTCCAAGACCTTGCCTGCACTAACCTTTTTCATACCTGTTCTGTTCTATTCTTCAGGGAGGGGGCTTGATAATGTTTTATATAAATCGAAAAACAGAAATATATTTTAAATATATGAAGATTTGCATTTGTATGGAAGGGAGAGGTGGATTTCCACATTAAGAAGCAAAGAAATGGTGGTTTCGGTATCTGCATCATGTTTGGGTAAAGCAGAACCACAGCTCCTGCTGGAGCTGGCGTCAGGCATTGCCTAGCTGAAGCAGGAGACCTAGGCACTCCAGTGAAATACCAGCCAGCCAGATCATGCATAATCAGCCAGCCAGATCATGCATAACATTAGAAAAGGACATAAGTATTGCTTGGCTCTGTGCAAAGTTTACGATGGGAGGGGCGGGAGAGAGGGTGTGATTGAGGGATGGAGGAGGGCACTGAACTGCTTATGTAAACTGTATGGGAGTGTTCCAGGGTACACTGCAATGCACAGCATTCATAGACCTTGGTGAGGGGGTGGTAGCATAGGAAATATGACAGTTGAAGACAAAAAGTGGAAAGTGAAACCCAGCTGACAGTTCCTCCTGTAAGGTCTCCTGCACACAGTTGTAATTTAACTCTTGGGTGGAGAATATCTTTAAGCTTTCAATTTACTCTCTGCCTTTACTGTGTCTTTAAATCAGACCTAGAGAGAGATACTCACCTTTACTTTGAAAAATTCCATCCATTGGGGAAATGGAAACACAAAGCAGTTGTACGTCCTGCAATAGGACATAGGTTTCACTGTAGTGTTCAGCTGTTTCCTAGTCATACAGGGCTTTATGAGGAGCAGGGGCATGAGTAAAAATGAAGGTACCCTGTAGCACCATTTTGATAGGATTTCCTCCATGTTCATTCACCAAATCCCTACCTGAAGGTATCCAATTACTAAGTGCTGTTCAAGAGAATAAATAAGCTGACAATATATAAAGGCACAGGGATGACATAGTAACTAGTTTGGCCTTACACTCTATACTTGAGGCTATTTTGGTATAGTGAAGGATAATGAAGGGAAGCACTTACAACTAGTATTGGGCAAACCTGTAAAAGTTTGGGTTCAGCAAATTCGGACGAACTTTTAACAAAAGTTGGTTCGGGTACCTGAACTTGACTCAATACCCAAGCTCCCATTCAAGTCATTCGGGGCCCAAAAGTGACTGTAAAATGGGGGTAGTAAGGGGTAGAGGGTTGCCAACTGGGGGTAGCCCCAGGGCGATTGCCTTGAACAAAATGTGATAGGGACAGTACTAATATCATGTATACTTTATTAAAAAATAATAAGAACCCCCCCAAAATTCTTATAACAGGCTGTGTGGCAGAATCCACTCATCACCCCATAGCAGACTATATGACTGAATCCCCCACAAAACCCCATAGCACTGTGTGTGACTGTGTGACAAATCCCCCCAGCACCTCTATAGCAGACTGTATGACAGGGCCCCCCCATCATCGCAGACTGTGAGACAAAACAGCATTATTGCTGTGTAAAAAGTTGAGAATCGGTCTTTGGCATAAATAAAATGGTGTGTCTTCTCTTTTACCATATACCAATCTGAGTGTTAATGTACTATTGGAGAATGAGATTTTAAGGAGCCAAAGTGAAATATGACCATCTGAACTTATAAGCGCTTTGAATACCATAATCTAGTAAGAACATACTATTGGTGAGGGGATCACGATTGTGAAGTAGACTCACGTGGTGTCACTTAATGGATGCTCTGTTATCAATTAGCCAATATAATTAGAATTATATGCATATAAATTTGTTGGAACTCTTACACAGCTCTTTTTAATTGCATTGCAGCATTCTGAAGAGAAAAAAACAATGAAATTGGTTAGTTCCGCGCGTGTTGCTATTTTTTTAAAAACTTGTATGACAGAATGCTCCCATCACCCCATAGTAGACTGTTTGACAGAGCTCCCATCACCCCATAACAGACTGTGACACGCCCCCATCACCCCGTAGTAGACATGTAAAAGAGCCCCATATCACCCCATAGCAGACTGTGCAAAAGAGCCCCCCATCATCCTATAGCAGACTGTGTGACAGAATCCCCCCTATCACCCCATGGCAGACTGTGTGACAGAGCCCCCCATCTCCCCATAGCAGGCTGTGTGGCAGCACTACCCCCCATAACTTGCAGTGTGCGCTTGCTGCTGATTCACTGTCCGCAAGCTAGGCACTGTATGCCACACCTGCTCCCCTTCCTGATAAGGTAAGTTGGAGGGTACAGCGTTTAAAACGTCTTACAATCTACTAAAGTATAGGGGAATAGTATAGGGGAATACAAAGGGAGAGATTTTTTTTATAGTGATAGTATATACCAGAGGCCTGACTGTTTCTAGGGGACAGCGAGCAGGACGATTGCACTGTGTGCCATTGGGGAACATTTATTCCAGCTATAATGTTTTCTGCTGATTAGTCAGTAATTGGACTCATGGTTGGGGCACTGCCTACTACTAAGACAGAGGCACAGCATGGTACATGCCTGTAGGGGACAGCAGCAGCACCATAGAATGTTTGAGGACGGGGCCACATATTCTATTTCCCGCACTGAGAACTATTTAGCCTAGAAACTTCCCTAACTAGAGGATACAGAAGTCAGAAGAGCTAATTACTGTATATATTTGGGGCAAGATAGATAGGAGGACATTTGTACAATTGTTTAGAGTATAACAAATATTAATATAGATCTGTCCATCTACAATCTACTTCCGTAACTAGCAAGATCTTACAATCAATTAGATAGAAGAGTTAATCATTTTTATTTATTTTTATTGTATAAAAATGCATATAGTAAAGGAGCTTGTAATCTATTGACTGTAGGTATAGGGTAGAAAATTAAAGGTTGAAAAGTCTATCCTTAATAAATGTTTTTTTAATAAGAACAAATGCTTATGCAGTATGTAATCTCCTTCACTCTTCTAATATCATAAATAGAGATGAGCGAACTTCGATTCGACTGATTCGCCGAATTTTCCGTCAAAAAACGTTTCGACCCGAATTTATTCGCGACAAATCGCTATTAAAAACGGCTATTTCTGAGCCTCCTAGAGCCTCAATAGGGTTGTAAACCATTCTGCTTGCTGTAACACGCATAGGATGCGTGCTGGGTTATTGAAATAATACTGTAAATAATTATCACATGCAGATCGGAGGCATCGCTAATAGAATCGCAAAGCAGCACAACTGCAGAGAGTTGAGGAGGCATCACTATGAGGGGAACACAACTATGTGAAAAACACACCCTGGAGCTGGCAGCAGCAGGAGCCAAAAATGAGCTGAATCACACCCTGGAGTTGCAATCAGCAGCAGCAGCAGCTGCAGGAGCCCAAACATAGCTTGAAAGAGACACTGGAGTTGGCAGCAGGAGCCCAAAAATTGGATGAATCACACCCTGGAGTTGCAAGCAGCAGCAGCCCAAACATAGCTTGAAAGAGACATTGGAGTTGGCAGCAGGAGCCCACAAATTGGATGAATCACACCCTGGAGTTGCAAGCAGCAGCAGCAGGAGCCCAAACATAGCTTGAAAGAGACACTGGAGTTGGCAGCAGGAGCCCAAAAATTGGATGAATCACACCCTGGAGTCGCAAGCAGCAGCAGGAGCCCAAACATAGCTTGAAAGAGACACTGGAGTTTGCAGCAGGAGCCCAAAAATTGGATGAATCACACCCTGGAGTTGCAAGCAGCAGCAGGAGCCCAAACATTGCTTTAAATAGACACTGGAGTTGGCAGCAGGAGCCCAAAAATTGGATGAATCACACCCTGGAGTTGCAAGCAGCAGCAGCAGGAGCCCAAACATAGCTTGAAAGAGACACTGGAGTTGGCAGCAGGAGCCCAAAAATTGGCTGAATCACACCCCGGAGTTGCAAGCAGCAGCAGCAGCAGCCCAAACATGGCTTGAAAGAGACACTGGAGTTGGCACCAGGAGCCCACAAATTGGATGAATCACACCCTGGAGTTGCAAGCAGCAGCAGGAGCCCAAACATAGCTTGAAAGACACACTGGAGTTGGCAGCAGGAGCCCAAAAATTGGCTGAATCACACCCTGGAGTCGCAAGCAGCAGTAGCCCAAACATTACTTTAAAGAGACACTGCAGTTGGCTTCAGGAGCCCAAAAATTGGATGAATCATACCCTGGAGTTGCAAGCAGCAGTAGCAGCAGGAGCCAATACATTACTTTAAAGAGACACTGGAGTTGGCTTCAGGAGCCCAAAAATTGGATGAATCACACCCTGGAGTTGCAAGCAGCACCAGGAGCCCAAACATTGCTTTAAAGAGACACTGGAGTTGGCAGCAGGAGCCCAAAAATTGGATGAATCACACCCTGGAGTGGCAAGCAGCAGCAGGTGCCGCAGCAGGAGCCCAAACATAGCTTGAAAGAGACACTGGAGTTGGCAGCAGGAGCCCAAAAATTGGATGAATCACACCCTGGAGTTGCAAGCAGCAGCAGGAACCCAAACATTGCTTGAAAGAGACACTGGAGTTGGCAGCAGGAGCCCAAACATTGGATGAATCACACCCTGGAGTTGCAAGCAGCAGCAGGAGCCCAAACATTGCTTTAAAGAGACACTGGAGTTGGCAGCAGGAGCCCAAAAATTGGCTGAATCACACCGTGGAGCTGCAAGCAGCAGCAGCCCAAACATAGCTTGAAAGAGACACTGGAGTTGGCAGCAGGAGCCAAAAAAAGGGATGAATCACACCCTGGAGTTGCAAGCAGCAGCAGCAGGAGCCCAAATATAGCTTGAAAGAGACACTGGAGTTGGCAGCCGGAGCCCAACATTGGCTGAATCACACCCTGCAGCAGCAGCAGCCCAAAAATAGCTTGAAAGAGACACTGGAGTTGGCAGCAGGAGCCCAAAAATTGGATGAATCACACCCTGGAGTTGCAAGCAGCAGTAGCAGCAGGAGCCCAAACATTACTTTATAGAGACACTGGAGTTGGCTTCAGGAGCCCAAAAATTGGATGAATCATACCCTGGAGTTGCAAGCAGCAATAGCAGCAGGAGCCCAAACATTACTTTAAAGAGACACTGGAGTTGGCTTCAGGAGCCCAAAAATTGGATGAATCACACCCTGGATTTGCAAGCAGCAGCAGCAGCCCAAACATTGCTTTAAAGAGACACTGGAGTTGGCAGCAGGAGCCCAAAAATTGGCTGAATCACACCCTGGAGTTGCAAGCAGCAGTAGCAGCAGGAGCCCAAATATTACTTTAAAGAGACACTGGAGTTGGCTTCAGGAGCCCAAAAATTGACTGAATCATACCCTGGAGTTGCAAGCAGCAGCAGCAGCCCAAACATAGCTTGAAAGAGACACTGGAGTTGGCAGCAGGAGCCCAAAAATTGGATGAATCACACCCTGGAGTAGCAAGCAGCAGCAGGAGCCCAAACATAGCTTGAAAGAGACACTGGAGTTGGCCGCAGAAGCCCAAAAAATTGGCTAACACCCTGGAGTTGCAAACAGCAGCAGGAGCCCAAACATTGCTTTAAAGAGAAACTGGAGTTGGCAGCAGGAGCCCAAAAATTGGATGAATCACACCCTGGAGTTGCAAGCAGCAGCAGGAGCCCAAACGTTGTTTTAAAGAGACACTGGAGTTGGCAGCAGGAGCCCAAAAATTGGCTGAATCACACCCTGGAGTTGCAAGCAGCAGCAGCAGCCCAAACATAGCTTGAAAGAGACACTGGAGTTGGCAGCAGGAGCCAAAAAAAGGGATGAATCACACCCTGGAGTTGCAAGCAGCAGCAGGAGCCCAAACATAGCTTGAAAGAGACACTGGAGTTGGCTGCAGGAGCCCAAATATAGGCTGAATCACACCCTGGAGTTGCAAGCAGCAGCAGGAGCCCAAACATAGCTTGAAAGAGACACTGGAGTTGGCAGCAGGAGCCCAAAAATTGGATGAATCACACCCCGGAGTTGCAAACAGCAGCAGGAGCCCAAACATTGCTTTAAAGAGAAACTGGAGTTGGCAGCAGGAGCCCAAAAATTGGCTGAATCACACCCTGGAGTTGCAAGCAGCAGTAGCAGCAGGAGCCCAAACATTACTTTAAAGAGACACTGCAGTTGGCTTCAGGAGCCCAAAAATTGGATGAATCATACCCTGGAGTTGCAAGCAGCAGTAGCAGCAGGAGCCAATACATTACTTTAAAGAGACACTGGAGTTGGCTTCAGGAGCCCAAAAATTGGATGAATCACACCCTGGAGTTGCAAGCAGCACCAGGAGCCCAAACATTGCTTTAAAGAGACACTGGAGTTGGCAGCAGGAGCCCAAAAATTGGATGAATCACACCCTGGAGTGGCAAGCAGCAGCAGGTGCAGCAGCAGGAGCCCAAACATAGCTTGAAAGAGACACTGGAGTTGGCAGCAGGAGCCCAAAAATTGGATGAATCACACCCTGGAGTTGCAAGCAGCAGCAGGAACCCAAACATTGCTTGAAAGAGACACTGGAGTTGGCAGCAGGAGCCCAAACATTGGATGAATCACACCCTGGAGTTGCAAGCAGCAGCAGGAGCCCAAACATTGCTTTAAAGAGACACTGGAGTTGGCAGCAGGAGCCCAAAAATTGGCTGAATCACACCCTGGAGCTGCAAGCAGCAGCAGCCCAAACATAGCTTGAAAGAGACACTGGAGTTGGCAGCAGGAGCCAAAAAAAGGGATGAATCACACCCTGGAGTTGCAAGCAGCAGCAGCAGGAGCCCAAATATAGCTTGAAAGAGACACTGGAGTTGGCAGCAAGAGCCCAACATTGGCTGAATCACACCCTGCAGCAGCAGGAGCCCAAACATAGCTTGAAAGAGACACTGGAGTTGGCAGCAGGAGCCCAAAAATTGGATGAATCACACTCTGGAGTTGCAAGCAGCAGTAGCAGCTGGAGCCCAAACATTGCTTTATAGAGACACTGGAGTTGGCTTCAGGAGCCCAAAAATTGGATGAATCATACCCTGGAGTTGCAAGCAGCATTAGCAGCAGGAGCCCAAACATTACTTTAAAGAGACACTGGAGTTGGCTTCAGGAGCCCAAAAATTGGATGAATCACACCCTGGATTTGCAAGCAGCAGCAGGAGCCCAAACATTGCTTTAAAGAAACACTGGAGTTGGCAGCAGGAGCCCAAAAATTGGCTGAATCACACCCTGGAGTTGCAAGCAGCAGTAGCAGCAGGAGCCCAAATATTACTTTAAAGAGACACTGGAGTTGGCTTCAGGAGCCCAAAAATTGACTGAATCATACCCTGGAGTTGAAAGCAGCAGCAGCAGCCCAAACATAGCTTGAAAGAGACACTGGAGTTGGCAGCAGGAGCCCAAAAATTGGATGAATCACACCCTGGAGTAGCAAGCAGCAGCAGGAGCCCAAACATAGCTTGAAAGAGACACTGGAGTTGGCCGCAGAAGCCCAAAAAATTGGCTAAATCACACCCTGGAGTTGCAAGCAGCAGCAGGAGCCCAAACATAGCTTGAAAGAGACACTGGAGTTGGCAGCAGGAGCCCACAAATTGGATGAATCACACCCTGGAGTTGCAAACAGTAGCAGGAGCCCAAACATTGCTTTAAAGAGAAACTGGAGTTGGCAGCAGGAGCCCAAAAATTGGATGAATCACACCCTGGATTTGCAAGCAGCAGCAGGAGCCCAAACGTTGTTTTAAAGAGACACTGGAGTTGGCAGCAGGAGCCCAAAAATTGGCTGAATCACACCCTGGAGTTGCAAGCAGCAGCAGCAGCCCAAACATAGCTTGAAAGAGACACTGGAGTTGGCAGCAGGAGCCCAAAAATTGGATGAATCACACCCTGGAGTAGCAAGCAGCAGCAGGAGCCCAAACATAGCTTTAAAGAGACACTGGAGTTGGCTGCAGGAGCCCAAATATAGGCTGAATCACACCCTGGAGTTGCAAGCAGCAGCAGCAGCCCAAACATAGCTTGAAAGAGACACTGGAGTTGGCAGCAGGAGCCCAAAAATTGGATGAATCACACCCCGGAGTTGCAAACAGCAGCAGGAGCCCAAACATTGCTTTAAAGAGAAACTGGAGTTGGCAGCAGGAGCCCAAAAATTGGATTAATCACACCCTGGAGTCAGAAGCAGCAACAGCAGCAGGAGCCCAAACATAGCTTGAAAGAGACACTGGAGTTGGCAGCAGGAGCCCAAAAATTGTCTGAATCACACCCTGGAGTTGCAAGCAGCAGCAGCCCAAACATAGCTTGAAAAAGACACTGGAGTTGGCAGCAGGAGGCCAAAAATTGGATGAATCACACCCTAAAGTTGCAGGCAGCAGCAGCAGGAGCCCTAACATAGCTTTAAAGAGACACTGGAGTTGGCAGCAGGAGCCCAAACATTTGATGAATCACACCCTGGAGTCACAAACAGCAGCAGCAGCCCAAACATAGCTTGAATGAGACACTGGACTTGGCAGCAGGAGCCCAAAAATGGGCTGAATCACACCCTGGAGTTGCAAGCAGCAGCAGGAGCCCAAACATTGCTTTAAAAAGACACTGGCGTTGGCAGCAGGAGCCCAAAAGTTGGATGAATAACACCCTGGAGTTGCAAGCAGCAGCAGCAGGAGCCCAAACATAGCTTGAAAGACACACTGGAGTTGGCAGCAGGAGCCCAAAAATAGGGTGAATCACACCCTGGAGTTGCAAGCAGCAGCAGCAGCAAGAGCCCAGACATAGCTTGAAAGAGTCACTGGAGTTGGCAGCAGGAGCCCAAAAATTGGATGAATCACACCCTGGAGTCGCAAGCAGCAGCAGGAGCCCAAACATAGCTTGAAAGAGACACTGGAGTTGGCTTCAGGAGCCCACAAAATTGGATGAATCACACCCTGGAGTTGCAAGCAGCAGCAGGAGCCCAAACATTGCTTGAAAGAGACACTGGAGTTGGCAGCAGGAGCCCAAAAATTGGATGTATCTCACCCTGGAGTTGCAAGCAGCAGCAGGAGCCCAAACATTGCTTTAAAGAGACACTGGAGTTGGCAGCAGGAGCCCAAAAATTGGATGAATCACACCCAGGAGTTGCAAGCAGCATCAGGAGCCCAAACATTGCTTTAAAAAGACACTGGAGTTGGCAGCAGGAGCCCAAAAATTGGATGAATCACACCCTGGAGTTTCAAGCAGCAGCAGCAGGAGCCCAAGCATAGCTTGAAAGGGACACTGGAGTTGGCATCATGAGCCCAAAAATTGGATGAATCACACCCTGGAGTTGCAAGCAGCAGCAGCAGCAGCAGGAGCCCAAACATAGCTTGAAAGACACACTGGAGTTGGCAGCAGGAGCCCAAAAATTGGATGAATCACACCCTGGAGACGCAAGCAGCAGTAGCAGCAGGAGCCCAAACATAGCTTTAAAGAGACACTGGAGTTGGCTTCAGGAGCCCCAAAATTGGATGAATCACACCCTGGAGTTGCAAGCAGCAGGTGCCCAAACATTACTTTAAAGAGACACTGGAGTTGGCAGCAGGAGCCCAGAAATTGGATGAATCACACCCTGGAGTTGCAAGCAGCAGCAGCAGGAGCCCAAACATAGCTTGAAAGACACACTGGAGTTGGCAGCAGGAGCCCAAAAATTGGATGAATCATACCCTGGAGTTGCAAGCAGCAGCAGCAGCAGGATCCCAAACATAGCTTGAAAGACACACTGAAGTTGGCAGCAGAAGCCAAAAAACTGGCTGAATCACACCCTGGAGTTGCAAGCAGCAGCAGCAGCAGGAGCCCAAACATAGCTTTAAAGAGACACTGGAGTTGGCTTCGGGAGCCCAATAATTGGATGAATCACACTCTGGAGTTGCAAGCAGCAGCAGGAGCCCAAATATTGCTTGAAAGACACACTGGAGTTGGCAGCAGGAGCCCAAAAATTGAATGAATCACACCCTGGAGTCACAAGCAGCAGCAGGAGCCCAAACATAGCTTGAAAGAGACACTGGAGTTGGCAGCAGGAGCCCAAAAATTGGCTGAATGACACCCTGGAGTTGCAAGCAGCAGCAGGAGCCCAAACATTGCTTTAAAGAGACACTGGAGTTGGCAGCAGGAGCCCACAAATTGGCTGAATCACACCCCGGAGTTACTAGCAGCAGCAGCAGCCCAAACATAGCTTGAAAGAGACACTGGAGTTGGCAGCAGGAGCCCAAAAATTGGCTGAATCACACCCTGGAGTGACAAGCAGCAGCAGCAGGAGCCCAAACATAGCTTGAAAGAGACACTGGAGTTGGCTTCAGGAGCCCAAAAATTGGATGAATCACACCCTGGAGTTGCAAGCAGCAGGAGCCCAAACATTACTTTAAAGAGACACTGGAGTTGGCAGCAGGAGCCCAAAAATTGGATGAATCACACCCTGGAGTTGCAAGCAGCGGCAGAAGCCCAAACATTGCTTTAAAGAGACACTGGACTTGGCAGCAGGAGCCCAAAAATTGGATGAATCACATCCTGGAGTTGCAAGCAGCAGCAGGAGCCCAAACATTGCTTTAAAGAGACACTGGAGTTGGCAGCAGGAGCCCAAAAATTGGCTGAATCACACCCTGGAGTTGCAAGCCGCAGCAGCAGTAGCAGCCCAAACATAGCTTGAAAGGGACACTGGAGTTGGCAGCAGGAGCCCAAAATTGGATGAATCACACCCTGGAGTTGCAAGCAGCAGCAGCAGCAGCAGGAGCACAAACATAGCTTGAAAGAGACACTGGAGGTGGCAGCAGGAGCCCAAAAATTGGATGAATCACACCCTGGAGTGGCAAGAAGCGGCAGGAGCCCAAACATAGCTTGAAAGAGACACTGGAGTTGGCAGCAGGAGCCCAAAAATTGGATGAATCACACCCTGGAGTTGCAAGCAGCAGCAGGAGCCCAAACGTTGTTTTAAAGAGAAACTGGAGTTGGCAGCAGGAGCCCAAAAGTTGGATGAATCACACTCTGGAGTCGCAAACAGCAGCAGCAGCAGCCCAAACATAGCTTGAAAGACACAATGGAGTTGGCAGCAGGAGCCCAAAAATTGGATGAATCACACCCTGGAGTCACAAGCAGCAGCAGGAGCCCAAACATAGCTTGAAAGAGACACTGGAGTTGGCAGCAGGAGCCCAAAAATTGGCTGAATGACACCCTGGAGTTGCAAGCAGCAGCAGGAGCCCAAACATTGCTTTAAAGAGACACTGGAGTTGGCAGCAGGAGCCCACAAATTGGCTGAATCACACCCCGGAGTTACTAGCAGCAGCAGCAGCCCAAACATAGCTTGAAAGAGACACTGGAGTTGGCAGCAGGAGCCCAAAAATTGGCTGAATCACACCCTGGAGTGACAAGCAGCAGCAGCAGGAGCCCAAACATAGCTTGAAAGAGACACTGGAGTTGGCTTCAGGAGCCCAAAAATTGGATGAATCACACCCTGGAGTTGCAAGCAGCAGGAGCCCAAACATTACTTTAAAGAGACACTGGAGTTGGCAGCAGGAGCCCAAAAATTGGATGAATCACACCCTGGAGTTGCAAGCAGCGGCAGAAGCCCAAACATTGCTTTAAAGAGACACTGGAGTTGGCAGCAGGAGCCCAAAAATTGGATGAATCACACCCTGGAGTGGCAAGCAGCGGCAGGAGCCCAAACATAGCTTGAAAGAGACACTGGAGTTGGCAGCAGGAGCCCAAAAATTGGATGAATCACACCCTGGAGTTGCAAGCAGCAGCAGGAGCCCAAACGTTGTTTTAAAGAGAAACTGGAGTTGGCAGCAGGAGCCCAAAAGTTGGATGAATCACACTCTGGAGTTGCAAACAGCAGCAGCAGCAGCCCAAACATAGCTTGAAAGACACAATGGAGTTGGCAGCGGGAGCCCAAAAATTGGATGAATCACACCCTGGAGTCACAAGCAGCAGCAGGAGCCCAAACGTTGCTTTAAAGAGACACTGGAGTTGGCAGCAGGAGCCCAAAAATTGGCTGAATCACACCCTGGAGTTGCAAGCAGCAGTGGCAGCAGGAGCCCAAACATAGCTTGAAAGAGACACTGGAGTTGGCTTCAGGAGCCCAAAAAGTGGATGAATCACACTCTGGAGTGGCAAGCAGCAGCAGCAGCAGGAGCCCAAACATAGCTTGAAAAACACACTGGAGTTGGCAGCAGGAGCCCAAAAATGGGATGAATCACACCCTGGAGTCACAAGCAGCAGCAGGAGCCCAAACATAGCTTGAAAGAGACACTGGAGTTTGCAGCAGGAGCCCAAAAATTGGCTGAATGAGACCCTGGAGTTGCAAGCAGCAGCAGGAGCCCAAACATTGCTTTAAAGAGACACTGGAGTTGGCAGCAGGAGCCCAAAAATTGGATGAATCACACCCTGGATGTGCAAGCAGCAGCAGGAGCCCAAACATTGCTTTAAAGTGACAATGGAGTTGGCAGCAGGAGCCCACAAATTAGCTGAATCACACCCCGGAGTTGCTAGCAGCAGCATCCCAAACATAGCTTGAAAGAGACACTGGAGTTGGCAGCAGGAGCCCAAAAATTGGCTGAATCACACCCTGGAGTTGCAACAGCGGCAGGAGCCCAAACATTACTTTAAAGAGACACTGGAGTTGGCTTCAGGAGCCCAGAAATTGGATGAATCACGCCCTGGAGTTGCAAGCAGCAGCAGGAGCCCAAACATTGCTTTAAAGAGACACTGGAGTTGGCAGCAGGAGGCCAAAAATTGGATAAATCACACCCTGGAGTTGCAAGCAGCAGCAGGAGCCCAAACATTGCTTTAAAGAGACACTGGAGTTGGCAGCAGGAGCCCAAATATTGGCTGAATCACACCCTGGAGTTGCAAGCAGCAGCAGCCCAAACATAGCTTGAAAGAGACACTGGAGTTGGCAGCAGGAGCCCAAAATTGGATGAATCACACCCTGGAGTTGCAAGCAGCAGCAGCAGCAGCAGCAGGAGCCCAAAACTTGGCTGAATCACACCCTGGAGTTGCAAGCAGCAGCAGCAGCAGCCCAAACATAGCTTGAAAGAGACACTGGAGTTGGCAGCAGGAGCCCAAAAATTGGATGAATCACACCCTGGCGTTGCAAGCAGCAGCAGCAACAGGAGCCCAAACATGGCTTGAAAGAGACACTGGAGCTGGCAGCAGGAGCCCAAAAATTGGATGAATCACACCCTGGAGTCGCAAACAGCAGCAGCAGGAGCCCAAACATAGCTTGAAAGACACACTGAAGTTGGCAGCAGAAGCCAAAAAACTGGCTGAATCACACCCTGGAGTTGCAAGCAGCAGCAGCAGCAGGAGCCCAAACATAGCTTTAAAGAGACACTGGAGTTGGCTTCGGGAGCCCAATAATTGGATGAATCACACTCTGGAGTTGCAAGCAGCAGCAGGAGCCCAAATATTGCTTGAAAGACACACTGGAGTTGGCAGCAGGAGCCCAAAAATTGAATGAATCACACCCTGGAGTCACAAGCAGCAGCAGGAGCCCAAACATAGCTTGAAAGAGACACTGGAGTTGGCAGCAGGAGCCCAAAAATTGGCTGAATGACACCCTGGAGTTGCAAGCAGCAGCAGGAGCCCAAACATTGCTTTAAAGAGACACTGGAGTTGGCAGCAGGAGCCCACAAATTGGCTGAATCACACCCCGGAGTTACTAGCAGCAGCAGCAGCCCAAACATAGCTTGAAAGAGACACTGGAGTTGGCAGCAGGAGCCCAAAAATTGGCTGAATCACACCCTGGAGTGACAAGCAGCAGAAGCAGGAGCCCAAACATAGCTTGAAAGAGACACTGGAGTTGGCTTCAGGAGCCCAAAAATTGGATGAATCACACCCTGGAGTTGCAAGCAGCAGGAGCCCAAACATTACTTTAAAGAGACACTGGAGTTGGCAGCAGGAGCCCAAAAATTGGATGAATCACACCCTGGAGTTGCAAGCAGCGGCAGAAGCCCAAACATTGCTTTAAAGAGACACTGGACTTGGCAGCAGGAGCCCAAAAATTGGATGAATCACATCCTGGAGTTGCAAGCAGCAGCAGGAGCCCAAACATTGCTTTAAAGAGACACTGGAGTTGGCAGCAGGAGCCCAAAAATTGGCTGAATCACACCCTGGAGTTGCAAGCCGCAGCAGCAGTAGCAGCCCAAACATAGCTTGAAAGGGACACTGGAGTTGGCAGCAGGAGCCCAAAATTGGATGAATCACACCCTGGAGTTGCAAGCAGCAGCAGCAGCAGCAGGAGCACAAACATAGCTTGAAAGAGACACTGGAGGTGGCAGCAGGAGCCCAAAAATTGGATGAATCACACCCTGGAGTGGCAAGCAGCGGCAGGAGCCCAAACATAGCTTGAAAGAGACACTGGAGTTGGCAGCAGGAGCCCAAAAATTGGATGAATCACACCCTGGAGTTGCAAGCAGCAGCAGGAGCCCAAACGTTGTTTTAAAGAGAAACTGGAGTTGGCAGCAGGAGCCCAAAAGTTGGATGAATCACACTCTGGAGTCGCAAACAGCAGCAGCAGCAGCCCAAACATAGCTTGAAAGACACAATGGAGTTGGCAGCAGGAGCCCAAAAATTGGATGAATCACACCCTGGAGTCACAAGCAGCAGCAGGAGCCCAAACATAGCTTGAAAGAGACACTGGAGTTGGCAGCAGGAGCCCAAAAATTGGCTGAATGACACCCTGGAGTTGCAAGCAGCAGCAGGAGCCCAAACATTGCTTTAAAGAGACACTGGAGTTGGCAGCAGGAGCCCACAAATTGGCTGAATCACACCCCGGAGTTACTAGCAGCAGCAGCAGCCCAAACATAGCTTGAAAGAGACACTGGAGTTGGCAGCAGGAGCCCAAAAATTGGCTGAATCACACCCTGGAGTGACAAGCAGCAGCAGCAGGAGCCCAAACATAGCTTGAAAGAGACACTGGAGTTGGCTTCAGGAGCCCAAAAATTGGATGAATCACACCCTGGAGTTGCAAGCAGCAGGAGCCCAAACATTACTTTAAAGAGACACTGGAGTTGGCAGCAGGAGCCCAAAAATTGGATGAATCACACCCTGGAGTTGCAAGCAGCGGCAGAAGCCCAAACATTGCTTTAAAGAGACACTGGAGTTGGCAGCAGGAGCCCAAAAATTGGATGAATCACACCCTGGAGTGGCAAGCAGCGGCAGGAGCCCAAACATAGCTTGAAAGAGACACTGGAGTTGGCAGCAGGAGCCCAAAAATTGGATGAATCACACCCTGGAGTTGCAAGCAGCAGCAGGAGCCCAAACGTTGTTTTAAAGAGAAACTGGAGTTGGCAGCAGGAGCCCAAAAGTTGGATGAATCACACTCTGGAGTTGCAAACAGCAGCAGCAGCAGCCCAAACATAGCTTGAAAGACACAATGGAGTTGGCAGCAGGAGCCCAAAAATTGGATGAATCACACCCTGGAGTCACAAGCAGCAGCAGGAGCCCAAACGTTGCTTTAAAGAGACACTGGAGTTGGCAGCAGGAGCCCAAAAATTGGCTGAATCACACCCTGGAGTTGCAAGCAGCAGTGGCAGCAGGAGCCCAAACATAGCTTGAAAGAGACACTGGAGTTGGCTTCAGGAGCCCAAAAAGTGGATGAATCACACTCTGGAGTGGCAAGCAGCAGCAGCAGCAGGAGCCCAAACATAGCTTGAAAAACACACTGGAGTTGGCAGCAGGAGCCCAAAAATGGGATGAATCACACCCTGGAGTCACAAGCAGCAGCAGGAGCCCAAACATAGCTTGAAAGAGACACTGGAGTTTGCAGCAGGAGCCCAAAAATTGGCTGAATGAGACCCTGGAGTTGCAAGCAGCAGCAGGAGCCCAAACATTGCTTTAAAGAGACACTGGAGTTGGCAGCAGGAGCCCAAAAATTGGATGAATCACACCCTGGATGTGCAAGCAGCAGCAGGAGCCCAAACATTGCTTTAAAGTGACAATGGAGTTGGCAGCAGGAGCCCACAAATTAGCTGAATCACACCCCGGAGTTGCTAGCAGCAGCATCCCAAACATAGCTTGAAAGAGACACTGGAGTTGGCAGCAGGAGCCCAAAAATTGGCTGAATCACACCCTGGAGTTGCAAGCAGCAGCAGCAGGAGCTCAAACATAGTTTGAAAGAGACACTGGAGTTGGCAGCAGGAGCAAAAAATTGGATGAATCACACCCTGGAGTTGCAAGCAGCAGGAGCCCAAACATCGCTTTAAAGAGACACTGGAGTTGGCAGCAGGAGCCCAAAAATTGGATGAATCACACCCTGGAGTTGCAACAGCGGCAGGAGCCCAAACATTACTTTAAAGAGACACTGGAGTTGGCTTCAGGAGCCCAGAAATTGGATGAATCACGCCCTGGAGTTGCAAGCAGCAGCAGGAGCCCAAACATTGCTTTAAAGAGACACTGGAGTTGGCAGCAGGAGGCCAAAAATTGGATAAATCACACCCTGGAGTTGCAAGCAGCAGCAGGAGCCCAAACATTGCTTTAAAGAGACACTGGAGTTGGCAGCAGGAGCCCAAATATTGGCTGAATCACACCCTGGAGTTGCAAGCAGCAGCAGCCCAAACATAGCTTGAAAGAGACACTGGAGTTGGCAGCAGGAGCCCAAAATTGGATGAATCACACCCTGGAGTTGCAAGCAGCAGCAGCAGCAGCAGCAGGAGCCCAAAACTTGGCTGAATCACACCCTGGAGTTGCAAGCAGCAGCAGCAGCAGCCCAAACATAGCTTGAAAGAGACACTGGAGTTGGCAGCAGGAGCCCAAAAATTGGATGAATCACACCCTGGCGTTGCAAGCAGCAGCAGCAACAGGAGCCCAAACATGGCTTGAAAGAGACACTGGAGCTGGCAGCAGGAGCCCAAAAATTGGATGAATCACACCCTGGAGTCGCAAACAGCAGCAGCAGGAGCCCAAACATAGCTTGAAAGAGACACTGGAGTTGGCAGCAGGAGCCAAAAAATTGGATGAATCACACCCTGGAGTCGCAAGCAGCAGCAGGAGCCCAAACATAGCTTGAAAGAGACACTGGAGTTGGCAGCAGGAGCCCAAAAATTGGATGAATCCCACCCTGGAGTTTCAAGCAGCAGCAGGAGCCCAAACATTACTTTAAAGAGACACTGGAGTTGGCAGCAGGAGCCCAAGAATTACACCCTGGAGTTGCAAGCAGCAGCAGCAACAGCAGCTGCAGGAGCCCAAACATTGCTTTAAAGAGACACTGGAGTTGGCAGCAGCCACAGCAGGAGCCCAAAAATTGACTGACACACCCCGGAGTTGGCAGCAGCAGCAGCAGGAACCCAGAAATTGGCTGGAAGGCACCCTGAAGTTGGCAGCAGCATAAGCAGGAGCCCAAACATTTCTTGAAAGACACCCTGGAGTTGGCAGCAGCAGCAGCAGGAGGCCAAAAATTGGCTGAAAGGCACACCCTGAAGTTGGCATCAGCAGGAGCACAAAAATTGGCTGAAAGGCACACCCTGAAGTTGGCATCAGCAGGAGCCCAAAATTGGCCTAAAGACATAAATATGTTTTGCACCATTTGGAAAGTGTAAAATATGGCACCATGCTGAATCTAGTCGCATGCATCAGCCATTGGTGGGTGGAAATCCTGGCTGATCCATCCCTGATTCATTTTGACAAAGGTGAGTCTCTCCACATTTTTAGTTGAAAGACGAGTTCTCCTCGTATGGCCCCCGCCGCACTAAACACCCGCTCAGATGGCATGCTACTGGCCGGGCAGGACAGCTTTTCCAGGGCAAACTCTGCTAGTTGCGGCCTCAAGCCAAGTTTGGCTGCCCAGAAGTCCAGCGGATCCTCAAGGTGTGTTGGCATGGTCATGTCAAGGTATGACATGACCTGCTGGTTGAGGTCCTGCTCCAGGTCTTCCTGCTGCTCATGAATAGCCTCACTATGCGGGTGTAGAAAGCTACTCATTAGCGACTGCAGACTGAGGCTGCGGCTGATGGAGCAGCTACTGCTGCTCGTGCCAACCCCCCCAGCAGCCATGGCAGTGGAAGGTGAGCGCAGAGCTCCCCCCGAGTCAGACCTGCGAGAGTATGGACCATGGCGCAGATAGGTATCGGCCAACTGACTACGCAGAATGTCTTTGTAGTAGTTCAGTTTGTCCTCCCTCTCGGCGGGTTTAAAAAATGCCCCCATTTTGTGCCGGAAGCGAAGGTCCAATAAGGTGAATAGCCAGAAGTCATCCCGGCGACAAATGGAAACAATTCTGGGGTCACTACGCAAGCACGTGAGCATGCTTCCTGCCATTTGCGCAAGTGACTCGGAGGGACTACCTGCCTCCATCTCCACTGCATACTGCCACGGTGTGTCTGGGTCCTCTGTCTCGCCTCCCTCAAAACCCTCTAGCTCCTCTAGCTGCTCCTACTCCTCCTCTCCTGTCCGCTGACAAGATAAACCAGCCATTTCGCCAAGCCTAAACTGTGTTTCACTGGGCAACTCCTCCTCCTCTTACTCCTCCTCCTCCAGTTCAGCTCCAACGGGGTTCATGTGGCCGTAAGATGTAGACGCCATGTCTCCAGTGCCTGACCAGCCATGGTTTCCAACATGTGCTGTAGTACATGAAGCAGTGGAATCATGTCATTCATCCCGTAATCCTACCGACTGACAAATAAAGTGGCTTCCTCAAAGAGCCTGAGCAAACGGCAGGTGTCACGTGTGAGCTGCCACTGGTTGACATTGAAATTACACAGGGGAGTCCCCCTATCCGCTTGGATCATCAGGAAATCCGTGATGGCTTTTCTCTGTTCATATAATCAGTCCAACATGTGAAGGGTGGAATTCCAACGGGTGGAAACATCGCAAATCTGACTATGTTGGGGGCTACCGATCCGACGCTGTAGCTCAAGAAGGGTGCGTTTGGCAGTGTATGAGTGGCTGAAGTGCATGCAAAGTTTCCTTGAAGTTGTTAGGATGTCTTGCAGATGGGGGGAAGACTTCAGAAACCGCTTGACAACCAGATTGAAGACGTGAGCCATGTAGGGGGCATGGGTCAGGCTTCCTTGGCACAGCGCAGACAAAATGTTCTTCCTATTGTCGGTAACCATGATTCCCATTTTAAGTTTTCTTGGAGTAAGCCATGTTTGGATTTCCTGATGAATAAAAAGACTGAGGCTGCTGCTGATGGAGCAGCTGCTGCTGCTCCTGCCAACCCCCCCAGCAGCCATGGCAGTGGAAGGTGAGCGCAGAGCTCCCCCCGAGTCAGACCTGCGAGAGTATGGACCATGGCGCAGATAGGCATCGGCCAACTGACTACGCAGAATGTCTTTGTAGTAGTTCAGTTTGTCCTCCCTCTCGGCGGGTTTAAAAAATGCCCCCATTTTGTGCCGGAAGCGAGGGTCCAATAAGGTGGATAGCCAGAAGTCATCCCGCCAACAAATGGAAACAATTCTGGGGTCACTACGCAAGCACGTAAGCATGCTTCCTGCCATTTGCGCAAGTGACTCGGAGGGATTACCTGCCTCCATCTCCACTGCATACTGCCACGGTGTGTCCGGGTCCTCTGTCTCGCCTTCCTCAAAACCCTCTAGCTCCTCTAGCTGCTCCTACTCCACCTCTCCTGTCCGCTGTCTAGATAAACCAGCCGTTTCGCCAAGCCTAAACTGTGTTTCACTTTGCAACTCCTCCTCCTCTTACTCCTCCTCCTCTAGTTCAGCTCCAACGGGGTTCATGTGGCCGTAAGATGTAGACGCCATGTCTCCAGTGCCCTGACCAGCCATGGTTTCCAACATGTGCTGTAGTACATGAAGCAGTGGAATCACGTCGTTCATCCCGTAATCCTGCCGACTGACAAATAAAGTGGCTTCCTCAAAGAGCCTGAGCAAACGGCAGGTGTCACGTATGAGCTGCCACTGGTTGACATTGAAGTTACACAGGGGAGTCCCCCTATCCGCTTAGATCATCACGAAATCCGTGATGGCTTTTCTCTGTTCATATAATCAGTCCAACATGTGAAGGGTGGAATTCCAACGGGTGGAAACATCGCAAACCAGACTATGTTGGGGGCTACCAATCTGACGCTGTAGCTCAAGAAGGGTGCGTTTGGCGGTGTATGAGTGGCTGAAGTGCATGCAAAGTTTCCTTGAAGTTGTTAGGATGTCTTGCAGATTGGGGGAAGACTTCAGAAACTGCTTGACAACCAGATTGAAGACGTGAGCCATGCAGGGGGCATGGGTCAGGCTTCCTTGGCACAGCGCAGACAAAATGTTCTTCCTATTGTCGGTAACCATGATTCCCATTTTAAGTTTTCTTGGAGTAAGCCATGTTTGGATTTCCTGATGAATACATTTAAGCAGTTCCTCCCCTGTGTGACTCCATTCGCCAAGACAAACCATGTGAAGCACAGCGTGACACCTCCGTGCCCTGCACACATGGTAGACTGGAGGGGCACTGAGACTTGAGCCTACAGTGGAGGGTGAAGAGATGGCGGAGGATGAGGAGGCCGAGTCGCACGGTGTCACAGGCCCAACGGGCAGGGAGCGCGGAGGCCGAAGCGGCGTGACCTGTCCAAGTTGCTGCTGCTGCTGCTGCAAAGGGACCACATTCACCCAGTGGGTCGTAAACGACATGTACTGTCCCTGACCGTAGTTGCTCCAGACGTCGGCGCTGCCATGCACTTTGCTACACACGGACAGGCTCAAGGACTGGCCCATCTTCTGTTCAACAAAAGTGTGCAGAGCTGGTACTGCCTTCTTGGCAAAGAAATGGCGGCTTGGGACTCTCCACCTCGGCTTGGCACAAGCCATCAGTTCTCTGAAAGGTGCAGAGTCCACCACCTGAAAAGAGAACGACACCAGCACCAGCAA
The DNA here is from genome assembly GCA_027917425.1 of Gastrophryne carolinensis. Classification (NCBI taxonomy): domain Eukaryota; kingdom Metazoa; phylum Chordata; class Amphibia; order Anura; family Microhylidae; genus Gastrophryne; species Gastrophryne carolinensis. Next base: position 302,496,999 of record CM051238.1, read on the forward strand.
CTTGAACAGGAGCACATTCAGCTTCTGCGCCATAGGATGAGTGGGCGCATACTGCTGTCTCTTGGACATGGCTTCGCTGATGGATTGCTGGCGGGATGCATGACTTGGAGGAGGAGGAGCGACAGAGGATGGGTATGACGCACAGCTGCCTTCGGCTGAAGTGCTGGAGCCTTGGCTGGCAGAAATTGGGAGCAGCGTGCCACTTGGTGAGGAAGCAGGCTGGACCACCTCTTCGGAGCCTTGGTTCTCCCAGGCCGCTTTATGGTGACGCATCATATGTTGACACAGGGCCGTGGTGCCAACATTTGGGCCCTGGCCATGCTTCACCTTCTGCCTACATATCTTGCATGTGGCCATGTTACCCTCCTGCGGATGCTTCAGGAAAAACTGCCACACTGCCGAGTAGCTACTTTTCCCACCAACAGGCCTCACTGATTCACTGCTACTGTCGCCAACTCCAGGAACCCCTGCTCCACTACCTCCCGATAAGGTAGCCTGCCGCGCAGCAGGTGCTCTACCCCGGCCCCGATTGGCTCCAGGCTTTACAATTGTGCCCCCATGCTTACTGCCAACCATGCTGCTAACACCTTGCTGCCTCAGCTGCTGACTCCGGGGCAACCTGCGCCCCTCTTCTGCTGATGATGACGATGAAGCCCCTTCATCACCCGGCTCTCAAGTGCGATCGGCTTCATCATCATCATCATCACCGAGTTGTGGCTGCACGTCACTGATGTTCTCGGTTTCCTCAACAGTGTCTAACTAAAATATATATGTATAATTCCGCACTACAATATTAAATGTTAAATAATAAGACCTGTGGCCGTGCGGTGGTGAAAGACTATTCCTATAGGGGTTAAATTTAAAGTGTTATCATGGTGAACCCAGCAATTCACCCAGTATAGCTTCACACCATCTCACCTCCTCCACAGTATTCAAAAAGTAAACTAAATAATCATCATGAATTCATAAATAATTTATTAGAAGTTACCCACAAAAAATCACATGACAGACAATTAAAAAACATATAAGACTAAACCGTACATTTTCAAGGGCATCCCAATCTATCCCAAATGCTCATAAAAAACCATTCATAAAGTGCATAAGTGCTAATCTGTGCAAATACAACATTAATAATACAAATTGATAATGTAAAATGTGGCAAGACAAGATAAGTAAAACAGATTGAAAATAGCAAATACAACAAAATCAATTGAAAAACACACATCACCTGAGTGATCAATCTACAGTGTTCCACAGGAATGCCCCAGTCAAATGACGGTCCCCCAACGCGTTTTGTGGCCCCCCGCTCACAGGCCACTTTATCAAGGTCAAGGAGGCTACCCCATTACTGCCCTTATATAAGAGACTCACCCTCAATTGCAGGGCGCGCGTCCGGGCGTGCAGCACGGCCCCGGCCGGAAGCCGGCCACACGCACACAGGCCGCTGAGCCCCGCGCTCCAATAGGAGATGTCTAACTGTCCGATGCCGTCATGACCCCGCCCCCCAGACCGTCCCCCCAGCCAGCCGCACACATAAACACAATTAATTACGTGCATGCTGCGGCTGTAGGTGAGACGGAGGGGACGGAGTTCACCCCGCCATCAGTACAGGTCCCAATAAATGTCACAGACATTATAGCCGGCAATATAATGTAACAGGGCGGCCTTCCACCAGTGATATTGATATACAGATGATACACATATACAATCCCAAGCAAACATATAAAAAGTTATTTATTAAAGAATCTAAAAATGTATCACCCACAAGATATTCCCAAAGTATACTCAAACAATTTTATATACAGAATTCTAACTACATACCACTTAATAATAACAAGAATTATAATTAATATATGTACACAATATGATGGGTAATAAAACATATACCATAAACATCTCAAATCAAGGTGTTTATTCCCAAACATATTTAATTCTTTGAAAGGTCTACAGGTTAAATCCCACTGCCTAGATTTAAGAGGGGATTTTAAAAAGGGATTTTAATCAAGTTTCAAAAATACTGAGTGAGTAGATTGGGAGTATAATAATAAATAAAGAAAATTATTCTTAGTTCCAATTTACTTCATTAATTTATATTAAATCAAATCTAATAAATCAATCAATGTTTCGCTACATCCACCCCTTTTTTATCCCTCTACCCGTATGAATTTAATATGATAATATTATATATGCAATAATAAGAGAAATATATATATATATATATATATGTAAATCCATAATTAAAAAAAATATATTAATAAAATAAATTAATTTAAATTAATTCAATGAATTAAATTAATTTAAATTAATTAAATAAATCAATTTAACTAAATTAATTAAATAAACCCATAACCCATTACAATTTTTAAGAATTATATATTCTTAGAATTAAATGTGCAATTAAAAAATAAATAAAAAATAATAATAATAAATCATTTATGTAATTATTAGATAACTATTATTAAAATAATAATAATAATAATAATAATAATAATAATAATAATAATAATAATAAATGCCCATTGTTAATCAGTACCAAATCTACTCCCTCCATTACTTAATAATTAAATAAGTGAAAAAATATTATATATATATATATAAACCATCCAACCAAAATACCAATTAATAATAAATAAATAATTAATACAGAATAAAAGAATAAGAAATAAATAATAAGTGAATAAAAAATATATAAATGGTAAGTAATAAATAATGAATAATTAATAATTAAACCTGTTTGAAAATTATATACATTATTATGTAATTCATATAATAAATAATACATTAAATAAATAAACACCATAGATTAAACAAATAAATTAAGTGAATATATGAATATAATTTCTACTTATTGCATATATACATCTAGATACATTCAATTCCAAAAGATGTTATTCAATTCCAAAGGGTGTTATTCTTTAAGGGATACTTCCATCTTCAAATAGTCGAGGAGGTGTCTGGCGCAGGAGCTGGAACGCTCGCAACACCCACGACACTGTCCACATCACTATTTGTCTGCCTAGCTAAAGAAGCCACCTCCATTTCTTGGCTGGGCAGTAGCTGCTGACTGTTCTCTATCTGATCGTCCTCCTCACTAAAGAGTGGAGCTGAACCCAAAGCATAGGATACGTCGCTGGGGGAGGGAACGGCGTAGGACAGAGGCAATGGGAGGACAGGGACTGCTCTCGGGGCATGCCAACTCAGGGTTGTGTCAGAGGAACCTACCGACCCTAGACTGGGGGTCTCAGATGTAACTTGTGATGATGTTGATGAGCGCATTAACCAATCTACCACGGCAGATGCGTTACTGGTGGAGACACGACCGCTAGCAGATACTGGCAGATCAGGTCTCTCACCGTGACTCCTGCTGCCACTCGCTCCTAGTCTGCTGCAACCTCTGCCTGCTGAATCTTGGCCTCTGCCACTCCTCTTTGAACATCCTTGCACTTGTCTGCCTGACATTTTTATGTATTTGAAATGCGCAATAGGTACGATAAAAAATGTGTTTACTTTAAAAAGAAGAAGCTAAATAAAGTGAGGAACTGCTTCTCTGCACCAGATACTATGAAAATTGGCAATATGAGATACCCTGCGCCTAGTGTTTTGGCAGCAGAACAAAAACCAATTCAAAATGCAATACTTTGATTCAGCTGAGGAAGGATGAACAAGCGTATTTAGTATAACAGATAGGCTGCTAAGTGCAGGTTTGAGATGCACTGCGGCCTGGTGTTTTTTTGTTAAAGGCAGTCTACAAACCAATTCAAATTGCAATACTTTGATAAAGCTGAGGAAGGAAGAACAAGCGTATTTAGTATAACAGATAGGTTGCTAAGTGCAGGTTTGGGATGCACTGCGGCCTGGTGTTTTTTTGTTAAAGGCAGACCAAAAACCAATTCAAAATGCAATACTTTGATTAAGCTGAGGAAGGATCAACAAGCGTATTTAGTATAACAGATAGGCTGCTAAGTGCAGGTTTGGGATGCCCTGCGGCCTGGTGTTTTTTTTGTTAAAGGCAGACCAAAAACCAATTCAAAATGCAATACTTTGATTAAGCTGATGAAGGATCAACAAGCGTATTTAGTATAACAGATAGGCTGCTAAGTGCAGGTTTGGGATGCTCTGCGGCCTGGTGTTTTTTTTGTTAAAGGCAGACCAAAAACCAATTCAAAATGCAATACTTTGATTAAGCTGAGGAAGGATCAACAAGCGTATTTTGTATAACACATAGGCTGCTAAGTGCAGGTTTGGGATGCCCTGCGGCCTGGTGTTTTTTTTGTTAAAGGCAGACCAAAAACCAATTCAAAATGCAATACTTTGATTAAGCTGAGGAAGGATCAACAAGCGTATTTAGTATAACAGATAGGCTGCCTAATGCAAGTTTGAGATGCCCTGCGGCCTGGTGTTTTTTTGTTAAAGGCAGACCAAAAACCAATTCAAAATGCAATACTTTGATTCAGCTGAGGAAGGATCAACAAGCGTATTTAGTATAACAGATAGGCTGCCTAATGCAGGTTTGGGATGCCCTGCGGCCTGGTGTTTTTTTGTTAAAGGCAGACCAAAAACCTTCAAAATGCAATACTTTGATTAAGCTGAGGAAGGATCAACAAGCATATTTAGTATAACAGATAGGCTGCTAAGTGCAGGTTTGGGATGCCCTGCAGCCTGGTGTTTTTTTGTTAAAGGCAGACCAAAAACCAATTCATAAAGCAATACTTTGATTAAGCTGAGGAAGGAAGAACAAGCGTATTTAGTATAACAGATAGGCTGCCTAATGCAAGTTTGAGATGCCCTGCGGCCTGGTGTTTTTTTTGTTAAAGGCAGACCAAAAACCAATTCAAAATGCAATACTTTGATTCAGCTGAGGAAGGATTAACAAGCATATTTAGTATAACAGATAGGCTGCCTAATGCAGGTTTGGGATGCCCTGCGGCCTGGTGTTTTTTTGTTAAAGGCAGACCAAAAACCAATTCAAAATGCAATACTTTGATTAAGCTGAGGAAGGATCAACAAGCGTATTTAGTATAACAGATAGGCTGCTAATGCAGGTTTGGGATGCCCTGCAGCCTGGTGTTTTTTTTTGTTAAAGGCAGACCAAAAACCAATTCATAAAGCAATACTTTGATTAAGCTGAGGAAGGATCAACAAGCGTATTTAGTATAACAGATAGGCTGCCTAATGAAGGTTTGGGATGCCCTGCGGCCTGGTGTTTTTTTTGTTAAAGGCAGACCAAAAACCAATTCAAAATGCAATACTTTGATTAAGCTGAGGAAGGATCAACAAGCGCATTTAGTATAACAGATAGGCTGCTAAGTGCAGGTTTGGGATACCCAGGCGGGCTGGTGTTTTTTTTTGTTAAAGGCAGACCAAAAAATATTTAAACTTATCCAGTTATATATTATGATAAATACTTGTGTGTAACAGATAGGGTTAAATAAGCCACTGCATAGATGACATGCACAGTGGCAAGGCAGATTTACAGCACAAAGAAATGAAATCAAATTGAAAACTGATCTGGCTAATGAAAAAAAATAAAAATTCACTGTCACTTCTAAGCTGTCCCTGGCTGGATGGTTCTGGTTTTTCCATATCTTTCCCTGGCTCTGTCTACCTCTCTGTCTGCCTCTCTGACTCTCCCTACCTATCTCTAACTCTCTGTCCCTGTCTCTAACTAGCTGTGCTCTGGCCACAATGCAAGGCTGAAATGCGCACAAGCAAGATGGCCGCCGCTTTTTATAGCACGGTGACGTCACCGGGCTTCCTGGCTGCTGATAGGCTGCATGTGACTTACCCATGATACCTTGCCCCAGGGGGTATGTCTGGACATGTTCATCCACCATTTTAGAATGCCTGTAATTGAAATAAATGGAGTTTAAAGGAAAACTTCGATCAATCAAATCGCGGGGAAATTCGGATTCGTTCAGAATCAAATTTTCCATGAAATTCGGAGCAAATCCAGGTTCGTCCGGATCAATTCGCTCATCCCTAATCATAAACATACTAAAATACCAAAATATCATCTACTTTGGAAGCAGAAGAGTGTCAAATCTTTCTTGAAAAATATTTTTATCGCTAAGCTGTGCAGCAACAATACAAATTGACTGGGTTTCTATCTACTTTGTGAAGCTGGGAGCTCTTCAAGCTGGCATATCAAACAATTCGAGCTGTTATCCCAAATTCTATATACATAAGCTATCACTAAATACAGGTCTAAATAAAACTGTCATCCCAGCTCATAAATAACAGATGTCTACCTTTTTAATTATGTATGGTTTTGAATCTTTTTAAAATCAAAGTGACTCTACACATTTTTAATGTAGTTCTTGGTAATTTGCTGCTTGAATGATAAGGTTCCAAATAATCCCAACACACCATCTTGAAATCTAAAACACTGACAGACTTGTTTATTTTGTGTGACTGCTTTCTTTGTCCCTTGTGACACTCACAAAATTAAAACGTTCAGAAAATCCAATCAGCAAAATGCTCATATATTGCTATTAATAATACATTTTTTTTTTACTAAACACAATTGAATAACATTTTTATTCGTCTAACAAAAAATATATTTTTTTATATTTGTTTGAAACTTTCTCCAATTCAAGGAACTAATGAATACAACTATTGTAGCTCAGAGTCGCGAATTCTAACTTAACAGAATTAAACAGAATTGTTTTCCCATTTTGGGGGTAAGTATTGCAATGTGCAGAGCTCTAAACCTTATGTAGGAAACACTCTACATTCTTAAATACCAGATAGGGGTTGTGATTTACTTATCAGCAGAAATCTCCCTATGCTTTAATAAATAACCCCCAAAGTACGCTTTATGTACCTACATGTGCTAGGAGTTGACTAGCAGTTATGGGCTACAGAATTAAAAAACGCATGCCAAATATAATACTGGATTACCAAAAACTGAGCATGGAATTTTAGTTGGGTTTAGTTTGGAACTTCGCTTCTTGGAACCAAGTACATGCCATGACCTTTTCAAAGACCACCTGAAAAAATGATGTAGCCCTTCAAAAAGTACATGTAAGACTTTAGCATCCTAACTATAACCAAGAACCACTAAGGATTAGAAGCAGCAGATAAGATGGAAGAAAGTACCACTTTTTGGTGTGTGACAAAAGACCAAGAGCACCTTATACAAGAGACCAGGTGAAAATTGGAAGATGATCTGGATCTGATAAAAATGTTAAGTGAGCATCCAAGTTATAATAACAATAAGGCAAGCAAGTAGTTTAACTGAAGCCTGTTCCATATGCCTCTGCTCCATTTCCTACTACCCCGGGGTGTAATCTCAGTGTTTTCCCTCCTTTCCATTTCATTTCTCCAGGACGACGCAAAGAAAGTGATCTAACTGCCACTCAGAACATGCTCGCAACTCATAAAGCTGCACCATGACACACCCTTCCCGGTATTGCTTTTGGTGTTTTCATATAATCTGAGATATTGAGATGCTTTGAAATGGCTCATTTTACACAGTTACCAAAGGAACATAAGATGAAAGGAAGTAATCAGGTGCTTTGATGGTCAAGGCTGTCATTTCAGAAAATCTCTGTAGTAATAAATACAAGAAAACCCACTTTCTGTGATAGTTGCCTCAACTGATGATTAGTTACATGACATCAACCAGAGTTTCAAACAGGGTTTCCAACAAAGTCAGAGGGGCTTCCTAGGAGACAGAAATAGTGGTTAAGCTGTGGTAGGGTATACCCTTAGTGTGTTGACCTACTATAACCTTCCCAGCAATACCATTCCAGACACAACCAGAAATACCATCCCAGTAAATTGGATGTAATGTGGATGACTTCCCAATAAAGACGTGCTGCCTCGCCATCTGGGTGTCCTGGCTTGCTTCAGTAGAAGAGAGAAGTCACCACAGTGAGTAACCTTCCAACCCGCACCCCACTCTGCCCTAGATTCAAGAATCCCCCTAGCTCTTCTAACCTCCCCCCACTCCCTCGCTAGAGTGGGGTTGTTACAAATATACAACTAATGGGAATCAAATGCGGCCCCAAAACAACCTGAACTGCACATAGCAAATACTGTGTATGTCAAAATGTATTATAACATCTTATTATGAACACAATAAAAAGCATAGACACTAGAGACATTCAAAATCACAGTAATCGGACCCGGCAATGCTTAAATTAAAAAAAAAATCCTATCTGACATTGAATGCTAAAGGGCAATGTGCTTAAATAATTATAAGTGCAATATATCCAGATGTATACAATAATCAATTGTGATTACCTCTGAAAGCCACAATGCCAAAAATAATAGTAATAGTAATAATCAGTGAATACCTATTCACAATGTTTCACATAAGCACATCAATAAATTCCAACTAAAAATTTTTTTACATTTTAACATTTTACCTGGAATACATACTCATTATTATATCCATTGTATCAGTTGTGGACACTTATGTGCATGTTGGGACTTGTCACGTGGGGTGCGGTGGTAAGTGTAGTTTTCGTTTTACTGACCCATACTGACCTTTACATTTCCTGCTCTATTTTATGTTAAGTTCTGAATGATTTATACAGCTAAACAAGATAGCTGCTGGAAAAATAGTCCCTATTGAATATCCTGCTCTTCTATCTGCTATGCAACTCCAGAAGCATCCAAGGGGGAGTGCTGCCAGAAAATAGACTGCTCAGCATTCTTATCCCTGTATGGCAAACATTTCCAATCATTTTCATTTTACACGATACAGAAGATGTTTGATATCTATGTTCACGGCAAATATTATTGTTTGTCTTTGCAATACTATTATTACTGTGCACATTAATGCACAGAGATTGAAGTGCTAGATAGTGTGTGCCTGAATATTCATGGCATAAGTACGAAGAGGATTGACCTTATACTGTACAATTATCTTGCTGTGTGTCAGTGAATAATTTACTTGGATAAACATAAAATATGTTTTTATAGATGCTGTCGAGACCATAATGTTTTTTTATGTAGTCATGCATTGAAGCAATGTATAGGATATGCTGATAAACTAAAAATGCTAAAAAAAGTCCAAATTGTATTTTATAGGATAAGGGAAAATAAGGCACAGAAAAAGTAAGCATTTTCTGCGCTGCCTCCTTTCTGTTTTAATGCAGTTCAGCCAAATATTTTGAAATATTCTATTTTGGTCAAAATAAACTGACTTAGCAAAATTCACATTCATTTTACAGGGGAACTATTTAAAAAAAAAGAAGGGGTTAAAACTAGAATGAAAGGGGAATCAAGGGTGATAGGTTTGTGAATGTACCATCCTGTTTTATAGGGGGAAATGCTCACCTCCAAAGGTCTGTTTCCTGAGCTTTTTGCTGTTGTAATTCTGATGTGTGTGTAGATGGTTTTACCCTTCAGCAAGGCTTTAGGCAGATATTAGAAAGTGAAGAAATATGGTGACACTTTTTCAGGCTAACAGAAGGCCTTTTTTATGTTGTGCACCACTTAGCATCTTTCTTGTGGCTATAGCACCTACATTGTAATGCCGGCATTTTTGCCTTATAGGGCACTGCACTGTTGACTACATTGTCGCTAGGGGTTGCTGCGCAGAATGCTAATAATTATCTTTGATTGTTGCACTAGGTATTTGGCCTATGTCAGTGCCTGTTGGCCCTGCTTGCCGATTATCCCAGCTCCCACTGTTTTTCCAGCGCTCCACAGCATATTTATGATTTTTTTGATATGGCCGGCCTATATCAACGCCTGTTGTCCCAGCTGCTGATTAGCCCTTTGCCTGGTGAGCGTCTGTTAGTGCCACTGGTTTTCCGGCGCTCCCCAGCATATTTATCATTTTTTGCGCCTTAAAATCTTTGGCACTGTGTTTTACCGGCACTGTTTAGCGTTCCGTCATTACAGTTACAAGAAATCACTAATGGGGACAAAGGGGACAAACTTTACATTGCACTTTTGGAGCATTTTACTTGCTGGGGTCCAAATTATTATTAAACCAAAAAAGCCATTAAAATTAAATTTAAATTAGGATCCTGGTTCCAGATGAGGTCTTGTGCCTGACTTCTAGTTGCAGTGTTCTGTGTACAGCTTCTGATCAATGCCATGTCAGAGTTCTTGCACTGGCAAAGGTCCTGTTCTGTTGATCTGTGTCCTGCATCAAGAGACAATTTCTGTTTGTGTCCTTCACCTATATTTTATCAACACCATGTTCCTAGGTAGTGGCCTTCACGGGGTTTGTGCTCTCAATTTTTTAATCTCAGTGACTGTAATCCCCCTTCAAAACAAGGGAATCCTGAGGAGTGCAACCCGTGTAACACATCAAAAATCACGTGTCTGCAAAGGCTACTTTGATAAAAACTTGGCCAGCTCTTGGGGGAAAATGTGTCCATTGTGTACCCGCACAGTTACAATAGTTTGTCTTGCAGTAAGTAAAATACAGAAACACTTAGGGCCTGATTTATCAAGCATGTCTGCCAGACAGCGCCACATTGGTGCAAAGTAGTAGTAAAAAATATAATAAAATATTTTTTCACATTTGTGGCTGCACTACAAGAAGCACATTTACTAAAACATTAACAGTGCAGCAACATGAACCCCTTTGGGGTTTATTTAAGAAACCCTACTGCCACGTAACGACACGTGGTGGCAGGTGCTTGTTATGAGCGCCACCAGCTCCGCCAAGTCAAATTTATGATGCAAACAAATATTTAGCGCCTCCCCTAGCATCCTGTAGAGTTCCATGTATTAAGAGCACAGGGACTTCAATTAGCCATTCCAGTCCCATTATTTTTTATTTTTTTTGTGATGACTCAAGAGACATGAGATACCTGGTCTATTTTGTATGTTGTTTTTTTTTTCATTATTGTACTTAGGTTACCCACTGCTAACTTGCGTTTTCATGCCTGCCAATCATGTGTCATGTCATTTGTATGTCCTCAGTGTCATTCCAAGTGTTTTTGCTTGATCACTGTGCAGCCACTAGTTAAGCTATGGATGGCAGAAGCTCTGTGTATTATATACCAATCACTATAGATCATTGAGACACCAGAAGCTCTGTGTATTATATACCAATCACTATAGACCATTGAGACACCAGAAGCTCTGAGGCTGATTTATTAATAGCGCCAGGTAGCGACAGTTGAGCGACTGTAGCGGTATTTTCACAGCGCCCACTAGTAGTCGTTGTGCTTGGCCGTTGTTCGGTTGTTGATAGCGACTCAGTCGGTGTGCAGTGATGTTGAATACAAGGTGATGAGTCGCTATTTGACAGGTTCCGCGCTGTATGGGAGCGCATGATAGCGAATGGCCATAGCGACCGGCTCCCACCATATTCATTAACAAATCACGCTCCAAAAATTCTCGCGCTGTGAAATGCATGTTTAAACCCCAGAGCGCTGGCGGCAATGAGTTAAAAGTAGCCTTTTAACCCCCAAACAACCATATTTTGGGAAACCCAAAAAAACAAGTTTATAAAAACATTTTGGAATATGAATACATTAATATCAGACCTATAATATCAATTCTGCACAAATTTTTTTTTTTTTTTTTCTTACCTTAAAAAAAATATCTAACATGGCAGAAGTGGTCACAGAAATTTTCACATTAAAAAAAATAAAAAAAAATTCTTAACAATTAATTATTTATATTTAAAGATTGTTCCATTGAAATGCATTGGAGAGCGCCAGATAGCGAGAGGTCATACCTGTCGCTGTTCAAGGTCGCTCGCTGGCGCTGTGGGGTGAGGCTGGAACAATGATGAATGAGTCGCTATCTGGCGCTATCTCAGTCGCTAAGCAGGATCGGCTTGATAAATGTGTGATTGTGGTGGGGAGCCGGCGTTCTCTTGGCGGTGACCGTCATTACCGTTCGCTCACCAGTCGCTACCTGGCGCTATCCCTTGTTAAATAAGGGCCTCTGTGTATTATATACCAATCACTATAGACCATTGAGCCACCAGAAGCTCTGTGTATTATATACCAATCACTACATCCCTAGTTAAAGCCTTTTTTGTATTGCACATGGCATTGTATATGGGGTATCGTGGTTCACAGCAGACACACTGGCTCTGTTCATGTACATGTTGAATACAAATGATTTCTGGCCCTTCCGGTGCTACCTGCCGCTAGCTACATTGGAAACAAATTAAAACAAGTGCCATGGGTAACCTACAGTGCAGAACCCTAACAGTGCCATCTGCCTGTGGCCGGCATTGAGGCTGAGGTGCTAATAGCATTTTCTATTTCAGTCTGTGCTGGAGTCCCCAACATCTCCCAAACTTTATAGCTGCATCTGGTAGTAACCTGCTTGCGGTTTACAATTTACTTCTCGATTCCTAGCTGTAATTATGGTGAGATGAAGCATAAAGAACAAGATTGAACGAGAATCCTAAATATTGTCTCGGGCATGGGGTAAGGCTATAACATGTCCAGCTTTTATTCATTTAACGTGCAGAATTTCCCTTTTATTTTAGTACAACATATGTATAAACTGTAAGCTAGAGATCTCCTTCCAAAATGAAAAAGAACATAAATAATCTATTTCTAGCTTGAAAAGAAATAACTTTAGTAACTTTCACATTTTTTAACCATCAAAGGCTTCTATTCTTTGTTAATAAAAATCCCAATTTTTCATGATACAATGTAACATATATATGATAAATTGTATCCTTGGCTGTATATGCAGTTTTTAGACCATAAAGAAAAAGTAAAATCTTCCTCTCGAAAATTACATTATTCAGTTAAAGGGCCCTCTAGCTATACATAAAGATGGGTTAAAGAGGAATTATTCTTTTAATGTGAAATTACATGATTGTGTTAGATGAGGCCTAACACAAGTTTACTTTAGTTAAAGATAATTTCTTCTATCCACTTTAAAATACATTTGCTGGCTAATGGTGACTTCTGCCATTATCTACAGACAGATTACTGGTGTTAAAAACCTTTTATTCACCCCAAAAAATTGGACCTGAGTTTTGCCAATATTCAGTTTTGGCCGAACTAAGCCGAATGTGCAAGATTCTGGTCAAATTTACCTTTGACCCTAATCTGAAGCCGAACACTTATTATATCTACTGCAATATGTTGGTAAATCTGTTGGTAAATCTGTAAATCTATTCATTGAGCTAGTGGTGCCATATGAATATAATAATGCTATAGCTACAAGTAGACAGTTTGATAGTTGTAGTATTCTATAATAAAGAATGATAATAATTAAGAATAATAATAAAGAATAATATCCTAAACATTCCTCATTACACAAGCCTTTAAAAGTGAGGACTAACATTTAGGAATACTTTGACATGTGATATTCTGAAACATAAAATCAGTTGGGAAGTTTCATTTAATTATAACTGCTTATTACTATAGTAATGACCTTTCCAATATGTTCTTTAGAAACATTTTACTTTATTACCTTTATCTGATTGTTTTAATGACTAAAGAGGTTTCTTATGAAGTGAGCTCATTATGTAGAATGAGCTGGATTCCTCTTAACATTGAAACAATTCCATTAACTATAATAGCAATGGGCCTTGTATGATGCTTGATTTTATTAATGTGGCAGTTGTCATGCAAGATAAACCCTAAAAAAAACAGTATTAAGGAAATAAGAAATTGTTCAATCACTTTGTGAAAGCAACTCTTTTTAATAAAACAAGTGACAAGTACCTGGAAAAAGAGATAGTTATGTACTGAGGTGAAGATACTATAGTGCTCCATTGTATGTGGTGGCTATTTTGTTGGGGGTCGGCTGGGTTCTGGCAATACTGGAGAGCCAGGGGAATGTGCAGAAGATTGCACTGGGGTTGGAAAAAAGAAAAGTGCAAAAGGGCGCCAGCAGAGGAGTCTTTCTATTGGACAGTGTATACTGAGGATCAGTAAAGACCATCCTCACCCCAGTACTCCTTTCTTTCAGCTTCTGCCATCAGGCCGGAAATTTAGGTCACCAGGAACAAGAACAGTGCATTCTCCTGGTAAACTGCAGAGTCTCAACCACCGCAAGTGGTACCCGCTGAGGTGTTCCCGACATAGCAACAGGGAAGGAGCAAGAGAAGCCAAAGTAGATGCAGGAGATGGCATGGCATACACAGGAAAAGCAGGAGAAAAAAAATTCCTTGGGCCTTATTTATGAAGGGATAGCGTCAGATAGTGCCTTGTAAATGACAGGTAGCGACAGGTAGCGTCAGGTGAACGCCGGACACGGCACGCATTTACAAATTTATCAAGCAGAATCTGTTGAGTGACTGGGATAACGCCATGTAGCGTCCGAATCATCATTATTCCAGCCTCAGCATACAGCGCCGGTGTTCAGCCTTGCAGAGCGCTACGTATTATCTCTCGCTACCTGAGACTCTCCCATACATTCTAATGAACGTTCTTTAACTTCTCTTTAAACAGGGTTTTTTATTTTTATGTTTTTATTTAACTCTCAAATAATGTTGTGACCTATCCTGGCCTAGAAAAAGCCATTTTTAAAAATATTTTTCATGTTTTATATATTTATGCAGAATTGACATTACAGGTCTGGCATTAATGTGTTCATGTTACAATGTTATAACAATGTAATTCCATATGTTTTAGCTTTGTTTCTGGTGGATACATGTTAAAAAACATCCTTTAATCACACAGCCTCCAGCGCTCTGTGCTGCAGCGAAGCATTTTTGAGCGCCGGGGGTGTGTGAGGCTGTTTTTTTTATGGATATGTTGTGAGTCGGTCGCGCTGACCAGTCGCTAACATGCGCTCCCATACAGCGCTGTACTGGTCATATGCGACTCCTCACAATGTATTCATCATTGCACTAGCGACTCACGGCCGACCACAGCAACTACTGAAATGCCTGCTACAGACGCTCATCTGTCGCTACCTGGCGTTAGTGATGAATCAGCCTGCTACTATATATGTATGCATATATCAGGCAGCAATAGATCAACTGATTAATTGCAAAGAAAATAAAAAATACACAAATACAAAATGAAACAATGTATCAGAGATTGAAAGTGACAACTAAAAGGCAGAGAATGGGAATTGGAAATCAATGAATAGTAAAGAAAGATGGAAGGTTAGACAACCAAATAGGGATAATGTAAAAATCCAAATCCAGTCACAACAACAGCAAGAACTGGCCTGAAAGTTTTACAAAATAATCCTGTCTGTCATAGCAGACCAAAACGATCCAGCATTTTTTAAAATTACCATATTTTTCATCATATAAGACGCACCTGCCCATAAGATACACCCAGGATTTAGAGGAGAAAAATAAGAAAAATATTCTGAACCAAATAGGGTGCTAAAATACCTCCCTCCCAATCACCCTATTGGACACTAATATCCCCCCATCACCACATAACAGGCAGTGATGGGCATCCCACATTACAGGCAGTGAGGGGCATCCCACATTACAGGCAGTGAGGGGCATCCCACATTACAGACTTTGAGCGCTATCCCACATTACAGGCAGTGAGCATTAAATGGCAGTGTGCGTGGAATACCAATTGCAGACAGTGTGTGGGCATTTCAATTACAAGCAGTGTCCTGGCATCCCAATTACAGACAGTGTGCAGGAATCCCAGATACAGGCAGTGTGAGGCATCCCAAATAAAGGCAGCGTGCAGCATCCCAATTATAGGCAGTGTGCAGGCATCCCAATTAAAGACAGTGTGGGGGCATCCCAATTACAGGCAGTGTGCAGGCATGCCAAATAAAGGCAGTGTGGGGGCATCCCAATTACAGGCAGTGTGCAGGCATCCCAATTACAGATAGTGTGCGGGCATCCCAATTACAGAAAGTGTGCAGGCATGCCAAATAAAGGCAGTGTGCGGGCATCCCAATTACAGAAAGTGTGCAGGCATGCCAAATAAAGGCAGTGTGCGGGTATCCCAATTACAGAAAGTGTGCAGGCATGCCAAATAAAGGCAGTGTGCGGGTATCCCAATTACAGAAAGTGTGCAGGCATGCCAAATAAAGGCAGTGTGCGGGCATCCCAATTACAGGCAGTGTGCGGGCATCCCAATTACAGATAGTGTGTGGGCATCCCAATTACAGATAGTGTGCGGGCATCCCAATTACAGAAAGTGTGCAGGCATGCCAAATAAAGGCAGTGTGCGGGCATTCCAATTACAGGCAGTGTGCGGGCATCCCAATTACAGATAGTGTGCGGGCATCCCAAATAAAGGCATTGTGCGGCATCCCAATTACAGATAGTGTCTGGGCATCCCAATTACAGATAGTGTGCGGGCATCCCAATTACAGAAAGTGTGCAGGCATGCCAAATAAAGGCAGTGTGCGGGCATCCCAATTACAGATATTGTGCGGGCATCCCAAATAAAGGCATTGTGCGGCATCCCAATTACAGGCAGTGTACTTTGCATTCCATTTCCTCTGAACATGCAGCGGCAAAGGCATCGGCGGTAAAGGAGGCGACAGGCAGCGGACAGCGGCGGGTTTGGAGGTGGTGGCTACTGCTCAGGCGACTGTCAAGGCAGCAGCCAGTGGAGGCAGTGGGCAGCAGGCAGCAATGATGAAGACTGGGGACACCGGTAGTGTGTGTGTGTGTGTCTGTCTCTCTCTTTCTCTCTGTTTGAGTTGCATGGAAGCCAGGGAATGTAAAACATAATTGCGTCTTATAGGGCGAAAAATACGGTACTCTAAGAGAGAGTGCAAAGTAAATGTAAATGTATTATTTTGTTTTTTTTAGAATTTCCCCTTTTTGGTGGCCAATAAAACCAGCTGCCATTCACAACGTTGTTTCTAAACAATGTTTAATAGTTAAAATGTTTCAGCTAGCCCTGTGTGATTAATGTAACAGCTGGGACTTTGCTGTGATCTCCCAGTGATTTGCAGCAGTGAGAATAAAAATAAATAACATTTAGTCCTAAAATACTGTAGAATTATTGTTTTTCCCCTTCTCCTGTTTTCACACAGCTTCATGCTGCAAGGGAGGAACCTGAAAAGAAGCAAGTAGTTTCGTTTTTTACCCCATCCCATTGCCATCTGGCAAAAACCAGATCTATGACAATATTTATGTACTCAGCCGACTTTGAACATTATATGTTGTGGTAATTGCCTTTCTCATCACTCCCCAGGCAAAGCCAAGTTCTGTAATCAGCCGACAACAGTAACAAGGCTTTTATTATCCTGGCAGCCAATTGTGCTGCTTGGTTTCACCTAAGGAGCAATGAAAAAGGTAAGAGGCCGATTCATCAATAGCGCCAGGTAGCGACAGATGAGCGACTGAAGTATGGCGCTAAGAGCGCCGCTAGCGTCAGCCGCGGGCGGTAGCGATTCGCTATAGCAGGCCTCCTCAGTCGCTACCTGGCGTTGTTGCGAACAACGCCTACATTGCTGAATATGATGTTGGCCCTCAGCTTTGTAGGCGCTGTCAGTCAGTGTGACCACGCTATTCTACACAGCGCCTGTTAGCTTTGCTGTGTCCTGGCCATCCAGTACCTTCTGAATAAAACACATTGCCACATTTGTTAAAAATGTAAAGAGTTTTTATTTTGTGTTGAAAAGGAAATTAAATTCAACCAGATATTCTAATATAAATGCAAAATAAAACATAATTAAACACATAGCCACAATTTTTTTTTTTTTTTTATTTGTTAAATAAAAAGGAAATACAATTAAACCACCAATGAGAAAGACAATGAAAAGAAAAACAGAACAGAGAAAAATGGAAAATCGAAAAAGAAAAGAAAAACAGAAAAGAGAAAGGAAAATCGAAAAAGTAAATAAAAACAGAAATGAGAAAGGAAAGGAAAATAGAAAAGGAAAATAAAAACAGAACAGAGAAAGAAAAGGAAAATAAAAACAGAACAGAGAAAGAAAAGGAAAATAAAAACAGAACAGAGAAAGAAAAGGAAAATAAAAACAGAACAGAGAAAGAAAAGGAAAATAAAAACAGAACAGAGAAAGAAAAGGAAAATAAAAACAGAACAGAGAAAGAAAAGGAAAATAAAAACAGAACTGAGAAAGAAAAGGAAAATAAAAACAGAACTGAGAAAGAAAAGGAAACTAAAAACAGAACTGAGAAAGAAAAGGAAAATAAAAACAGAACTGAGAAAGAAAAGGAAAATAGAAAAGGAAAATAAAAACAGAACAGAGAAAGAAAAGGAAAATTAAAATAGGAATTAGAATGAAAAGGAAACTTACAACAGAATTAAACACATAGCCACATGTATATATATATATTTTTTTTTATTTTTACTCTAAAAAAAAAATAATAATAAAACAGAAATGAAATTGAAAATGAAAAGTCCAACAGAAATTCTAAAGCAAAGTAAAGTGCAGGAAAGTTTTTGAAATGGAAATTAGGGATCAGGGTGCATCTCTTTGTGCCTGAAAAAATAAGAAAAGTGCAGTTAGTATATATCTTTAAAGTTGTTTTGTCGTTGCCAAAAAAAAAATGCATAACTTGATAACCAACATTGGCGTCTTACACCCCCCTTAGAGTGGTTTTGGTCATCTTACACCCCCCTTAGAGTGGTTTTGGTCATCTTACACCCCCCTTAGAGTGGTTTTGGTCATCTTACACCCCCCCTTAGAGTGGTTTTGGTCATCTTACACCCCCCTTAGAGTGGTTTTGGTCATCTTACACCCCCCCTTAGAGTGGTTTTGGTCATCTTACACCCCCCTTAGAGTGTTTTTGGTCATCTTACACCCCCCTTAGAGTGGTTTTGGTCATCTTACACCCCCCTTAGAGTGGTTTGGGTCATCTTACACCCCCCTTAAAGTGGTTTGGGTCATCTTACACCCCGCTTAGAGTGGTTTTGGTCATCTTACACCCCCCCTTAGAGTGGTTTGGGTCATCTTACACCCCCCTTAGAGTGGTTTTGGTCATCTTACACCCCCCCTTAGAGTGGTTTGGGTCATCTTACACCCCCCTTAGAGTGGTTTGGGTCATCTTACACCCCCCCTTAGAGTGGTTTGGGTCATCTTACACCCCCCTTAGAGTGTTTTTGGTCATCTTACACCCCCCCTTAGAGTGGTTTTGGTCATCTTACACCCCCCTTAGAGTGTTTTTGGTCATCTTACACCCCCCCTTAGAGTGGTTTGGGTCATCTTACACCCCCCCTTAGAGTGGTTTTGGTCATCTTACACCCCCCTTAGAGTGGTTTGGGTCATCTTACACCCCCCTTAAAGTGGTTTGGGTCATCTTACACCCCGCTTAGAGTGGTTTTGGTCATCTTACACCCCCCCTTAGAGTGGTTTGGGTCATCTTACACCCCCCTTAGAGTGGTTTTGGTCATCTTACACCCCCCCTTAGAGTGGTTTGGGTCATCTTACACCCCCCTTAGAGTGGTTTGGGTCATCTTACACCCCCCCTTAGAGTGGTTTGGGTCATCTTACACCCCCCTTAGAGTGTTTTTGGTCATCTTACACCCCCCCTTAGAGTGGTTTTGGTCATCTTACACCCCCCTTAGAGTGTTTTTGGTCATCTTACACCCCCCCTTAGAGTGGTTTGGGTCATCTTACACCCCCCCTTAGAGTGGTTTGGGTCATCTTACACCCCCCTTAGAGTGTTTTTGGTCATCTTACACCCCCCCTTAGAGTGGTTTTGGTCATCTTACACCCCCCTTAGAGTGTTTTTGGTCATCTTACACCCCCCTTAAAGTGGTTTTGGTCATCTTACACCCCCCTTAGAGTGTTTTTGGTCATCTTACACCCCCCTTAAAGTGGTTTGGGTCATCTTACACCCCGCTTAGAGTGGTTTTGGTCATCTTACACCCCCCCTTAGAGTGGTTTGGGTCATCTTACACCCCCCTTAGAGTGGTTTTGGTCATCTTACACCCCCCCTTAGAGTGGTTTGGGTCATCTTACACCCCCCTTAGAGTGGTTTGGGTCATCTTACACCCCCCCTTAGAGTGGTTTGGGTCATCTTACACCCCCCTTAGAGTGTTTTTGGTCATCTTACACCCCCCCTTAGAGTGGTTTTGGTCATCTTACACCCCCCTTAGAGTGTTTTTGGTCATCTTACACCCCCCCTTAGAGTGGTTTGGGTCATCTTACACCCCCCCTTAGAGTGGTTTTGGTCATCTTACACCCCCCTTAGAGTGGTTTGGGTCATCTTACACCCCCCTTAAAGTGGTTTGGGTCATCTTACACCCCGCTTAGAGTGGTTTTGGTCATCTCACACCCCCCCCTTAGAGTGGTTTGGGGCATCTTACACCCCCCTTAGAGTGGTTTTGGTCATCTTACACCCCCCCTTAGAATGGTTTGGGTCATCTTACACCCCCCTTAGAGTGGTTTGGGTCATCTTACACCCCCCCTTAGAGTGGTTTTGGGTCATCTTACACCCCCCTTAGAGTGTTTTTGGTCATCTTACACCCCCCCCTTAGAGTGGTTTTGGTCATCTTACACCCCCCTTAGAGTGTTTTTGGTCATCTTACACCCCCCCTTAGAGTGGTTTGGGTCATCTTACTTCCCCCCTTAGAGTGGTTTGGGTCATCTTACACCCCCCTTAGAGTGTTTTTGGTCATCTTACACCCCCCCTTAGAGTGGTTTTGGTCATCTTACACCCCCCTTAGAGTGGTTTTGGTCATCTTACACCCCCCTTAAAGTGGTTTTGGTCATCTTACACCCCCCTTAGAGTGTTTTTGGTCATCTTACACCCCCCTTAAAGTGGTTTGGGTCATCTTACACCCCGCTTAGAGTGGTTTTGGTCATCTTACACCCCCCCTTAGAGTGGTTTGGGTCATCTTACACCCCCCTTAGAGTGGTTTTGGTCATCTTACACCCCCCCTTAGAGTGGTTTGGGTCATCTTACACCCCCCTTAGAGTGGTTTGGGTCATCTTACACCCCCCCTTAGAGTGGTTTGGGTCATCTTACACCCCCCTTAGAGTGTTTTTGGTCATCTTACACCCCCCCTTAGAGTGGTTTTGGTCATCTTACACCCCCCTTAGAGTGTTTTTGGTCATCTTACACCCCCCCTTAGAGTGGTTTGGGTCATCTTACACCCCCCCTTAGAGTGGTTTTGGTCATCTTACACCCCCCTTAGAGTGGTTTGGGTCATCTTACACCCCCCTTAAAGTGGTTTGGGTCATCTTACACCCCGCTTAGAGTGGTTTTGGTCATCTTACACCCCCCCCTTAGAGTGGTTTGGGTCATCTTACACCCCCCTTAGAGTGGTTTTGGTCATCTTACACCCCCCCTTAGAGTGGTTTGGGTCATCTTACACCCCCCTTAGAGTGGTTTGGGTCATCTTACACCCCCCCTTAGAGTGGTTTGGGTCATCTTACACCCCCCTTAGAGTGTTTTTGGTCATCTTACACCCCCCCTTAGAGTGGTTTTGGTCATCTTACACCCCCCTTAGAGTGTTTTTGGTCATCTTACACCCCCCCTTAGAGTGGTTTGGGTCATCTTACACCCCCCCTTAGAGTGGTTTGGGTCATCTTACACCCCCCTTAGAGTGTTTTTGGTCATCTTACACCCCCCCTTAGAGTGGTTTTGGTCATCTTACACCCCCCTTAGAGTGGTTTTGGTCATCTTACACCCCCCTTAAAGTGGTTTTGGTCATCTTACACCCCCCTTAGAGTGTTTTTGGTCATCTTACACCCCCCTTAAAGTGGTTTGGGTCATCTTACACCCCGCTTAGAGTGGTTTTGGTCATCTTACACCCCCCCTTAGAGTGGTTTGGGTCATCTTACACCCCCCTTAGAGTGGTTTTGGTCATCTTACACCCCCCCTTAGAGTGGTTTGGGTCATCTTACACCCCCCTTAGAGTGGTTTGGGTCATCTTACACCCCCCCTTAGAGTGGTTTGGGTCATCTTACACCCCCCTTAGAGTGTTTTTGGTCATCTTACACCCCCCCTTAGAGTGGTTTTGGTCATCTTACACCCCCCTTAGAGTGTTTTTGGTCATCTTACACCCCCCCTTAGAGTGGTTTGGGTCATCTTACACCCCCCCTTAGAGTGGTTTTGGTCATCTTACACCCCCCTTAGAGTGGTTTGGGTCATCTTACACCCCGCTTAGAGTGGTTTTGGTCATCTTACACCCACCCCTTAGAGTGGTTTTGGTCATCTTACACCCCCCTTAGAGTGGTTTTGGTCATCTTACACCCCCCCTTAGAGTGGTTTGGGTCATCTTACACCCCCCTTAGAGTGGTTTTGGTCATCTTACACCCCCCCTTAGAGTGGTTTGGGTCATCTTACACCCCCCTTAGAGTGGTTTGGGTCATCTTACACCCCCCCTTAGAGTGGTTTGGGTCATCTTACACCCCCCTTAGAGTGTTTTTGGTCATCTTACACCCCCCCTTAGAGTGGTTTTGGTCATCTTACACCCCCCTTAGAGTGTTTTTGGTCATCTTACACCCCCCCTTAGAGTGGTTTGGGTCATCTTACACCCCCCCTTAGAGTGGTTTTGGTCATCTTACACCCCCCTTAGAGTGGTTTGGGTCATCTTACACCCCGCTTAGAGTGGTTTTGGTCATCTTACACCCACCCCTTAGAGTGGTTTTGGTCATCTTACACCCCCCTTAGAGTGGTTTTGGTCATCTTACACCCCCCCTTAGAGTGGTTTGGGTCATCTTACACCCCCCTTAGAGTGTTTTTGGTCATCTTACACCCCCCCTTAGAGTGTTTTTGGTCATCTTACACCCCCCTTAGAGTGTTTTTGGTCATCTTACACCCCCCCTTAGAGTGGTTTGGGTCATCTTACACCCCCCCTTAGAGTGGTTTTGGTCATCTTACACCCCCCTTAGAGTGGTTTGGGTCATCTTACACCCCGCTTAGAGTGGTTTTGGTCATCTTACACCCACCCCTTAGAGTGGTTTGGGTCATCTTACACCCCCCTTAGAGTGGTTTTGGTCATCTTACACCCCCCCTTAGAGTGGTTTGGGTCATCTTACACCCCCCTTAGAGTGGTTTGGGTCATCTTACACCCCCCCTTAGAGTGGTTTGGGTCATCTTACACCCCCCTTAGAGTGTTTTTGGTCATCTTACACCCCCCCTTAGAGTGGTTTTGGTCATCTTACACCCCCCTTAGAGTGTTTTTGGTCATCTTACACCCCCCCTTAGAGTGGTTTGGGTCATCTTACACCCCCCCTTAGAGTGGTTTGGGTCATCTTACACCCCCCTTAGAGTGTTTTTGGTCATCTTACACCCCCCCTTAGAGTGGTTTTGGTCATCTTACACCCCCCTTAGAGTGTTTTTGGTCATCTTACACCCCCCTTAAAGTGGTTTTGGTCATCTTACACCCCCCTTAGAGTGTTTTTGGTCATCTTACACCCCCCTTAAAGTGGTTTTGGTCATCTTACACCCCCCTTAGAGTGGTTTGGGTCATCTTACACCCCCCCTTAGAGTGGTTTGGGTCATCTTACACCCCCCTTAGAGTGTTTTTGGTCATCTTACACCCCCCCTTAGAGTGGTTTTGGTCATCTTACACCCCCCTTAGAGTGTTTTTGGTCATCTTACACCCCCCTTAAAGTGGTTTTGGTCATCTTACACCCCCCTTAGAGTGTTTTTGGTCATCTTACACCCCCCTTAAAGTGGTTTTGGTCATCTTACACCCCCCTTAGAGTGGTTTGGGTCATCTTACACCCCCCTTAGTGCGTTTTTTTGCTCTTTTTGATGGGAGTTCAAATACATTTAAACAGTAGTGCAGTACTTGCATTAGAGTGAAGGGTAGTTAGCTTACCGCAAAAAAAGAAGTGATCAGCCTTTCCCTTAGCTCATCGCCAGTCTGGGTGTCCTCACTTCTATCTGCGGGCAGGTTGGGGATTTCTGGCACCAGTGCTGTCTCCTCGGGGGCTTGGATTCGGTGACAAATGCAAATGTTGTGTAGCACACAGCAGGCAAGGATGATCTTGGAAACCTTCTGTGGGCTGTAGAGCATCTCTCCTCCTGGCCGTGCCAAACAGAGAAAGCGTGCTTTCAGCAGGCCGATGGTTCTTTCCACAATGCTTCTGGTCTTGCGATGCGCTGCATTGTAGCGTTCATGGGCAGAGGTCCGTGGGTTCCTGACCGGAGTCATGACCCACGTTCTCTGCCCATATCCCTTGTCCGCTGTAGAAAAAACACAAGGAGAGAGACAGCAATTAGTACTAGTACATGTTTTTTGGTGGTAGTTTGGTTAAAATTGGCTTACTAGGCCACATATTAGCAAAATACATAGACATGGTTAATTTATTACCCAGTAGCCAGCCAGCTGGCATTTCGTTGTTATCAAACTTCCGGCACAGGACTGTCCGCTGCAAGACGTAAGAATCGTGGCATGAGCCGGGGAACCCCGATCTCACCGCCCGCAGCCTCATGTCTGGGTCACAGACCACCATGATATTAAGCGAATGGAACTGCTTCCGGTTTCTGTAGGACAGCTCCTGTGCACGGGGAGGGCGGAAAGGGATATGTGTACCATCAACGCACCCTAGCACATTCGGGATCCCTCCCATCAGATAGAAAGCATGTTTTATTTTGGCAACCTCTTCCTCATCCTCAGGAAACTTGATGTAAATTGGGATTAAATCACAAATTGCCAGAACTACCTGGATTAGTATGCGGCTCATAGTAGCCTGGCTTATCCCGCTGAGGAGGGCTGAGGTTGCCTGGAAGGTCCCTCGTGCCAAAACATTAAGAGTGGCACACAGGCGTACTATGCCTGGAATGGAATGAGTGCGTTTGGTGGATGGCTCGATTTTGGTCTTAATCTGATCATATAGGGACTGTAGTGCAGCACGATTCAGACGGAAGCGGCTCCTGATCTGCTCGTCACTTAAGTCCCATACTGAAAGGCGGATTGCAAAGGAGCGGGGTGCCCTAAGCCTCACAACACCCCGCTCCCTTTCCTCCTGCTCTTTCAGCATACACATACATCCATCCACCCAGACACCATACATCACCCTCTTATCCATCACACACACTAAAGATATATACAAAAACAAAAATAAGCAAAAAAAACCACTAACACACAACACACACACAAACAATCACACTCCACACACACCCGCTACAATGCAGCTCACCACAAAACCAGAACTATAGTGGTCCAAACCACCAGCCTGCTGAAAACCAGCTTTCTAAGTTAAGCACAACCAAGAGGGGAGTTGCTGCACAGCCCACAAAAGGCCCCAAAATCAAGCCTCACTTGCTGTATGCTACACAATATTTGCAGATGCTACCCAAACCAAGCTCCTAAAGAAACAGCACTGATGACAGAAATCACCCAACAAGCCACAGAGAGTGAGGACAGAAACCAGACAGAGGCTCAAATGAGCTAAGGGAAGCGAGCACAGCACCACACCACAGCCTTTGCCACAGTGTAAGAATAGCAGAAGCTAGAACATTCCTTCCTTTTATACTTCATTTTCTAAAGTGACAGGTCCGCTTTGCCGCCTTTTGCGTCGCTCTGCTATTTCCGGGCGCCAATTAGCCGACCCAGGTGTGCGTAAAACAGAGTGCGCACGCGCACGCTAGTAGCGCTACTAGCGTACTTGAGCCGTAACTTGCGTGCATTAACGGACATGGCCCAAAAATCAGGGGTGGACCAATGAAAGGGAAGCTGATGTTTTTTTAAATAGCCGTTAGGCTAAGCACATGTCACAAGGGTTTGAGATACATCAGTCCATTGTTGGATTTGGGTGTGTGTTGTTTGTTTAATGAGGTCTGTAATGAGTTAATTGGCTAACACACATGCTTCTGTCAGTGCAGTGGAGGTGTGCCTAGAAGGAACTGGGCTGTATGTGTGAATCAATTAAGTGGGCTGCTTTGGGATTGGCTGTTAGAGCACATAAAACCTGCCCAAGCCTAAGAGATTGCGATGCCATTCTGTAGTGTGCATGCGTGCTTGTGGGGTGTTTATTTGTGTGTGTGTGCAGCTACAGGATGGAGCCAAATACAGGACATCTGCCGGCCACAGCAGGCCCGAGTAGGAGTTTGGTGGGTGCTGTGCGCAGACCTCCCTTACGGAAAAGGGCACAGCCTGAAGGTGGGGCAGCACCCCAGGCTAAGCGCCCAGGTGCCAAGAGGGAGCCTGAATTTAATTTGGCTGAGAATAATCATCTTGTGCGCCTGACACTTGCTAAATGGGAGCTGATATTTGGCTCCCAAAGCAAGTCCATAGGCAAACAAGAAAGAAGCAAACTGTGGGATGCCATTGGTGTGGAGCTTAGTAGCACAGCTCAACACCCACGTAGTG
This sequence comes from Gastrophryne carolinensis, assembly GCA_027917425.1. Classification (NCBI taxonomy): domain Eukaryota; kingdom Metazoa; phylum Chordata; class Amphibia; order Anura; family Microhylidae; genus Gastrophryne; species Gastrophryne carolinensis. The sequence goes on from CM051238.1 coordinate 302,523,080, forward strand.
GCCCATCCTGCAGGAAACGCTTCTACACTTTGCGAGGGGCCCTTATGAAAAAGATGAATCACGATCTTGATGTGGACAGTGGGTTCATCCAGGCTCCAAAGAGTACCTACAGGCCGTATGAGGAGATGCTGAAGGCCAAAATCCCACTGGCTCGGCTGCAGGGTGTGGATCCTGGGGATGACACCACCGGTTGGGCTGAAGGTACATATTTTCTGGCTTTTACAATAACCTAATGTTAATGTATGTGATTTGCATTTTTACATTCTGACCAACTAACAGTAGGACCTGTGAAGTATTACATTACAGCTCAAACATTTGTAACTTTTCTGTCTGTTGCTTTATGCATAGGTGCACATGCTGGTGTCCGGGATGTGCCTCAGGACACCCAAGCTCCTGCCCTTCCAGCAACCTCAAGGCTACCCCAGTCTGCCATTGAAGGTATTTACCCATAATTTGGTTGCTGGTTTTTTTATAAACAAATGGGTGTGGGAGCAGCTCAAACAATCAAGGTTTGCCCTGTTGAGTATTAATAATATGTGCCTGCGCCCTAATTGCACGCCCACTGTAACACTCACAGCAAGTAACTAACAAGGCCCTAACATGTGTAGATATGTAGGACGCCAGAGATGTGTAGCCATATATCGGCATATCAATGTGGGAGCCACACTTGGCTTGATTAGTCAATATTAGTGAAAGAGCTGCTCACACACCTTAATGCATGTTGTATTTTGCAACGCACATTAGCTATGGCTCAATGTTGGTTTTATTTTGGCCTAGCTCCCATGCCCTTGGCCCCAGCATCTCCTCCGGATCCCACCTACTCTTTGGATGTCGGTAAGTGCATGTGTTCACCTTGCTTGATCCACTTTTACTCAAGTGCATGTGTCTCATTCCTCTTTTTTCTTGGTAGGCCAAGTGACTGGTTCATCTTTGGACCCCACTTCCGATGTTGCCGGTCAACAGGACCCTGTTGGTGTGTAGAGCAATACATAATGTATCCTTTATGCTGTTTATGTTACACTGGTTCAATTTGGTTAGTCTACTAAGCTACATGTTTGCTTGGTAAACTTGAAGATGCCTCTTGGGAGTGCTGGTTGCCTCCCCAGGGTCAGTCTATTAGTTATTTGAGTGATAGCAATGTATATTTGCGGACATATTTTTTGCCAAACATTCCCTGTAGTAGTTTGCTGATTATTTAGAGACATTTTTTTTTTTTTTTAGTTGACCCGAATATCGGAAGTGGCTGTCCAGAAAGGGCCCCTCAAGTTCCAGCTGCCAGAGATGAGGGTAAGTGGTTTGGCCTTGCTCTAGTCTGTATTTTGGCTCTCATTTTGTGCCACTTGCTTCTGGCAACTTGTGTGTCCACATGTATTTTCAAGGTCCTAGCTCGAGTGAGGACCCCACTCCAGACATCTGGGATATTGGGGGTATGTTTAATTTAAGCAATGTTTATGATGAGATTTGCAGAAATTAGTGCGTCTTAGTCCTGTAACATACATGTTAACAATCTGAGTTTAACAGAGACCTTTGGTCTAGTGTGTATTTTTGAACTTTTTAGAGGTATGGCCTCGATAGCCTAACCAGGTTACATTAGAGTTTGGCCCACAGACCTACTAACCTGATTTTCCTGTTTAGCATATGCCAACTTGCCCGACATCTCGGATGTTGAATTGCGACTCTCTGGCAGCGATACCTCGAGCCTACCTGTGCCGGAGGACACGCAGGTAACATGGCTGATGTAGACGACCTCGAAACACATTGGCATATTCGTGGGTAGTGGAAGAAGCAACATGTCACATTTCCTTTCATTGTTGTTTTGGCAGGAGGCGGAACCAGAACCCCAAGCTGGGACCTCTTCCCAAGTCCCATGTGGCCAAGCTTCAGAGGCTCAGACAAGGGTAAGTTGTATAGTGAGTGTTTATGGTAACTTTTTGGAGGGGCATAACTGCATTGGTTCTGTTTGACTAAAATGTGGTTTACTATTTGTTTAGCCTCAAACCACAGCAAGAGGAGGTGTGGCACCAACAAGTGCCGATTTCTACGAGCTAGGGGTCCGGATGCTGGAGGACTACAGTCGCCAACAGCCGCGTGATGGAACTAATGAGCGCATTGCGGCGTTGGAAAATCAGGTGCTGATGTGTCAGCAACAAAATGAGGCCCTGCAGCGCCAGGTGGACCAGTTACGGCAAAACCTACTACAGAACCAGGACCTTGGTCGCCTGGCAAATGTTATCGAGCAATCTGTACAGCGCCAGGAAGAAGCAATACAGCGCCAGGCAGAAGCAATACAGCGGCAGGACCAAACTTTGTTGTTGCTACAACAGCTCATACAACAGCAGTCTATATTTTTTACTGCACTGTTGTCCCCCAACACCGCCCCTAGCAATGACTCCCAACCTCCCCGGCCACCCAGCCAAGAATATTAATTTGTAAACCTTTTTCTTATGATTTATGTAAATATATTTTTGAAAACCACCTCTAAATTGTGTTTATCCATACATGTGAAAGCGAAATACACAGTCATGGATGATTTGCTCAATCATCTCTAATATTATGCCACCATTTATGTGCCACATTAGTTAACATTGCTTACTATGGTGTAAACATGTACTGGCTCAAAATGGCTGCCAAATTTTAGACATAATGGTTTTTGGGAATCTAAACCTATGCTGGTCAAGGAACAACACAGTTATTCGTAAAAAAAATTGTATTTAAACAAATTGGCCCAACACGGCCAACATAGGCCAACAAAGCCACAAACTATTGAAATGGCAGCCATCCCCCCCACCCTAACGTCTCCGACGCCTCTTCATGGCCAGCAGCATCCCTTTCATCTGTCGGAAGGCCCGCCACAGTCTGCGATGCTGGCGTATACAAGCTGTAGAGATGTGATTAAAAATAATATGTTATAATTTGATTGGGAACTCAACATACACAGATGTAGCAATGTAATGTCAGTGTTTCTAACTTGCTAACACTCACATTAACATTGTTGAACAATGTGCCCTTAACATTTTAAATTAAAGGTTTAATATTGGCTTGAAAACATGTTAGGACCACATACCTTTACTCTTAAAGTGGACCAACACCCACAATATAGTTTATCATGGGTTTTTGGCCACTTTGTTGTTGCTCACAGATCTGTTTTTTCCCTGATGTGTGTATACACACAGTAATCCATAGCCACTCACCTCTCCATGCTCCAACGTGATTGGCACAAAAAACGCACGCTAACGTCTATGCAGGGAACAGGAATGTACAATCCTCTTCCGCCGCCTCTTCACGCATGTCACTCTCTGGCTGCTCATGGGGACCCGGCGGCCATTCACAGAGGCCCAGGGCGGAAAAATGCACGTCTGGAGTGGTGCGCGGGAGCCAGCGGAAGATAAGTTCCGATAATTAGGGGTTTGCTTGGTGGGTTTGACCCGCGGTACATGCACTTATCGTATGTTCCGCGGGGTGTTAGTTGTTAGTTGTTGGCAAATTAAATGTTTAATGCACATTAAACACCCTTGGTGTTGGGCCAGGTTAACTCTTGCAAATGTAATAATGTTTATGGCCAAGTAAGGACATTTATGTCTTTAGTCCCAGCCAAACATCAGGGCCTAAGGATGATGGAAGTTTGCCCTATAATGTTATGGGTAAACACCTAATCAGCCCCATTTGGTTGTCTATACGCCACAAATAGTCCGTATGTGTCCGTAACAAGAATGTGAGGCAACTATCAAGGATGGTGACTGGCATGTTGGATTATTGTACAAACACATTTAACCTAGATGTGTGTGAAATTCATACATTGGTAAATTAAAAATTTCTACAAATGTAACTAGAAGAGAAATGTTTCACAAGTATTTACCCATATGAATTTGGATGTACTCACCATCGCAGCTGTGGCGGTGGCCCATGCTGCTGGCCGTCCCTGGAGCTGGTGTGGGGAGGAGGAATTCTGCCTCCGTCTGCGTAGCAACATCTGTCCATAAAAAAACAAAATACAAAACAACATTTAGTGGAGCTATGACACCCGAAGATTTGACATCAATCTGGTTATTGAGTCTTACCTCAAAAATAAAAAACTTGTTTACATACATGTTAAACGATATTTGCTATATTCCTGGTCCATTAGTTAATGTGAAGTGTTTATGGTTGCCACATGTATCCATTATGAAAATCTGGCACTAACCTTTACATTGCAATGTAAATGACTCATTACCAATTTAATGGCTAATGTTACCAGTGTGCAACATGTGTTTGGCCTAACTACTTCACGTAAATTAACTATTGCTAGCACACATCATGGTGTGGCCAGAAACATAGGGGTGGTTGCCAGTTGGCTAGCACTGTAGTGTGGTTTGTGATGTTAATGTACATTAGCAAACCAGCTGAGACAATGGACCAGGAAACGTGTCTGTTAAAAGTGGTCCAAGACCCAGGATTGTTAATATTCAGTGTTTTAGTCTACTTTGGCAGAGCAACACAATTTTAGTCCGCCACCGCCCCTGCCTTCCGCACATCACTCCTCCAGTGTGTGCGCACGCGCATGCCAGTATGAAACAGAGCGCAGGCGCACACACATCTCGAGTGCCACACAGGAGGCGGGGACAATGGCTTCTGCCACCCCCAAAGAGGGAAGTAGTTTGTGGTGTTTTGTTGGGGGGTGGCCCTGGGTGAGGGATGTGATTGGGCAGGGAAGGCGCCAGAATCCAAGCAATATCATCAATGTTTGTGGGTCCACTTTAAGGAATGACATAAATTCCAAAATGAGCTGGCTAACAACATACACTTACCACGACTATGCCCGAGGAGGATTTGACGCCAAAATTCCATGGAGGTGCCGCCTATATGATGCCCTGCAAATTACAGAGGAATGGCAAGGGCTAAGCGCAAATGGTCAGATGAAACCTGTCACAGACTAACAATTAAAACATGTAAACTCACCAGGGGATGAAGCGCCACTTGAAGCCCAGGGAGGGCTCTGAGGAGGAGGCGGGGAGCCTCGGCTCCTCACACTCTGCTCAGAAGATCCACCAGGCAAAGGGCCACCCTCCTCCCTCTCACTCCCTGCTTGAGAGTGGCCCCTTGCCTGGTGAGAGTCCTCAGACTCAGAGTGTGAGGAGCTGAGGCTTGATCCAGCCTGCCCCCCAGCAGCACACTCCTCTGGGGCGTCATCCCCTTCCTCCCCTGGGTCCTCTAAATAGGACCCGCGGGAGGGACCCTCCCCCGATGACTCCCCCGAGTCCGCCTGCCTGGTTCGGGGGAGGAATCCCTTCCCACGTTTCCCCAGGGGAGGACGCTTATCTGTGTGGAGGGGGTGAAAGCAAATAATTAATATAAAGAGCAAAAAAGGACACAGCTTAGCAGATGATTCTGCACAAAGGCAAAAAAGAACATAAGCTTTAACTTACCTGATGCGTAGGCATCATATAGGCGGTACACGCCTTCTGGGTCCCGGCGCTTAAAATCAGACCATTTTTGCTGGATGGCCCGGATGGTCAGGTCGGTCTGGAAGCGCCGGGACACAGTGGCCTTCACCTCCATGGCAAGGCGTTTTTTAGCTCCTCGGGCATAGTCGTATTCGGCCAGGCAGAAGTCCTATGAAAAAAAAAAAATACAAAAAAAAAAATTAAATACATGACCTCAGAACAATGTCATAAACAGTTATACAGAGACAAGATCAAAGTGGACCCACACCCAGGATTTACATTATTCTGGGTTTGGGTGCACTTTTGTGGGCCACAACTATTGTGGGTGGGCCACTGTCTGCAACCCCCTTGGAAGGCCCCAAATACACCGCTGAGGACACTCCCACGTCACTCCGCAAGCCAAACACAGCGCTCCACGCCGGTGTGGTATGCGCATCCAAGGCCCTTGGGAGGTGCATACCAGCTCAGCTGTGTCTGCACGGCAAAGTACGCATGTGGCGTTTGACTCTAACAGGGAGTGCGCCTGCACACAAAATGAAAATATGTATGGCGCAGGGGTACACCCTGCTAGAGGTAAGCGCAATAGGCATCCGCAACTCACGCATGCACAGATGGGACGGGGCAGAGGTAATTTTTAGGGCCCTCCAGGGGGGGGGGGGCCATCCCAGCAGGACATCCACAATGGGGATGCCCCATGTGGAGTGTTAAATTTTGGCCTAAAAACAATACAAATTCTGCCCCTATCCCCCCTGTGTGTTTATCAATTTTTAAGCTAAAAATACATAACTAAAATACTCACTTTCACAACCAGGCCATTTACACGGCTATCCACCCGGGTGCGCCTTTGTTTCCTTGGCCCAGGAGGGGAATGGGTGGGAGGGGTGGTATTTGGGGAAGGTGAGGTAGGTGGGGGATGTGGGGGAGGGGTGGTGGGTCCGGAATCTGAGGAGGAGCTGGGGAGGCGCATTACTCTGCGTTTTGGAGCCATATTGGAAACGCTAAGGAGGAAACAGGAACCGGAAATGACGCTAGCGACATTAGACCAAAAAAAAAAAAAACCTAACAAAAATACGCACCGCGCCCCAGCAACAAGCTATTCTCAGCTATGTGCAAGCTAAGTGGCGGAAAAACTAAAATGACGCTTGAAAACAAGCTAGTGGCATAAGCGCAAGACAGTTTTACCTTAAGGTGGCGTTGAAACGCAAAGGAGGATCCCGGAACCGGATATGACGCTAGCAACTGTGCTTCCAAATTCAAACACAAACATGCGCGCAGCAGGGACAAGCTAATATCAGCTATGTGCAAGCTAAGTGGCGGAAAAACATTAAAATGACGCTGCTAAACAAGCTATTGGCATAAGCGCTAGACATTTTTACCTTAAGGTGGCGTTGAAACGCAAAGGAGGATCCCGGAACCGGATATGACGCAAGCAACTGTGCTTCAAAATTCAAAAACAAACATGCGCGCAACAGGGACAAGCTAATATCAGCTATGTGCAAGCTAAGTGGCGGAAAAACATTAAAATGACGCTGCTAAACAAGCTATTGGCATAAGCGCTAGACATTTTTACCTTAAGGTGGCGTTGAAACGCAAAGGAGGATCCCGGAACCGGATATGACGCAAGCAACTGTGCTTCAAAATTCAAAAACAAACATGCGCGCAACAGGGACAAGCTAATATCAGCTATGTGCACGCTAAGTGGCGGAAAAACATTAAAAGGACGCTGCAAAACAAGCTAGGGCCAAAGGCGCAACGAATTATTAGCTTGATTTAGCAGGGGATTCTACATACTGTAATGCATAGGTCCTTCTAAAGCATACACCGTTGTGCTTAAATATACAGATCTTATTGCTTCACAAAGTCATCACACAATCTAACTAGACAACTACCTGAAAATGTGGCACACATGAGAATGCATAACGGGTTGTTATGAGCTGGTACGACTGAATGTTAATCCTGCAATATGTGGCCAGGCACGCTCACAACTACAGTGTATTCATTAACAACGACTGGGGTCGCGGGAAGTGAATTCCTTGCAAATGGCAGAAGGGCACATGTATGAACAGCACAGCGCCGCACAACGCAGCGCAGCGAGGCACAGCGACGCTCGCGCCGCCACATAGCGAATTCAAACAGCGACTGCACAAACACTGACCAACACAGATTCATCAAGGACAGGGCTGCCGAATAGCTTGGGCGCTGACAATTTCTAAGAGCGAACGTGACCGCCCAACCTGACAGGCTACAAAATAGCTTTACAAGCCCCGTTTGTGTGGAAAACCAGCGATTTTGATGCCAATGAGTTTGGGTGGAGGAGATGCAATTCCCATGTCACTCACAACATTACATTGTGAAAAATAAAAAAAAAATCTAATACAGATAAATAACCAGCCAGATTCATAAAACATATCAATATAAACATGTGTTGCATTTTGTACCAAAGAAAAAAACCCCAAAACCACTAAAAACAATCATTGCAGCGTCTGCCATTGAAATGTATGGGAGAGCGGCAGGTAGCGCCAGGTAATACGTGTCGCTGTGAAGGAATTTGCAGCGGCGCTGTTCGGGCCAGCCGGCTTCATGATGAATGCCGCGCTAGCCGTCGCTCTCGCCGGCGCTAGCCTCATTTAGCTTGATAAATGCGTCATTGTGACCGCCGCCGGGCGTACTTGAGTCGGTAGTCGCCGTTAGCTGCCGCTACCTGGCGCTCGTCAGACACTACCTGGCGCTATCGCTTGATGAATAAGGGCCACAGTAAGAGGCTGATTCACTACTAGCGCCAGGTATTGCCAGATGAGTGTCTGTATAGCGGCGCTTAGAGCGACCGCTAGTAGACGCTGTAAGCGGGTATCAGATGCTGTAACCTAGCGTTGCAGTCGCTGTAGTAACCTGGCCGGCATTGATGAATATGATGTGTGTTGGGCGCTGTAACAACAGTATAACGCTGCAGTGAGCGAGAGGTAGCGCCATCTCAGTGTGTCCGGCACTTGGCGCTCAACACCATATTTAAGAAAAAACTACACACACACAGCGTCGGTGCTCTAACGCTGGTCGCTATAGCATAGAGCTCCAGACGCTGTGTGATCAAAGTCTGATTTTGAAACATATATACACCTGTAACAAAGCAAAAACACATGCAATGACATTGTTTTAACACTGTGACAATAACACTTTAGTTCCAGACCTGTAATGATAATTCTGCGTAAAAATATAAAATAAAATAAAAAATTCTTAAAAGTGTTTGTTTGCAGCCAGGAGAGGTCACATAATGATTTGAGCAAAAAACACGCTATTTATACACAACTAATAAAACCTCATTGAAATGTATGGGAGAGTGCTACTGAGCAAAAGGTACTACATGGTGCTCCTGAGCCTAGAGTGCCGGCGCTATACACTGAGCCGCCTGTATTAATACATGTGATGCTACATGGCGCTGTTAGAGGCGCTCACCAGATTCTCTTTCTTAAATGTGGTTTTGTATACAGCACCCGGTGTTCACCAGACGCTGCCTGCTGCTAAGAGGCAATACCTGGCACTATCTGTTCTTAAATAACAACCCTAAGTCTCCATTTGTCCGGGGTTAAAGCGGACCTTCACCCTGAATAAGAGTCTTATATGTTTCTCCCACACTGTAAATACAAATTGCTCACATTAAAAATCATCCTACCTGCATCTACTGTATGTTATGAGCCTTTAAACATCCAAGATGGTGGCACATGGAGCATCAGGCAGCCTGTAAATAGGAAGTGGCTTTTGACTGTGTCGCTCTGCATTCTGGGATTGCTGTCCTTTTCCTGACCCCAGCTCTGCTCTGTCTGTGCAAAGTACAGCTATAACCCGCCCCCCTGTACATTATCCAGCTCTCCTCACCTCAGTATTTGTGATGCTTCTGAGGCAAGATGGCGACGCCTGTATCCTAGAGTCCTGAACAGAGTTGCAGCCCAGTGGGGGAAAGAATAATAAGTAAGTGACTAAAAACTTAAAATATATTCATTTTAGATGCTGGGAAATAGTTTTTTTAAGGGTTTGGGCTTTTCATTAAATAAGGCTGAAGGTCCGGTTTAAGTACGGACCAGCACCCATTAGGGGAAAAATGGGTGATGGTCTGGTTTAACCCTTTAAGTGCCAGCCTACCTGGAGTTTTTGTTGCGCTTTGTTGCCAGACCATTTTTCACTATTTTGCACTATGCATGTTCAACTGTGATTTTTTAAGGGATTTCCAGGGATTTCCCAGGAAAATTATAGATTGTTTTTTTCAGCAGAGTCTGGGCTTTAACATAAAATGTCTTGTTTCTCATTTGTCAAGTGTATTCTTAATATTTTGGGGTGAAATATGTGAAAAAAAATTAAAAAAAATCTATTATTTACAATTTGTAGTGTTTTTTTGTAATAAAAAATGTAAGTTTGTCAATAAAATCTTATTGCGTGTGAAATCCCAATTTCTCCCGGTTACAACGGTATCACATATGTATTGGTAGACACCCTTTCCTGCCCAGGAGACTCCCCCAAACTGAAACAGCACTTTAAGAGATTTTTAGAATAAATACAACTATGGAGAGCCTCCCGTGCTCTCCTGAAGATCGGTAAGTCCTGGGGGGGGGGGGATCGGAGGCCCCCCAGGTGAAGAGGAGGGACAGCGGGAGCCAGCGCACACGGTGGTAAGTGAATGTCATTTTTTTTTTTTTTTACAGTTAGCAGCTGCTGTTGCCGAAGCGGGGGGGGGGGGGGCTATTCCGGGGGCTCTCCTGGAGCCATCCGAGCCCCCACGAGGGATCGGATGGCACCAAATGGACCCCTTTTTTTTTTGCCCGCTAGCAGGGGTAAATGCCAGGCACGTGAATTTTATGTGGCTGGCACTTAAGTGGAGGAGAAGCAACCACGTAAATTTTACGTGGCTGGCATTTAAAGGGTTAAGCCAAATGAGCTTCAACAACTGTGCTTCCATCCAAAATGCTGTAAGTTGAATCTAATATAAGCCTGTAGGAATAGCCTAGTAAGGAATACTTAAAGTGGACCAAAACCCAGGATTTCAACTATCCTGGGTTTTGGTCCTTGGCCCCTGGGCACCCCTATCGAGGATGCCCCGATTGTGAAACACGCCAAACCGCCCAAACTAACTCACCACTGCGCGTTCTTGTGGTGCATGCGTTGCCTCCTGTCCGATCAGCATATTCGGATCTGCTCCCGCCCACTCATCTAAGGGTAATTTAAGACTCGGCTCCCGCCAAGTCTAGCCGATCCCTGACGAGTGGACTCGAGTGTGTCGGCAGATGCATTCCTGCTACCCTCTCACAGGGAGTGTGCCCATGCTGGACATTCACAAATGCCTGGCACTGCCACGCATCCTGCTAAAGGTATAGCAGGGAGTGGCGCCGCTCGCGCATTCACCATTGGGTCGGGGAGAAGGTGAGTTTAATGGGTGACCTGGGGGGTTTTACACAGCAGAGCATCTCGAATCTGGATGCCCCGAGGGGGGTGAGTATGCCTGCCCTGTAGGGTTTGGTCCACTTTTAATGTCAAAAAGTTGTTATTGGAACCCAAAGCTGAAGTCAGCAAAATATGGCACCTGACATTTCACGCGCTTGCATTAGACAGCCAAAAATAGTTAAGCTGCACTAAAGCAACCTGTTATTATTTATTAGTTATTTCCCCTGCCTGAAATTTGTTATGCCGTGTAATATGTCATTTTGATACCTTTGTGTATGATCCAGAAAATTAATTCATAGATGTTCTTTCCAAACCCCCATTCGACTTTTCTATATCTTAATTATTAACATGGGGAATTGTAATGAGTGGATTTGAAGGAAATAAGCAAAATGAATGATACACATCAAGAGGTAATGTTTGCACAAAGCTCAATTAGTCTGTGTTTTGAACAGTTGAGAATAATTGTTCACAGGTTTTTGTAGAGACAAATGAACATTATCATAATTGAACACATTGTCCTTTCTAGAGAATTTGCAAAGGTGAAAAACTTTGACTTACCAGCATTAAGTTTGATGAGTTTACATTATTACAGCAATGAGTTTTCAAGACATGGAAATTTAAAAATAACACACTTCTAAAAATAGTTGTTTTATCCACCGAACAGAAGCTGGATTGTTTAAGATAAGTAGTTTTAGTTTAATGAGTTCAATAAGCTTTTTTTCAGGAAATATTTACATCTGACTTCCTCCTAGGAGCAGATTGGGGAAACAAATCAGCTCTAGGTAGTTTGCTGCATGCTGTGGCTTCTAGGTCAAGCTGAAAGCCATCAAATACCTTCTAGGAATGCACTAGAGACTGGGAGAAGCCATCAGGTTCAAGAAAGAAGACTCTGGAACTTTGATGTTTTTATTTTTGTTTAAAGTGATGAATGGGTGGCGGTGTCAAGTTTATGTGGCTTCTAGGTCAAACCAAAAGCCTTCAGAGACATTCTAGGAATGCACTAGAGACTGGGAGAAGACATCAGGTTCAAGAAAGAAGACTCTGGAACTTTGATATTTTTACTTTTGGTCAGAGTGATAAATAGGTGGGGGTTTCAAGTTTATGTGGCTTCTAGGTCAAGCCAAAAGCCTTCGAAGACCTTCTAGAAATGCACTAGAGACTGGGAGAAGACATCAGGTTCAAGAAAGAAGACTCTGGAACTTTGATATTTTTTCTTTTGGTCAGAGTGATAAATAGCTGGGGGTGTCAAGTTTATGTGGCTTCTAGGTCAAGCCAAAAGCCTTCAGAGACCTTCTAGAAATGCACTAGAGACTGGGAGAAGACATCAGGTTCAAGAAAGAAAACTCTGAAACCTTGATGTTTTTACTTTTGGTCAGGGTGATAAATAGGTGGCGGTGTCAAGTTTATGTGGCTTCTAGGTCAAGCCAAAAGCCTTCAGAGACATTCTAGGATGCACTAGAGACTGGGAGAAGCCATTAGGTTCAAGAAAGAAGACTCTGGAACTTTGATACTTTTACTTTAGGTCAGAGTGATAAATAGGTGGCAGTGTCAAGTTTTTGTGGCTTCTAGGTCAAGCCAAAAGCCTTCGGAGACCTTCTAGAAATGCACTAGAGACTGGGAGAAGACATCAGGTTCAAGAAAGAAGACTCTGGAACTTTGATGTTTTTACTTTTGGTTAAAGTGATGAATAGGTGAGGGGTATCATGTTTATATTACTCTTTAATTGCCAGTAAACCAGTCCCAAGCCCCCCTCTACCAGTTAAAAGGGTGTGATGATGGAAAAGCACTCCCCTGCAAGTAGTGGCGCAATGACCTAACTCCCCTCTGGGCACATGGGTGCGGGACAGCCCAGTGCCTATTGTTCCTCAAGAGGCACCCTGGCCTATGCTTAATTATCTATGCCTCTCTGGGTTACCTGCTTCTTTACCTGGAATGTTTGCCTTGAGGGGAGGGGGCTACACATTTTTTTACATTAAATAATAAACTCTTGCATGTTTTTTCTTCATTAAAGACACAAGCCAAGATGTGTAACTTTTGTTATTGGAGAAAAATTGTCAGTGTTTGGAATACTTTCACATCTGCTTAGAGTGGACAGGTAAGTATATATAACTTGTAATATGTCATTTTAACCTTTGTGTGTGGGGTAGGATGGGTATCACAGGATTCTGCCATGTTTCACTTAAAGGAAAACTCCTCTTTTTTTCTGTTGAGGTTGCTCTCAAAAACTCTTTTCAAAATTTGTATAAACCAAGTTGTATTTTTAATGAATTGTGAATGCAAAATTTAGTAGCTGTGCACCAAATAAGAGGTTGTTTCAACTAAGCCTGGGTAGTTCTTGGAGGTTTATCACTTGGTACAGTAAATGGAATGGTGGTAGGGTGGGAGGTGCTCCTAGTCAGGTGGCTCAGCAGCTTTCCGTTGACTCAGCACTTTTTTAAAACTTCAAGTAGGAACTAAGTTTCTATGTTTCTATGTTTCTAAGTACAGAGGGAAGAAGTCTTTTAGTCAAATATGTCTTATTTAATATCAATTTATTTTGAGCAGTGTATAATGATAGTTGTCTTCTATTGGTGTTACAGTTTGTAGCCTTCTTCAATGCAAGTAACACGAGAGATCACAGAATTAAACGGGGAGGCCGATTCATTAATAGCGCCAGGTAGCGACAGATGAGCGACAGTAGCGTTATTTTCACAGCGCCCGCTAGTATTCACTGTGCTTGGGCGTTGTTCGGCTGTTGACAGCGACTCAGTCGGTGTGCGGTAATGTTGAATACGGGGTTAGGAGTCGCTGTTTGACAGGTTCCGCGCTGTATGGGAGCGCATGACAGCGATTGGCCATAGCGAACGGCTCCCAGCATATTCATTAACAAATCACGCTCAAAAAATTCTCGCGCTGTGAAATGCTTGTTTAAACCCCAGAGCGCTGGCGGCGATGGGTTAAAAGTAGTTTTTTAACCCCCAAACAACCATATTTTTGGTAAAAAAAAAAAACATGTTTTTACAAACATTTTGTAATATGAATACATTAATATCAGACCTGTAATATCAATTCTGCACAATTTTTTTTTTTTTTACCTTAAAAAAAATATCTAGCATTGCAGAAGTGGTCACAGAATTTTTGCCATTTAAAAAAAAAAAAAAAAAAAAAAACATTAATAGCAATTAATTATGAATATTTAAAGATTGCTCCATTGAAATGCATTGGAGAGCGCCAGGTAGCGAGAGGTCATACCTGTCGCTGTTCAAGGTCACTCGCTGGCGCTGTGGGGTGAGGCTGGAATAATGATGAATGATTCGCTATCTGGCACTCTGTCAGTCGCTAAGCAGTATCGGCTTGATAAATGTGTGATTGCGGAGGGGAGCCGGCGTTCTCGTGGCGGTGAGCGTCATTACTGTTCGCTCACCATTCGCTACCTGGCGCTATCCCTTGTTAAATAAGGGCCAAAGTTTGGGGGCATGAAGATTACTTCTAGAAGAAGAGAAAATGTTCAAATAGCATTAGGATATTCCTGGTCCTCTGCATGGATTAACTGAATGTTTTGCCCTGGAAAACCCATAGAAATATTTTTTTTTCCTCTGCAATAAAAATGCAAAAAGTTGTTTTACAAATTTCTGACTAAGCACTTTTTGAATTAATAGTGTACTATTCCATCTGGTGAATGCCATTATCTGGTAGTGGCAGTGCAGAGATAAAGACTATAAAACAAAAATTATAATAATCAAAGCACTTTCTGAGCTCCCAGTAAGCCAATTTACATGCAGAATGGATAGGGCAAAAGGAAATAGTAATTGACCCAGTTGACCTGTTCTGATTTTTAACAGTGGAGTAATCTTACTGAGACTCATTCATTCCCCTACCATAGTCTTTTTCTGACTGTGTTCTAATTATTAAGCATTCAGGTATATTCATTAAAAATGTTTTTTTTTTTTTCACTGGTTACCGGCTCAATACAATCACCCGGCTCATAATTACTCCACTGTCTGCAATAACCTAATTAGAAAATGCTATTAGTGCACATAGTGACATTTGTGTAGAGAAAAAAACGAGTTGTTAGGAATGCAGTTTGCATTTTAGTATACACATCTTCTGTGGCTATTAAGCTGTTTGGTGCTTGCATATGCTTAAAATATTATTATTGTTGCCATTATTGTTGTTTGTAGAAATATGCTAAATGCGTCTTTAAATTTGAAGCATCTGAACATTTGCCAGTGTCTAGTGTCTCCTAAAACCCAAAATATCAGTTTCCAGACTTAAACTATTAGCAATTATTTAGACTTTTGGATAGAGTAAGGAAAGTAAGCCCCCTAGGAAGCTGAAGTTTAGAGGCTAAAAAAAACCCGTCAGCATCAGCACATGCACAAACTACAACACCGACTGAAGACGAACACAACCTTTAATTCTGTCATGTGTAAATCACCATGGGGTGCACAAAATATCCCTAGAAAGCAGAAAACAAAACTACTATCATATTAACCCCTCCATTTGCAGTTCCGGGGAAGAGGGTGGGCGTGGCCTCTGTACTGAGCACTCCCATTAAATTCGATGGGCACCTTGATACAAGATATATCAAAAAGACTACATACCGCAGAAAGAAAATGATTACAATAATGCTGCATTTTTGCTCTGTAAGACGCACCCCCAAAAATTGGCTGGAAATGTTTGTGTGTCTTATGGAGCGAATGTGAAGAAAAAGAAAAGAAAACTTACATAACTGGTGCACCCGCGGGCAAACACACATAGGTCCATGCTGCGGGTGAGCATGGCCTCCAACTGACGTACATTGTTTTCAATGGATGCAAGTCACAGGCCCCTCCCAGCCCCAAATGGACCCGAGTGTGTGCTTGTGCGTGCCTGCACCCAAAGAGAAGAGGTGACAGTGGTAGTAGCGGTGGTGGCCACGGTGGCCAGGGATCAGTTACCCTGCCTGGCTTCCGCTCCTCCATTGTTGAGTGTTGATGATTCTGCTACATTTCCTGTGATTGGGTGATAGGGGGGAGAATACCACTTTGCGTATAATAGAGGAAAAGGATGGGGATGCTACATGGCCTAGAATGGGGAAATGGGGAGCACACTACTTATAATGGGAGGGAATATGGGGGGAAGGGGATGCTGCCAAACAGACTGTATTGGGTCCACAAAAGTGGACTGTAAACTCAACTTACCCACATTTTATGCTTACAGTATTTATTCAGTAATTGAATCAATCAATCAATCAATCAATCAGTAAATCAATGGTTTATGGATCTTTTAGTCGAAGTCCACCTATTGCCAACTACACTTTGATCCATTTCACCACACATTTGGTAGTAATCTCATTGTTTAACACACATGTGGATGCTAATTCTCACTGGTGACAGAGATGATCATAATGCAGTGATATGATTAAAAACACTACTGCACCAGGAGATAGGATGAGTCAGAGTGTTATACTGAGCTTGTGGGTAAGGCAACATTTCAGAGAGTGTGGAAGCTTTCACTGGCATTATTAAAAGTGTTCATTATTGTGTGTCAAAATGATGCCCTCGAGCTGCTGAGCTTATCTGCTATTTTTCTTTCATTTTTATTTGTTTGCAACTCTGTGCTATTAAAAAAAACAGTTTTCTCTAGTGACAATGTGTTTACCTTAGCGACATTCACAAAAGGTATTTCTCCTTCCTGACTCTGGCCTGCTAATCATCTGATTGGCTGAGGCAGAGACAATGCTCTACATTCCTGAACTCGCAGGTTTAACCCCTCCTGTTCTAATCCAAGCACTACAGAGAAGAGGATCAAAATCTCGTGTTCCAATAGCTCAAGGGTTACTCTGCGCATTCTCACCCAGGGAGGTCATTACTGCTGCCCGATTTTGCTTAATTTGCTGATGAGCTCACATGTTACAGTGGAAGGATTTTGGTATTTGTAGTCAGAAACTATACTAATCACTTTGCTCAAGGCAAGGAAAGCTAGTCCCACACTTGGAAACATTATACCAATAACTAAATCACAGGTATAGGAGCACAATTGTAACACACAGGTTTATTTTACATTCTAAAAAACAAGGAAGAACACCAATAACCCTGACAAACAGCAAACTATTAATAGAACTGGATATAAAAAAATAAAAGGAAAAAATGAAATGATTTTGGAATATTGGGATTCTGATTATTAGATCCTGAACAGTTTCTTATAAATGGTCAGAGTCCAGATGAATAAAAAGGGATCTAGGTTGTTTAGAGGCAAATAGCAGGGCTGGCTCTGTGATATCCCCTGTTATGCTTCTTTTAAGTGCGGGCGCATCATGGTGGAAAGCTTTGGTAGCTCTCTTGACACTCTTGTGTCATGCCTTGTTTCCTCACTGGAGCAATGCAACCATAGATTACTTAGAGCACTTATGTCAAACTCCAGGCCCGCATATCAAATCTAGCCCATCAAACATCAAATCTAGCCCATCAAAGCTTTCTACAGTGTGTGCCTGCTGACAGGAGCCAGGTGGGGCCCCTCGTTGACTCATTGACTGATGGCTTAGAAGTGGATTCCCATATTAGGAAGATTGCACTTTGTATATATAGATTTCATGTCTCAAGTTGAAGCTACTATAAGAACTGCTGCTAAAATGTTCAGAAAAGGGCTTATTTAGAATGGCACCATATGTGACACAATTCTGCATGTGTGTGAACCATCTGACATTTTACAACTCACATGACAGTTTCCTGAATCACAGTATGTGAGTTGTAAAAGTTGTCATTTCTGGTATGTTTTTTTTCAATAAAAATGTCCGGCAGCTTTTTTCTTTTACAAATTGATCTACATTAAAGAAAAAAGTCTTCTTCCCCATTGCCAACTAGCTCAGGCACCGGGCATAAGGGCTGGTAATCCAGGACTCATAGGCAGCCCAGCCGGCGCCTGGTTCTGTGGATACGCCATCCCTTATACCCATCTGTATGAACCAGAAGGGCTGGTATACCAGCAGGTCCTGGGTTACCAGCCCTTATGTCTGGTGACTGGGTTAGTTGAGCTAGTAACTGGGCTCTTTGGGTGGTACACAGTTAAAAAATGTCAGTTAGTATAAGTAGTTATTTGCTGCTCAGAAATGTCTGCGTGTAAATTGTGCACAAATGTCCCCATGCAAAACACTCCCTGAATGACGCAAATTTTACTTTTCGAAGTCGCTCAAAGTGGAAATTTACTCACCAAATGTCTCACCAAAAAACGTTCTGCTGAATCGGGAGAAAGGAAAAAATGGTGCACAGTGCTGAATTGACCCCGACATTTACATTTGTACTGTACTTATCAAAATGCTTCATCAACTAAAGCAGCCACACAGTTGTTTATGAACTTTAAAGATCAGTCTAAAACTGTAATGTGGTTATGTATATATGAGAGCAATGGATTCACAGTGTGGGTGTATCCATGCTTCTGTTGAAGTTTATATGCAGAACACCTTTTTAAAACTTTTTTTTATATGTACCGTATATACTCGAGTATAAGCCGAGTTTTTCAGCCCACTTTTTGGGCTGAAAAAAGCCACCTCGGCTTATACTCGAGTCCACCGACACAGTGACCGGCACTTCCAGGCTGCTGCGTGCTGGTCGTCGGTGGGCGTGCCCACCGACGACCAGCGCGCAACAGCCAGGAAGTGCAGCCAGGAAGCGGCGGCGAGAAACGGCGGCGTGAACAGCGGGGGCGGAGCTGAGGGGCCGGAGGAAATGAGAGCGGCGGGCGCCCGGACGAGGGGAAGCCGGACCTGAGATGGCGCCTGGGAGGAGCGGCGGCGGAACCTCACCTGGGACGGAGCTTGTGTCCCCCGAGAGGCAGGTGTGTGTTGTGGCGGCGGGCACCGGCGGGAGAACGGTGCTGTCGGCTCCCCGTCCGCCGGGCGAAGTAAGAGAAGCAGCTACACCCGAGGTCGCAGGGTGTACCAAGATGGCGGCCGCCGAGGAGCTGAAGGCAGCTACACCCGAGGTCACAGGGTGTACCAAGATGGCGGCCGCCAAGGAGCAGAAGGCAGCTACACCCGAGGTTGCAGGGTGTACCAAGATGGCGGCCGACGAGGAGCTGGATGCTGGAGTGTGCGTCTGAGAGCGGCTGCAGCAGCAGGTACCCACAGTGTATGTGTGTCTCTTTCTGTGTGTGTGTGTGTGTGTGTGTGTGTGTGTCTTTCTGTGTGTGTGTGTGTGTCTCTTTCTGTGTGTGTGTGTGTCTTTCTGTGTGTGTGTGTCTCTATCTGTGTGTCAACTCCAATTCCAATTAAAAAAAGCCGCCTCGGCTTATACTCGGGTCAATAGCTTGTTCCACTTTTTTGGGGTAAAATTAGGTGCCTCGGCTTATACACGGATCGACCTATACTCGAGTATATATGGTAAATAATAACAGTTACCTTTCATATGAACATGCATGATTTACTAATAAACATTCTCTGTTACATTACATTGCACAACAATTGCATTTACTTGTACCCTAAGATCACTGTTGCCATTTAATTATTGCAGATAGTAGCAGCCAACCACCCTGTATCTTCATATGCTGATGGCTTATGTCCTTTCTTTTCCCTTCTTGTACATTGCACCCCTTGCTAGTTCACAAACAGTTAAAAAAGGCTGTGATCTTGATGTTCAGGAGGGGCTTCGGATTCCTTGCCACCATTTGTAGTGATAGGGGACATAGCCCCCCCCCTCCTTCTTCCTTGGAGTCCAGCTAAGCTAATTCTGGCCTACAGGGACATGGGTGCTTTTATACCACAGAGAAGGAGCCTCTGTGGAATCCCCCATGGGACTAAAGACTTAACTTAAAGAGAAACTATGGTCAGAAATGACCAGATTCCCATCCTAATTTGCAGCAGAGGGGCAGCCTGGTAGGCCGTTAAATAAATGAACCGGCTGTCCCGATACTCACCTCTTCTGGGCTGCTCATACCCACGAACAGCCTAGAGATAAGTACCTGAGTGGCCTGGGTCTTTCTTTTAGCGGTGCAATGACTCAGAAGAAATTAGATGGTTGCTATTCCTATTTTTACTGCATTAAAAATGTACCTTACCTATAGAACATAAGGTAATTTGTTTAAAAATGTAGGCTGTTTGTACTTTTATGTGTCAATATGAGTCCAAAAACTGCAGAGGCTCTCAGCTAATTTTAACCCCCCCCCCCCTATTTTTTCAAAGATTTTACTGTTAAAGTGGACCAAAACCCATTTTTAGTCCTTGTCCTGGGGACACCCCATTTGGGGATGCCACGCAGTGTGAAGCCCCCCAGGTCACCCGATCTCACTCACCCTTCCCTGGTCCTACTGCCCATGCACAGCCTCTTGTCCAAGCGCCCGTCTAAGGAAAGCGCATCTGAGCGAGATGGCGGACGCATCCCCCGCTACCCTTTAACAGGGAGAGTGCCTGCGCTGGCCATTGACAAATGCCTGGTGCCAGCATGCGCCCTGCTAAAGAGATAGCGTGGACGCAGATGCTGTTTGCGCATGCGCTGTTAGACCAGGAAAGAAGGTGAGTTTCTCGGGGGTTTTACACAGCGGGGCATCCTGCATCTGCATGTCCCGGGGGGAGCAAGTATGCCTGCCCTGGAGTTTCATCGACTCCAGGGTGGGTTTTGGTCCACTTTAAAGGAGGTCCCACATCCTCACTGGAATTCCAAGACGTGCCACAGACATTTTGTTTAAACCCATGACAGGAAAGGGAAGCAATTCATACATCTTGGACAAGCACTGGTTTAGCTGTCTGCACTTTGCTTGACAGTTTTACATATTATAATGTTGTTTCCTCAGATATTTTGCTTCTTCTCCGATGTTTTCCCTGAAGCAAACACTGCCTTGACAAGGATGTCTGCAATGACAAACCCTCATGTTACAGGTCACTGTTGATTGGCAGCGCTGAAATATTCATAAGGTCACAGCTGACTGATTGATGGAATGTAATTTTAGTGCACGGAGCTTCTCATAATCTCCACAATATATGCAACATTATTCAGAATATATTTCCTCTTTGTCATTGTCACATGTGTTATGGTATCACTAAATGACAGGCGGATATCATTTTCATGAATTATTAGAATTTAAACTGCATTATTTCTGTTTAGAATTATCCATTAAAGGGAAATACTTTTCCTACAGATCTCAGATCAGGGCTGCCAGATAGTGAGGCTCATCTGGTTACCTTCATCAGGGCCAGCAAAGGCACTCGTTCTACCACAGCTTCAGTATCTGAAGCATTTCCACATGCCTACCATACACTAGCCTGGGGAGGGTCATGTACTGTCTACAAGGCCAGTACAAGGCACTCATTATTCTCTATGGGTGCTTTGGCTATGCTTTGTATATTGCCTGACACTGGCCAGCTGGAGCCCAAAAGTGTGAACATGACTCCAGACCGGCCCCGGCCCAGGTAAGCAGAGGAGCCTCATGCTTTAGCAAACTGAAAACAACTCTCCTAATCACTTCAATCTGCCTCTGACGTTTGCAAAAGGGAGGGGGGCTGTAATTGGCAGCTGTATACTTGAGTGACAGTTGGACTTGAGTGAGAGACCAGTGTAGTCATATTGCTGCACATGATTGGGTGATTGACCTGTCACTCAAGATCCCAGCTTTAGCTTCTGTACAGATTGCAGTTGCCCCCCCTCCCAGTGAGTTGTTTTATATTTTATTGCCAAAACTGGTTTAACACAGGTGGAGGGAGGGGTGGGTGGAATGTTACACAATACTTAGATGTCACCCTTAAACCGAACCTTCACTCTAAATAAGAGCCTATCTTGTATGTTTCCCCCACCCCATACATACAGATTGCTCACATTAAAAATCATCCAACCTGAACCTAGTGCGTTTTCTGAGCCTTTAAACATCCAAGATGGCGGCCCATGGAGTCTCAGGCTGCCTGCAGACAAGAAGTGTCCTCTGATTGTGCCGCTTTGCATTCTGGGATTGCTGTCCTTTTCCTAACCCCAGTTCTGCCCTGTATGAGCAAAGCGCAGCTATAAGCCGCCCCCTTCAGTTTTGCCCCCCTCCTCAGTATGTGATGCTTATGAGGCTAGATAGCGGCGCCCGTATAGTCCTGAACAAAGTTTGCAGCCCAGCAGGGGAAACGAATACTACTTAATACTTACAATATATTAATTTTAAATGCTGAGAAATAGTTTTTTAATGGCTTTTCATTAAATGACTCTGAAGGTCCGGTAAATAGCAATAAGGTAAAGAGCAACCATACTGTACCAGGGACTTCTACAGAACAAAGAACAGATTACCTAGATATTAGATACTTAAAGAAAATACCAGCAATAAGTTCCTTTGCTTTCTTCATTTCTTTCAGCTACTGTTTTTATTTCTGCTTAATTTATATTAACAAAGACATGATGATTTAAAGAAGTCCTCCAGTCAAAAATGGCACCTGGCCTTCCCTTCTAGTTAATACCTCGGAAATCTGAAATCAGACTCAACCACTCACTTTGTACTTGCTCCTGTTCTGCTCTCCTGTCCTATGTGACTGCCAGTGATCAGTGGGTTATGCCATACAGACATAAGCTGCTGCCATAATCAGAACACAGAAAGATGTTGGTTAACCCCATGTGCTAGAAGCTGTTGTGCTCTGCTGTCAGGATTATGAATCTTTACCTACCCTACCCGAAGGAGACCTTTAGGAAAGTTTCACTGCACTGGGCAACCAAGGCCAGCACGGCCCCGTGGCGGTTTCCCCTACTACCATCTGGCAGAAGATTCAGGACACTAAAAATCAGAAATAAAAGACTTAAGAACAGTTTTATCACATATATATATATATATATATATATATATATATATATATATAGCAATAATCAAATGATTGATTGATAGATCCTCCCTCTATTTTCTATTTTGAAAATATATGAACTTGGTGAACATGGGTTGCTTCTTTCTTAAAGTAGACAT
Organism: Gastrophryne carolinensis; assembly: GCA_027917425.1. Lineage (NCBI taxonomy): Eukaryota > Metazoa > Chordata > Amphibia > Anura > Microhylidae > Gastrophryne > Gastrophryne carolinensis. Next base: position 302,545,801 of record CM051238.1, read on the forward strand.
ACAGTCAAATTAAAGCCATATCTTCTTTGTTGCTACTCTTAACAATCCTAGTAAGGCATATTACCTTTGTCTTTATGCATCTGAGAGGTTTATTGTCATCAGAGTTGTTAATTACATAGGGGCCTCCAGTGGAAAATATTGTGTGCAACTGTTGTGGAATCACCTAGCAGCCATGTCCAACACACGGGTAGTAACATAGTAACATAGTATGTAAGGCTGAATAAAGACTTTAGTCCACCCAGTTCAGCCTATTTATCTCCTTCCAGTGGTCTAGTAGCCATAGCTGGAAATGTTATTACATGCCAGGAAGGCATCAAGGCCACTTTTGAACATTTTTACTGTATCCATCATTACTACCTCCTCTGGCAGCGAGTTCCATAGTCTCACTGCTCTTACAGAGAAGAATCCCCTCATATGTCAGTGGAGAAAGCACCTTTCCTTTAACCTTAGTGGATGCCCTCGGGTTTTGGTTACACTGCGGGGTATAAATAGATTGTGGGACAGATCTTTGTATTGACCCCGAATATATTTATACATAGTTATTAGATCACCCCTCAGGCGTCTTTTTTCTAAACTAAATAAACCTAACTTGGACAATCTTTCAGGGTACTCTAGCCCCCGCACTCCTTTTATTAACTTTGTTGCCCTTCTTTGAACGCGCTCCAGTTCTGATATGTCCTTTTTAAGCACAGGTGCCCAGAACTGTACACAGTACTCCATATGGGGTCTGACCAGTGACTTGTACAGGGGTAAAATGATGCTCTGGTCATGAGCACCTATGCCACCATCTGTGCTCCCTGAAAATACCAGGAACTTTACCTGTAGCCTTGATCTTCCTGCCAATACACACCCAACAAGAAGCAGTAGGTCCATTACGTGATTTGTTTATCATTCTTCACTTTAAGCCACTAGTATCCAAACTTGGAGGATACTGATAAATTGAGTCCAAAGGCCTGTATCAAAAAGGCATTTCTATATATTATCATTGTCACTTATTTGCTTGCTCTTTTTCCACCAGTTTCTACGTTATAGTAACAAGTAGAAAGAGGAAACAGGAAAATAATACCTCTTCTTATTTATCCTTACTGATTTAATCAGATCTCTAACTTTTCTTAAAGGGAAATGAAAAAAGAAAGAGCAGGAAATGTCAGCCGTGGAGCTCTTCTTGAATGCATTATGATTCTGCATTTGGGTCTGTCTGCAACTTGCCATTTCAACTAATGCTTTGAATACATTTGTTTGAAGCTTTATGCATCCAAACTACTACAGTCGAAAGGTTAATGAACTCTTGAAAGCTCAGCAAAAGGTTAATTAATAAAGTAATGGGACATTTTGTATCTTATAAATAATGGATTTATTTTAGGTCACAAACTTTAATAGTATGAGTTTCTTTGTTTAAGCCTCTGAAGTTCAATAGCCACGCTACTACAGCAGAAAAAATATACAGTGCCTTGAAAAAGTATTCATACCCCTTTACCCACATTTTTCCACATTACAGCTTTAAACTTAAAGTGGACCAACAGTCAAAAATGACTTAAACCAGACCAACATAACAAACAATGCTCATATACATTTATCCCATGTGCAATTTAGATTGCTACACATAAAAATGAATTTACCATTTTCCAACTCCTGCTGTAGTAAATTTTAGAAACAAATAGGCGGATCATGCATTTGCAGGCCACCTGCTAACAGGAAGTGCTGCTGGTCTTCCTGTTACTGTGCATTGTCAGTTATGTCAGGAAGCTCCAAAAGGGCCGCTACCTTTCTTTTCCAACTGTGCCAGGCTGTTGTTCCAGTTTAAATGTATTTTATTGAGAATGTATTTTATAGAGCAACACAAAGTAGAAAATGACTCATTTCCAAATGTTTTAGAAAAAAAAAGCTGAAAAGTTTGCCATGCATATGTACTCAGCCCCCCTGAGTCAATAGTTTGTAGGACCTTCTTTACCTGCAATAAAAGCAGCACGTCTGTTCAGGTATGACACTGCCAGCTTTGCACATCTAGAGGCTGACATTTTTGCCCATTCTCCTATGCAAAATAGCCTTAGCTTAGTCAGAGAGAGCCAAAAGATATTGTTATTGTCAAAAAAGGATTTTACAAATAAGCAGAATCCACCCAACTTGAGGTTTTAATGGTCCCTCATAAACACATAGTAACTAGTGATGAGCGAACTCATAGAAGTTCGGGTTCGGAAAGTTCATCCAAACTTCCCACAAAAGTTTGGTTCGGGTCGACCTGAACACAAACCTCGTTGAAGGCAATGGGGACCCAAACTTGGAGACCACAAAAATGGCTGTAAAATGGGGGTAGTAAGGGCAAGAGGGTTGCAAAAGGGGGGGGGGGGGGGCACCATGTCAATTGCACTGCAGAACATGGGCTAGAGAAAGTGCTCAAGACCATAACAGAAAACACAAAAATTAAACAAATGCATACATAAATAAATTCAAAACAAATACAATATTTTAACAGGTGTCATGGGTCCAAGGGAGGAGGAGGTGGATGTGACAGTGTTAGTGAAATATTTAAAGGAGGAGAAGAAGGTAGCCAACACTAAAACCACTTACTCAGGCACTGGCAAACCCAAGTACCATGCCTGGTTCATCTTAAGTAATGTAGGAATGTCCACATTGACTGTGGATAGGTAGATTCTCTTGTTGGTTATGACACTCCCTGGGGTGCTCAACGCATGTTCTGATAGGACACTTGCAACAGGGCAGGCCATCACCTCCAAAGCATAGAGGGCAAGCTCTGGCTACGTGTCAGAATTAGCGACAGAATTTCAGAAATTGAACGGGGAGGACCTATCGCTCAGTACCAGGAAACGCGTTGGCAGATAGTTATCCACCATGTGCGTCAAAGTCTGCCTCCTTGTACTACGGCTCATTTCCAATGGTGGTGGATGTGGAGGACAATTAAATAAGGTGTTCCACATTGTGGCCATGCTCACCCTCCATAGTGCGGTGGAGCTGGTGCCCCCGCTGCATTGGAGACTTGCTCCTCCTCCTCTTCCTTATCCTCGTGCCACCATTGATCCCTCAAATTCAGCTGTCCACCGAGTGCTTGTACTCCCTCATTGGGGATCTCGCAGGGTGGTCACCCAGTAATCAGCACTGGTGACTTTGTGGGCAACTCTGATGTCATTCTGCAGGCACCAGAGCATGAAGTAGCTCATATGAGCCAGGCTGGCGTGAGTCAAGGGGAAGATGTCTTCGGTGTCAGTTGTCTCCTACTCCTCTTCCCTCCAGCCATGTTACAGTGATGCCTGTGAGCTGCAGTGGGTGCCATCCTGTTGTGAGAGAAAGTAGTCCTCTTCTCCCTCTGAATCCATTAAATTCTCCCAAGCTGTCTGCTGATTGGACAGTGGATTACCTGGCCACTGTTGGTCCAGCAACCGACCTTGTGAGCCGTGTGTGCATGGCCCTTACACCTGGAAAATTGGGCCGTCCTCCTATGCTTCCTCCTCTGCCACCAGACACATCTTCCAGCATGGCCCGAAGTGTCAGAGCATGCAAAGGATGGGGATTGTAGCGTGGACAATGGCGTCATCAATGCTGACCATATTGGTGACATACCAGAATCACTGCAGCATGGCACAAATGTCCCTCATGGAGGCCCACTCATTGGTGATGAAGTGCTTTCGGTCTGCACTTTGACTGATTCGGCATTTTGAAGCTGGAACTCCACTATTGCCTGCTGCTGCTCACACACCCTTTCCAGCATATACAAAATTCCATTGGTTGGCAAATCACATATGAGGTGGTGGGTGGGAAGGTTTAAGTTCCTCTGCAGTGCAGACAGGTGAGCAGCAGCACTGTGGGAATTCTGAAAGCGCATTCACATGCCATGTACTTTATGCAGCAGCACCAGCATGTCTGCATCATGGGGCAGTAAGCTCTACACCATCAATCTGAGCACATGTTCCAGGCAAGGGATGTGCGTCAACCCAACCCGGCTGGGCTCAAGGCTGCAAGAAGTTTCTGACCATTGTCACACATCAGGAATGTAAATACTAAACACAAAACAATTATTAGAAACATCAGTGTTACTTGATAGAATAAGAACTTTTAGGCGCTCTGTAAAATTTACTCACATGTATATTGAACTATATTTGAGGAACTTACCATCCTCTTCCTTTAAAGAAACAGGCACACTCCACTTGAATCTGCCCATACACCACCAAACAAGGTATTTATCCTGAAAAAACTTTTATGATTTATGGAATATAGTTATAAAAGATATATGGCAAACACACCTAATTCAAAATAATTTTTATTCAGACAACTAATTGATTGTAGCATGAAGATACCAGTGTTGTTCATATTTAATAATGACCATAAGGTATGCCACCATTATCATTGTAACAAATAATATCATGCACTGTTTAACTGACTATATGAGATGCACTGAACTGTATTTATAACAGATTATATATGGCTAATTACACTGAAGAAGCTAAGATTTGCGAAACGCGTATGTAAAAGGCCATCTGCATATCTACAACCTGTCACAAATTTGTAAATTCATGACTATGTTTATCACCAAATATGTATCTGTAAACCAATTATAGAAATAGCCTATATTGTTCAAATAAGGCACCACAAGCACTAAATGCACTATATGATTTCTAAAAGGAATAAATGAGATTTTAGATTATTTACCTATATGTTAATTGTACTGTTATACTAATCATGACCATCACTAATAATTCACCTTATGATATGAGAGGAAACTAAGGGACATCCTCCCAAAGGGGCCTAAACTACCTCAACACAACAGGTTGCTGTCCGAATGTTCCAGTAATAGGACACCAGGACAAACTACCAGTTCTCCCCAATCCGAGTTGTATTATATACCCAGTAAATGCTATGCAGATGGGCACAGATTAGTTGTATTATATACCAAGTAAATGCTATGCAGATGGGCACAGATGAGTTGTATTATATTCCTAGTATATGCTATGCAGATGGGCACAGATGAGTTGTATTATATACCCAGTAAATGCTATGCAGATGGGCACAGATGAGTTGTATTTTATACCCAGTAAATGCTATGCAGATGGGCACAGATGAGTTGTATTATATACCTAGTATATGCTATGCAGATGGGCACAGATGAGTTCTATTAAATTCCTAGATGTATTAAATGTTCCCCAGCAGCTGTCTGTCCTCAGAGTACAATAGGGACAACAGGTAGATATGATTTTACGTGCCTCCATCCAGCCACTACTGCTGACTCTCCCTACTTAGCTGTCGTAAAAAGGATAGTTTTGTCACTTCCTCACTGTCCCTCATTCCAGTCGCCTCCTCTCCCTAACTATCTTGAAAAGGATATTTGTTTGTGGGGGTTATTTAAGAAAGGCTAGCGCCAGGTAGTGCTGCGTAGCGGCAGGTAGCGTTGGGTGAGCACTGGGTGCTGTATGTGAAACCAAATTTAAGATAGCGAATCTGGTGAGCGCCTCTAACAGTGTCACGTGGCGTCACATTACTAGAGGCATCTCAGTGTATAGCGCCGGTGCTCTAGGTTCAGCACCTTTCGCTCAGTGTCGCTCTGCTATACATTTCAATGGGGTTTCTTTTGGTTAAATAGCGTGTTGGGCAATTAAAATGTTACATTTTTTGCTCAAATCATTGTGTGACCTCTCCTGATCTGCAAACAAACATATATATATATATATATATATATATATATATATATATATATATATGTATTTTTTTATGCAGAATTGTATGTGCAGGTCTAGTGCTAAAGTGTCATTGTCACAATGTTACAACAATGTCATTCCATGTGTTTTCGCTTTGTTACTGGTGGATATGTGTTCAGAAACAGACTTTGATCACACAGCGCCTGGAGCTCTATGCTAGAGCGCCAAGCTTTAGAGCACCGATGCTGGGTTCTATCTATCGCTGCAGCGTTGTCTAGCATGCAGTTCAGATGCGCACGGTTATTTTGTATAATGCCCATAAAGCGGACCAAAACCCAAAACCAACCCCAAAAACTAGTTTCCCCTGAGTTGCTTCCCCCCACGAATAGTACCTTTTGGCTATTTTTCCTGGTCCCACTTTACTCTAGTCCCAGAATGCCGCCTGTTTTAGCTGTAAAGCTCTGCCTCATCTATTCATTACCACTTCTGTGTGTGGCAATGATGTAATTGCCACACTTATGCAATGACTAATCACCTGCCATCCTACAGATAGGCAGATCAGCAGGGACTTTGGTCAAATTTCAGAAGTTCAGTGGGTTTTGGTCAGCTTTAAGTTTGCTAGATATACACCCCTTCATACACAGGTCTATTTTTAACCCATTTTTTTGTTTTTCCTAACCTCCCCTCTATAATTGCATATACCCCCCCCCCCCCCCTTAGTGCTTAGTTTACATATTCCTTCAGTCTTTTAGTCACCCTCTCTCCAAGAACAGATACACGCTCCCATATTTAGGTGCAGACCATCCCTGCCAACATGTAGCCCACTGAGAAGTCAGCCCAGTGCTCAAAAAATTGAAATCCCTCTTTTTGTCTCCAACTTTTGAGCCACCTGTTTACCGCCTATTCTCCCGCTGCCACTCCCGCCACTAAACATAGAAACATAGAAGGTTGACGGCAGAAGGAGACCATACGGTCCATCTAGTCTGCCCTTATGTGTATACTGTATGTACTCTTTATCTTAGGATAGATGTGTGCTTATCCCAGGCATGTTTAAATTCAGTGACTGTTGATTTTTCAACTACCTCTGCTGGAAGTTTGTTCCAAGCATCTACTACTCTTTCTGTAAAATAATATTTTCTAACATTGCTCCTGATCTTCCCCCCGACTAGCTTCAGGTTGTGCCCCCTTGTTCTATCATTAAGTTTCTTCTTAAAAACACTTCCCTCCTGAACCTTATTCAATCCCTTCACATATTTAAAGGTCTCAATCATGTCCCCCCTCTCCCTTCTTTCCTCCAGACTGTACAAATTAAGTTCTTTAAGTCTCTCCTGATAAGTTTTAAGTTTAAGTCCTTCCACCATTTTCGTTGGCCGCCTTTGGACCCGTTCTATTTGAATAATGTCTTTTTGCAGGTAAGGTCTCCAGAACTGCACACAGTATTCTAGCTGTGGCCTTACCAGGGCTCTATACAACGGCATCACAACCTCCCTCTTCCTACTGGTGATGCCTCGAGCCATGCAGCCGAGCATCCTGCTTGCTTTTCCCACTGCCTGGCTACACTGTCCACTCATCTTGCAGCTATCAGTAATCAGTACCCCTAAATCTCTCTCCTCCAAGGTCCTGGCTAACACAGTGCTGCCCATACGGTACTCAGAGCAGGGATTCCTTCTACCCAAGTGCATGATTTTACATTTAGAGACATTAAACTCTAGTTTCCACAGTTTTGACCATCTATCCAGTAAAGCTAAATCATTTTCCATGTTGCAGACACCTCCCGGAATATCCACCCTATTACTAACCTTTGTATCATCAGCAAACAGACAAACTTTTCCTACCAAGCCTTCTCCTATGTCACTTACAAATATATTAAAAAGAATGGGGCCCAGGACAGAGCCTTGCGGCACACCACTTGTAACTCGCCTTTGTTCAGATTGCACACCATTTACAACAACACTCTGATACCGATCCCTCAGCCAACTGGAAATCCACTGAACTATCCAGGGATTGAGTCCTACCTTCAATAACTTATCTATGAGCTCCTTATGTGGTACAGTGTCAAAGGCTTTGCTAAAATCCAGATAGGCGATATCCACAGCACCACCTTCATCTAACACTTTAGTGACATTGTCAAAGAAATCAATAAGATTGGTCTGACATGATCTGCCCTCAGTAAAGCCGTGCTGTTTTGGGTCCAATAGGTCATTAATTTTTAGATGGGAAATTATCTGTTTTTTTAAGAGTGTTTCCATTAATTTGACCACTATAGATGTTAAACTAACTGGCCTGTAATTACTGGCTTCTTCTCTACTCCCCTTTTTATGGATTGGTACGACATTGGCCATTCTCCAATCATCTGGAACCTCACCAGTTGAAAGGGAATGGTTAAGTAAATCAGTCAGAGGGGCTGCAATCACAAACCTAAGTTCCCTTAGAACTCTGGGGTGGATTTCATCTGGACCCATCGCCTTACTTACCTTTAGATGCGCCAGCTCGGCTAAGACATCAGCCTCCAGAAACTCCGGAGCTGTGCCCTCCCAGCTGGATGCTGTGCTATGGCAATGCCTGCTACTATCTGAAAATACCGAACAAAAGTAGCTATTCAGATGGTCAGCCACAGCCTTATCTCCGTCAATATATTTATTTTCCCTATTTCTAATTTTTGAGACTGCATTGTTTTTCTTCTTTCTGTCACCAATATATCGAAAAAAGGTTTTATCTCCCCTCTTCATAGATTTGGCCATTTCTTCCTCCTTTTGCCCTTTAGCAGTCCTTATAAGCAGTTTTGATTCCCTCTGTTTAATTTTATACGCCTCTCTGTCAGCTACACTTCCACTTACTTTATACTTCTTATAGGCAGACTTCTTATCTTTTATGATAGTGCTGACTTCCCTAGTAAACCATAATGGTTTCTTCTTCCTTTTATTCTTGCTAGTTTGTTTCTTCTTCCTTTTATTCTTGCTAGTTTGAGTGCCACGGATTGGTCTCTCGATTTGGGTAGTGGCGGTAAGGTAAACAGATCCTTTGGTCACCTCTTGGACTGTCTTGCGCAGGAGTATTATAAAAACTTTTCCCATAGGTCCAATCATTTAAAGGCGTACAAACCCTTTATTTAATATAGAGTTTAACCCCCACAAATAAACTGCCGAGTACAACAAAATGTTTGTTTCTCCTTAACCCCTATAAGTGTATCAAAACTTACTCTGAGTCTATGAAACTTACTCCCTCCTTCCGTGGCTCGAACTGGGATTCTCTGCTTAAGTGCGGATTAATATGCGCAGTGGGAGAAGCTGATTGGATGAGTGGTCATGTCTGCACCATGGGCTCAAGTATAGGTGATTTAGCTCGGCATTCTGGGGGGGTTCACAATGCGCTGCTCCCCAAACCGGGGTGCCCCAGGGGAAAGGACCAAAACCTGGGATAGTGAAAATCTCCGATTTTGGTCCACTTTAAGCCCAATGTATTAGGGTTACAAGCTACTTGCAAGCTCTTTACACTTTAAAAATTAAAAAATCTTACTGATAGACGGAGTTTCTTTCCAACTGTCGCTAACAGTACATATTTAGATAATCTTTAAAGGTCCTCTTGTTTCATCAGGTCAAAGCAGTAGTGCTACACGTAGGGCACAGCAAGATACTTAAGTCTACACTGGCTGCTGTTACAATGTACAGTAACAATGAGGGTCATGCTTTTAATTTTGTGAAGTAGATTTAAAGTGGACAAAAACCAAGGATTTTGACTATCCTGGGTTTGGTCCTTGCTGTGTGAAGCCCCCCAGGTCACCGAAACCAACTCACCTCTTCCCGGTCCTCATCCAATCAGCACGCTCAGATCTGCTGACGTCACGTCGGGCAGGCTGATTCATTATTAGCGGCAGGTAACGACAGATGAGTGTTTGTAGCAGGCATTTCAGAGCGCCCGCTAGTAGTTGCTGTGTGAGTCGCTAGTTCGACTAGGAGGCTGATTTATTAATAGCGACATGTAGCGACAGTTGAGCGACTGTAGCGGTATTTTCACAGCGCCCGCTAGTAGTCGCTGTGCTTGGCCGCTGTTCGGTTGTTGACAGCGACTCAGTCGGTGTGGTGTAATGTTGAATACAAGGTTACGAGTCGCTATTTGACAGGCTCCGCGATGTATGCATGATAGCGACTGGTCAGAGCGACCGGCTTCCACCATATTCATCAAAAAATCACGCTCAAAAAATTCAAGCGCTGTGAAATGCATGTTTAAACCCCAGAGCGCTGGAGGCGATGTGTTAAAAGTAGTTTTTTAACCCCCAAACCACCATATTTTTGGAAACCAAAAAAAAAAAGTATTTTAAATAAATTAGTAATATGAATACATTAATATCAGACCTGTAATATCAATTCTGTACAATTTTTCTCATTTTGTAAAATTAAAGAAAATTTCTAAAATGGCAGAAGTGGTCACAGAATTTTTTACATTTAAAAAAAAAAAAAAAACATTAATAACAATTAATTATTAATATTTAAAGATTGTTCCATTGAAATGCATTGGAGAGCGCCAGGTAGTGAGTTGCTGGGGAGTTGCTATATGACCAGTACAGCGAATGTTAGCGACTGGTCAGTGCAACCTACTCACAACATATTCATAAAAAAAACAGCCTCACATACCTCCGGCGCTCAAAAATGCTTCCCTGTAGCCCAGAGCGCCGGAGGCTGTGTGATTAAAGGCTGTTTTTTAACATGTATCCACCAGTAACAAAGCGAAAACACATGGAATTGCACAACATTATTTGAGATTAAAATAAGAAAAAAAAAAATACAAAAACCCCGTTTAAAAAGAAATAAAAGAACGTCCATTGAAATTTATGGCAGAGCGACAGGTAGCGAGAGGTCATACCTGGCGCTCTGCAAGGCTGAATGCAGGCGCTGTCGCTACCTGTCGCTATCAATCATTTTCAAGGCACTACCTGACGCTCTCCCTTCATGAATAAGGGCCAAAGTCTAGGTCTGAGGCGAGCGGCTCCGAGCACGCTTGCCGAATCCCTTGCTACCCTCTAACAGGGAGCATGCCAGTACTGGCCATTCACAAATGCCTGGCGCGGACACGTGCCCTCTTAAAGCCATAGCGTGGATGCGGCCGTGGCTTGCGCATGCGCCGTTGGACCGGGAAAGAAGGTAAGTGTATGGGCGACCTGGGGAGGAAATCCAGCGGCCCGGGAATCTTATAGATTCCCAGGCCGATCACCTTTGGTTTTGGTCAACTTTAACTCTGGTTCACTTCTGGGTTTGAACTGGAACTTACATCTCGGTAAACTTTTTTCTTTTAACACTCAAAAAAAGTGCAATAATAAATATCTGTCCTAATTTTTCCCCCAAAAAATCATTTGCCTTGCAATGGGGCATTATTAACAGGTGAGGTACATACTTTTTCCAGTGATGTAAGGATCAAGTTTATTGCACTTTTTTGTGTCAAAGTCAAAAAGCTCACTGGGATGTACATTTCTTTTCGCACTAAAAATTGCACCTAAAACTTAACTTGATTTATCAAGTGTTACATTGTATATTAGAAAGTTGCTCTGCTGTTACAATGTAAACAGGTTCATGGCTGACTGCGATACATGAGTGATCTTTCCTGTGTGCTGCTGTGATGGAGATATCACCCTTAAAAATACTGCATCTGTATCTAAACATGTACTTAAACCATCAGTTTCCACAAGATCCCTGTAGAATTACACAGGTATATGTTATAAGGGTTAGAGAAGCTCTAAAATTGAATCTGGAATTTCCTCGACAATCACAAACATGCTACATACATGCAAATATGAAGCTGACTTTTATAAGAGTCACAAGGAATAAAATAAAAAATGTTGTAATGATTTACACAGAGGCTCCTGAAAAAAAAAATGGAGCGACACAATTTTTCAACTTTTTGCTGCCTTAATCAAAACCTTTTTATAGATGTCATATACAGTATCCATAGCCACTGTTCCGCCATCAAACATTCTAATCTTTGAAAAATACCATCTGCTACAAATAACACGTTGAATTTAGGCAGATGTAAGAAAAGTTTCACAAGCTGACATTTATCTTCAGTCTCCTCTGCCAGGAGATAGCGCAGCTCTGCAAATGTCACCAGCAATAAGCACAATTTTTTACATTCTCCTATTTATACAGTAGAAAGTGATTTTGATGACCCGCTTTCCAAACTCTGATTACCAGTGCAAACTAGTCTGCCAGGAGACAATATGCTCCAAAGTTTTATGCCATGTTTTCTTCCAATAAGGTAAAGAACATCTGCAAAATCCATATGCATATTTGTACGCTTTTGCACTGTGCTTTTATGCGCAATGTAGAGAAATGTTTGTTTACGGTTTTAGGATATCAGTATATTTAGGGGGTTATTTAAGAAGGGATAGCGCCAGGTAGTGCCTCGTAGCATCAGGCAGCGTCTGGTGAACACCGGGCGCTGTATGCCAAACCACATTTACGAAAGCCAATCTGGTGAGCTACTCTAACGTCCGATGTATTATTACAGGCGGCTCAGTGTATAGCGCTGGCGCTCTAGCTTCCAGAGCACCAGGTATTACCTTTCGCTCAGTGCCGCTCTCCCATACATTTCAATGGCTGTTCATTTGCTTGTGTTTAACCCTTTAACCGCCAGCCTACCTTGAGATTTTGTCACCATTTGTTGCCAGACCATTTTGCACTATTTTGCGCTCCACATGTTCAACTGTGATTTTTGAAGGGATTTCCCAGTAATTCCCTGGAAAATTATATATTGTTTTTTTCAACACAGTCTGGGCTTTAACATGAAGTGTCTTTTTTGTAAGATTGTCAGTGTTTTTTAAATATTTTTGTGGAAAATATGTTAAAAAAAACAAAAAAAACATTTTTTTACAATTTGTAGTGCGTTTTCTTAATAAAACATGCAAGTTGTTCCAGGAAATCATATTGTGTGTAAAAGCCCTATTCCTCCCGATTGCAACAGTACCAGATATGTATTGGTAGACATCCTTTCCTGCCCAGGAGACACGTAAAACTGAAAAGAGCGACTGAGCCAATTTTTAAAGAAAACTCAACCATTTTGCTCTCCTTGCAGTTTTTCAACCAAAACACCACTTTTCAATTGAAATACCCCCCACAAACCATATATTCCCTGAAAGTACACACCTCAAGGGTTCTAGGCGTACCAGGCTTGTTGATGCAGCTGCAGCTTTCTGGACGCAAGCCTTCCCGAAAATCACTGGTTGTACCGGATTTGCTTAAAAAAATAGCAAAAACGCAGCATTAAGACCAAATTTTCTTAAAAAAAACATGCGCTAACCAAAAAAAACAAACCAAATCTGAAAAGGCAAGGTCCCCTGAACAGAACAATACCCAACATGCATAGCTACCTCCAATGGTAGGGTTGCCAATTACCCCAAAGCAAAGCGTATGCATAACGGGCATTTTACTTGAAATTTCCTGCTCTGCAGACAAAGTGCGCACCTTGCGCTTTTTTAACCAAAACATCACTTTTCAATTGAAATACCCCACACAAACCATATGTTCCCTGAAAGTACTAACCTCAAGGGTTCTAGGCGTACCAGGCTTGTTGTTGTAGCTGCAGCTTTCTGGACGCAAGCCTTCCCGAAACTCACTGGTTGTACCGGATTTCCCTAAAAAAATAGCAAAAATGCAGCATTAACACCAAATTTTCCTATAAAAAACATGCACTACCAAAAAAAAACAAACCAAATCTGAAACGGCAAGGTCCCCTGAACAGAACAATACCCAACATGCATAGCTACCTCCAAGGGTAGGGTTGCCAATTACCCCAAAGCAAAGCGTATGCATTAAGGGGCATTTCACTTAAAATTTCCTGCTCTGCAGACAAAGTGCGCACCTTGCGCTTTTTCAACCAAAACACCACTTTTCAATTGAAATACCCCACACAAACCATATGTTTCCTGAAAGTACACACCTCAAGGGTTCTAGGTGTACCAGGCTTGTTGTTGTAGCTGCAGCTTTCTGGACGCAAGCCTTCTCGAAACTCACTGGTTGTACCGGATTTCCTTAAAAATTGCAAAAATGCAGCATTAAGACCAAATTTTCCTATAAAAAACATGCACTACCAAAAAACAAAAAAAAACAAACCAAATCTGAAACGGCAGTAGTATGGCAGTAGTACATCTCATAGTAATGAGATCCATTCACAGCGATCTCAGGTAGACTGACGTTTTTGTGAATGAATCTCATTACTATGAGATTCAAATGTCAGAAAAATGTCTCCTACGGCCACCCACCCCTCAAAAGCATGCCCAGATCCCCCTCCCCACACAGCCATTTATCTCAGATCGCCGAGGAAAGAGGCTGGCGCCTACGTGATCAGATTGGGGCAATGGGGGTCTAAATTTGGCTGCAGGGGGGATAAGGGGTGTAAATGTGGCTGCAAGGGGGGAGGACAGCAGGACTGGCATCCCAGGTACTGGAGAAGGATAGGTGGGTATGCAAAGTAGAAGGGGGTGAAGCAGGGGGTAAGGGGGAATAAGGGCCAGCTCCAGGTTTCTGTGGGCCCTCGGGCGGCATGGTCTCAGTGGGGCTCTTTGTGGTGGAGATTCCCGGGTCAGGGGTCTATAAATTCCATGGCATAGAACAGGGTGCAAGGGTTATTTTATTTTTATTGACATAGGGTCCACCTCCATGGGGTCCCCCCTACCAGCCCGGGACCACCTATGGGAGCTTGTAAAACAAGCCCACATGGCTTCCCTGGGTACGGGCTCTTCTGCTCCCCCCTGGCCTTTGGAGAGGCAGGTAATTGGGGTGATGGGGTTAATGGCAAGTCACCCGCTAGCGGCAGGTGAACCTGGTATAGGGATCTAATTGATCCCTTACCAGTTCACAAGGGGTTAACAGTAAAAAACACACACTGACAGAGTAAAAAAATGTAATTTATTCATTTTTTTTCTTTTACTCACCTTTGATCCTCCTCTGTCCCACGACGCTCCGATGACAGATGCTGGGTGATCGGTGGAGGGGGTGAGGGGCTGTGATCCCTTGCCCCCCCCTTCACCGATCACCTGGCAGCCGATCCTCTGATCTCCGCTCGCTCGGCGCTACTGTGCCTCTTGGGGGCGGGTGCGAGATGACGTCATAGAATGCGTCATCCGCACAAATCTATAGGGAAAAAAAACCTTTTACTTACCTGCAGCCGCAATGCCTTGTATTTCGCCCTCTCCCCACCACGGAAGAGCCCGGGGGGGGGGGCGATCGGAGGCCCGGCTGGGTGTCTTCACTGGCGGGGCCTCCGATTGCCCCCCCCCCCCCCAGCTCCTCCGTGGTGGGAAGAGGGCGAAATACAAGGCATCGCGGCTGCAGGTAAGTAAACGTTTTTTTTTTTGCCCTATAGATGTGTTGACAGGAAAGACAATGTTCTTGGAATGAAAGGGAGATGAGATCTACACTTGAGCACAATGATCAGAGAGATTCTTCCAGAGGCTGTGTCTATACCCACTTATCTGTCAGTGGGTGCCATACAGTGCTTTGCTGTCAGTCCAGCATCTGTAATAAACAATCACTTCTTTTTTGTTGCTCCATGCCCAACAAAAATGTCTCAAACACAAAACGCACCCCACAAAACCCATATAGATGGGAGATAAGCAATCATAAGCTAAACAAAAGCCTACTGAGGGGCAGGTTTGGGTCCTGCATTAGACAACAGACATTATGAGGCAGAGAAGAGATGGTACAAAGGAAGTCAACAAAACCTTTAACCAAGTTAAGAGATCAAAAGGTCAGAGACATTAATAAAAAAAAAGAAATGCCTTAGGTGGAAAGGTTTTATCTGCCAATCAATCAGATCCCGCAATGAAACGAGTGTCCCCTGCTTCTAATGAATTTCATGTTCATGTTTTCTATTCACCCCACAAAACACACATACAGCACAGATCTCCTCCACTTACCTTAGATCGCCGCCAAAAGATGCCCGCCGCCGCGTGATCGCATTAAAATAGCAGGGGGCGCCGGCTGATGACAGCTGCCGTGCGCCCCCCGCTGATTGGTCAGGGGAGCGATCGGGTGACTTGGGTCACCACCAGGTCACCTCCCCCTGACCCCTGTACTCCTGCAAAGAGGCCCGCGCCGGCGTCATTGGTTAAAATAGCAGGGGGCGCCGGCTGATGACAGCTGCCGTGCGCCCCCCGCTGATTGGTCAGGGGAGCGATCGGGTGACTTGGGTCACCACCAGGTCACCTCCCCCTGACCCCTGGACTCCCTTGTAGCTGGATCCACAGGAACTGGCCCGCTGATGCCCCCCCGATGCCTGTGAGGTAGGAGAACGCTAGCCACGTAAAATTTACGTGGCTGGCGGTTAACTGCAGGGGAGGCAGCCACGTAAATTTTACGTGGCTGGCGTTTAAAGGGTAAACAGCGTGTTTGACTGCAAACAAACATTTTTAGAAACTTTTTTGACTTTTTATATTTTTATGGCTCTAAAGTGTTAATGTCACAGTGTTAAAACAATGTTATCCCATGTGTTTTTGCTTTGTTACAGGTGTATATGTGTTCAAAAACAGACTTTCACAGTGTCTGGTGCTCTATGCTATAGCGACCAGATTTAAGTATGGTGTGGAGCGCCGAGAGTCGGTCACACTGAGCTGGTGCTACCTTTCGCTTGCTGCAGCGCTGTGCTGGTGTTAGAGCGCCAAACATACATCACATTCATCAGTGCGGGCCAGGTTACTACAACAACTGAGGCGCTCTGTTACAGCATCAGATACCCGCTTACAGCGTCTACTAGCAGTAGTGCTAAACGCAGCTATACAGACGCTCATCTACTGATACCTAGCATTAGTAATGAATCAGCCTTTTTTTCTTTCCTTTGGGGCCTAAAAAACATTTTAATACATTTGCTTTGGTTTGAATTTAATGTTGTTAATCAAATCAAATATGCATTTTGGGCAAGGGAACCAAAAATGTAGCATACAAAAAATGTTAAAACCAGTTTAAGGATGCATGTACACAAGTGAATGATAGAAAATTACTTCTGCATTCCTGGTACAGTGTCAAGAGGCATTTAGCACCCAAAAGCAGATGCTTAAAACCGTATTGCTCTGCTGAGATGATGGTGGGGTGATGATGGAGTGAGGGATTGGCCATGAGTACCAGGCAGTTTTTTTTACTACATTATTGCAGAAACAGGTTGTACTGGGTGAATGTCATAAAAAAATGTCCACTTCAGAAAGTATCATATTTATCAGCATGCAGCTTGTAAGCAAAATGGTTCTCAATGTGGAAAGAAAACTAATTTTGCCCTTTCCTCATCCATTTTTGGTGCTGCTACTGTCCGAAATCGGTACGTGCTATGTTGTGCCTGTTCCTAAGCTGCATGCAGTGCCCCCTCTCCTGATTGAGTCCAATATGGGGAGATGTTAAGCCTGGTGTATGGCCACTACCACTCTCAGTGGCCTTCACCTATCTGTGGAAAATTCAATGGCTTTAGGGTCTAGGCTTTGATTTCTAGCTCAGTCATCTGCCATAGTGTTTTAAGTTTGTGACTCTTTTGGTTATTAGAAGGCCGGGAGAAGGCACACTGCACTGCAGCTTATAGGATAGAGTCAGACTGGGAAGAGTTTAGCGAGTCAGGGTAAGAACATATGCCCTCAGGTAGCAAGTCTGACAATGTCTCCTCTAGTGAGGAGATACAGCCGCGCATTGGTACCAGTGCTAGTGCTAGGCATCCTAAAAGGGGTGGTACCGCACAAGAAAAGGCAATGTTGGAGGAAAGCATTGGCCTGAATGGAGGCCTCCTAATAATTATTACCCTGAAATTCCCCAATTTGATTTGGTCCTCGGGATCAATGTCGACACCACAAACTTTAGTGTCATTGACTTCTTCAATGTATTAATTTCAGAGGCAATCCTATTCGATAGGTCTATTATACGATCTCTATTCTGAGCTGGTCCTCACTCAAAATCCCCCACAGAGGTACACTCATGTTCATGCATGGCATCCAACAGATATAAGTTAGATTAAAAAAATTTGGGGGGGGGGGGGTCATTTGAGCAATGGGCATCGTAAAAATAAAATAACATTGCCTCCTACTGGGATAACCAATCCTTACTGGCAACCCCATTATTTCCGGCCATAATGTCCAGAAATTGTTATGAAATCTTACTGTGGTTTCTGCACTTTAAGGACATTCCACTGCTCTTCCCCGTGGCGGGCACGGTCTCAACTAGAGATGAGCGAACTTTTGAAAAATTTGATTCGGCTGATTCGCCGAATTTTCCGACAAAATTCGTTTCGGTCCGAATTTATTCGCGATGAATCGCTATTAAAAACGGCTATTTCTGAGCCTCCTAGAGCCTCAATAGGGTTGTAAACCATTCTGCCTTGCTGTAACACGCATAGGATGCGCGCTGCGTAACTGAAATAATACTGTAAATAATTAGGACATGCAGATCAGAGGCATCGCTATTAGAATCGCAGAGCGGCACAATTACAGAGAGTTGAGGTGGCATTACTATGAGGGGCCCCTATATTGCCTGAAAAACACACCCTGGAGCTGGCAACGGCAGGAGCCCAAACATTGGATTTGGCTCAAAGAGACATTGGAGTTTGCAGCAGGAGCAGCAGGAGCCCAAAAATTGTCTGAATGACACCCTGAAGTTGCAAGCAGTAGCAGCAGCAGGAGCCCAAACATAGCTTGAAAGACACACTGGAGTTGGCAGCAGGAGCCCAAAAATTGGATGAATCACACCCTGGAGTTGCAAGCAGCAGCAGCAGCCCAAACATAGCTTGAAAGAGACACTGGAGTTGGCAGCAGGAGCCCAAAAATTGGATGAATCAAACCCTGGAGTTGCAAGCAGCAGCAGCAGCAGCTGCAGGAGCCCAAACATAGCTTGAAAGAGACACTGCAGTTGGCTGCTGGAGCCCAAAAATTGGATGAATCACACCCTGGAGTTGCAAGCAGCAGCAGCTGGTTTATTAAAAGCAGTCAAAAACAAGTGCCAACTGAAGTAGCTTAATAAAGCAGCTGATGCTGATCAAAGCTTATGTTGTATAACAGATAGGGTTAAAATAGCATGTGCCTTGGGAAAAAATCCTTAATTTCATGCCGATCAATCCAAAGGTCAATGCCCCCAACAAAAATAGTGTTCGGCATAAGTTTTCCATCTGGAAGGATGTAACCTTTAGTTTACATGGTTGTGGTAGGTTATATTACAAATTTGGATACCCCAGGCAGCAGTGTCATTGAAAGAGACAGATTGTAATGCAGACCATACGCAAGCAGAGAAACTCAGGCTGCAACAGGCCTCTTTAGTTTACATGGTTGGGGTAAGTTATCTTACAAATTGGGATACCCCACTGTATATGAAACCGAATATAATGCACACCCAAAAGTGGACAATCAGCCTCCAAGAGGCCTGCTTAGTTTAAATAAGAGAGCTACTTAGCTTAAATAAGAGAGATGCTTAGTGTAAATAAGAGGCCTGCTTAGTTTAAATAAGAGAGCTGCTTAGTGTAAATAAGAGAGGTAGGTTATGTTATGTTACAGAATGGGATACCCCCAAGCAGGCTTTAGAACAGTATATATGCACAGCAACAGTGGATAAGCAGGCTCCAACAGGCCAAATTACTTTAAATAAGTGTGCAGCTTAGTGAAGATCAAGAGGGGTATGGTATGTTATAGAATGGGATGCCCCCACAGCAGACCTGAGATCAGTATATATGCACAGCAACAGTGGATAAGCAGGCTCCAACAGGCCAAATTACTTTAAATAAGTGTGCAGCTTAGTGAAGATCAAGAGGGGTATGGTATGTTATAGAATGGGATGCCCCCACAGCAGACCTGAGATCAGTATATATGCACAGTAAAAGTGTCTAAGCAGGCTCTAACAGACCAAATTACTTTAAATAAGTGTGCAGCTTAGTGAAGATCAAGAGGGGTATGGTATGTTATAGAATGGGATGCCCCCACAGCAGACCTGAGATCAGTATATATGCACAGCAACAGTGGATAAGCAGGCTCCAACAGGCCAAATTACTTTAAATAAGTGTGGAGCTTAGTGAAGATCAAGAGGGGTATGGTATGTTATAGAATGGGATGCCCCCACAGCAGACCTGAGATCAGTATATATGCACAGCAACAGTGTCTAAGCAGGCTCCAACAGGCCAAATTACTTTAAATAAGTGTGCAGCTTAGTGAAGATCAAGAGGGGTATGGTATGTTATAGAATAGGATGCCCCCACAGCAGACTTGAGATCAGTATATATGCACAGTAAAAGTGTCTAAGCAGGCTCCAACAGGCCAAATTACTTTAAATAAGTGTGCAGCTTAGTGAAGATCGAGAGGGGTATGGTATGTTACAGAATGGGATGCCCCCACAGCAGACCTGAGATCAGTATATATGCACAGCAACAGTGGATAAGCAGGCTCCAACAGGCCAAATTACTTTAAATAAGTGTGCAGCTTAGTGAAGATCAAGAGGGGTATGGTATGTTATAGAATGGGATGCCCCCACAGCAGACCTGAGATCAGTATATATGCACAGCAACAGTGTCTAAGCAGGCTCCAACAGGCCAAATTACTTTAAATAAGTGTGCAGCTTAGTAAAGATCAAGAGGGGTATGGTATGTTATAGAATGGGATGCCCCCACAGCAGACCTGAGATCAGTATATATGCACAGTAAAAGTGTCTAAGCAGGCTCCAACAGGCCAAATTACTTTAAATAAGTGTGCAGCTTAGTGAAGATCAAGAGGGGTATGGTATGTTATAGAATGGGATGCCCCCACAGCAGACCTGAGATCAGTATATATGCACAGCAACAGTGGATAAGCAGGCTCCAACAGGCCAAATTACTTTAAATAAGTGTGCAGCTTAGTGAAGATCGAGAGGGGTATGGTATGTTACAGAATGGGATGCCCCCACAGCAGACTTGAGATCAGTATATATGCACAGCAAAAGTGTCTAAGCAGGCTCCAACAGGCCAAATTACTTTAAATAAGTGTGCAGCTTAGTGAAGATCAAGAGGGGTATGGTATGTTACAGAATGGGATGCCCCCACAGCAGACTTGAGATCAGTATATATGCACAGCAAAAGTGTCTAAGCAGGCTCCAACAGGCCAAATTACTTTAAATAAGTGTACAGCTTAGTGAAGATCAAGAGGGGTATGGTATGTTACAGAATGGGATGCCCCCACAGCAGACCTGAGATCAGTATATATGCACAGTAAAAGTGTCTAAGCAGGCTCCATCAGGCCAAATTACTTTAAATAAGTGTGCAGCTTAGTGAAGATCAAGAGGGGTATGGTATGTTATACAATGGGATGCCCCCACAGCAGACTTGAGATCAGTATATATGCACAGCAACAGTGGATAAGCAGGATCCAACAGGCCAAATTACTTTAAATAAGTGTGCAGCTTAGTGAAGATCAAGAGGGGTATGGTATGTTATAGAATGGGATGCCCCCACAGCAGACCTGAGATCAGTATATATGAACAGTAAGAGTGTCTATGCAGGCTCCAACAGGCCAAATTACTTTAAATAAGTGTGCAGCTTAGTGAAGATCAAGAGGGGTATGGTATGTTATAGAATGGGATGCCCCCACAGCAGACTTGAGATCAGTATATATGCACAGCAACAGTGGATAAGCAGGATCCAACAGGCCAAATTACTTTAAATAAGTGTGCAGCTTAGTGAAGATCAAGAGGGGTATGGTATGTTATAGAATGGGATGCCCCCACAGCAGACCTGAGATCAGTATATATGCACAGCAACAGTGGATAAGCAGGCTCCAACAGGCCAAATTACTTTAAATAAGTGTGCAGCTTAGTGAAGATCAAGAGGGGCATGGTATGTTACAGAATGGGATGCCCCCACAGCAGACCTGAGATCAGTATATATGCACAGCAACAGTGGATAAGCAGGCTCCAACAGGCCAAATTACTTTAAATAAGTGTGCAGCTTAGCGAAGATCAAGAGAGGTATGGTATGTTATAGAATGGGATGCCCCCACAGCAGACCTGAGATCAGTATATATGCACAGCAACAGTGGATAAGCAGGCTCCAACAGGCCAAATTACTTTAAATAAGTGTGGAGCTTAGTGAAGATCAAGAGGGGTATGGTATGTTATAGAATGGGATGCCCCCACAGCAGACCTGAGATCAGTATATATGCACAGTAAAAGTGTCTAAGCAGGCTCCAACAGGCCAATTTACTTTAAATAAGTGTGCAGCTCAGTGAAGATCAAGAGGGGTATGGTATGTTATAGAATGGGATGCCCCCACAGCAGACCTGAGATCAGTATATATGCACAGCAACAGTGGATAAGCAGGCTCCAACAGGCCAAATTACTTTAAATAAGTGTGCAGCTTAGTGAAGATCAAGAGGGGTATGGTATGTTATAGAATGGGATGCCCCTAGTGAAGATCAATAGGGGTATGGTATGTTATAGAATGGGACCCCCACAGCGGACCTGATATCAGTATATATGCACAGTAAAAGTGTCTAAGCAGGCTCCAACAGGCCAAATTACTTTAAATAAGTGTGCAGCTTAGTGAAGATCAAGAGGGGTATGGTATGTTATAGAATGGGATGCCCCACAGCAGACTTGAGATCAGTATATATGCACAGCAAAAGTGTCTAAGCAGGCTCCAACAGGCCAAATTACTTTAAATAAGTGTGCAGCTTAGTGAAGATCAAGAGGGGTATGTTATTTTACAGAATGGGATGCCCCCACAGCAGACTTGAGATCAGTATATATGCACAGCAAAAGTGTCTAAGCAGGCTCCAACAGGCCAAATTACTTTAAATAAGTGTGCAGCTTAGTGAAGATCAAGAGGGGTATGGTATGTTATAGAATGGGACCCCCACAGCGGACCTGAGATCAGTATATATGCACAGTAACAGTGGATAAGCAGGCTCCAACAGGCCAAATTACTTTAAATAAGTGTGCAGCTTAGTGAAGATCAAGAGGGGTATGGTATTTTACAGAATGGGATGCCCCCACAGCAGACTTGAGATCAGTATATATGCACAGTAACAGTGGATAAGCAGGCTCCAACAGGCCAAATTACTTTAAATAAGTGTGCAGCTTAGTGAAGATCAAGAGGGGTATGGTATGTTATAGAATGGGATGCCCTCACAGCAGACCTGAGATCAGTATATATACACAGTAAAAGTGTCTAAGCAGGCTCCAACAGGCCAAATTAGGTTAAATAAGTGTGCAGCCTAGTGAAGATCAATAGGGGTATGGTATGTTATAGAATGGGATGCCCTCACAGCGGACCTGATATCAGTATATATGCACAGTAAAAGTGTCTAAGCAGGCTCCAACAGGCCAAATTACTTTAAATAAGTGTGCAGCTTAGTGAAGATCAAGAGGGGTATGGTATTTTACAGAATGGGATGCCCCCACAGCAGACCTGAGATCAGTATATATGCACAGTAAAAGTGTCTAAGCAGGCTCCAACAGGCCAAATTACTTTAAATAAGTGTGCAGCTTAGTGAAGATCAAGAGGGGTATGGTATGTTATAGAATGGGATGCCCCCACAGCAGACTTGAGATCAGTATATATGCACAGCAAAAGTGGATAAGCAGGATCCAACAGGACAAATTACTTTAAATAAGTGTGCAGCTTAGTGAAGATCAAGAGGGGTATGGTATTTTTCAGAATGGGATGTCACCACAGCAGACCTGAGATCAGTATATATGCACAGTAAAAGTGTCTAAGCAGGCTCCAACAGGCCAAATTACTTTAAATAAGTGTGCAGCTTAGTGAAGATCAAGAGGGGTATGGTATGTTACAGAATGGGATGCCCCCACAGCAGAGCTGAGATCAGTATATATGCACAGTAAAAGTGTCTAAGCAGGCTCCAACAGGCCTAATTACTTTACATAAGCGTGCAGCTTAGTGAAGATCAAGAGGGGTATGGTATTTTACAGAATGGGATGTCACCACAGCAGACCTGAGATCAGTATATATGCACATTAAAAGTGTCTAAGCAGGCTCCAACAGGCCAAATTACTTTAAATAAGTGTGCAGCTTAGTGAAGATCAAGAGAGGTATGGTATGTTACAGAATGGGATGCCCCCACAGCAGAGCTGAGATCAGTATATATGCACAGTAAAAGTGTCTAAGCAGGCTCCAACAGGCCTAATTACTTTACATAAGCGTGCAGCTTAGTGAAGATCAAGAGGGGTATGGTATGTTACAGAATGGGATGCCCCCACAGCAGACTTGAGATCAGTATATATGCACAGCAAAAGTGTCTAAGCAGGCTCCAACAGGCCAAATTACTTTAAATAAGTGTGCAGCTTAGTGAAGATCAAGAGGGGTATGGTATTTTACAGAATGGGATGCCCCCACAGCAGACTTGAGATCAGTATATATGCACAGTAACAGTGGATAAGCAGGCTCCAACAGGCCAAATTACTTTAAATAAGTGTGCAGCTTAGTGAAGATCAAGAGGGGTATGGTATGTTATAGAATGGGATGCCCTCACAGCAGACCTGAGATCGATATATATACACAGTAAAAGTGTCTAAGCAGGCTCCAACAGGCCAAATTAGGTTAAATAAGTGTGCAGCCTAGTGAAGATCAATAGGGGTATGGTATGTTATAGAATGGGACCCCCACAGCGGACCTGATATCAGTATATATGCACAGTAAAAGTGTCTAAGCAGGCTCCAACAGGCCAAATTACTTTAAATAAGTGTGCAGCTTAGTGAAGATCAAGAGGGGTATGGTATTTTACAGAATGGGATGCCCCCACAGCAGACCTGAGATCAGTTTATATGCACAGTAAAAGTGTCTAAGCAGGCTCCAACAGGCCAAATTACTTTAAATAAGTGTGCAGCTTAGTGAAGATCAAGAGGGGTATGGTATGTTACAGAATGGGATGCCCCCACAGCAGACTTGAGATCAGTATATATGCACAGCAAAAGTGTCTAAGCAGGCTCCAACAGGCCAAATTACTTTAAATAAGTGTACAGCTTAGTGAAGATCAAGAGGGGTATGGTATGTTACAGAATGGGATGCCCCCACAGCAGACCTGAGATCAGTATATATGCACAGTAAAAGTGTCTAAGCAGGCTCCATCAGGCCAAATTACTTTAAATAAGTGTGCAGCTTAGTGAAGATCAAGAGGGGTATGGTATGTTATACAATGGGATGCCCCCACAGCAGACTTGAGATCAGTATATATGCACAGCAACAGTGGATAAGCAGGATCCAACAGGCCAAATTACTTTAAATAAGTGTGCAGCTTAGTGAAGATCAAGAGGGGTATGGTATGTTATAGAATGGGATGCCCCCACAGCAGACCTGAGATCAGTATATATGAACAGTAAGAGTGTCTATGCAGGCTCCAACAGGCCAAATTACTTTAAATAAGTGTGCAGCTTAGTGAAGATCAAGAGGGGTATGGTATGTTATAGAATGGGATGCCCCCACAGCAGACTTGAGATCAGTATATATGCACAGCAACAGTGGATAAGCAGGATCCAACAGGCCAAATTACTTTAAATAAGTGTGCAGCTTAGTGAAGATCAAGAGGGGTATGGTATGTTATAGAATGGGATGCCCCCACAGCAGACCTGAGATCAGTATATATGCACAGCAACAGTGGATAAGCAGGCTCCAACAGGCCAAATTACTTTAAATAAGTGTGCAGCTTAGTGAAGATCAAGAGGGGCATGGTATGTTACAGAATGGGATGCCCCCACAGCAGACCTGAGATCAGTATATATGCACAGCAACAGTGGATAAGCAGGCTCCAACAGGCCAAATTACTTTAAATAAGTGTGCAGCTTAGCGAAGATCAAGAGAGGTATGGTATGTTATAGAATGGGATGCCCCCACAGCAGACCTGAGATCAGTATATATGCACAGCAACAGTGGATAAGCAGGCTCCAACAGGCCAAATTACTTTAAATAAGTGTGGAGCTTAGTGAAGATCAAGAGGGGTATGGTATGTTATAGAATGGGATGCCCCCACAGCAGACCTGAGATCAGTATATATGCAACGTAAAAGTGTCTAAGCAGGCTCCAACAGGCCAATTTACTTTAAATAAGTGTGCAGCTCAGTGAAGATCAAGAGGGGTATGGTATGTTATAGAATGGGATGCCCCCACAGCAGACCTGAGATCAGTATATATGCACAGCAACAGTGGATAAGCAGGCTCCAACAGGCCAAATTACTTTAAATAAGTGTGCAGCTTAGTGAAGATCAAGAGGGGTATGGTATGTTATAGAATGGGATGCCCCTAGTGAAGATCAATAGGGGTATGGTATGTTATAGAATGGGACCCCCACAGCGGACCTGATATCAGTATATATGCACAGTAAAAGTATCTAAGCAGGCTCCAACAGGCCAAATTACTTTAAATAAGTGTGCAGCTTAGTGAAGATCAAGAGGGGTATGGTATGTTATAGAATGGGATGCCCCCACAGCAGACTTGAGATCAGTATATATGCACAGCAAAAGTGTCTAAGCAGGCTCCAACAGGCCAAATTACTTTAAATAAGTGTGCAGCTTAGTGAAGATCAAGAGGGGTATGTTATTTTACAGAATGGGATGCCCCCACAGCAGACTTGAGATCAGTATATATGCACAGCAAAAGTGTCTAAGCAGGCTCCAACAGGCCAAATTACTTTAAATAAGTGTGCAGCTTAGTGAAGATCAAGAGGGGTATGGTATGTTATAGAATGGGACCCCCACAGCGGACCTGAGATCAGTATATATGCACAGTAACAGTGGATAAGCAGGCTCCAACAGGCCAAATTACTTTAAATAAGTGTGCAGCTTAGTGAAGATCAAGAGGGGTATGGTATTTTACAGAATGGGATGCCCCCACAGCAGACTTGAGATCAGTATATATGCACAGTAACAGTGGATAAGCAGGCTCCAACAGGCCAAATTACTTTAAATAAGTGTGCAGCTTAGTGAAGATCAAGAGGGGTATGGTATGTTATAGAATGGGATGCCCTCACAGCAGACCTGAGATCAGTATATATACACAGTAAAAGTGTCTAAGCAGGCTCCAACAGGCCAAATTAGGTTAAATAAGTGTGCAGCCTAGTGAAGATCAATAGGGGTATGGTATGTTATAGAATGGGATGCCCTCACAGCGGACCTGATATCAGTATATATGCACAGTAAAAGTGTCTAAGCAGGCTCCAACAGGCCAAATTACTTTAAATAAGTGTGCAGCTTAGTGAAGATCAAGAGGGGTATGGTATTTTACAGAATGGGATGCCCCCACAGCAGACCTGAGATCAGTATATATGCACAGTAAAAGTGTCTAAGCAGGCTCCAACAGGCCAAATTACTTTAAATAAGTGTGCAGCTTAGTGAAGATCAAGAGGGGTATGGTATGTTATAGAATGGGATGCCCCCACAGCAGACTTGAGATCAGTATATATGCACAGCAAAAGTGGATAAGCAGGATCCAACAGGACAAGATACTTTAAATAAGTGTGCAGCTTAGTGAAGATCAAGAGGGGTATGGTATTTTTCAGAATGGGATGTCACCACAGCAGACCTGAGATCAGTATATATGCACAGTAAAAGTGTCTAAGCAGGCTCCAACAGGCCAAATTACTTTAAATAAGTGTGCAGCTTAGTGAAGATCAAGAGGGGTATGGTATGTTACAGAATGGGATGCCCCCACAGCAGAGCTGAGATCAGTATATATGCACAGTAAAAGTGTCTAAGCAGGCTCCAACAGGCCTAATTACTTTACATAAGCGTGCAGCTTAGTGAAGATCAAGAGGGGTATGGTATTTTACAGAATGGGATGTCACCACAGCAGACCTGAGATCAGTATATATGCACATTAAAAGTGTCTAAGCAGGCTCCAACAGGCCAAATTACTTTAAATAAGTGTGCAGCTTAGTGAAGATCAAGAGAGGTATGGTATGTTACAGAATGGGATGCCCCCACAGCAGAGCTGAGATCAGTATATATGCACAGTAAAAGTGTCTAAGCAGGCTCCAACAGGCCTAATTACTTTACATAAGCGTGCAGCTTAGTGAAGATCAAGAGGGGTATGGTATGTTACAGAATGGGATGCCCCCACAGCAGACTTGAGATCAGTATATATGCACAGCAAAAGTGTCTAAGCAGGCTCCAACAGGCCAAATTACTTTAAATAAGTGTGCAGCTTAGTGAAGATCAAGAGGGGTATGGTATTTTACAGAATGGGATGCCCCCACAGCAGACTTGAGATCAGTATATATGCACAGTAACAGTGGATAAGCAGGCTCCAACAGGCCAAATTACTTTAAATAAGTGTGCAGCTTAGTGAAGATCAAGAGGGGTATGGTATGTTATAGAATGGGATGCCCTCACAGCAGACCTGAGATCGATATATATACACAGTAAAAGTGTCTAAGCAGGCTCCAACAGGCCAAATTAGGTTAAATAAGTGTGCAGCCTAGTGAAGATCAATAGGGGTATGGTATGTTATAGAATGGGACCCCCACAGCGGACCTGATATCAGTATATATGCACAGTAAAAGTGTCTAAGCAGGCTCCAACAGGCCAAATTACTTTAAATAAGTGTGCAGCTTAGTGAAGATCAAGAGGGGTATGGTATTTTACAGAATGGGATGCCCCCACAGCAGACCTGAGATCAGTATATATGCACAGTAAAAGTGTCTAAGCAGGCTCCAACAGGCCAAATTACTTTAAATAAGTGTGCAGCTTAGTGAAGATCAAGAGGGGTATGGTATGTTATAGAATGGGATGCCCCCACAGCAGACTTGAGATCAGTATATATGCACAGCAAAAGTGGATAAGCAGGATCCAACAGGACAAATTACTTTAAATAAGTGTGCAGCTTAGTGAAGATCAAGAGGGGTATGGTATTTTACAGAATGGGATGTCACCACAGCAGACCTGAGATCAGTATATATGCACAGTAAAAGTGTCTAAGCAGGCTCCAACAGGCCAAATTACTTTAAATAAGTGTGCAGCTTAGTGAAGATCAAGAGGGGTATGGTATGTTACAGAATGGGATGCCCCCACAGCAGAGCTGAGATCAGTATATATGCACAGTAAAAGTGTCTAAGCAGGCTCCAACAGGCCTAATTACTTTACATAAGCGTGCAGCTTAGTAAAGATCAAGAGGGGTATGGTATGTTACAGAATGGGATGCCCCCACAGCAGACTTGAGATCAGTATATATGCACAGCAAAAGTGTCTAAGCAGGCTCCAACAAGCCAAATTACTTTAAATAAGTGTGCAGCTTAGTGAAGATCAAGAGGGGTATGTTATTTTACAGAATGGGATGCCCCCACAGCAGTCTTGAGGTCAGTATATATGCACAGCAAAAGTGTCTAAGCAGGCTCCAACAGGCCAAATTACTTTAAATAAGTGTGCAGCTTAGTGAAGATCAAGAGGGGTATGGTATGTTACAGAATGGGATGCCCCCACAGCAGACCTGAGATCAGTATATATGCACAGTAAAAGTGTCTAAGCAGACTCCAACAGGCCAAATTACTTTAAATAAGTGTGCAGCTTAGTGAAGATCAAGAGGGGTATGGTATGTTACAGAATGGGATGCCCCCACAGCAGACCTGAGATCAGTATAGATGCACAGTAAAAGCGTCTAAGCAGGCTCCAACAGGCCAAATTACTTTAAATAAGTGTGCAGCTTACTGAAGATCAAGAGGGGTATGGTATGTTACAGAATGGGATGCCCCCACAGCAGACTTGAGATCAATATATATGCACAGTAAAAGTGTCTATGCAGGCTCCAACAGGCCAAATTGCTTTAAATAAGTGTGCAGCTTAGAGGAAATACAGAGGCTAATGGGATGTTACAGAATGGGATGCCCCCACAGCAGACCTGAGATCAGTATAGATGCAGAGGAAAATCGTCTGAGCAGGCTCCAACAGGCCAAATTACTTTAAATAAGTGTGCAGCTTAGTGAAGATCAAGAGGGGTATGGTATGTTATAGAATGGGATGCCCCCACAGCAGACCTGAGATCAGTATATATGCACAGTAAGAGTGTCTATGCAGGCTCCAACAGGCAAAATTACTTTAAATAAGTGTGCAGCTTAGTGAAGATCAAGAGGGGTATGGTATGTTATAGAATGGGATGCGCCCACAGCAGACCTGAGATCAGTATATATGCACAGTAAAAGTGTCTAAGCAGGCTCCAACAGGCCAATTTACTTTAAATAAGTGTGCAGCTCAGTGAAGATCAAGAGGGGTATGGTATGTTATAGAATGGGATGCCCCCACAGCAGACCTGAGATCAGTATATATGCACAGCAACAGTGGATAAGCAGGCTCCAACAGGCCAAATTACTTTAAATAAGTGTGCAGCTTAGTGAAGATCAAGAGGGGTATGGTATGTTATAGAATGGGATGCCCCCACAGCAGACCTGAGATCAGTATATATGCACAGCAACAGTGGATAAGCAGGCTCCAACAGGCCAAATTACTTTAAATAGGTGTGCAGCTTAGTGAAGATCAAGAGGGGTATGGTATGTTATAGAATGGGATGCCCCTAGTGAAGATCAATAGGGGTATGGTATGTTATAGAATGGGACCCCCACAGCGGACCTGATATCAGTATATATGCACAGTAAAAGTGTCTAAGCAGGCTCCAACAGGCCAAATTACTTTAAATAAGTGTGCAGCTTAGTGAAGATCAAGAGGGGTATGGTATATTATAGAATGGGATGCCCCCACAGCAGACTTGAGATCAGTATATATGCACAGCAACAGTGGATAAGCAGGATCCAACAGGACAAATTACTTTAAATAAGTGTGCAGCTTAGTGAAGATCAAGAGGGGTATGGTATTTTACAGAATGGGATGTCACCACAGCAGACCTGAGATCAGTATATATGCACAGTAAAAGTGTCTAAGCAGGCTCCAACAGGCCAAATTACTTTAAATAAGTGTGCAGCTTAGTGAAGATCAAGAGGGGTATGGTATGTTACAGAATGGGATGCCCCCACAGCAGAGCTGAGATCAGTATATATGCACAGTAAAAGTGTCTAAGCAGGCTCCAACAGGCCTAATTACTTTACATAAGCGTGCAGCTTAGTGAAGATCAAGAGGGGTATGGTATGTTACAGAATGGGATGCCCCCACAGCAGACTTGAGATCAGTATATATGCACAGCAAAAGTGTCTAAGCAGGCTCCAACAGGCCAAATTACTTTAAATAAGTGTGCAGCTTAGTGAAGATCAAGAGGGGTATGTTATTTTACAGAATGGGATGCCCCCACAGCAGACTTGAGATCAGTATATATGCACAGCAAAAGTGTCTATGCAGGCTCCAACAGGCCAAATTACTTTAAATAAGTGTGCAGCTTAGTGAAGATCAAGAGGGGTATGGTATGTTATAGAATGGGACCCCCACAGCGGACCTGAGATCAGTATATATGCACAGTAACAGTGGATAAGCAGGCTCCAACAGGCCAAATTACTTTAAATAAGTGTGCAGCTTAGTGAAGATCAAGAGGGGTATGGTATTTTACAGAATGGGATGCCCCCACAGCAGATTTGAGATCAGTATATATGCACAGTAACAGTGGATAAGCAGGCTCCAACAGGCCAAATTACTTTAAATAAGTGTGCAGCTTAGTGAAGATCAAGAGGGGTATGGTATGTTATAGAATGGGATGCCCTCACAGCAGACCTGAGATCAGTATATATACACAGTAAAAGTGTCTAAGCAGGCTCCAACAGGCCAAATTAGGTTAAATAAGTGTGCAGCCTAGTGAAGATCAATAGGGGTATGGTATGTTATAGAATGGGATGCCCTCACAGCGGACCTGATATCAGTATATATGCACAGTAAAAGTGTCTAAGCAGGCTCCAACAGGCCAAATTACTTTAAATAAGTGTGCAGCTTAGTGAAGATCAAGAGGGGTATGGTATTTTACAGAATGGGATGCCCCCACAGCAGACCTGAGATCAGTATATATGCACAGTAAAAGTGTCTAAGCAGGCTCCAACAGGCCAAATTACTTTAAATAAGTGTGCAGCTTAGTGAAGATCAAGAGGGGTATGGTATGTTACAGAATGGGATGCCCCCACAGCAGAGCTGAGATCAGTATATATGCACAGTAAAAGTGTCTAAGCAGGCTCCAACAGGCCTAATTACTTTACATAAGCGTGCAGCTTAGTGAAGATCAAGAGGGGTATGGTATTTTACAGAATGGGATGTCACCACAGCAGACCTGATATCAGTATATATGCACATTAAAAGTGTCTAAGCAGGCTCCAACAGGCCAAATTACTTTAAATAAGTGTGCAGCTTAGTGAAGATCAAGAGAGGTATGGTATGTTACAGAATGGGATGCCCCCACAGCAGAGCTGAGATCAGTATATATGCACAGTAAAAGTGTCTAAGCAGGCTCCAACAGGCCTAATTACTTTACATAAGCGTGCAGCTTAGTGAAGATCAAGAGGGGTATGGTATGTTACAGAATGGGATGCCCCCACAGCAGACTTGAGATCAGTATATATGCACAGCAAAAGTGTCTAAGCAGGCTCCAACAGGCCAAATTACTTTAAATAAGTGTGCAGCTTAGTGAAGATCAAGAGGGGCATGTTATTTTACAGAATGGTATGCCCCCACAGCAGACTTGAGATCAGTATATATGCACAGCAAAAGTGTCTAAGCAGGCTCCAACAGGCCAAATTACTTTAAATAAGTGTGCAGCTTAGTGAAGATCAAGAGGGGTATGGTATGTTATAGAATGGGACCCCCACAGCGGACCTGAGATCAGTATATATGCACAGTAAAAGTGTCTAAGCAGGCTCCAACAGGCCAAATTACTTTAAATAAGTGTGCAGCTTAGTGAAGATCAAGAGGGGTATGGTATTTTACAGAATGGGATGCCCCCACAGCAGACTTGAGATCAGTATATATGCACAGTAACAGTGGATAAGCAGGCTCCAACAGGCCAAATTACTTTAAATAAGTGTGCAGCTTAGTGAAGATCAAGAGGGGTATGGTATGTTATAGAATGGGATGCCCTCACAGCAGACCTGAGATCGATATATATACACAGTAAAAGTGTCTAAGCAGGCTCCAACAGGCCAAATTAGGTTAAATAAGTGTGCAGCCTAGTGAAGATCAATAGGGGTATGGTATGTTATAGAATGGGACCCCCACAGCGGACCTGATATCAGTATATATGCACAGTAAAAGTGTCTAAGCAGGCTCCAACAGGCCAAATTACTTTAAATAAGTGTGCAGCTTAGTGAAGATCAAGAGGGGTATGGTATTTTACAGAATGGGATGCCCCCACAGCAGACCTGAGATCAGTATATATGCACAGTAAAAGTGTCTAAGCAGGCTCCAACAGGCCAAATTACTTTAAATAAGTGTGCAGCTTAGTGAAGATCAAGAGGGGTATGGTATGTTATAGAATGGGATGCCCCCACAGCAGACTTGAGATCAGTATATATGCACAGCAAAAGTGGATAAGCAGGATCCAACAGGACAAATTACTTTAAATAAGTGTGCAGCTTAGTGAAGATCAAGAGGGGTATGGTATTTTACAGAATGGGATGTCACCACAGCAGACCTGAGATCAGTATATATGCACAGTAAAAGTGTCTAAGCAGGCTCCAACAGGCCAAATTACTTTAAATAAGTGTGCAGCATAGTGAAGATCAAGAGGGGTATGGTATGTTACAGAATGGGATGCCCCCACAGCAGAGCTGAGATCAGTATATATGCAGAGTAAAAGTGTCTAAGCAGGCTCCAACAGGCCTAATTACTTTACATAAGCGTGCAGCTTAGTAAAGATCAAGAGGGGTATGGTATGTTACAGAATGGGATGCCCCCACAGCAGACTTGAGATCAGTATATATGCACAGCAAAAGTGTCTAAGCAGGCTCCAACAAGCCAAATTACTTTAAATAAGTGTGCAGCTTAGTGAAGATCAAGAGGGGTATGTTATTTTACAGAATGGGATGCCCCCACAGCAGTCTTGAGATCAGTATATATGCACAGCAAAAGTGTCTAAGCAGGCTCCAACAGGCCAAATTACTTTAAATAAGTGTGCAGCTTAGTGAAGATCAAGAGGGGTATGGTATGTTACAGAATGGGATGCCCCTACAGCAGACCTGAGATCAGTATATATGCACAGTAAAAGTGTCTAAGCAGACTCCAACAGGCCAAATTACTTTAAATAAGTGTGCAACTTAGTGAAGATCAAGAGGGGTATGGTATGTTACAGAATGGGATGCCCCCACAGCTGACCTGAGATCAGTATAGATGCACAGTAAAAGCGTCTAAGCAGGCTCCAACAGGCCAAATTACTTTAAATAAGTGTGCAGCTTAGTGAAGATCAAGAGGGGTATGGTATGTTACAGAATGGGATGCCCCCACAGCAGACTTGAGATCAATATATATGCACAGTAAAAGTGTCTAAGCAGGCTCCAACAGGCCAAATTGCTTTAAATAAGTGTGCAGCTTAGAGGAAATACAGAGGCTAATGGGATGTTACAGAATGGGATGCCCCCACAGCAGACCTGAGATCAGTATAGATGCAGAGGAAAATCGTCTGAGCAGGCTCCAACAGGCCAAATTACTTTAAATAAGTGTGCAGCTTAGTGAAGATCAAGAGGGGTATGGTATGTTATAGAATGGGATGCCCCCACAGCAGACCTGAGATCAGTATATATGCACAGTAAGAGTGTCTATGCAGGCTCCAACAGGCAAAATTACTTTAAATAAGTGTGAAGCTTAGTGAAGATCAAGAGGGGTATGGTATGTTATAGAATGGGATGCCCCCACAGCAGACCTGAGATCAGTATATATGGACAGCAGCAGTGGATAAGCAGGCTCCAACAGGCCAAATTACTTTAAATAAGTGTGCAGCTTAGCGAAGATCAAGAGAGGTATGGTATGTTATAGAATGGGATGCCCCCACAGCAGACCTGAGATCAGTATATATGCACAGCAACAGTGGATAAGCAGGCTCCAACAGGCCAAATTACTTTAAATAAGTGTGGAGCTTAGTGAAGATCAAGAGGGGTATGGTATGTTATAGAATGGGATGCCCCCACAGCAGACCTGAGATCAGTATATATGCACAGTAAAAGTGTCTAAGCAGGCTCCAACAGGCCAATTTACTTTAAATAAGTGTGCAGCTCAGTGAAGATCAAGAGGGGTATGGTATGTTATAGAATGGGATGCCCCCACAGCAGACCTGAGATCAGTATATATGCACAGCAACAGTGGATAAGCAGGCTCCAACAGGCCAAATTACTTTAAATAAGTGTGCAGCTTAGTGAAGATCAAGAGGGGTATGGTATGTTATAGAATGGGATGCCCCCACAGCAGACCTGAGATCAGTATATATGCACAGCAACAGTGGATAAGCAGGCTCCAACAGGCCAAATTACTTGAAATAAGTGTGCAGCTTAGTGAAGATCAAGAGGGGTATGGTATGTTATAGAATGGGATGCCCCCACAGCAGACCTGAGATCAGTATATATGCACAGCAAAAGTGTCTATGCAGGCTCCAACAGGCCAAATTACTTTAAATAAGTGTGCAGCTTAGGGAAGATCAAGAGGGGTATGGTATGTTACAGAATGGGATGCCTCCACAGCAGACTTGAGATCAGTATATATGCACAGCAAAAGTGTCTAAGCAGGCTCCAACAGGCCAAATTACTTTAAATAAGTGTGCAGCTTAGTGAAGATCAAGAGGGGTATGGTATGTTACAGAATGGGATGCCCCCACAGCAGACTTGAGATCAGTATATATGCACAGCAAAAGTGTCTAAGCAGGCTCCAACAGGCCAAATTACTTTAAATAAGTGTGCAGCTTAGTGAAGATCAAGAGGGGTATGGTATGTTATAGAATGGGATGCCCCCACAGCAGACCTGAGATCAGTATATATGAACAGTAAGAGTGTCTATGCAGGCTCCAACAGGCCAAATTACTTTAAATAAGTGTGCAGCTTAGTGAAGATCAAGAGGGGTATGGTATGCTATAGAATGGGATGCCCCCACAGCAGACTTGAGATCAGTATATATGCACAGCAACAGTGGATAAGCAGGATCCAACAGGCCAAATTACTTTAAATAAGTGTGCAGCTTAGTGAAGATCAAGAGGGGTATGGTATGTTATAGAATGGGATGCCCCCACAGCAGACCTGAGATCAGTATATATGCACAGCAACAGTGGATAAGCAGGCTCCAACAGGCCAAATTACTTTAAATAAGTGTGCAGTTTAGTGAAGATCAAGAGGGGTATGGTATTTTACAGAATGGGATGCCCCCACAGCAGATTTGAGATCAGTATATATGCACAGTAACAGTGGATAAGCAGGCTCCAACAGGCCAAATTACTTTAAATAAGTGTGCAGCTTAGTGAAGATCAAGAGGGGTATGGTATGTTATAGAATGGGATGCCCTCACAGCAGACCTGAGATCAGTATATATACACAGTAAAAGTGTCTAAGCAGGCTCCAACAGGCCAAATTAGGTTAAATAAGTGTGCAGCCTAGTGAAGATCAATAGGGGTATGGTATGTTATAGAATGGGATGCCCTCACAGCGGACCTGATATCAGTATATATGCACAGTAAAAGTGTCTAAGCAGGCTCCAACAGGCCAAATTACTTTAAATAAGTGTGCAGCTTAGTGAAGATCAAGAGGGGTATGGTATTTTACAGAATGGGATGCCCCCACAGCAGACCTGAGCTCAGTATATATGCACAGTAAAAGTGTCTAAGCAGGCTCCAACAGGCCAAATTACTTTAAATAAGTGTGCAGCTTAGTGAAGATCAAGAGGGGTATGGTATGTTACAGAATGGGATGCCCCCACAGCAGAGCTGAGATCAGTATATATGCACAGTAAAAGTGTCTAAGCAGGCTCCAACAGGCCTAATTACTTTACATAAGCGTGCAGCTTAGTGAAGATCAAGAGGGGTATGGTATTTTACAGAATGGGATGTCACCACAGCAGACCTGAGATCAGTATATATGCACATTAAAAGTGTCTAAGCAGGCTCCAACAGGCCAAATTACTTTAAATAAGTGTGCAGCTTAGTGAAGATCAAGAGAGGTATGGTATGTTACAGAATGGGATGCCCCCACAGCAGAGCTGAGATCAGTATATATGCACAGTAAAAGTGTCTAAGCAGGCTCCAACAGGCCTAATTACTTTACATAAGCGTGCAGCTTAGTGACGATCAAGAGGGGTATGGTATGTTACAGAATGGGATGCCCCCACAGCAGACTTGAGATCAGTATATATGCACAGCAAAAGTGTCTAAGCAGGCTCCAACAGGCCAAATTACTTTAAATAAGTGTGCAGCTTAGTGAAGATCAAGAGGGGCATGTTATTTTACAGAATGGTATGCCCCCACAGCAGACTTGAGATCAGTATATATGCACAGCAAAAGTGTCTAAGCAGGCTCCAACAGGCCAAATTACTTTAAATAAGTGTGCAGCTTAGTGAAGATCAAGAGGGGTATGGTATGTTATAGAATGGGACCCCCACAGCGGACCTGAGATCAGTATATATGCACAGTAAAAGTGTCTAAGCAGGCTCCAACAGGCCAAATTACTTTAAATAAGTGTGCAGCTTAGTGAAGATCAAGAGGGGTATGGTATTTCACAGAATGGGATGCCCCCACAGCAGACTTGAGATCAGTATATATGCACAGTAACAGTGGATAAGCAGGCTCCAACAGGCCAAATTACTTTAAATAAGTGTGCAGCTTAGTGAAGATCAAGAGGGGTATGGTATGTTATAGAATGGGATGCCCTCACAGCAGACCTGAGATCGATATATATACACAGTAAAAGTGTCTAAGCAGGCTCCAACAGGCCAAATTAGGTTAAATAAGTGTGCAGCCTAGTGAAGATCAATAGGGGTATGGTATGTTATAGAATGGGACCCCCACAGCGGACCTGATATCAGTATATATGCACAGTAAAAGTGTCTAAGCAGGCTCCAACAGGCCAAATTACTTTAAATAAGTGTGCAGCTTAGTGAAGATCAAGAGGGGTATGGTATTTTACAGAATGGGATGCCCCCACAGCAGACCTGAGATCAGTATATATGCACAGTAAAAGTGTCTAAGCAGGCTCCAACAGGCCAAATTACTTTAAATAAGTGTGCAGCTTAGTGAAGATCAAGAGGGGTATGGTATGTTATAGAATGGGATGCCCCCACAGCAGACTTGAGATCAGTATATATGCACAGCAAAAGTGGATAAGCAGGATCCAACAGGACAA
The DNA here is from genome assembly GCA_027917425.1 of Gastrophryne carolinensis. NCBI lineage: Eukaryota > Metazoa > Chordata > Amphibia > Anura > Microhylidae > Gastrophryne > Gastrophryne carolinensis. Next base: position 302,583,636 of record CM051238.1, read on the forward strand.
ATTACTTTAAATAAGTGTGCAGCTTAGTGAAGATCAAGAGGGGTATGGTATTTTACAGAATGGGATGTCACCACAGCAGACCTGAGATCAGTATATATGCACAGTAAAAGTGTCTAAGCAGGCTCCAACAGGCCAAATTACTTTAAATAAGTGTGCAGCTTAGTGAAGATCAAGAGGGGTATGGTATGTTACAGAATGGGATGCCCCCACAGCAGAGCTGAGATCAGTATATATGCAGAGTAAAAGTGTCTAAGCAGGCTCCAACAGGCCTAATTACTTTACATAAGCGTGCAGCTTAGTAAAGATCAAGAGGGGTATGGTATGTTACAGAATGGGATGCCCCCACAGCAGACTTGAGATCAGTATATATGCACAGCAAAAGTGTCTAAGCAGGCTCCAACAAGCCAAATTACTTTAAATAAGTGTGCAGCTTAGTGAAGATCAAGAGGGGTATGTTATTTTACAGAATGGGATGCCCCCACAGCAGTCTTGAGATCAGTATATATGCACAGCAAAAGTGTCTAAGCAGGCTCCAACAGGCCAAATTACTTTAAATAAGTGTGCAGCTTAGTGAAGATCAAGAGGGGTATGGTATGTTACAGAATGGGATGCCCCCACAGCAGACCTGAGATCAGTATATATGCACAGTAAAAGTGTCTAAGCAGACTCCAACAGGCCAAATTACTTTAAATAAGTGTGCAGCTTAGTGAAGATCAAGAGGGGTATGGTATGTTACAGAATGGGATGCCCCCACAGCAGACCTGAGATCAGTATAGATGCACAGTAAAAGCGTCTAAGCAGGCTCCAACAGGCCAAATTACTTTAAATAAGTGTGCAGCTTAGTGAAGATCAAGAGGGGTATGGTATGTTACAGAATGGGATGCCCCCACAGCAGACTTGAGATCAATATATATGCACAGTAAAAGTGTCTAAGCAGGCTCCAACAGGCCAAATTGCTTTAAATAAGTGTGCAGCTTAGAGGAAATACAGAGGCTAATGGGATGTTACAGAATGGGATGCCCCCACAGCAGACCTGAGATCAGTATAGATGCAGAGGAAAATCGTCTGAGCAGGCTCCAACAGGCCAAATTACTTTAAATAAGTGTGCAGCTTAGTGAAGATCAAGAGGGGTATGGTATGTTATAGAATGGGATGCCCCCACAGCAGACCTGAGATCAGTATATATGCACAGTAAGAGTGTCTATGCAGGCTCCAACAGGCAAAATTACTTTAAATAAGTGTGCAGCTTAGTGAAGATCAAGAGGGGTATGGTATGTTATAGAATGGGATGCCCCCACAGCAGACCTGAGATCAGTATATATGCACAGCAGCAGTGGATAAGCAGGCTCCAACAGGCCAAATTACTTTAAATAAGTGTGCAGCTTAGCGAAGATCAAGAGAGGTATGGTATGTTATAGAATGGGATGCCCCCACAGCAGACCTGAGATCAGTATATATGCACAGCAACAGTGGATAAGCAGGCTCCAACAGGCCAAATTACTTTAAATAAGTGTGGAGCTTAGTGAAGATCAAGAGGGGTATGGTATGTTATAGAATGGGATGCCCCCACAGCAGACCTGAGATCAGTATATATGCACAGTAAAAGTGTCTAAGCAGGCTCCAACAGGCCAATTTACTTTAAATAAGTGTGCAGCTCAGTGAAGATCAAGAGGGGTATGGTATGTTATAGAATGGGATGCCCCCACAGCAGACCTGAGATCAGTATATATGCACAGCAACAGTGGATAAGCAGGCTCCAACAGGCCAAATTACTTTAAATAAGTGTGCAGCTTAGTGAAGATCAAGAGGGGTATGGTATGTTATAGAATGGGATGCCCCCACAGCAGACCTGAGATCAGTATATATGCACAGCAACAGTGGATAAGCAGGCTCCAACAGGCCAAATTACTTGAAATAAGTGTGCAGCTTAGTGAAGATCAAGAGGGGTATGGTATGTTATAGAATGGGATGCCCCCACAGCAGACCTGAGATCAGTATATATGCACAGCAAAAGTGTCTATGCAGGCTCCAACAGGCCAAATTACTTTAAATAAGTGTGCAGCTTAGGGAAGATCAAGAGGGGTATGGTATGTTACAGAATGGGATGCCTCCACAGCAGACTTGAGATCAGTATATATGCACAGCAAAAGTGTCTAAGCAGGCTCCAACAGGCCAAATTACTTTAAATAAGTGTGCAGCTTAGTGAAGATCAAGAGGGGTATGGTATGTTACAGAATGGGATGCCCCCACAGCAGACTTGAGATCAGTATATATGCACAGCAAAAGTGTCTAAGCAGGCTCCAACAGGCCAAATTACTTTAAATAAGTGTGCAGCTTAGTGAAGATCAAGAGGGGTATGGTATGTTATAGAATGGGATGCCCCCACAGCAGACCTGAGATCAGTATATATGAACAGTAAGAGTGTCTATGCAGGCTCCAACAGGCCAAATTACTTTAAATAAGTGTGCAGCTTAGTGAAGATCAAGAGGGGTATGGTATGCTATAGAATGGGATGCCCCCACAGCAGACTTGAGATCAGTATATATGCACAGCAACAGTGGATAAGCAGGATCCAACAGGCCAAATTACTTTAAATAAGTGTGCAGCTTAGTGAAGATCAAGAGGGGTATGGTATGTTATAGAATGGGATGCCCCCACAGCAGACCTGAGATCAGTATATATGCACAGCAACAGTGGATAAGCAGGCTCCAACAGGCCAAATTACTTTAAATAAGTGTGCAGTTTAGTGAAGATCAAGAGGGGCATGGTATGTTACAGAATGGGATGCCCCCACAGCAGACCTGAGATCAGTATATATGCACAGCAACAGTGGATAAGCAGGCTCCAACAGGCCAAATTACTTTAAATAAGTGTGCAGCTTAGCGAAGATCAAGAGGGGTATGGTATGTTACAGAATGGGATGCCCCCACAGCAGACCTGAGATCAGTATATATGCACAGCAACAGTGGATAAGCAGGCTCCAACAGGCCAAATTACTTTAAATAAGTGTGCAGCTTAGTGAAGATCAAGAGGGGTATGGTATGTTATAGAATGGGATGCCCCCACAGCAGACCTGAGATCAGTATATATGCACAGCAACAGTGGATAAGCAGGCTCCAACAGGCCAAATTACTTGAAATAAGTGTGCAGCTTAGTGAAGATCAAGAGGGGTATGGTATGTTATAGAATGGGATGCCCCCACAGCAGACCTGAGATCAGTATATATGCACAGCAAAAGTGTCTATGCAGGCTCCAACAGGCCAAATTACTTTAAATAAGTGTGCAGCTTAGGGAAGATCAAGAGGGGTATGGTATGTTACAGAATGGGATGCCTCCACAGCAGACTTGAGATCAGTATATATGCACAGCAAAAGTGTCTAAGCAGGCTCCAACAGGCCAAATTACTTTAAATAAGTGTGCAGCTTAGTGAAGATCAAGAGGGGTATGGTATGTTACAGAATGGGATGCCCCCACAGCAGACTTGAGATCAGTATATATGCACAGCAAAAGTGTCTAAGCAGGCTCCAACAGGCCAAATTACTTTAAATAAGTGTGCAGCTTAGTGAAGATCAAGAGGGGTATGGTATGTTATAGAATGGGATGCCCCCACAGCAGACCTGAGATCAGTATATATGAACAGTAAGAGTGTCTATGCAGGCTCCAACAGGCCAAATTACTTTAAATAAGTGTGCAGCTTAGTGAAGATCAAGAGGGGTATGGTATGCTATAGAATGGGATGCCCCCACAGCAGACTTGAGATCAGTATATATGCACAGCAACAGTGGATAAGCAGGATCCAACAGGCCAAATTACTTTAAATAAGTGTGCAGCTTAGTGAAGATCAAGAGGGGTATGGTATGTTATAGAATGGGATGCCCCCACAGCAGACCTGAGATCAGTATATATGCACAGCAACAGTGGATAAGCAGGCTCCAACAGGCCAAATTACTTTAAATAAGTGTGCAGTTTAGTGAAGATCAAGAGGGGCATGGTATGTTACAGAATGGGATGCCCCCACAGCAGACCTGAGATCAGTATATATGCACAGCAACAGTGGATAAGCAGGCTCCAACAGGCCAAATTACTTTAAATAAGTGTGCAGCTTAGCGAAGATCAAGAGGGGTATGGTATGTTACAGAATGGGATGCCTCCACAGCAGACCTGAGATCAGTATATATGCACAGTAAAAGTGTCTAAGCAGGCTCCAACAGGCCAAATTATTTTAAATAACTGTGCAGCTTAGTGAAGATCAAGAGGGGTATGGTATGTTATAGAATGGGACCCCCACAGCGGACCTGAGATCAGTATATATGCACAGTAACAGTGGATAAGCAGGCTCCAACAGGCCAAATTACTTTAAATAAGTGTGCAGCTTAGTGAAGATCAAGAGGGGTATGGTATGTTATTGAATGGGATGCCCTCACAGCAGACCTGAGATCAGTATATATACACAGTAAAAGTGTCTAAGCAGGCTCCAACAGGCCAAATTACGTTAAATAAGTGTGCAGCCTAGTGAAGATCAATAGGGGTATGGTATGTTATAGAATGGGACCCCCACAGCGGACCTGATATCAGTATATATGCACAGTAAAAGTGTCTAAGCTGGCTCCAACAGGCCAAATTACTTTAAATAAGTGTGCAGCTTAGTGAAGATCAAGAGGGGTATGGTATTTTACAGAATGGGATGCCCCCACAGCAGACTTGAGATCAGTATATATGCACAGTAAAAGTGTCTAAGCAGGCTCCAACAGGCCAAATTACTTTAAATAAGTGTGCAGCTTAGTGAAGATCAAGAGGGGTATGGTATGTTATAGAATGGGATGCCCCCACAGCAGTCTTGAGATCAGTATATATGCACAGCAACAGTGGATAAGCAGGATCCAACAGGACAAATTACTTTAAATAAGTGTGCAGCTTAGTGAAGATCAAGAGGGGTATGGTATTTTACAGAATGGGATGTCACCACAGCAGACCTGAGATCAGTATATATGCACAGTAAAAGTGTCTAAGCAGGCTCCAACAGGCCAAATTACTTTAAATAAGTGTGCAGCTTAGTGAAGATCAAGAGGGGTATGGTATGTTACAGAATGGGATGCCCCCACAGCAGAGCTGAGATCAGTATATATGCACAGTAAAAGTGTCTAAGCAGGCTCCAACAGGCCTAATTACTTTACATAAGCGTGCAGCTTAGTGAAGATCAAGAGGGGTATGGTATGTTATAGAATGGGATGCCCTCACAGCAGACCTGAGATCGATATATATACACAGTAAAAGTGTCTAAGCAGGCTCCAACAGGCCAAATTAGGTTAAATAAGTATGCAGCCTAGTGAAGATCAATAGGGGTATGGTATGTTATAGAATGGGACCCCCACAGCGGACCTGATATCAGTATATATGCACAGTAAAAGTGTCTAAGCAGGCTCCAACAGGCCAAATTACTTTAAATAAGTGTGCAGCTTAGTGAAGATCAAGAGGGGTATGGTATGTTATAGAATGGGACCCCCACAGCGGACCTGAGATCAGTATATATGCACAGTAAAAGTGTCTAAGCAGGGTCCAACAGGCCAAATTACTTTAAATAAGTGTGCAGCTTAGTGAAGATCAAGAGGGGTATGGTATTTTACAGAATGGGATGCCCCCACAGCAGACTTGAGATCAGTATATATGCACAGTAACAGTGGATAAGCAGGCTCCAACAGGCCAAATTACTTTAAATAAGTGTGCAGCTTAGTGAAGATCAAGAGGGGTATGGTATGTTATAGAATGGGATGCCCTCACAGCAGACCTGAGATCAGTATATATACACAGTAAAAGTGTCTAAGCAGGCTCCAACAGGCCAAATTAGGTTAAATAAGTGTGCAGCCTAGTGAAGATCAATAGGGGTATGGTATGTTATAGAATGGGATGCCCTCACAGCGGACCTGATATCAGTATATATGCACAGTAAAAGTGTCTAAGCAGGCTCCAACAGGCCAAATTACTTTAAATAAGTGTGCAGCTTAGTGAAGATCAAGAGGGGTATGGTATTTTACAGAATGGGATGCCCCCACAACAGACCTGAGATCAGTATATATGCACAGTAAAAGTGTCTAAGCAGGCTCCAACAGGCCAAATTACTTTAAATAAGTGTGCAGCTTAGTGAAGATCAAGAGGGGTATGGTATGTTACAGAATGGGATGCCCCCACAGCAGAGCTGAGATCAGTATATATGCACAGTAAAAGTGTCTAAGCAGGCTCCAACAGGCCTAATTACTTTACATAAGCGTGCAGCTTAGTGAAGATCAAGAGGGGTATGGTATGTTACAGAATGGGATGCCCCCACAGCAGACTTGAGATCAGTATATATGCACAGCAAAAGTGTCTAAGCAGGCTCCAACAGGCCAAATCACTTTAAATAAGTGTGCAGCTTAGTGAAGATCAAGAGGGGTATGTTATTTTACAGAATGGGATGCCCCCACAGCAGACTTGAGATCAGTATATATGCACAGCAAAAGTGTCTAAGCAGGCTCCAACAGGCCAAATTACTTTAAATAAGTGTGCAGCTTAGTGAAGATCAAGAGGGGTATGGTATGTTATAGAATGGGACCCCCACAGCAGACCTGAGATCAGTATATATGCACAGTAAAAGTGTCTAAGCAGGCTCCAACAGGCCAAATTACTTTAAATAAGTGTGCAGCTTAGTGAAGATCAAGAGGGGTATGGTATTTTACAGAATGGGATGCCCCCACAGCAGACTTGAGATCAGTATATATGCACAGTAACAGTGTCTAAGCAGGCTCCAACAGGCCAAATTACTTTAAATAAGTGTGCAGCTTAGTGAAGATCAAGAGGGGTATGGTATGTTATAGAATGGGATGCCCTCACAGCAGACCTGAGATCAGTATATATACACAGTAAAAGTGTCTAAGCAGGCTCCAACAGGCCAAATTAGGTTAAATAAGTGTGCAGCCTAGTGAAGATCAATAGGGGTATGGTATGTTATAGAATGGGATGCCCTCACAGCGGACCTGATATTAGTATATATGCACAGTAAAAGTGTCTAAGCAGGCTCCAACAGGCCACATTACTTTAAATAAGTGTGCAGCTTAGTGAAGATCAAGAGGGGTATGGTATTTTACAGAATGGCATGCCCCCACAGCAGACCTGAGATCAGTATATATGCACAGTAATAGTGTCTAAGCAGGCTCCAACAGGCCAAATTACTTTAAATAAGTGTGCAGCTTAGTGAAGATCAAGAGGGGTATGGTATGTTATAGAATGGGATGCCCCCACAGCAGACTTGAGATCAGTATATATGCACAGCAAAAGTGGATAAGCAGGATCCAACAGGACAAATTACTTTAAATAAGTGTGCAGCTTAGTGAAGATCAAGAGGGGTATGGTATTTTACAGAATGGGATGTCACCACAGCAGACCTGAGATCAGTATATATGCACAGTAAAAGTCTCTAAGCAGGCTCCAACAGGCCAAATTACTTTAAATAAGTGTGCAGCTTAGTGAAGATCAAGAGGGGTATGGTATGTTACAGAATGGGATGCCCCCACAGCAGAGCTGAGATCAGTATATATGCACAGTAAAAGTGTCTAAGCAGGCTCCAACAGGCCTAATTACTTTACATAAGCGTGCAGCTTAGTGAAGATCAAGAGGGGTATGGTATTTTACAGAATGGGATGTCACCACAGCAGACCTGAGATCAGTATATATGCACAGTAAAAGTGTCTAAGCAGGCTCCAACAGGCCAAATGACTTTAAATAAGTGTGCAGCTTAGTGAAGATCAAGAGGGGTATGGTATGTTACAGAATGGGATGCCCCCACAGCAGAGCTGAGATCAGTATATATGCACAGTAAAAGTGTCTAAGCAGGCTCCAACAGGCCTAATTACTTTACATAAGCGTGCAGCTTAGTGAAGATCAAGAGGGGTATGGTATGTTACAGAATGGGATGCCCCCACAGCAGACTTGAGATCAGTATATATGCACAGTAAAAAAGGGTCTAAGCAGGCTCCAACAGGCCAAATTACTTTAAATAAGTGTGCAGCTTAGTGAAGATCAAGAGGGGTATGTTATTTTACAGAATGGGATGCCCCCACAGCAGACTTGAGATCAGTATATATGCACAGCAAAAGTGTCTAAGCAGGCTCCAACAGGCCAAATTACTTTAAATAAGTGTGCAGCTTAGTGAAGATCAAGAGGGGTATGGTATGTTATAGAATGGGACCCCCACAGCGGACCTGAGATCAGTATATATGCACAGTAAAAGTGTCTAAGCAGGCTCCAACAGGCCAAATTACTTTAAATAAGTGTGCAGCTTAGTGAAGATCAAGAGGGGTATGGTATTTTACAGAATGGGATGCCCCCACAGTAGACTTGAGATCAGTATATATGCACAGTAACAGTGGATAAGCAGGCTCCAACAGGCCAAATTACTTTAAATAAGTGTGCAGCTTAGTGAAGATCAAGAGGGGTATGGTATGTTATAGAATGGGATGCCCTCACAGCAGACCTGAGATCGATATATATACACAGTAAAAGTGTCTAAGCAGGCTCCAACAGGCCAAATTAGGTTAAATAAGTGTGCAGCCTAGTGAAGATCAATAGGGGTATGGTATGTTATAGAATCGGACCCCCACAGCAGACCTGATATCAGTATATATGCACAGTAAAAGTGTCTAAGCAGGCTCCAACAGGCCAAATTACTTTAAATAAGTGTGCAGCTTAGTGAAGATCAAGAGGGGTATGGTATTTTACAGAATGGGATGCCCCCACAGCAGACCTGAGATCAGTATATATGCACAGTAAAAGTGTCTAAGCAGGCTCCAACAGGCCAAATTACTTTAAATAAGTGTGCAGCTTAGTGAAGATCAAGAGGGGTATGGTATGTTATAGAATGGGATGCCCCCACAGCAGACTTGAGATCAGTATATATGCACAGCAAAAGTGGATAAGCAGGATCCAACAGGACAAATTACTTTAAATAAGTGTGCAGCTTAGTGAAGATCAAGAGGGGTATGGTATTTTACAGAATGGGATGTCACCACAGCAGACCTGAGATCAGTATATATGCACAGTAAAAGTGTCTAAGCAGGCTCCAACAGGCCAAATTACTTTAAATAAGTGTGCAGCTTAGTGAAGATCAAGAGGGGTATGGTATGTTACAGAATGGGATGCCCCCACAGCAGACTTGAGATCAGTATATATGCACAGCAAAAGTGTCTAAGCAGGCTCCAACAAGCCAAATTACTTTAAATAAGTGTGCAGCTTAGTGAAGATCAAGAGGGGTATGTTATTTTACAGAATGGGATGCCCCCACAGCAGACTTGAGATCAGTATATATGCACAGCAAAAGTGTCTAAGCAGGCTCCAACAGGCCAAATTACTTTAAATAAGTGTGCAGCTTAGTGAAGATCAAGAGGGGTATGGTATGTTACAGAATGGGATGCCCCCACAGCAGACCTGAGATCAGTATATATGCACAGTAAAAGTGTCTAAGCAGACTCCAACAGGCCAAATTACTTTAAATAAGTGTGCAGCTTAGTGAAGATCAAGAGGGGTATGGTATGTTACAGAATGGGATGCCCCCACAGCAGACCTGAGATCAGTATAGATGCACAGTAAAAGCGTCTAAGCAGGCTCCAACAGGCCAAATTACTTTAAATAAGTGTGCAGCTTAGTGAAGATCAAGAGGGGTATGGTATGTTACAGAATGGGATGCCCCCACAGCAGACTTGAGATCAATATATATGCACAGTAAAAGTGTCTAAGCAGGCTCCAACAGGCCAAATTGCTTTAAATAAGTGTGCAGCTTAGAGGAAATACAGAGGCTAATGGTATGTTACAGAATGGGATGCCCCCACAGCAGACCTGAGATCAGTATAGATGCAGAGGAAAATCGTCTGAGCAGGCTCCAACAGGCCAAATTACTTTAAATAAGTGTGCAGCTTAGTGAAGATCAAGAGGGGTATGGTATGTTATAGAATGGGATGCCCCCACAGCAGACCTGAGATCAGTATATATGCACAGTAAGAGTGTCTATGCAGGCTCCAACAGGCAAAATTACTTTAAATAAGTGTGCAGCTTAGTGAAGATCAAGAGGGGTATGGTATGTTATAGAATGGGATGCCCCCACAGCAGACCTGAGATCAGTATATATGCACAGCAGCAGTGGATAAGCAGGCTCCAACAGGCCAAATTACTTTAAATAAGTGTGCAGCTTAGCGAAGATCAAGAGAGGTATGGTATGTTATAGAATGGGATGCCCCCACAGCAGACCTGAGATCAGTATATATGCACAGCAACAGTGGATAAGCAGGCTCCAACAGGCCAAATTACTTTAAATAAGTGTGGAGCTTAGTGAAGATCAAGAGGGGTATGGTATGTTATAGAATGGGATGCCCCCACAGCAGACCTGAGATCAGTATATATGCACAGTAAAAGTGTCTAAGCAGGCTCCAACAGGCCAATTTACTTTAAATAAGTGTGCAGCTCAGTGAAGATCAAGAGGGGTATGGTATGTTATAGAATGGGATGCCCCCACAGCAGACCTGAGATCAGTATATATGCACAGCAACAGTGGATAAGCAGGCTCCAACAGGCCAAATTACTTTAAATAAGTGTGCAGCTTAGTGAAGATCAAGAGGGGTATGGTATGTTATAGAATGGGATGCCCCCACAGCAGACCTGAGATCAGTATATATGCACAGCAACAGTGGATAAGCAGGCTCCAACAGGCCAAATTACTTTAAATAAGTGTGCAGCTTAGTGAAGATCAAGAGGGGTATGGTATGTTATAGAATGGGATGCCCCCACAGCAGACCTGAGATCAGTATATATGCACAGCAAAAGTGTCTATGCAGGCTCCAACAGGCCAAATTACTTTAAATAAGTGTGCAGCTTAGGGAAGATCAAGAGGGGTATGGTATGTTACAGAATGGGATGCCTCCACAGCAGACTTGAGATCAGTATATATGCACAGCAAAAGTGTCTAAGCAGGCTCCAACAGGCCAAATTACTTTAAATAAGTGTGCAGCTTAGTGAAGATCAAGAGGGGTATGGTATGTTATAGAATGGGATGCCCCCACAGCAGACTTGAGATCAGTATATATGCACAGCAAAAGTGTCTAAGCAGGCTCCAACAGGCCAAATTACTTTAAATAAGTGTGCAGCTTAGTGAAGATCAAGAGGGGTATGGTATGTTATAGAATGGGATGCCCCCACAGCAGACCTGAGATCAGTATATATGAACAGTAAGAGTGTCTATGCAGGCTCCAACAGGCCAAATTACTTTAAATAAGTGTGCAGCTTAGTGAAGATCAAGAGGGGTATGGTATGCTATAGAATGGGATGCCCCCACAGCAGACTTGAGATCAGTATATATGCACAGCAACAGTGGATAAGCAGGATCCAACAGGCCAAATTACTTTAAATAAGTGTGCAGCTTAGTGAAGATCAAGAGGGGTATGGTATGTTATAGAATGGGATGCCCCCACAGCAGACCTGAGATCAGTATATATGCACAGCAACAGTGGATAAGCAGGCTCCAACAGGCCAAATTACTTTAAATAAGTGTGCAGTTTAGTGAAGATCAAGAGGGGTATGGTATTTTACAGAATGGGATGCCCCCACAGCAGATTTGAGATCAGTATATATGCACAGTAACAGTGGATAAGCAGGCTCCAACAGGCCAAATTACTTTAAATAAGTGTGCAGCTTAGTGAAGATCAAGAGGGGTATGGTATGTTATAGAATGGGATGCCCTCACAGCAGACCTGAGATCAGTATATATACACAGTAAAAGTGTCTAAGCAGGCTCCAACAGGCCAAATTAGGTTAAATAAGTGTGCAGCCTAGTGAAGATCAATAGGGGTATGGTATGTTATAGAATGGGATGCCCTCACAGCGGACCTGATATCAGTATATATGCACAGTAAAAGTGTCTAAGCAGGCTCCAACAGGCCAAATTACTTTAAATAAGTGTGCAGCTTAGTGAAGATCAAGAGGGGTATGGTATTTTACAGAATGGGATGCCCCCACAGCAGACCTGAGCTCAGTATATATGCACAGTAAAAGTGTCTAAGCAGGCTCCAACAGGCCAAATTACTTTAAATAAGTGTGCAGCTTAGTGAAGATCAAGAGGGGTATGGTATGTTACAGAATGGGATGCCCCCACAGCAGAGCTGAGATCAGTATATATGCACAGTAAAAGTGTCTAAGCAGGCTCCAACAGGCCTAATTACTTTACATAAGCGTGCAGCTTAGTGAAGATCAAGAGGGGTATGGTATTTTACAGAATGGGATGTCACCACAGCAGACCTGAGATCAGTATATATGCACATTAAAAGTGTCTAAGCAGGCTCCAACAGGCCAAATTACTTTAAATAAGTGTGCAGCTTAGTGAAGATCAAGAGAGGTATGGTATGTTACAGAATGGGATGCCCCCACAGCAGAGCTGAGATCAGTATATATGCACAGTAAAAGTGTCTAAGCAGGCTCCAACAGGCCTAATTACTTTACATAAGCGTGCAGCTTAGTGAAGATTAAGAGGGGTATGGTATGTTACAGAATGGGATGCCCCCACAGCAGACTTGAGATCAGTATATATGCACAGCAAAAGTGTCTAAGCAGGCTCCAACAGGCCAAATTACTTTAAATAAGTGGGCAGCTTAGTGAAGATCAAGAGGGGCATGTTATTTTACAGAATGGTATGCCCCCACAGCAGACTTGAGATCAGTATATATGCACAGCAAAAGTGTCTAAGCAGGCTCCAACAGGCCAAATTACTTTAAATAAGTGTGCAGCTTAGTGAAGATCAAGAGGGGTATGGTATGTTATAGAATGGGACCCCCACAGCGGACCTGAGATCAGTATATATGCACAGTAAAAGTGTCTAAGCAGGCTCCAACAGGCCAAATTACTTTAAATAAGTGTGCAGCTTAGTGAAGATCAAGAGGGGTATGGTATTTCACAGAATGGGATGCCCCCACAGCAGACTTGAGATCAGTATATATGCACAGTAACAGTGGATAAGCAGGCTCCAACAGGCCAAATTACTTTAAATAAGTGTGCAGCTTAGTGAAGATCAAGAGGGGTATGGTATGTTATAGAATGGGATGCCCTCACAGCAGACCTGAGATCGATATATATACACAGTAAAAGTGTCTAAGCAGGCTCCAACAGGCCAAATTAGGTTAAATAAGTGTGCAGCCTAGTGAAGATCAATAGGGGTATGGTATGTTATAGAATGGGACCCCCACAGCGGACCTGATATCAGTATATATGCACAGTAAAAGTGTCTAAGCAGGCTCCAACAGGCCAAATTACTTTAAATAAGTGTGCAGCTTAGTGAAGATCAAGAGGGGTATGGTATTTTACAGAATGGGATGCCCCCACAGCAGACCTGAGATCAGTATATATGCACAGTAAAAGTGTCTAAGCAGGCTCCAACAGGCCAAATTACTTTAAATAAGTGTGCAGCTTAGTGAAGATCAAGAGGGGTATGGTATGTTATAGAATGGGATGCCCCCACAGCAGACTTGAGATCAGTATATATGCACAGCAAAAGTGGATAAGCAGGATCCAACAGGACAAATTACTTTAAATAAGTGTGCAGCTTAGTGAAGATCAAGAGGGGTATGGTATTTTACAGAATGGGATGTCACCACAGCAGACCTGAGATCAGTATATATGCACAGTAAAAGTGTCTAAGCAGGCTCCAACAGGCCAAATTACTTTAAATAAGTGTGCAGCTTAGTGAAGATCAAGAGGGGTATGGTATGTTACAGAATGGGATGCCCCCACAGCAGAGCTGAGATCAGTATATATGCAGAGTAAAAGTGTCTAAGCAGGCTCCAACAGGCCTAATTACTTTACATAAGCGTGCAGCTTAGTAAAGATCAAGAGGGGTATGGTATGTTACAGAATGGGATGCCCCCACAGCAGACTTGAGATCAGTATATATGCACAGCAAAAGTGTCTAAGCAGGCTCCAACAAGCCAAATTACTTTAAATAAGTGTGCAGCTTAGTGAAGATCAAGAGGGGTATGTTATTTTACAGAATGGGATGCCCCCACAGCAGTCTTGAGATCAGTATATATGCACAGCAAAAGTGTCTAAGCAGGCTCCAACAGGCCAAATTACTTTAAATAAGTGTGCAGCTTAGTGAAGATCAAGAGGGGTATGGTATGTTACAGAATGGGATGCCCCCACAGCAGACCTGAGATCAGTATATATGCACAGTAAAAGTGTCTAAGCAGACTCCAACAGGCCAAATTACTTTAAATAAGTGTGCAGCTTAGTGAAGATCAAGAGGGGTATGGTATGTTACAGAATGGGATGCCCCCACAGCAGACCTGAGATCAGTATAGATGCACAGTAAAAGCGTCTAAGCAGGCTCCAACAGGCCAAATTACTTTAAATAAGTGTGCAGCTTAGTGAAGATCAAGAGGGGTATGGTATGTTACAGAATGGGATGCCCCCACAGCAGACTTGAGATCAATATATATGCACAGTAAAAGTGTCTAAGCAGGCTCCAACAGGCCAAATTGCTTTAAATAAGTGTGCAGCTTAGAGGAAATACAGAGGCTAATGGGATGTTACAGAATGGGATGCCCCCACAGCAGACCTGAGATCAGTATAGATGCAGAGGAAAATCGTCTGAGCAGGCTCCAACAGGCCAAATTACTTTAAATAAGTGTGCAGCTTAGTGAAGATCAAGAGGGGTATGGTATGTTATAGAATGGGATGCCCCCACAGCAGACCTGAGATCAGTATATATGCACAGTAAGAGTGTCTATGCAGGCTCCAACAGGCAAAATTACTTTAAATAAGTGTGCAGCTTAGTGAAGATCAAGAGGGGTATGGTATGTTATAGAATGGGATGCCCCCACAGCAGACCTGAGATCAGTATATATGCACAGCAGCAGTGGATAAGCAGGCTCCAACAAGCCAAATTACTTTAAATAAGTGTGCAGCTTAGCGAAGATCAAGAGAGGTATGGTATGTTATAGAATGGGATGCCCCCACAGCAGACCTGAGATCAGTATATATGCACAGCAACAGTGGATAAGCAGGCTCCAACAGGCCAAATTACTTTAAATAAGTGTGGAGCTTAGTGAAGATCAAGAGGGGTATGGTATGTTATAGAATGGGATGCCCCCACAGCAGACCTGAGATCAGTATATATGCACAGTAAAAGTGTCTAAGCAGGCTCCAACAGGCCAATTTACTTTAAATAAGTGTGCAGCTCAGTGAAGATCAAGAGGGGTATGGTATGTTATAGAATGGGATGCCCCCACAGCAGACCTGAGATCAGTATATATGCACAGCAACAGTGGATAAGCAGGCTCCAACAGGCCAAATTACTTTAAATAAGTGTGCAGCTTAGTGAAGATCAAGAGGGGTATGGTATGTTATAGAATGGGATGCCCCCACAGCAGACCTGAGATCAGTATATATGCACAGCAACAGTGGATAAGCAGGCTCCAACAGGCCAAATTACTTGAAATAAGTGTGCAGCTTAGTGAAGATCAAGAGGGGTATGGTATGTTATAGAATGGGATGCCCCCACAGCAGACCTGAGATCAGTATATATGCACAGCAAAAGTGTCTATGCAGGCTCCAACAGGCCAAATTACTTTAAATAAGTGTGCAGCTTAGGGAAGATCAAGAGGGGTATGGTATGTTACAGAATGGGATGCCTCCACAGCAGACTTGAGATCAGTATATATGCACAGCAAAAGTGTCTAAGCAGGCTCCAACAGGCCAAATTACTTTAAATAAGTGTGCAGCTTAGTGAAGATCAAGAGGGGTATGGTATGTTACAGAATGGGATGCCCCCACAGCAGACTTGAGATCAGTATATATGCACAGCAAAAGTGTCTAAGCAGGCTCCAACAGGCCAAATTACTTTAAATAAGTGTGCAGCTTAGTGAAGATCAAGAGGGGTATGGTATGTTATAGAATGGGATGCCCCCACAGCAGACCTGAGATCAGTATATATGAACAGTAAGAGTGTCTATGCAGGCTCCAACAGGCCAAATTACTTTAAATAAGTGTGCAGCTTAGTGAAGATCAAGAGGGGTATGGTATGCTATAGAATGGGATGCCCCCACAGCAGACTTGAGATCAGTATATATGCACAGCAACAGTGGATAAGCAGGATCCAACAGGCCAAATTACTTTAAATAAGTGTGCAGCTTAGTGAAGATCAAGAGGGGTATGGTATGTTATAGAATGGGATGCCCCCACAGCAGACCTGAGATCAGTATATATGCACAGCAACAGTGGATAAGCAGGCTCCAACAGGCCAAATTACTTTAAATAAGTGTGCAGTTTAGTGAAGATCAAGAGGGGCATGGTATGTTACAGAATGGGATGCCCCCACAGCAGACCTGAGATCAGTATATATGCACAGCAACAGTGGATAAGCAGGCTCCAACAGGCCAAATTACTTTAAATAAGTGTGCAGCTTAGCGAAGATCAAGAGGGGTATGGTATGTTACAGAATGGGATGCCTCCACAGCAGACCTGAGATCAGTATATATGCACAGTAAAAGTGTCTAAGCAGGCTCCAACAGGCCAAATTATTTTAAATAACTGTGCAGCTTAGTGAAGATCAAGAGGGGTATGGTATGTTATAGAATGGGACCCCCACAGCGGACCTGAGATCAGTATATATGCACAGTAACAGTGGATAAGCAGGCTCCAACAGGCCAAATTACTTTAAATAAGTGTGCAGCTTAGTGAAGATCAAGAGGGGTATGGTATGTTATTGAATGGGATGCCCTCACAGTAGACCTGAGATCAGTATATATACACAGTAAAAGTGTCTAAGCAGGCTCCAACAGGCCAAATTACGTTAAATAAGTGTGCAGCCTAGTGAAGATCAATAGGGGTATGGTATGTTATAGAATGGGACCCCCACAGCGGACCTGATATCAGTATATATGCACAGTAAAAGTGTCTAAGCTGGCTCCAACAGGCCAAATTACTTTAAATAAGTGTGCAGCTTAGTGAAGATCAAGAGGGGTATGGTATTTTACAGAATGGGATGCCCCCACAGCAGACTTGAGATCAGTATATATGCACAGTAAAAGTGTCTAAGCAGGCTCCAACAGGCCAAATTACTTTAAATAAGTGTGCAGCTTAGTGAAGATCAAGAGGGGTATGGTATGTTATAGAATGGGATGCCCCCACAGCAGTCTTGAGATCAGTATATATGCACAGCAACAGTGGATAAGCAGGATCCAACAGGACAAATTACTTTAAATAAGTGTGCAGCTTAGTGAAGATCAAGAGGGGTATGGTATTTTACAGAATGGGATGTCACCACAGCAGACCTGAGATCAGTATATATGCACAGTAAAAGTGTCTAAGCAGGCTCCAACAGGCCAAATTACTTTAAATAAGTGTGCAGCTTAGTGAAGATCAAGAGGGGTATGGTATGTTACAGAATGGGATGCCCCCACAGCAGAGCTGAGATCAGTATATATGCACAGTAAAAGTGTCTAAGCAGGCTCCAACAGGCCTAATTACTTTACATAAGCGTGCAGCTTAGTGAAGATCAAGAGGGGTATGGTATGTTATAGAATGGGATGCCCTCACAGCAGACCTGAGATCGATATATATACACAGTAAAAGTGTCTAAGCAGGCTCCAACAGGCCAAATTAGGTTAAATAAGTGTGCAGCCTAGTGAAGATCAATAGGGGTATGGTATGTTATAGAATGGGACCCCCACAGCGGACCTGATATCAGTATATATGCACAGTAAAAGAGTCTAAGCAGGCTCCAACAGGCCAAATTACTTTAAATAAGTGTGCAGCTTAGTGAAGATCAAGAGGGGTATGGTATGTTATAGAATGGGACCCCCACAGCGGACCTGAGATCAGTATATATGCACAGTAAAAGTGTCTAAGCAGGGTCCAACAGGCCAAATTACTTTAAATAAGTGTGCAGCTTAGTGAAGATCAAGAGGGGTATG
Source organism: Gastrophryne carolinensis (assembly GCA_027917425.1). Lineage (NCBI taxonomy): Eukaryota > Metazoa > Chordata > Amphibia > Anura > Microhylidae > Gastrophryne > Gastrophryne carolinensis. The sequence goes on from CM051238.1 coordinate 302,601,611, forward strand.
GTATTTTACAGAATGGGATGCCCCCACAGCAGACTTGAGATCAGTATATATGCACAGTAACAGTGGATAAGCAGGCTCCAACAGGCCAAATTACTTTAAATAAGTGTGCAGCTTAGTGAAGATCAAGAGGGGTATGGTATGTTATAGAATGGGATGCCCTCACAGCAGACCTGAGATCAGTATATATACACAGTAAAAGTGTCTAAGCAGGCTCCAACAGGCCAAATTACGTTAAATAAGTGTGCAGCCTAGTGAAGATCAATAGGGGTATGGTATGTTATAGAATGGGATGCCCTCACAGCGGACCTGATATCAGTATATATGCACAGTAAAAGTGTCTAAGCAGGCTCCAACAGGCCAAATTACTTTAAATAAGTGTGCAGCTTAGTGAAGATCAAGAGGGGTATGGTATGTTACAGAATGGGATGCCCCCACAGCAGACCTGAGATCAGTATATATGCACAGTAAAAGTGTCTAAGCAGGCTCCAACAGGCCAAATTACTTTAAATAAGTGTGCAGCTTAGTGAAGATCAAGAGGGGTATGGTATGTTACAGAATGGGATGCCCCCACAGCAGAGCTGAGATCAGTATATATGCACAGTAAAAGTGTCTAAGCAGGCTCCAACAGGCCTAATTACTTTACATAAGCGTGCAGCTTAGTGAAGATCAAGAGGGGTATGGTATGTTACAGAATGGGATGCCCCCACAGCAGACTTGAGATCAGTATATATGCACAGCAAAAGTGTCTAAGCAGGCTCCAACAGGCCAAATCACTTTAAATAAGTGTGCAGCTTAGTGAAGATCAAGAGGGGTATGTTATTTTACAGAATGGGATGCCCCCACAGCAGACTTGAGATCAGTATATATGCACAGCAAAAGTGTCTAAGCAGGCTCCAACAGGCCAAATTACTTTAAATAAGTGTGCAGCTTAGTGAAGATCAAGAGGGGTATGGTATGTTATAGAATGGGACCCCCACAGCAGACCTGAGATCAGTATATATGCACAGTAAAAGTGTCTAAGCAGGCTCCAACAGGCCAAATTACTTTAAATAAGTGTGCAGCTTAGTGAAGATCAAGAGGGGTATGGTATTTTACAGAATGGGATGCCCCCACAGCAGACTTGAGATCAGTATATATGCACAGTAACAGTGTCTAAGCAGGCTCCAACAGGCCAAATTACTTTAAATAAGTGTGCAGCTTAGTGAAGATCAAGAGGGGTATGGTATGTTATAGAATGGGATGCCCTCACAGCAGACCTGAGATCAGTATATATACACAGTAAAAGTGTCTAAGCAGGCTCCAACAGGCCAAATTAGGTTAAATAAGTGTGCAGCCTAGTGAAGATCAATAGGGGTATGGTATGTTATAGAATGGGATGCCCTCACAGCGGACCTGATATTAGTATATATGCACAGTAAAAGTGTCTAAGCAGGCTCCAACAGGCCACATTACTTTAAATAAGTGTGCAGCTTAGTGAAGATCAAGAGGGGTATGGTATTTTACAGAATGGCATGCCCCCACAGCAGACCTGAGATCAGTATATATGCACAGTAATAGTGTCTAAGCAGGCTCCAACAGGCCAAATTACTTTAAATAAGTGTGCAGCTTAGTGAAGATCAAGAGGGGTATGGTATGTTATAGAATGGGATGCCCCCACAGCAGACTTGAGATCAGTATATATGCACAGCAAAAGTGGATAAGCAGGATCCAACAGGACAAATTACTTTAAATAAGTGTGCAGCTTAGTGAAGATCAAGAGGGGTATGGTATTTTACAGAATGGGATGTCACCACAGCAGACCTGAGATCAGTATATATGCACAGTAAAAGTGTCTAAGCAGGCTCCAACAGGCCAAATTACTTTAAATAAGTGTGCAGCTTAGTGAAGATCAAGAGGGGTATGGTATGTTACAGAATGGGATGCCCCCACAGCAGAGCTGAGATCAGTATATATGCACAGTAAAAGTGTCTAAGCAGGCTCCAACAGGCCTAATTACTTTACATAAGCGTGCAGCTTAGTGAAGATCAAGAGGGGTATGGTATTTTACAGAATGGGATGTCACCACAGCAGACCTGAGATCAGTATATATGCACAGTAAAAGTGTCTAAGCAGGCTCCAACAGGCCAAATGACTTTAAATAAGTGTGCAGCTTAGTGAAGATCAAGAGGGGTATGGTATGTTACAGAATGGGATGCCCCCACAGCAGAGCTGAGATCAGTATATATGCACAGTAAAAGTGTCTAAGCAGGCTCCAACAGGCCTAATTACTTTACATAAGCGTGCAGCTTAGTGAAGATCAAGAGGGGTATGGTATGTTACAGAATGGGATGCCCCCACAGCAGACTTGAGATCAGTATATATGCACAGTAAAAAAGGGTCTAAGCAGGCTCCAACAGGCCAAATTACTTTAAATAAGTGTGCAGCTTAGTGAAGATCAAGAGGGGTATGTTATTTTACAGAATGGGATGCCCCCACAGCAGACTTGAGATCAGTATATATGCACAGCAAAAGTGTCTAAGCAGGCTCCAACAGGACAAATTACTTTAAATAAGTGTGCAGCTTAGTGAAGATCAAGAGGGGTATGGTATGTTATAGAATGGGACCCCCACAGCGGACCTGAGATCAGTATATATGCACAGTAAAAGTGTCTAAGCAGGCTCCAACAGGCCAAATTACTTTAAATAAGTGTGCAGCTTAGTGAAGATCAAGAGGGGTATGGTATTTTACAGAATGGGATGCCCCCACAGTAGACTTGAGATCAGTATATATGCACAGTAACAGTGGATAAGCAGGCTCCAACAGGCCAAATTACTTTAAATAAGTGTGCAGCTTAGTGAAGATCAAGAGGGGTATGGTATGTTATAGAATGGGATGCCCTCACAGCAGACCTGAGATCGATATATATACACAGTAAAAGTGTCTAAGCAGGCTCCAACAGGCCAAATTAGGTTAAATAAGTGTGCAGCCTAGTGAAGATCAATAGGGGTATGGTATGTTATAGAATCGGACCCCCACAGCAGACCTGATATCAGTATATATGCACAGTAAAAGTGTCTAAGCAGGCTCCAACAGGCCAAATTACTTTAAATAAGTGTGCAGCTTAGTGAAGATCAAGAGGGGTATGGTATTTTACAGAATGGGATGCCCCCACAGCAGACCTGAGATCAGTATATATGCACAGTAAAAGTGTCTAAGCAGGCTCCAACAGGCCAAATTACTTTAAATAAGTGTGCAGCTTAGTGAAGATCAAGAGGGGTATGGTATGTTATAGAATGGGATGCCCCCACAGCAGACTTGAGATCAGTATATATGCACAGCAAAAGTGGATAAGCAGGATCCAACAGGACAAATTACTTTAAATAAGTGTGCAGCTTAGTGAAGATCAAGAGGGGTATGGTATTTTACAGAATGGGATGTCACCACAGCAGACCTGAGATCAGTATATATGCACAGTAAAAGTGTCTAAGCAGGCTCCAACAGGCCAAATTACTTTAAATAAGTGTGCAGCTTAGTGAAGATCAAGAGGGGTATGGTATGTTACAGAATGGGATGCCCCCACAGCAGAGCTGAGATCAGTATATATGCACAGCAAAAGTGTCTAAGCAGGCTCCAACAGGCCAAATTACTTTACATAAGCGTGCAGCTTAGTGAAGATCAAGAGGGGTATGGTATGTTACAGAATGGGATGCCCCCACAGCAGACTTGAGATCAGTATATATGCACAGCAAAAGTGTCTAAGCAGGCTCCAACAAGCCAAATTACTTTAAATAAGTGTGCAGCTTAGTGAAGATCAAGAGGGGTATGTTATTTTACAGAATGGGATGCCCCCACAGCAGACTTGAGATCAGTATATATGCACAGCAAAAGTGTCTAAGCAGGCTCCAACAGGCCAAATTACTTTAAATAAGTGTGCAGCTTAGTGAAGATCAAGAGGGGTATGGTATGTTACAGAATGGGATGCCCCCACAGCAGACCTGAGATCAGTATATATGCACAGTAAAAGTGTCTAAGCAGACTCCAACAGGCCAAATTACTTTAAATAAGTGTGCAGCTTAGTGAAGATCAAGAGGGGTATGGTATGTTACAGAATGGGATGCCCCCACAGCAGACCTGAGATCAGTATAGATGCACAGTAAAAGCGTCTAAGCAGGCTCCAACAGGCCAAATTACTTTAAATAAGTGTGCAGCTTAGTGAAGATCAAGAGGGGTATGGTATGTTACAGAATGGGATGCCCCCACAGCAGACTTGAGATCAATATATATGCACAGTAAAAGTGTCTAAGCAGGCTCAAACAGGCCAAATTGCTTTAAATAAGTGTGCAGCTTAGAGGAAATACAGAGGCTAATGGGATGTTACAGAATGGGATGCCCCCACAGCAGACCTGAGATCAGTATAGATGCAGAGGAAAATCGTCTGAGCAGGCTCCAACAGGCCAAATTACTTTAAATAAGTGTGCAGCTTAGTGAAGATCAAGAGGGGTATGGTATGTTATAGAATGGGATGCCCCCACAGCAGACCTGAGATCAGTATATATGCACAGTAAGAGTGTCTATGCAGGCTCCAACAGGCAAAATTACTTTAAATAAGTGTGCAGCTTAGTGAAGATCAAGAGGGGTATGGTATGTTACAGAATGGGATGCCCCCACAGCAGACCTGAGATCAGTATATATGCACAGTAAGAGTGTCTATGCAGGCTCCAACAGGCCAAATTACTTTAAATAAGTGTGCAGCTTAGTGAAGATCAAGAGGGGTATGGTATGTTATAGAATGGGATGCCCCCACAGCAGACCTGAGATCAGTATATATGCAAAGCAACAGTGGATAAGCAGGTTCCAACAGGCCAAATTACTTTAAATAAGTGTGCAGCTTAGTGAAGATCAAGAGGGGTATGGTATGTTAAAGAATGGGATGCCCCCACAGCAGACTTGAGATCAGTATATATGCACAGCAAAAGTGTCTAAGCAGGCTCCAACAGGCCAAATTACTTTAAATAAGTGTGCAGCTTAGTGAAGATCAAGAGGGGTATGGTATGTTACAGAATGGGATGCCCCCACAGCAGACTTGAGATCAGTATATATGCACAGCAAAAGTGTCTAAGCAGGCTCCAACAGGCCAAATTACTTTAAATAAGTGTGCAGCTTAGTGAAGATCAAGAGGGGTATGGTATGTTACAGAATGGGATGCCCCCACAGCAGACTTGAGATCAGTATATATGCACAGCAAAAGTGTCTAAGCAGGCTCCAACAGGCCAAATTACTTTAAATAAGTGTGCAGCTTAGTGAAGATCAAGAGGGGTATGGTATGTTACAGAATGGGATGCCCCCACAGCAGACCTGAGATCAGTATATATGCACAGTAAGAGTGTCTATGCAGGCTCCAACAGGCCAAATTACTTTAAATAAGTGTGCAGCTTAGTGAAGATCAAGAGGGGTATGGTATGTTATAGAATGGGATGCCCCCACAGCAGACCTGAGATCAGTATATATGCAAAGCAACAGTGGATAAGCAGGTTCCAACAGGCCAAATTACTTTAAATAAGTGTGCAGCTTAGTGAAGATCAAGAGGGGTATGGTATGTTAAAGAATGGGATGCCCCCACAGCAGACTTGAGATCAGTATATATGCACAGCAAAAGTGTCTAAGCAGGCTCCAACAGGCCAAATTACTTTAAATAAGTGTGCAGCTTAGTGAAGATCAAGAGGGGTATGGTATGTTACAGAATGGGATGCCCCCACAGCAGACTTGAGATCAGTATATATGCACAGCAAAAGTGTCTAAGCAGGCTCCAACAGGCCAAATTACTTTAAATAAGTGTGCAGCTTAGTGAAGATCAAGAGGGGTATGGTATGTTACAGAATGGGATGCCCCCACAGCAGACGTGAGATCAGTATATATGCACAGTAATAGTGTCTAAGCAGGCTCCAACAGGCCAAATTACTTTAAATAAGTGTGCAGCTCAGTGAAGATCAAGAGGGGTATGGTATGTTATACAATGGGATGCCCCCACAGCTGAACTAAGATCAGTATATATGCACAGTAAGAGTGTCTATGCAGGCTCCAACAGGCCAAATTACTTTAAATAAGTGTGCAGCTTAGTGAAGATCAAGAGGGGTATGGTATGTTATAGAATGGGATGCCCCCACAGCAGGCTTGAGATCAGTATATATGCACAGCAACAGTGGATAAGCAGGCTCCAAGAGGCCAAATTACTTTAAATAAGTGTGCAGCTTAGTGAAGATCAAGAGGGGTATGGTATTTTACAGAATGGGATGCCCCCACAGCAGACTTGAGATCAGTATATATGCACAGTAACAGTGGATAAGCAGGCTCCAACAGGCCAAATTACTTTAAATAAGTGTGCAGCTTAGTGAAGATCAAGAGTGGTATGGTATGTTATAGAATGGGATGCCCCCACAGCAGACCTGAGATCAGTATATATACACAGTAAAAGTGTATAAGCAGGCTCCAACAGGCCAAATTACTTTAAATAAGTGTGCAGCCTAGTGAAGATCAATAGGGGTATGGTATGTTATAGAATGGGACCCCCACAGCGGACCTGATATCAGTATATATGCACAGTAAAAGTGTCTAAGCAGGCTCCAACAGGCCAAATTACTTTAAATAAGTGTGCAGCTTAGTGAAGATCAAGAGGGGTATGGTATTTTACAGAATGGGATGCCCCCACAGCAGACCTGAGATCAGTATATATGCACAGTAAAAGTGTCTAAGCAGGCTCCAACAGGCCAAATTACTTTAAATAAGTGTGCAGCTTAGTGAAGATCAAGAGGGGTATGGTATGTTATAGAATGGGATGCCCCCACAGCAGGCTTGAGATCAGTATATATGCACAGCAACAGTGGATAAGCAGGCTCCAACAGGCCAAATTACTTTAAATAAGTGTGCAGCTTAGTGAAGATCAAGAGGGGTATGGTATGTTACAGAATGGGATGCCCCCACAGCAGAGCTGAGATCAGTATATATGCACAGTAAAAGTGTCTAAGCAGGCTCCAACAGGCCTAATTAATTTACATAAGTGTGCAGCTTAGTGAAGATCAAGAGGGGTATGGTATGTTACAGAATGGGATGCCCCCACAGCAGACTTGAGATCAGTATATATGCACAGCAAAAGTGTCTAAGCAGGCTCCAACAGGCCAAATTACTTTAAATAAGTGTGCAGCTTAGTGAAGATCAAGAGGGGTATGTTATTTTACAGAATGGGATGCCCCCACAGCAGACTTGAGATCAGTATATATGCCCAGCAAAAGTGTCTAAGCAGGCTCCAACAGGCCAAATTACTTCAAATAAGTGTGCAGCTTAGTGAAGATCAAGAGGGGTATGGTATGTTACAGAATGGGATGCCCCCACAGCAGACCTGAGATCAGTATATATGCACAGTAAAAGTGTCTAAGCAGACTCCAACAAGCCAAATTACTTTAAATAAGTGTGCAGCTTAGTGAAGATCAAGAGGGGTATGGTATGTTACAGAATGGGATGCCCCCACAGCAGACCTGAGATCAGTATAGATGCACAGTAAAAGCGTCTAAGCAGGCTCCAACAGGCCAAATTACTTTAAATAAGTGTGCAGCTTAGTGAAGATCAAGAGGGGTATGGTATGTTACAGAATGGGATGCCCCCACAGCAGACTTGAGATCAGTATATATGCACAGTAAAAGTGTCTAAGCAGGCTCCAACAGGCCAAATTACTTTAAATAAGTGTGCAGCTTAGAGGAAATACAGAGGCTAATGGGATGTTACAGAATAGGATGCCCCCACAGCAGACCTGAGATCAGTATAGATGCAGAGTAAAATCATCTGAGCAGGCTCCAACAGGCCAAATTACTTTAAATAAGTGTGTAGCTTAGTGAAGATCAAGAGGGGTATGGTATGTTACAGAATGGGATGCCCCCACAGCAGACCTGAGATCAGTATATATGCACAGTAAAAGTGTCTAAGCAGACTCCAACAAGCCAAATTACTTTAAATAAGTGTGCAGCTTAGTGAAGATCAAGAGGGGTATGGTATGTTATAGAATGGGATGCCCCCACAGCAGACCTGAGATCAGTATATATGCACAGTAAGAGTGTCTATGCAGGCTCCAACAGGCCAAATTACTTTAAATAAGTGTGCAGCTTAGTGAAGATCAAGAGGGGTATGGTATGTTATGGAATGGGATGCCCCCACAGCAGACCTAAGATCAGTATATATGCACAGCAACAGTGTCTAAGCAGGCTCCAACAGGCCAAATTACTTTAAATAAGTGTGCAGCTTAGTGAAAATCAAGAGGGGTATGGTATGTTATAGAATGGGATGCCCCCACAGCAGACCTGAGATCAGTATATATGCACAGTAAGAGTGTCTATGCAGGCTCCAACAGGCCAAATTACTTTAAATAAGTGTGCAGCTTAGTGAAGATCAAGAGGGGTATGGTATGTTCTAGAATGGGATGCCCCCACAGCAGACCTGAGATCAGTATATATGCACAGCAACAGTGGATAAGCAGGCTCCAACAGGCCAAATTACTTTAAATAAGTGTGCAGCTTAGTGAAGATCAAGAGGGGTATGGTATGTTACAGAATGGGATGCCCCCACAGCAGACCTTAGATCAGTATATATGCACAGCAACAATGGATAAGCAGGCTCCAACAGGCCAAATTACTTTAAATAAGTGTGCAGCTTACTGAAGATCAAGAGGGGTATGGTATGTTATACAATGGGATGCCCCCACAGCAGACCTGAGATCAGTATATATGCACAGTAAGAGTGTCTATGCAGGCTCCAACAGGCCAAATTACTTTAAATAAGTGTGCAGCTTAGTGAAGATCAAGAGCGGTATGGTATGTTATAGAATGGGATGCCCCCACAGCAGACTTGAGATCAGTATATATGCACAGCAACAGTGGATAAGCAGGATCCAACAGGCCAAATTACTTTAAATAAGTGTGCAGCTTAGTGAAGATCAAGAGGGGTATGGTATGTTATAGAATGGGATGCCCCCACAGCAGACCTGAGATCAGTATATATGCAAAGCAACAGTGGATAAGCAGGCTCCAACAGGCCAAATTACTTTAAATAAGTGTGCAGCTTAGTGAAGATCAAGAGGGGTATGGTATGTTACAGAATGGGATGCCCCCACAGCAGACTTGAGATCAGTATATATGCACAGCAACAGTGGATAAGCAGGATCCAACAGGCCAAATTACTTTAAATAAGTGTGCAGCTTAGTGAAGATCAAGAGGGGTATGGTATGTTATAGAATGGGATGCCCCCACAGCAGACCTGAGATCAGTATATATGCAAAGCAACAGTGGATAAGCAGGCTCCAACAGGCCAAATTACTTTAAATAAGTGTGCAGCTTAGTGAAGATCAAGAGGGGTATGGTATGTTACAGAATGGGATGCCCCCACAGCAGACTTTAGATCAGTATATATGCACAGCAACAGTGGATAAGCAGGCTCCAACAGGCCAAATTACTTTAAAAAGGTGTGCAGCTTAGTGAAGATCAAGAGGGGTATGGTATGTTATACAATGGGATGCCCCCACAGCAGACCTGAGATCAGTATATATATATGCACAGTAAGAGTGTCTATGCAGGCTCCAACAGGCCAAATTACTTTAAATAAGTGTGCAGCTTAGTGAAGATCAAGAGGGGTATGGTATGTTATAGAATGGGATGCCCCCACAGCAGACTTGAGATCAGTATATATGCACAGCAACAGTGGATAAGCAGGCTCCAACAGGCCAAATTACTTTAAATTAGTGTGCAGCTTAGTGAAGATCAAGAGGGGTATGGTATGTTACAGAATGGAATGCCCCCACAGCAGACTTTAGATCAGTATATATGCACAGCAACAGTGGATAAGCAGGATCCAACAGGCCAAATTACTTTAAATAAGTGTGCAGCTTAGTGAAGATCAAGACGGGTATGGTATGTTATAGAATGGGATGCCCCCACAGCAGACCTGCGATCAGTATATATGGACAGCAACAGTGGATAAGCAGGCTCCAACAGGCCAAATTACTTTAAATAAGTGTGCAGCTTAGTGAAGATCAAGAGGGGTATGGTATGTTACAGAATGGGATGCCCCCACAGCAGACTTGAGATCAGTATATATGCACAGCAAAAGTGTCCAAGCAGGCTCCAACAGGCCAAATTATTTTAAATAAGTGTGCAGCTTAGTGAAGATCAAGAGGGGTATGGTATGTTACAGAATGGGATGCCCCCACAGCAGACTTGAGATCAGTATATATGCACAGCAAAAGTGTCTAAGCAGGCTCCAACAGGCCAATTTACTTTAAATAAGTGTGCAGCTTAGTGAAGATCAAGAGGGGTATGGTATGTTACAGAATGGGATGCCCCCACAGCAGACCTGAGATCAGTATATATGCACAGTAAAAGTGTCTAAGCAGGCTCCAACAGGCCAAATTACTTTAAATAAGTGTGCAGCTTAGTGAAGATCAAGAGGGGTATGGTATGTTATAGAATGGGATGCCCCCACAGCAGACCTGAGATCAGTATATATGCACAGTAAGAGTGTCTATGCAGGCTCCAACAGGCCAAATTGCTTTAAATAAGTGTGCAGCTTAGTGAAGATCAAGAGGGGTATGGTATGTTATAGAATGGGTTGCCCCCACAGCAGACTTGAGATCAGTATATATGCACAGCAAAAGTGGATAAGCAGGCTCCAACAGGCCAAATTACTTTAAATAGGTGTGCAGCTTAGTGAAGATCAAGAGGGGTATGGTATGTTACAGAATGGAATGCCCCCACAGCAGACTTGAGATCAGTATATATGCCCAGCAAAAGTGTCTAAGCAGGCTCCAACAGGCCAAATTACTTTAAATAAGTGTGCAGCTTAGTGAAGATCAAGAGGGGTATGGTATGTTATAGAATGGGATGCCCCCACAGCAGACCTGAGATCAGTATATATGCACAGCAACAGTGGATAAGCAGGATCCAACAGGCCAAATTACTTTAAATAAGTGTGCAGCTTAGCGAAGATCAAGAGGGGTATGGTATGTTATAGAATGGGATGCCCCCACAGCAGACCTGAGATCAGTATATATGCACAGCAACAGTGGATAAGCAGGATCCAACAGGCCAAATTACTTTAAATAAGTGTGCAGCTTAGTGAAGATCAAGAGGGGTATGGTATGTTATAGAATGGGATGCCCCCACAGCAGACCTGAGATCAGTATATATGCACAGCAACAGTTTCTAAGCAGGCTCCAACAGGCCAAATTACTTTAAATAAGTGTGCAGCTTAGCGACGATCAAGAGGGGTATGGTATGTTACAGAATTGGATGCCCCCACAGCAGACCTGAGATCAGTATATATGCACAGTAAAAGTGTCTAAGCAGGCTCCAACAGGCCAAATTACTTTAAATAAGTGTGCAGCTTAGTGAAGATCAAGAGGGGTATGGTATGTTATAGAATGGGACCCCCACAGCGGACCTGAGATCAGTATATATGCACAGTAATAGTGTCTAAGCAGGCTCCAACATTCTAAATTACTTTAAATAAGTGTGCAGCTTAGCGAAGATCAAGAGGGGTATGGTATTTTACAGAATGGGATGCCCCCACAGCAGACCTGAGATCAGTATATATGCACAGCAACAGTGGATACGCAGGCTGCAACAGGCGAAATTACTTTAAATAAGTGCGCAGCTTAGTGAAGATCAAGAGGGGTATGGTATGTTATAGAATGGGATGCCCCCACAGCAGACCTGAGATCAGTATATATACACAGTAAAAGTGTCTAAGCAGGCTCCAATAGGCCAAATTACTTTAAATAAGTGTGCAGCCTAGTGAAGATCAAGAGGGGTATGGTATGTTATAGAATGGGACCCCCACAGCGGACCTTAGATCAGTATATATGCACAGTAAAAGTGTCTAAGCAGGCTCCAACAGGCCAAATTACTTTAAATAAGTGTGCAGCTTAGTGAAGATCAAGAGGGGTATGGTATGTTACAGAATGGGATGCCCTCACAGCAGACCTGAGATCAGTGTATATGCACAGTAAAAGTGTCTAAGCAGGCTCCAACAGGCCAAATTACTTTAAATAAGTGTGCAGCTTAGTGAAGATCAAGAGGGGTATGGTATGTCATAGAATGGGATGCCCCCACAGCAGACTTGAGATCAGTATATATGCACAGCAACAGTGGATAAGCAGGCTCCAACAGGCCAAATTACTTTAAATAAGTGTGCAGCTTAGTGAAGATCAAGAGGGGTATGGTATTTTACAGAATGGGATGCCACCACAGCAGACCTGAGATCAGTATATATGCACAGTAAAAGTGTCTAAGCAGGCTCCAACAGGCCAAATTACTTTAAATAAGTGTGCAGCTTAGTGAAGATCAAGAGGGGTATTGTATGTTACAGAATGGGATGCCCCCACAGCAGAGCTGAGATCAGTATATATGCACAGTAAAAGTGTCTAAGCAGGCTCCAACAGGCCAAATTACTTTAAATAAGTGTGCAGCTTAGTGAAGATCAAGAGGGGTATGGTATGTTACAGAATGGGATGCCCCCACAGCAGACTTGAGATCAGTATATATGCACAGCAAAAGTGTCTAAGCATTCTCCAACAGGCCAAATTACTTTAAATAAGTGTGCAGCTTAGTGAAGATCAAGAGGGGTATGGTATTTTACAGAATGGGATGCCCCCACAGCAGACTTGAGATCAGTATATATGCACAGCAAAAGTGTCTAAGCAGGCTCCAACAGGCCAAATTACTTTAAATAAGTGTGCAGCTTAGTGAAGATCAAGAGGGGTATGGTATGTTACAGAATGGGATGCCCCCACAGCAGACCTGAGATCAGTATATATGCACAGTAAAAGTGTCTAAGCAGGCTCCAACAGGCCAAATTACTTTAAATAAGTGTGCAGCTTAGTGAAGATCAAGATGGATATGGTATGTTACAGAATGGGATGCCCCCACAGCAGACCTGAGATCAGTATAGATGCACAGTAAAAGCGTCTAAGCAGGCTCCAACAGGCCAAATTACTTTAAATAAGTGTGCAGCTTAGTGAAGATCAAGAGGGGTATGGTATGTTACAGAATGGGATGCCCCCACAGCAGACTTGAGATCAGTATATATGCACAGTAAAAGTGTCTAAGCAGGCTCCAACAGGCCAAATTACTTTAAATAAGTGTGCAGCTTAGAGGAAATACAGAGGCTAATGGGATGTTACAGAATGGGATGCCCCCACAGCAGACATGAGATCAGTATATATGCACAGCAAAAGTGTCTAAGCAGGCTGCAACAGGCCAAATTAGTTTAGCTAAGTGTGCAGCTTAGAGGAAATACAGAGGCTAATGGGATGCTACAGAATGGGATGCCCCCACAGCAGACTTGAGATCAGTATATATGCACAGCAAAAGTGTCTAAGCTGGCTGCAACATGCCAAATTACTTTAAATAAGTGTGCAGCTTAGAGGAAATACAGAGGCTAATGAGATCTTACAAAATGGTAATGTTCCTACAGCAGACTTGAGATCAGTTCAGTATATATGCACAACATCAAAAGTGTATAAGCAGCCTGAAACAGCTAACAAAGCCAGTCAGCCAGCCAGTAACACTCAGGCTGGATGAAAAAAAAAAAAATCTCCCTGTGACTGCCTCCGATTTTTCCTAACTTTCCCTGCTTCTCGCTGACTTCCTGCCTGTCTCCTGCCTGTCCCTGGCTGTCCCTGGCTCTCTAACTGTCTCTCCCTGAATACAGCAGTGTCCTGTCTCTCACGAATGCAATAGAGAAATGAAGAAAAGCAAGATGTCCGCCGCCTTAAATAGCGCTGTGACATCACCGGGCTTGCTGGCTGCTGATAGGCTGCATGTGACTGCCCCAGTATGCACTGGAGCGGGGTAAATGTCTGAACATGTCCCGTCCGCCATCTTAGAATGCCTGTAATGTAAATGAATGGATGTTAAAGAAAAACTTCGAGCGATCGAAGCACGGGGAAATTCGGATTCGATCCGAATCAAATTTTTCATGAAATTCGTATCGAATCCGAGTTCGTCCGTATCGATTCGCTCATCCCTAGTCTCAACATTCAACATAAATGAAGACCCCTGATCAATAGCCTGTCAGAGCGCTTTGCAGAAGCATACACCCTTCCCAAAATGTAAGTATTGACAAATCGCTTTCGCTTTTAACCCTTTTACTGCCAGCATACCTGGAGTTTTTGTCACCCTCTCTTACCAGACCACTTTTCAACTGTGATTTTTGAAGAATTTCCAGGGATTCCTTAGGAAAATTTTTTTTTTTTCTTCAGCAGGATCTGGGCTTTAATGTTAAATGTCTTGTCTGTCATTTTTTAAGTGTATTCTCAATATTTTTGGGTGAAAATCTGTCTTTTACAATTTTAGTGTTTAGTGTTTTTTGTAACAAAAATGTAAGTTCTTCAATAAAAACTTATTGCATGTAAAAGCCGGGCTCCAATGGTACCACATGTGTATTTCCTGCCCAGGAGACTCCCCCAAACTGAAAGAGCGCTTTAGGAGATTTTCAGATAAAATACAACTGCTATATGCACCTTACAGTTTTAAAAAAAACAACCCTCTGAAAACCTTTGAAACACCCCCCACAAACTATATTTTTTCTGGTAGTACACAAGTACCTCAAGCTTTCTCGGTGTAGCAGGCTTGCTGATGTGGGCGCAGTTTTCTGGACGTAATCTGTCAATTAATTATTTGGTAGCACAGGGTTTCCCTAAAAAAAAGAATAAAAAAGCAGAATCAAAGCCACAAAAAAACAATATGTAAACAAGTTAAATCTGAAAAAGCCAGGTCCCACGAACAGAACAATACCCAACATGCATAGGTACTGAAAAGGGAAGAGTTGCCAAACACCCCAAAGTAAAGCATGTGCGTAATGGTAATTTTGCTTGAAAATGTCAGCTCTTGCATACAAAGTGCGAACCTTGTAACTTTTCAACCAAAACAACCCCTTACATTCAGAATACCCCACCCAAACCATATATTATCTGAAAGAACACACATTAAGCTTTCTAGGAGTACCCAGCTTATTGTAGTGCCTTCGCCTTTCTGGAAGCGATTCCTTGAAGAATTCTTTGGTTGCACTAGGTTTCCCTGTAAATAAACAGAATAAAAACTATATCAATATGCAATAAAGAAAAAAACAAACTAAATCTGAAAGCACAAGGTCCCACAAAAAGAACAATACCCAACATGTATATGTACTTCTAACCCTTTTAGCTGCCTGCCTACAAATTTTGTCACCCTCTGTTGACAGGTCATTTTTTCACCATTTTGCACTGTTTAACTGTGATATTTGCAGGAATTTCCAGGGATTTTTTTTCTTTTTGCTGCAGATTTAGGCTTTATCATGAAATGTCTTGTTTTTGATTTTTCACTGTTTTGAGTATTTTTTGAGTATTTACTATTTTTGAGTAAAAAAACTAAAAAAAATGTAAAAAATTTTTTTTTTTTTAAATTGTCTTATTTATTGTAAATAAAACATTACTTATATTAAATAAAACCATATGGAATGTGAAAGCCCCATTTCTTCTGATTACAACGGTACCATATATGTATCGGTAGCCCTCCGTTCCTGACCAGGAGACCCCCCAAAACTGAAAAGAGCACCTTATAACATTTACAAAAATAAAATACAACTACTATCCACACTATAAAGGGTTAAATAAAAAATTTGGCATGGGGTTCTTCCCGGAGAGGGGGCCATTTTTTGGGGGGATTTTAAGTGTTAAAAATCATTAAAAGTCCCCCAAAAACTGGCATGGGGCCCCCCTACCCAGCATAACCAGCCTGGGGACCATCTATGGGGGCTTGTAGAACACACAACACAGAGAAAATCTTTTATTTAATTATTATTTTAAAAAATTATTTATAATTATTATATAATTAATTTAAAAAAATGACATGGGGGAGTTTTAAATACCCTTAAAAATACCCCCAAAAATGGTGTGAGGTCCCCCTACCCAGCATAACTAGCCCAGGGACCAGCTATGGGGGCTTGTAGAACAGGATGCAGAGGCCAGCTTTGGTGGCCCCCTGCTACAAGCCCGCAAAGCATAATGGCGGAGCCTTTTGGGAGGCAGGTAATGGGGGGCTGGGGGTTAATAGCAAGTCACCTGCTAGCCACAGGTGACTTACCAGCCCCCAAGCCTTGTGAACTGGTATGGGGTCTCATGGATCTCTTAACAGTTCACAAAGGGTTAAGTGTAAAAAAGAACACACACACATACACACAAAAAAAATGACTTTTATTATTTTTTTTCAACACCCACCTCTGATTGTGTGTCGTGTGGCAATCCTGTCCCCCAGGGATCAGATGACAGTTGCCGAGGGTGACCACTGGTGAGGGTCTGGGGAGGCAGGGGGTCACATCTCCCTACCTCTCCAACCTCCCTCCAGTAATTGCCCTCGGCATCTGGTAGTTCCGGGGCTAGTGGCGACTATGTCAGATTTCATCAGTATATCCCTAGTAAGCGTGGTCGCTATGGGCTAAGGCACCCACATCTAGACCTCCCTGGTTGTCCAATTGATTTAAGAGTCAGTGAAAAGATCATGTGGGAACGCATGACTCCTCTACTGGGGACGGGTTACCACTTATATGTGGACAACTTCTATAGCAACATCCCCTTATTTAGAGCCCTATACTGATTGGACACACTGGCCTTTGGCACCAACCGCAATCAAAAAGTCTTGACCAGGTCAATGCTGCCAAAGAAACTAAATCGTGGATAGTTGTAAGCTGTAAGAAGCGATGAGCTCCTGGCCGTGAAAAACATGGACAAAAACATGTAATCATGCTGACTACAATCCACGACGAGTCAGTTATGAATGTAGAGCAACATGGTCCCCAAGCCCCTTCCCAAAAGCCACATTGTATAAAAGATTATAATAAATTCATAGGTGGCGTTGATAAGATGGACCAAATACTACATAGTTGCAATTCATTTTGCTAAGCGGCCCATCAACCAGATTTTAGCCTTTAGGTACCAAATCCATGCACAGTAGGGGCATGGCTGTGATCAGACATGTGATCCCGCTATATAAGGGATGTGGTTATGCGTCCCTGGCTGTTAGCCTGGGAGAGGCTGTGGCTTCAGTTAGGGACAGTTAGGGACAGATAAAAAAAATAATTATTGTCCTTTTCAGGGCAGGTAGGGAGGCTTATATAGTGAGGGGCAGTTAGTAATTTTAAATAATTGCTCTTTTCAGGGCAGTGTCAGTCATTGAAAGTGTATACCATCTACTACTGTAGTGTATACTCATACATCTTCTACTGGAGTGTCAGTTAAAATTATTATCAAAAATTCACAAAATTAAAATTTTATTTTATTTGCTTTTAATTTTTTTATTTAATGTTACTTTCCATACCCCATTTTTTGCATGGCAATTGCCCTCTACCCCTTACTACCCCCATTTTACAGCCATTTTTGGGCCACCAAGTTCAGGTTCCCATTGTTTTCAATGGGGTTCCAGTTTAGATCAAGCACAAGCTGTTTTATGCACTTTGACAGGTTCACGCAACACTACTTTTAAGCTTTTTTCATTTTAAACAGTCAAAGCATGAACGAAAAAGTGAGCTTGATACAAAAGTGCAAACAATTGTTTTTGTTTTAAATCTTCCCCATAAATCACCTATACCTGAGACAGAACATTTTTACAGACGAGGTGCATTATTTTTCTAATGAGGTAATGATGATTTGTGTGAAAACAAGAGCACCCTGTGCATAAAGATGTGGAGATTTCAAATGCCATTGAAGATTTAGCAAGATAGATAACTCACTGTTTGAATGCCCACTGAACATTCATTTAATTACTAGTCCTCAAACATGTTTGTAATTATGAGAGGATAGCCACTGAGTGACTGCATTCTGTAAGGAAATAAGCTAAGAAATAAAAAGTGATAATGAAAAAGTTATATTGATTTTCTCTTCTTGCACTTAAAAAGCTGGCAGTGTGGTTGAACAGCTCAATCTTTCCCCTAATTAGATTGTATGCCCCTTAAAAAAGTTCCCACTAAATTGATCAACGCTAAATAATGTTCTGCAGAGGTGAGTGAAAACTATAAATAGAGATGTTGGCACGAGCTTAGCTCTTGCTGACTAGCGGTGGTGTTTCTTTGTGGGCCAAACTCAAACCAGAATGAATTTCTGCTGAGCAGCCCATCAACCAGTTTTACCCAAAGGGTGCAACAGCATGAAGCTGCTGTACAACTTACCTGAGCCCCTCCTTACCCGATTGTTGGCAGAGGCTAGGCCTCAGATTCTTCTAACAAAATGGCTGAAGTGAACAAAATATAGTTACATGCAAGGCTTTACAAGATAGAATATTTTGTAAGCTGAGTGGAAATTTATTGCAGAAATGTATGCTAGCGAAATTTAACTGTCAAACCGCAATAACAGCTAAATGGGGCAACTTCTCGGTAACTGCTACGTGCTGACCTTTCCTCTGTGGAAACTGTCAGTTTGCACTTCTCTGTGGTTTTGACATATATGTCGCAAATGTTGAACAAGTGCATACTGTGTCTGTGGTTTTTTGCTATATAAGTCCCCCCTAAAGCGGAAGTAAATTAGAATTTGTACTGGGTCTGTGTGTCTGTCGTTTATTGTCGAGCCCGGTTGCAAATTCTCTAAGATATCACACAATAGGAATTATTACAATTGTTGACATCGTGCCTGAAGAGGGTCCAGGGAGACCGCTGTAGAACAAATAGGTTCATTCTTTCAGTGGTGGAGTTTGATGCGGGCAACACACCTTGAAGGGGGTAAGTAATTTTATTTACTAAACCCCGAGGGAAGGTTAAAAGTGTTGGCCCTTTAGTTGCCT
The DNA here is from genome assembly GCA_027917425.1 of Gastrophryne carolinensis. Lineage (NCBI taxonomy): Eukaryota > Metazoa > Chordata > Amphibia > Anura > Microhylidae > Gastrophryne > Gastrophryne carolinensis. Next base: position 302,620,432 of record CM051238.1, read on the forward strand.
CTCGCAATTAGGCGAGTTGTACAGGGACACGGGTTGTCGCCTGAGATATAGAAAAGCGCGCTATAGAAATTCATAGGACGTGTCTGCACTTGGATATTTCTAATGTGTGATTAGTCTGTCTTGGTGTTGGTGTTCATAGAGTTATAAGTTTATCTGTTTGTATTGTCGGACAGTCCTGAAGGTGAGCAGGACTCAGGCAATTGACTTTAGAAGTATAAGATGGGTCAGACTGAAAGCAAGAGCCCCCATGTTGGTGAAGATTGTATTCATTATGTAGAGAGATTAACGGGAGGGGCTTATTATACCTTACCGTTTGTGGAGAATATGGCAGGTTGGACGGGGGCTATGGGTAGCCCCCATCCCTTCCCTAGAACAGGAGGTAGTGACCCCTATTATATGGAAATGATAATGGGAATGTGCCTTGGAGATAAAAAGGCGTGGCCCTATTATCCAGGGGATCCTAATTGGGATAAGTCTTATATGAGAAAGTGTGGGATAAAATGGTTAGAAATAGCACCAGGGTGGTATAGGAGAAATGGATTAATGAGTCTCAGGAAAAAAGTTAGTAAAAAGGAATTAGCGAACAGACATAAAAGTGAGAAATTGAATTATGAAATTAGAAATCATTCCAACCCCGACATTAAACCTAACGCTCCGCCCCCACCATATGATACGAAGGAGCTCAGACCTAAACAGGTAAAAGTAAAAACTGTAACTACCACTCAATATCCCTCCCTAATGCCATTCCAAGGAAATGATTTGAGTCCCACGGCAGCCGTGATAACAATGGCGGCAGTGGAACAAACTAAATACAATAGGAAACAAAAAGAGGAGAGAATAGATGTGGAAGAAATAAAGAGAAAAAGGGAAAAAGAGAAAGAAAAAAAGAAAATGTCACAAAATATCCTTCCTCCGAATGAGAACCAGTGGTCACATGCTGATGAACAGCAACCAGAAAAGACGCTAGGAGAGGAGGAGGATAAGGGACATGAAGAGGAATTAAACACAGAATCTTTCACAGTTAATGTTACTGATAAGAAAACTAAGCCAGCTAAGCAAACACGCCTGTGTCAGGACAAACAAATCATACTTAACGTTAACATAGGGGAGTCCCCGAAACAGACCAGGAACCAGTCTAAACGAACACTGGATAACACACTTAAAAAAAACAGCAAGAGACATAGATTCCATAGAGACCCCCGGAGTAACAGCAGCAGCAGCGCCCACTGCATCAACAAGCTCCATGACCATGGTCAGTACATACAATCCTTTCATAACAGCAGGAGACATTCTGGTCATCACCCCTCCTGATATGAAAGAATTAGATCACATGGCCAAACACTGTCCACACCCCTCCAAATCTTCCAAAGGTACAATTGCTTACCTTAGGAGGGCAATTAAAGGGAAAAATTATATGCCCGAAGACATTAAGATGGTTTTAGAGATGGTAGTGGGGGAGAATAGTCCACTTAGCTGGGTTGGGATACCACACATGGAAAAGGACACACCCGCACATACAAGGCCAGGTGCAATACCCCTGTACCAAGAAGGAAATGAAGCTGAAATGTGGGAAGCATTAGAACATCACTTGAACCAGGTGTTTAAGCCCAGAGCTGACATGGCACCCTCTCTTGCATGTAAGCAGAAAAAAGGTGAAACATTGACTGAGTTTTGGAAGAGATTTCTACAGGTTTGGCGATTAGAAAGTCAGATGGGAGATGGCCCAGGGATACCCGCCCTGTGCATCAGTACATTTATCCCCAACTGCCTACCAAGTTTAGGTTTACAAATTAAGCAGCAAATAGATGGATGGACTGAGATGCCAATAGAAGAGTTTGGTAGGAGGTTAATAAGTAAAGATGCAGCAGGATGCTTTGAAGTAATAAGACCGTCAGTGACACATGCAGCACAGCTCAGCATACCAGAGCCAGTTCCATATCCCTATGGGGACCCGTGGGGACAGCAGCAATACTGGGAAGAGAAACGCAGGTCAGCCCGTGCAGCCCCTAGGGGTAGAGGGCGAGGCAGGGGAAATAGAGGAAATCTCAAACAGCAATGGGGAGACAGACAGGGACCCCCCAAACAGCAGGCCAGGAATGCTGGCTGTTTTAATTGTGGTGCAATGGATCATTGGAGAGCCGATTGCCCATACCCTGATACACACAAGCAGGTTTCAAACAGACCTCCGCAGGCTGCTCCCGCCAATGTACAACACAATACCCCTCGCCTCAATGTTGACTGGCAAAATGTAGGACCCCAATGAAGGTGTCCAGGGGCAAATCCCACCTTCCCAGTAGTCTCACAGCATTTCTCCCAACAACCCTGCATTGATTTGATGATTAGTAAAAAGAAATTAACATTTTTAGTGGATTCTGGAGCTACATGTAGCGTATTGGGGAGAAATGAATACACAGGACCAAGGGAAGAGGCCGGCCCCTCCATGGGTATTAATGGGATATTAACACAAACATTTGAAACACCACCGCTCACGGTGACGGACCTCCATCAGAGCCCCCCGATCAACCATGTCTTTAAAATCATGACCAGCTGTCCTGTTAACCTGTTAGGCAGGGATTTAATGGCGAAAATGGCTATTTCCCTCAGGGTAAATTCTGAAGGCGGTGTCCGAGTTGATAGTGACACTTATAGGCTGTGAACAAGAGGAGAAACTGCCATGCAGACTCCTACTTCCCCGTCATCCTCCCAGATGACCCCGGCCTCAAATTGGTCCCTCCGGAGGTATGGGCTACTGGGGACTATAATGTGGGTTTTACAAATGTCACTCCTTATCGAGCCGTCTTAAAGAAGGGATCACAGCCAGTCTATATTAAACAATACCCCTTGAACAAAGAAAGGGAAGAAGGTATAAGACCTTTAATAGACAATTTTCTACAACAGGGCATATTAGAAAAAGCAGTATCACCATATAATTCCCCAATTCACCCAATTAAGAAACCTGATGGGACTTACAGATTCGTTCAAGACCTGCGTGCTATAAATAGCCTGGTAGTACCGCTGGCTCCCATTGTGCCCGACGTGGTGTCACTTCTAACCGCCATTCCCGAAGACGCAAAAATATTCAGCGTCTGCGATATAAAAAACGCCTTTTTTGGGATCCCAGTGCATCCCGAGACACGCCCGCTCTTCTCATTCCAATACCGCGGAGAATCCCTAAATTTTACCCGTTTTCTGATGGGATTTTTGAACAGTCCGGTTGTTTTTTCCATTGTTTTAAGAGAAGTGCTAAAAGCATATAAACCGAACTGTAACTCGATTGTTCTGACCTACTGTGATGATTTATTACTGGCCAGTCAATCAATAACCGCAGCCCGAGAGGATGGAATCCTCCTATTGAAATGTCTCTGTCAGCATGGGATAAAGATTTCTGTTAAGAAATTACAATGGTGTCAGCAGCGTGTTGAATATTTGGGATTCGTGTTGTCACAGGGAAAAAGAGAGTTAAATCCCAAACGTGTAGCGGCAATCGTGGAATTGGGGCCTCCACAGAATAAAAAAAACATGCTAAGCTTTCTCGGAATGATTAGCTATTGCCGTCAATGGATCCCAGATTGTTCTTATTATGCCCATATACTGAGAGTGGCCACGGGCACTGATCAACCTGACACCATAGAATGGTCTGATGAAATGTTAAATGCTTTTAAAAAGTTAAAGGAGGCACTGACAAATTCTCCAGGGCTTGGTTTACCAAGCTATGTGAAGGTCTTTCACCTGTATGTACGTGACTTTTGTAAGGGATACAGCTCGGTTTTAGCTCAAAGCCATGGGGGTAAATTAAGACCCGTGGCATACTTCTCTAAGCTTCTCCCAGTTCAAGTTCAAGGAATGCCAGGCTGTTTACGAGCGTTGACATCTTGTGCAATGGCAGTTGAACAGGCCATTTCGGTCACGCTGGGACACCACTCGATACTGCATGCAGGACACAATGTAAAACATTTAATGAACAATTTACATACCCAACATATGACAGCGCAGCGATGTAGCGGATATGAAGTAATCCTTTTGTCAAATCCCCATCTAGAGATCAAATATGCCCCAAATACCGAGGGACCTGCCCAGATATTAAATGCATTATTAGGTTTAAAAAGTGAGGCTGACAAAATTCCTCCACACCATGACTGTAGTGAAGTAATCCAACAAGAGACTGCACCACGCCCAGACCTGGAGTCTGAGCCAATCGCAGGTTCAGAGCTTGTCTTCGTTGACGGCTCGTGTTCCCGGCCCAGAGATGATGTGTTTCAAACGGGGTACGCGGTCGTCCAGCTCCCAGAAAATATAATTGAAGCCAAAAGAATTCCTTTTAAGTCTGCTCAAGCAGCCGAGATAATTGCGCTAACACGTGCCTGCGAGCTTTTCAAGGGTCAATCGGTCAGCATAGTAACAGACAGTCGTTATGGTTTCTCAGTTTGCCACGACTTTGGAAGGATATGGGAAAAACGTGGATTCATCTCCGCGGATGGGAAACCTATTTCACATGCAACGCTAGTGAAAAATCTTTTAGCGGCCATCATGTTACCAAAGCGACTCGCTGTCATACATTGCAGGTCACACACAGGAAGTCAAACGGAAATTGCGAGAGGAAATGCGTTAGCAGATAGGGTGGCGAGAGAAGCAGCCAGACAGCAAAATCTGACAGGAAGCCATCTGGGTCTTAATGCTCACACTCCATTAACCCTTCCTATGCTAACGCTAGATGCTATTGATTTTACAATAGGATGTCTGCAGGAGCAGACATCTGTTTCTGAAGTGGGGGATTGGGCACAGGCAGGGGCGCAGAAATCAATGGCTGGGATTTGGTGCATCGAGGGTAAACCATGCATACCCATACATAGTGCCCCCCTATTTATTTCTCAAGCACACGGCATAGGACACAAAAGTGCACAACACACTTACATGGCGGTGAAACAAAGTTTTTTCATTTTACAATGTGAGAAACAAGTGAAAGCGTATGTAGAGAAATGCATAACATGCCAGATGAATAACCCCAACATTTCACATAAGCCACAGCATGACCATCTAGTCTACCCCACAGAACCCTGTACTGATTGGAACATTGACCATACACACATTACAGTTACACCAGGAGGTAAGCCTGAAATTTTACTAGTTATGGTAGACATGTTTTCAAAATGGCCAGAATGCTTTCCAGTCAAGAAAGAAAATGCTAAGACCGTAGTGAAAATTTTGACACAAGAAATAATACCGCGCTTTGGATGCTTTTCGCGCATACGCAGCGATAATGGCACAGCCTTTAAAGCCAAAATATGTCAAGATTTAGGAGAACATTTAAACATTGAATGGCAGTTTCACATCCCATACCATCCTCAAAGTTCAGGGATAGTGGAGCGCATGAATAGAACAATAAAAGATAAACTTAGAAAAGCTACTGAAGGAACTTTTAAAAACTGGAAACACAAGTTACCCGCAGTTTTAGCTGAAATAAGGATGACACCTAATAAAGTAACTAAGCTTTCTCCTTATGAAATATTAATGGGTAGACCATTTCCTTTGCCATGGCACAGGACTATTAGAGAGACTAGCGAAGAAGGGAAGTGCAGGCAGGAGGAATACACCAGGGCTCTGGTGGAGAAGCTCACTGCTAGTGAAACACTTGTCTGTCAGAAGTTTCCTTCTCTTTTACAGGACTCGTTTCATGACATAAAGATTGGAGACACGGTGTTAGTGAAAAAGCACGGCAATCAACCGAAGATCGAGTTCCCATTCGAGAAGCCGACGAAGGTGATAGCAGTCGCTCGGACGGCCGTGCTTGTGGAAGGAAATCAGAATTGGATTCACGCCACGCGGGTGAAAAGAGTCCCTACACTTCAGATACTGGACGAGGATGAAGTACTGCAAGTTAAAGGATCGGACGCCCCACCAAGGGGGCCACAGCCAGACATCCCACCAAGGGGACAAGAAGAAGCTGGTTGCAGACCCCCAGCTAGGAACAATGGGTCCGAAGAAAGGCCAGCACTGGTTTGCCCGCTGGTTCTATGGCTCCAATCATTTTTGCACTGCAATGATTCTGTCTTTTCTGATAGTGTCAGTAATATGGGTTGTGTGTAGCTGTGTTTATGATCGCCCCGCCATAGGTCCACTTCAGCAGGTATGTGAACCTTTGGGTTTGAGACGGAGTGCCCTTATACCCCCCTCCCCGCATCCGCAGGCTGAAACTCCCATGCCCCATGTTGTAAAGAAAAGGTCTACAGGAGATAAGCTCATCTCCAAATACGTGAGTAAAAACGGAGCGCTCTGTGGTAGATACTTCCCCGGCACGCCGGGGTATAGGTGTGTACCTCTGACACTCTCCATAGAATCTCCCTCCCCTAATGACGAGGGCACTTATGTGTTAGGCATTCATAATTGTCCCTGTTCTCCCAATCCTAGAATTAAATTTTATATAAAAAATATTGCTGGTAAGTCTGAACTCAACCTCACCCCAAATATATTAACTGAAGGCCTCTCAAACATAAAGGTGCAGACCGAAGCTGACCCTGAGGAGACTTTAGCTACTGAAACAGGATTCCAGGGACAACAGAACCTGTGGTTACAATGGGCCCACTACACTGCAGCTAAGCAAAATAGAACTGATTGTTTTGTGTGTGCAAATGCTAGACCTCATTTAGGCACCGCTCCCCTTCCTCTACCTGAGAATGAAGAAACATGTTTGCTGAAAATTTATAAGAATCAGACCCTTACAGTTGACGAATGCCGCATGTGGGCACGTGACTTTCCCATTTTAAACCACCCCGCCAAGCCCGGTTCAGGAATCCATGCTTACAAGGGTAATTATACTTGCTATAGCAGAATTAAAGGGAAACTCAACGTAGGAAATTTTACTCAGAGCTGGTGTCCCAAGTATGCTACTGTTACGGATAAAAATTTGTTAATTGGCCACAAAGTAGCTGTCGCTGATATATACTGGCTATGTGGTGGCGCAGTATTACATCCCATGCTGCCTCGTGACTGGGAAGGAGAATGCGCACCGGTAAAGCTCATAATGTCATTTGTAATCTCCCAAGCAATAGATTGGGACGAGCACACTTTTAAGGGACAATTCCAAGGCGCCCCCCGCCGAAGCAAGAGGGAGGCAGCATCACTTAAAGGGAGTTTTGATGCTCATGTGTACCTAGATGCCATAGGTGTCCCTAGAGGGGTGCCTGATGAATTTAAGGCCCGAGACCCTGTAAAGACTGGATTTGAGTCCATATTCACCATAGTGACTGCTAATAAGAATGCTGATTGGATTAACTATCTATACTATAATCAGCAACGCTTTGTGAATGCTACTAGGGATGGCCTTAAAGGAATTGCTGAACAGCTGGGACCTACAACAGAAATGGCTTTCCAGAACAGAATGGCCTTAGATATGATGCTAGCTGAGAAAGGTGGGGTCTGTAAGATGATAGGGGATACCTGTTGTACCTACATACCCAATAATTTAGGACCATCCAGAAAAGTAACCAAGGCTTACCAAAGGTTAGATACTCTAGCAGTGGAAATGAAAAATAATGCAGGAAATGATGCTAATTGGTCCAGTTGGTTTAAAGATTCCTTTTCCAGCTGGAAAGGTTTTCTCACACAGTTCTGTATTATTGTTATGCTGGTGATCATTGCTATTGTTACATGTAAGATCATTATGTGTGTCATTGCTATAAAAACTAATAAGCAACATGGAGCTTACGCTGCTTACTTGGCAGAGAATGAAGCTCACTATGATTATATAGTTCGCAGGGTAGAATCTGAGACATATGATGATGCCATGGTTGTTGAGTCTGAGAACTTGTAATAAGTTCTGAGACTCAAAGAAGGGTTTGTTGGCAGAGGCTAGGCCTCAGATTCTTCTAACAAAATGACTGAAGCGAACAAAATGGCTGCCAGATATAGTTACATGCAAGGCTTTACAAGATAGAATATTTTGTAAGCTGAGTGGAAATTTATTGCAGAAATGTATGCTAGCGAAATTTAACTGTCAAACCGCAATAACAGCTAAATGGGGCAACTTCTCGGTAACTGCTACATGCTGACCTTTCCTCTGTGGAAACTGTCAGTTTGCACTTCTCTGTGGTTTTGACATATATGTCGCAAATGTTGAACAAGTGCATACTGTGTCTGTGTTTTTTTGCTATATAAGTCCCCCCTAAAGCGGAAGTAAATTAGAATTTTAGAATTTGTACTGGGTCTGTGTGTCTGTCGTTTATTGTCGAGCCCGGTTGCAAATTCTCTAAGATATCTTGAGTCACATAATAGGAATTATTACAATTGTTGACATCGTGCCTGAAGAGGGTCCAGGGAGACCGCTCTAGAACAAATAGGTTCATTCTTTCACTGATACACTCCTATTGCAAGCAATGGCAGCCGGCGCTGAGAGTGTTCTCACTCATGGGAGTGGTGGCCATCTATCTGTGGCCTCCGTTCCGTAGACCATTTGAAAGGAACACCGCAGACGACCAGGTGATGGAAAGGGGCTCAAATATATTGTACAGCAGCGCTTCCTGCTCCACACTTTGTGCTCCTTCACCACACCTGCAATATCTCCCCCAAAGTAAGTTGGGGTCCCTATTGATTTCAATGGGGACCGGGTTCACGTCAGGCCCCTGAACTTTTGTTCAAAGTTCGTCCAAAATTGCTGAACCCGAACAACACTACTATGGAATAAAACGGTTGCAGTATTTGGCAATCAATTAAACAAAGTACATAATTATATTTGGGCAGCATTTTGAAGCTATAGATTGTCACTGGGCTATGGTAAGCTACTGGAGACCATTTTGCCATTAAGCTTTGCTATAGCACTTACTATAGTTGGTATGACGAAGGGGCACTATAAAAGGGAGGGCGGGTTATACGAAGCTTCTAGGAATCAATGGTCTTTGATTTAATAGGATTGCATCCACAAAGGCCAGGGGTCAGAGCTATGGTAGTGTTCCCAGGAAGAATAGTAGGGGTAAAAAGCCTGCTTAAAAGGACCATTTCTGTGCTACATAGTTGGCCTCTGGATGATAAGCCAGCTGTCCCCTGAGCCTCAGTATATATTATATATATGATATACTGAGCCTCAGTATATAGGATATCCTCTGATGGGCCTGAAGTATATTGAAACAAAGCCATTGTTTATTTCCTTCTTGAGTTACGAATACGAATACGAATACTTTATTTGTCGCCAAGTAGTTACAGAATACATACAAGGAATATTTTCTGGAAGGGGGAATCTCCATAGAGGTTGAACATTTGCTGGACACACTATATACATCGAGGGGTTCAAACATTTGCTAGATATACATATACACAACACATATTATACAACTAGATATACATATTATACAAGGGGCTTTAGTTACATTCGACAATACGTTTGCAATTGGTTATGCGCTGGGGACCGAAAGTTATTGCAGGATTCTTAAAGTTGGTTGTTCAGTGCTTTAACAGCTAGTGGGTAGAAACTGTTTTTGTAGCGGGTGGTCCAGGACAAGATAGTTCGGTACCTCCGTCCAGAGGGTAGGAGAATGAAGATGGGGTGACCTGGGTGAGTGGGGTCTCCAACTATTCTTTTTGACCTTGAACGGATCCTTTCCTTGAATTGTTCATCTAGGTCAGGTAGGGGACATCCTGTGATCCGCTCAGCAGTCCTGGTGATCCTCTTCAGCCTGTTCCTGTCTTTGGCAGTGGTCCCACAATACCAGGCAGTGAAGGAGGAGGTCAGGAGTGAGCCTACTGCACCGATGTAGAAGGTCTTCAGGATCCTTTTCGACATTCCGTATTTCGCCAGTTGTCTTAGGAAATAAAGTCTCTGTTGAGCCTTCTTTAGGACAACAGCGGCTTGTCTACTCCACTTCAGGTCGTCCGTTATCACCGTGCCGAGAAATTTTGCGCTGGTAGCGATTTTGACCTCATCCTTACCCATGGAGATGGGACTGTGCGCTGGGTGGGACCGCCTGAAGTCTACAATCAGCTCAACCGTTTTCTGGGTGTTGAGGATGAGGTTATTCTCTTCGCACCAGGTTACCATCTGCATTACTACTCCTCTGTTTGTGCCCAGCTTAGATCACGGAAACCATATGCAGACAGGGCTGTCAGTAGTACGATGTCTGTAAAAAAAACAGATTTTTGATACAGCGATTCAATACATTTTGAATATGTAAATAAGTAAACCTATGCTTAAATATGTCAGGCTATAATTCTTTAATGTTATATGCAATTGCTGTAATTATAGTTTACATGATATTATAAGTAACTGTTTTTAGATTTTTAACAGGTCCAAAGTGGAAATGATTAGACAACTTTTGAGTTGTACATGTTAATTATTAATAGGTACTCCAGCAGGGTACTAGGGGTTGATGCCATCAGGAAGGGAGGAATTAATTTCTTAATTACCTAGGAGGCTTAAGCTTTAGGAAATCAACAGCAGTAATTGCCCAGTTGTAGTTTTAAATGTATTTTGGGGATTTAACAGGAAAGATTTGATAGAATAAAGGACTTGTAATGGCCAATGTGTACTTGAAGTTGGTATACTGATATACAGATGTAGCAATCATTACTTACGCTAACACTAATAACACTAATAACTTGTGTTCAGTTAACTTGATACAGAAGCTATTGAAAAGCACAGAGGATTTCAAGCACCAACACCATTTTATATCTGTGCATTTATAAGTGTCATGGGGGACTGTAAGGTGTTTACTTGGAAGAGGATAGGCTGGACCATATACAGATGCATCTTACCTTAAATTTCTCATGAATTCAACACATCAGAACACCATTACTAAATGCACCATTACTAAATACATTAAGGGGTTTATTCATCAAGGCCTAGTGGCAGCTAGTGACTCGGCAGGCAGGTAGCGGCAATTAGCACCTGGTGTACGCTGGGCGCTGTACGCTATACCACATTTGTCAATGGACGTTTCTTCAAATCCCTTTCCAAGTCTAAATTCTTTATTTTATTTTTTTTTATTCTCAAATAATTGTGTTTTCATTCTCAAATAATTGTGTTACATCTCATGTAACTTTTGCCATTTTTGAAAAGTTTTTTTTTTTTTATTTTTATGCAGAATTGTCATTACAGGTTTGGCACTAAAGTGTTAATGTCACAATGTTAAAATAATGTCATTCCATGTGTTTTCGCTTTGTTACTGGTGGATATATGTTAAAAAAATCACTTTAATCACACAGTGTCTGGCGCTCTAGGCTATAGTGAACCAATTTTGAGCACCGGCGCTGTGTGAGGCAGTTTTTTTATGAATATGGTTTGAGTTGCTCACACTGACCAGTCGCTACCGTTCGCTCCCATATAGCGCTGTACTGGTGTTATAGTGGCTCACAAATCAAATTCATTAATGCTGGCCAGCGACCGAGGCGCTCTGACCCACAGCCGATCATAGCGACCACTAGCGGTCGCTCTAAGTGCCGCACTACAGACGGTCATCTGCCGGTACCTGGCGTTAGTAATGAATCAGCCTCCACTTCAGTGTTCCCCAAACTTCTTCTCGACAGCCACCAACAGGTGATGTTTTTTGGATCTCTACATAGTTGGCTCTATAGCTCTGCTGCTGCATTGATTACTTCAACTGTGCACGTGTGGAGATCTGCAAATCCTGGCCTGTTGGTGGCTCTCGAAGAGAGGGTTGGGAAACAATGCACTAGATCCTAAAGATGAGCAAATTTCTTTAAATTTTGATTCTGGTGATTAGCTGAATTTCCCCTAAGAAACTCAGGTTTGTTCAAATTAAATATTATGAAGTGTTTATCTCTACTGGTGTTAGGAAATTATTGATCTCACTAGTCAGGTTGATATCCTCCTTGACCAGTCACCACATTAGAAAGGTTTCAAATCAATTCATAATTTTTACTTTATTTGACTTCAACACATACAAAACATTGCATATGTTTTCAATCATTCCCTCCCTAAATAGCAAGTGTTTACTTAGGGTGCAGTCCCAAGAGGGTTCTTTGTAGATGAGTGGGTCGATTCTGGACAGCTTCTCCACAAGTGGGTGGGCTCTCACCATCCTCTCGGTGGACAGATGGGTGGGCTGGCCTTCATTTCAGTGGGCAGGTATATGGACTCCCGCTGGATTCTCAGAGGGATGATGGGCAGACGAGGGATGGGTGGGAGGAATATGGACAGCTTTTGGTGGGTGGGTAGTGTGCTCTGACCAATTTCTTGGTGGGCAGATAAGCTCCACTTGATTTCTTCTGCGCTGTGGCTTCCTGCATGGGACATTGCTTCGAGGGATAAGCGACGAGGATTCGAGTTGCGGGGAGTGCTGGTTGTCATGCTGTAACCAGCAAAAAGACAGCATGGGACTGAAACTGCATCAAGTAAGCTGGCAGACAAATGAAGTGGCAGTTTGACATGTCAATATCTGTAGCAGATTCATGTACAAGTCGTTCAGAATTGAGAAGAACAGTTGGATGTCTCCTAGGAAAATAAAGCAAGTCCAGCTGCCTGATTTATTGCTACAGATATACAGTACCATGTCCTAGATGATACCATTTATATATACTTTGGAATAACTACTGCATGTCTGACACAGTGAGTTTCAGGTGCTTACTGTTGGATACATTCAGCTGATAATGTTTCTTAACCGTTTAGGTATATTTGATAGTATCTGCAATATATACTATAAACAGAATATATTTGATCCCTGCAGCTGTTGCTTGGTACATTATGGTGGCGTTTTAATTGAAGCTTCACTGTGTGTTGCCTTTGGTAAAAAACAGTATAAAATGCGAACAGTCTTGCAAAAAGCAGCCATACAGAAAACTGTTTCAATTTGATTACTTTCCTCGTACTTAATACAATGTTCAACCAGCGGGAAAGCTGATTTCCCACTTGCTTTTTGGAAAATTCATCAACCCTAACCAGCAAACCTGTTTGGTGTGTAGGGACTATTAAAAGACACAAAAACACCTTGTGCGTTCGATCACAAATCTAAAATGGTGGTTAAGATGTTTTCCTGGCTGAATTAATTTGATAATTTTTCTGCATCAGCTAGCAGACCTTTATGATTTTTTTCAAATGGGTTTTTAAATTGCAAAATATAAAGTGCCAACTTGTATTATCCACAGGCTCTGTTCTTCTATACACTTTAATAAATACACCCTGGGGATGGGGGATTTTTTACTAATTTGTGAAAAATGTAATCTGCTCATTGGAAGATTCATCCACCTAATTAAAAAAAGGGGCTACGTATACATTCAATTAACACCCGGTGATATGTAATCGGTGTAAGTTAGCGCCTCCCCCTAGGATTTTAAAGTGGAAGTCCTTCAGTTTTTTCCAATTACATTCTTTTTCCAAATTCCTTGCATTTTCTGTCAGGATCATCCATCACTATTCACTTTTCTTCCTATTTCCGCTCTTCTCCAAATTCTTTTCTTATCTTTCTTTTTTCAACCATCATTCAATGTTTTTCTCATTTACACATACTTTCCTTCTTTCTCTATCTTCCACAATATTTCTGTTAGTTAGCAGGAAGAGAGCTTACTTTTTCACTGCCCGCTTATAAAAGTCCGGCTATGCATACTTTTTATTTATTATTATTAAAGCCAAGCCTAACCAGAAAACTCGTTCGTTCACTCACATCTTGGATGGCACAAATTTTCTAGTGATTCCTGGTGACGTTATTTTCCCTGAAATCCTTAAATAAGAGGAGAGTGAGCAGGGCGGTTGCCCTTGGTGCCAAGGCCTTTGGGGTTGCCTTTATCCCAGCCATTCAGCTTTCTGCAGATAGGTCAGGCCAATGTTAGTAGTGCAGGCCAAAAGAAAGGCTCCTCATTCCTCTATAATGGGCTTAGTCATTGGGAGGAGGCACTGCCTGCTACTAAGAAAGAGGTACAGCAAAATATATGGGTATGGGACAGTAGCAGCTTAGGACAGGTGAGAAGGCAACAGAATTTTTCCTTCCTGTGCTATTGTGCATAGAAACTGCCCTGCATGCTGTCCCATGCTGCTCATCACAGTAATCCAGCCCACACGGGGCTCCCAGCATCTTGTTCCCCATCAGCTCACTCACCCGGTGAGTGAGGCCCCTTCCTGCAGTGGGAACGAGATGTCAGAAGCTGGAGTGATCGTTGGAAGCTGGGGCATGGGGCAAGGGACTCTGCGTCTGGCTTCTGCAGATTAATCAGGCTATCAGAAGCAGTGATGGATGGTGCAGGAGAACAGCGAGGTAAGTGAGAGGGATTAAAGGTCTTTTTTTGTGTGTTTTTTCACATTTATCTCTTTGTATACTGGTAAGGTGTCCTTGGACTCCTAGACCAATTAACAGGGGAGGAGGGGCTGGCAAGTCACCTGCCAGAAAGAAGGTTACTTCCCATAACCCCTGCCCCATTTCCGGCATCCTCAAAGACCAGGGGGTGCAGAAGAGCCCGTGGCCCATAAGGGCTGTGCAGGCTGGTAGCCGTGACAGCTCAGCCTCTGATCCCTGGTCTACCAGCCCTCATTGCTGGTACCTGGGTTTGTTTTACTGGAAAGGGGGACACCCAATGCCATTTCTTTTTCAACTTTAAAGCAGGATCTGCCCGGGAATCTATAAGATTCCCGGGCCAATCGATTCCCTCGCCCGGGACATTTATCTTACCTCCCGGTCCAACACTGCATGTGTGGGCCACGGCTGTATCCCTGCCACCCTTCTAGCAGGGCCATTTGTGAATGGCCATCGCGGGCATGCTCCCTGTTAGAGAGAAGCGGGGGATGTGGCCGTGGCCGCCAGCACGCTCGGAGAGGCTCTGCTAAGATGTCACTCAGACGTGCATAGCTCAGCGCTCTGAGTGCGCTGATTGGACGAGCAGGCGCTCATGCGCCGCATGGCAGGGATGAAGTGAGCTTCCTTGGGCGATCTGGGGGGGTTTCAAGTAGTGGGGCACCACCGATCGGGGTGCCCCGGGGGGAAGGACCAAAACCCAGGATAGTCAAAATCCTGGGTTTTGGTCCACTTTAAGGATTAACTCTTAAAAATAAAAAAAAGCATTAGGGGGTTCTTCCCTCCTATATGGTGGACCCTATGACTTATTTTAAATTATTAAGTGTTTAACCTGACCACAGTACTATTAGATATTATTGTGACTAGAGATGAGCAAACTTTCTTTAAAAGTTCAGTGATTTGCTGAATTTCCCCAAATAATTTAGGTTTGTCTGAACCGAACTTTTAGCGTACTCTGCTCATAACACAATGAAACACAAGCTTACCACCGTCCCCGTTCCAACACAGGGTGACTTCCTTATCCTCCAGGCTGTTCCTCACCACTCTTTGCAGTAGTCCAACCCCCAGCTGGGCTTCCAACATCTTGCTTCCTGTTGCAGGGAGGGGCTATTTATACTGGGAGTGAGATGCCATCAGCTCTTTCTGCCAGTATAAATAGCCACATCCTGTGTCAGGGAGTGAGAGGTCAGAAGCTGGAGAGATAACTGGAAGCCGAATGCTTCTGCTGATCTCTCCATCTGTTAATGACAGCAGCAGTGGATGGTGTGGGACACAGCGGCTTGGATTTCTGTGGAAGCCAGTAATGGATTAAGTATGGGGAAAAATATTATTTATTCTTTTGTCTGTGTATTTTTTTACAGTAAACTGGTAAGGGGTTCTTAAGACCCCTAAATCAGTTCACAGGGCAGGAGGAGCTGGCAAATCACCTGCCAGCAAGCAGGTGACTTGCCATAAACCCCTACCCCATTACCTGCGGTGGGCCAAATGGCATAAAACTGGCAGGGTTCTTGTGCAAACATAGGATATTCCAGAACTAACCCAGTAACAAGCTTTGGGTAGAAGCTGGTCTCTCCAGCTTCCAGCAGAGCTGCGGGGTTAGCCTCCTCTTGATGCTGATGCAGTTTATATCTCTTTTATCTCTCTGACACCCAGCAGCTTTTCCCTAAATATCAACTCAGGTGCACATCTGACTGTTCAGCCAGCAGTTTGTGAATCCTGGGCTGGAATACAGGAATGGCTATCCCGCCCAGACTCTACAGCCACTCCTAAATACCAGACCCAGAAGTCAAATTTAAACATACGGCTTGACAACCTATCTGTTACCCACCAGTAGCTTTACAAGGGATCTAGGCCACAGGAATGGCTATCCCGCCCAGACTCTACAGCCACACCTAAATACCAGACCCAGAAGTCCAATTGAAACATACTGCTTGACAACCTAGCTGTTGCCCACCAGTAGGTTTACAAGGGACTTGGGCCCAACCTGAAGCTAGTCGGGGGGAAGATCAGGAGCAATGTTAGAAAATATTATTTTACAGAAAGAGTAGTAGGTGCTTGGAACAAACTTCCAGCAAAGGTAGTTGAAACATCAACAGTCACTGAATTTAAACATGCCTGGGATAAGCACACATCTATCCTAAGATAAAGAGTACATACAGTATACACATAAGGGCAGACTAGATGGACCGTATGGTCTCCTTCTGCCGTCAACCTTCTATGTTTCTATGTTAATTGGTTTCTCATACAACTAGTTCCGTTTTCTTGATCTTATTTGTGTGATGCAGTAGCTGAAGGAATATGGTACTTACACATCTTACATATGCAATTTAAACTAATCATTGGGAGGCTAGAGGGGTATGACCACATACTAAATATTACAATCTGTTTAATCCTCTGTACACTCACAAATTTAAATGAAAAGCTTCTCTGGCACTGTTGTTACCAGTCCAAATTCATTGTACATACTCCAACATACTCCGTCCTATCAATTACGTGTCTCAATATAGACTGAGGGAGATGTTTCCCATCTGAGGACCTTGATGTCCATACTGCTCCAACATCTTACCACTGGTCTGCAGGTGCTAGTGTGTGATCCTGCTGTTTAGTTTATGGAGTTTGTGTCTAGGGATGGGCACACCTGCTGAAATTCGGGTTCAACAAGTTCGTCCGAAATGTCCCCTAAAGTCGGGTTCTGGTCTCCGGACCCCAATAAACTCAATGGGGACACAAAATTGGGGGCCCAAAAATGGCTGTAAAATAGGGGGAACAAGGGCTAGAGGGCAATTGTCCTGCACAAAATGGGGTAGGAAAAGTACTCAGAATATTCACAGAAAGCAAAAAGATTGGGAGCCTCTCTGCACCCGCACTGCAGAGCTGCCCGGGGACGCCAGGTGCTGTCGCAGGGCTGCTAACAGTTGATGCGCTAGCGACCTCTAGCGTCACCTGGGAATGGTAGAAAACCAAAATATTCATGGAGAAAAAATGGGGGCTGTGAAAAGCAGTGAAAATAAAAAGAAAAAAAACATGACACAATAAAAAAATATGACACAGTGCAACCCAAAAGTGCCAAAAATACATACAAAAACAATCCCAGACAGCCAAGGGATCCTGAGGCACATGCACCAGTCCCAATTGAAAAAAAAATTGCCCAAAAACCATCCCAGCCCATTGAAATCTATTGGATAAGGGCAGACAGTGCAGGGTGAGCACCTGATCTTATCTGGTTCTGTAGGGAACTCAGCGCCGGCACTCATCCCATGGCTAGTGCTGATGATAGACGGGACACTACCTGGCATCAGAAGCGCTTTAGATTTTTAACTTGATAACTACACCTTTTGCACTGGAACCTGACATTCACCCGATGTTCATCTGGCACTATTTGGCACTAGTGCTTCTTAAATGAACCCCATAATTAAATATATATAAATAAATAAATAAATACTCCCTCTCCACTACTTCCGCTTTTGCCTGCCGCTAGCCCCACATTTGTGCGGGTAATGTGTCATTTTACAGACATGGCACCCACCGAGCCCGGCAGGTGTCATGCAAAAAAAATTACCTAATATATAAAAAACCTGCGGGCAGTTTCAATGTGGAATTGGATGCATTTAAAAGCTGCGTTTAGTAAAACACTTTAAAGTGAAAAAATACAATGAAAAATATAAAGTTGGACTATTCTCTGTTGTATAACAATGGTAAATAACTACAAATGCCAAAAACATTACCCAAAAATATAGAAAAGTAAATCTGCAGGCAGTTTCAATGTGAAATGGGATGCACTTATAAGCTGCATTTAGTAAAACAATTTAAAGTGAAAAAAATGCAATTAAAAAATAAAATGTTGGGCTATTCTTCATATATTCAGGTCGGGGGAACCCAACTTGCAACATCGGTACGAACCCAAACTTTGCAGTTCTGGTTCACCCATAACTCTTAGCATCCTGTCACCAATTCCTTTGAAGTTATCTTTGTTATTTGACAGTCACAGTAGACTGAACTGAAGCACTGAACATTCCAATTCCATTGCTTTCCCTGATGCACTTGTGCTGCTGCTGGCTTATGTATGTTTGGTTTTTGTGGATATCTGTCTCTCTCCTGTATGTCTGCTGTTCCCTGGCCTCTCATATGTGTTTGCAATCCCTTCCTCTGTCTTTCTTACCCTGTCATGTATATTGACAATCCCCCCATATAAAGATATATGTTGACAAATTGTAGTTATTGCTACTGAATTCTATTACTTTCTTAATGGGAAAATAAAAAGTTAAGAATATTCAGAACTTGCAATTCAATGGGAACGGCCGTGAGAAACACACCTCCCTCCCTATTAAGGAGCACCAAACTATATCAAAACTATATTCAAAATTTATTGTTACATATCAATTAATAAAATACACATACACAAAATAACACATAATCACAAGACAATTAAAAACATAATTTATAATAATGTTATAAGGTCCCAATTCATATACTTATCTCAATATATCTCTCAAACCCCCAAACCTGGGGAGTACAGTATAACATTTTTTAATTGTGATGCAGACAAAACTCCAATCCTATATAATATAAGGTAAATGAATATTCAGAACTTGGTGAACAATATTCATTTGTTTATGCTATAATTTTATATGGGTCAGTAAATGTAATTCAGTTAGCCCTGCTACAGTTTATTAAATATATCAATTTCTCTGTATAAATGAGCCTCCACAATGCACACTTGAATGAAAAGTTCTCATAAAATGATTTGCCGTGATTGCGTTCAGCCAACAGTCAAAGGCGGATAACTGCATTTCAAGCCATTGTTTCATAAATGACCATTACAGCATTAATACAAGGAATCAAAGAAATTATTTGAACAAGAAAAGATACAGCAAAGGCAGGATGTATAAAAAAGGCATGGCTTCTCTAAAGAATAAACACTCTCTCTCTCTATATATACATATATATATATATATATATATATATATATATATGTATATTTGGCTAAATATGCTTTTTCTTCCCTATATTCCTTAAAAATATACCGTATTTTTCGCCCTATAAGACACACTTATTTTTCCCCAAAAGGGGGTGTGGGGGGGGGGGGATGTCCATGCGCCTTATCGTGCGAATGTAAAAAAAAAATACAAAAATAAACTTACCTGTTACCGTCACTCCCGCATTGCCTGCCCTGCTCTGTCCCTGTCCCTGCTTTTGATGTCTTTTCCGGCAGCGACAGCAGTGGCAGGGACAGCTCCCACCGCTCGTCCTCCCTGCCTCGTCTGGCTGGGGCAAACGCGAGCACCCAGGTCTGTGCAGCAGGTAGGAGTGGCCTGCACCGAGTCTGTGCAGGCCACGCCCACCTGCTGCCCTGACCCGGATCTTCTCCCGTTTCCTGGCAGAAAGAGGCAGGGAGGAGGAGCAGCAGGCGCTGTCGATGTCCCTGCCGGAAAATACATCGATAGCAGCGGTGGGGATGGGGACAGAGCCTGCTGCTGCTTCTTACTGGCGGCCCATAGGGTGCCACACTGCCTATGATAATGGGGGCATGCCACAATGCCTATTGGAATGGAATGTGGAGAATGCCACACTGCTCATGCGGAATGGAAGGAGGGAATGCCACACTGTGTGTAATGGTGTGTTTTTGGTTTAAAATATTTTTTTTCTTATTTTCCTTCTCCAAATCCCGGGTGCGTCTTATGGGCAGGTGCCCATATAATGTTTATAGAATTCACTACTTGTAATTAGGACCAGAAAGCTCTGTATTATAACCATATCTCTAAACCTTTCCCCCCTCCCACCCATACACAACAAATCCTAATGATATAATATCATTAACTAGCCCCATGACATTACGAGGTCTAGAATTTTTGGAGGGGCTGAGTTTTGAAAGAGTTTCAAATGGTAGAACGCCAGCACCGGTCCTCAATAAAAAAATCCAGCTTTATTGTAAAACATTGGGTCATAAAAACATTGTAGCAGTCTGTTATGCGTTTCACGCCCACAGGCTCTTAATCATACAATTGTTACATCTACTACATGACATTAAATGGACAAAGAGAAGACGTTCAGGGCGGCATCAATGCCCGCCTCCAGTAACTCCTCAGCCACCCCCCCTCACCACATGTCATCCAATCATAGCAACCAGGTAGGTCTGCCTGCCTCAAAGAGGCGTGGGTACCAAGCTGAGTGATATCTATGGCAGTGCAGTGTGCACTAGATGGAGCCAGCAGTGACCATGGTGGAGTACAAAGCTCTTTCTCCATGTATGGACAGCGCAACTTGCCGTATTGCGACTGGGCACTCCATATGTTGTAAAAATGGGCCATGCCACCACAGGGGGACATTTCGTTGAGGGGGAAACAAGAAGGAAGCAAAGGAAACCAGGGGAGCATTCTCGGTCACAAAGCACATCAGCAGCCATGTTAACAAAAGAAAAGATGACAGGTGACACATACATCAAAATATCTATTATTAATTGTAATGTTATCGTTTGCTATTGTCCAATTAATTAATATGAACATTTGATAATGGGAATTAAATTAAAAGATTTTAATTTAAGTTAACTCCCATTATTTATTATCATTATCTTTTCCCCCCCTCCCCGCAATGTCCTCTGGTGGTGGCAAGGGCCACTTTTATAACATATGGATTTCGCAGCTGCAATATGGCCAGTTGTGCTATGGGGTGATAATGCTTTCCATAGATGAAGACAGAGAGTTGTATTCTGCCACGGTCATTATTAGCCCCATCTAGTGCGCATGCGCATTGCCATAGATATCATCAGCTAGGTACCCATGCCTGCTGGGGGGTCTGCCCCTCCTCTTCAAGGCAGGGCAAACCAACCTGGTTGCTATGATAGGGGGACATGTGGTGAGAGGCCGTGGTTGAAGGGAGAAGGAGTTACTGGAGGCGGGCATTTCCGGTGCCCTGCACCGGTTCTCTTTGTCCATTTAATGTCATGCAGTAAATGTAACAATTGTATGATTAAGAGCTTGAAATGCGTAACAGACTGTTACAATGTTTTTATGAGTCTGTGTGTGCCTGTGATTTTTAAAGGATTACAATAAAGCTGGGTTTTTTTTATTGAGAATCAGTATTGGCATTCTACAATTTGAAACTTGGATTGAACTCCTTTGTCTTTGCACAGCCATCATGGAGTCATAACAGGGGTAGAGCCAGCATTCCTCCTTTCCCAGAGTTTTGAAAGAGCTTCTATTCACCTGTAGAACTGCTCCATCGCAATTACTGGGGATTTCTTTTTCTTCTGTTTGGAAGAAAAAGATGCTTTATTCCACTTCATTGTTCGTTGGCTGAAACATTTATCAAAATAAGTTTCTTCAAATATTACAGAGGCCCCCAAAATCATTTGGCCAACTCCCTATGATTTCCAAACTTGGCTAGAGTTAAAGCTAAGAGTTAAAGTTAAAAGTAAGCCGTTGTCTTGGGAAATACAAGTACATTACTCTTTGCAGTGTAAAATAAATAATCTAGAAGTTTTGGTCTTCTTGTCACACTTCATTACATTTTGTCGCATTACATAATATGACAACTGTGACATTTTGTGAAAATCAAGTGGTTCAGACACCCAGTTTGATAATCGAATAGCAGTCATTTTCTAGTTATCAGCATGCTGGCTGGACATCTGGTTACTTTCCTATCCATTATGTCTTGCAGCTATTAGGCTTTTAGGCTCCTCTCTGAAATGATAGCTTTGCTGTGGCAGATTCTTCAGAAAAGCCATAAAATACAGCTTTTTGTAAATGTGTCCTGACATTAGGTAACATTTTAAAGATAGACCTTAAAAGAATAATGCAATCCCTGCAATGCTGTAAACAGAAACATTAATGCCACAAAAATTTTTCTGCTGAAGTCTTTTTCTCTCATGACAAAAACTATAACTAACCTCAAGTGACGTCTCTTTTCTCATAAAATGAATTGCACAGTGCACGGTGCTACATTTTTAATCAGTTCAATGACCCGGTGAATGACATTTGCTGCTTAAAGTTGGTAATAACCCACTGGAGCACTATCCAAAGAACATAAAGCTCTGGTGCTATCCATTAATAGATGTTGAGGGTGATGGAAGAAAGTGATGGCTACAAATGCTGTTTGCAATTTGGTACAGAAGTAGTGATCAATCTGCACTAATGAAAATGAAAACAAATGGGTAATCTCACAGGTGAAACTACACCATTACCTTATATTATTAGTCTCCTGGTGTGCTATAATGGCGGAGCGATGCACTATTAAGTCTTTTTCTTATAGCTCAGCTCCAGCACCACCTTTGCCCAATAAACCCAGCTTTTTCTGTCTTTCAATCCTAGGTATCATGGCCCAATGTTTAGGTCACTTCAGGTCTGGAAATGCTCTGTGATCCCCCTCGACTCAACGACTGTTGTGTAATGTAAATGTGAAGCAGCTCCGATTAGCTCAATAATAATGTAAGGACCACCCCCTGCCCTACCTGTCTCTCGTCCGGGCCAATTTAATAGAACCCAGTTTGTTTTTAGGCAATCCTATGTAGCATGGCACATTGGATAAGTCACTGCTGGCCTCTGTGATTCCTTCCTGTGGAAGGCCGCTTTGTCATGTGAATAGGAAGCAGCTCACATAATAATGAATAGGAGTTTGATGGCTTGCTGCTGCTGTGCCAAGGACCAACTGGTCCTGTACACCTCCTGCCCTACATGAATCTGGTCGAGACACTCCAGAATCAGACTAAATAAATTAAACTCCCTATTTTTGCTTTTAATTTGTCTTCCAATCCTATGTACAGTAGCATAGCCCAGAGGTCACTTCTCATCTGGAAATGTATGTTTGACTTGCTATGGCTGTGGCAAGGATCCAATGCTCCTGTCCCCCTCCTGCGCTACCTCTCTATGACCCAGACAACCCAGAATCAGAATCATAAATGAACAGAACCCAGATCCCAGTGTGATGCTAAAAGCATGTAAGGTAATATAATTATAACACAGAAAATAATTAGCATTAAAAACAGGGAAGTACCTTATTTTTTGTCCTATAAGGGGGAAAGTGTAGGTGCTGTCATTTTACCAGGCTATTAGTGCTCCGCCTGAAGGGAGAGTTATTTATACCCCAGGGTGTCTCTTTTTTAGGATTCTCCAGGAGAAGAGGCAGTAGGAGAATCCTGGAGGAGGAAGTTTGTATTTCTAACCCCCCCCCCCCCCAGCCGATGGATAGATAGGTAGATAAGATATATTAATAAATTAATAAATCAAAGACATATTGATTATATATATATATTGCACAATGTGCTACACGCTGCTTCCTGACAGCTAGGTAAAAGGAACCCATTGTTAACAAGTTTGAATCCCAACCCTGACTTAAGGCAATTTTATAAAGTTCAGGGTAGCTGGTCACATTTTCTTGGATGTTTGATTCTGAAAGTGTTGTATAATAAAAGTCCCAGTAGTCAGTAAAGATCCCTTATGAATATAAACAACCACATGTAGATCTGATACCTTTACTGCTCTTTAAAATCTAGCCACTGGTATTAAATAGTGATGAGCGAGTAGTATTCGACCGAGCCGGTATTCGATCGAATACTACGCTGTTCGTCATACTCGATTTCGACCGAGTACAGCGGCGATGGCGCACTCACAATTCGTTTCCCCTCCCACCTTGCCTGGCGCGTTTTTTACACCAATCACCATGCAGGGGGGGTGGGACAGGTCCTGGGAGGACGCTGGCATCGCGAAAACGGCGTCTACACGCATTGGCTGGAAAAACCATGTGACCTCGAATATACAAAACTCAGCACTTCCTCTTCGTCAGCATTAGCAGCTTGAACTTAGTGAGGGACAGACGCTCACAGCAGGGAAAGACAGGCTGTCGCTGGCAGGGCCCCAGAAGCTCGGAATATCGCTTTTACCACCATCTATACCAGCTACCAGAAGACAAGACAGTCCTTAATAGCCCTTATTAGGGCTGCTACGCTGAACAGTATATAGCTCATTTTCTATTTAGTCAGGCAGGGCCCCAGAAGCTCAGAATATACCTTTTACCACCATATATACCAGCTACCAGAAGACAAGACAGTCCTTAATAGCCCTTATTAGGGCTGCTACGCTGAACAGTATATAGCTCATTTTCTATTTAGTCAGGCAGGGCCCCAGAAGCTCAGAATATACCTTTTACCACCATATATACCAGCTACCAGAAGACAAGACAGTCCTTAAGAGCCCTTATTAGGGCTGCTACGCTGAACAGTATATAGCTCATTTTCTATTTAGTCAGGCAGGGCCCCAGAAGCTCAGAATATACCTTTTACCACCATATATACCAGCTACCAGAAGACAAGACAGTCCTTAATAGCCCTTATTAGGGCTGCTACGCTGAACAGTATATAGCTCATTTTCTATTTAGTCAGGCAGGGCCCCAGAAGCTCAGAATATACCTTTTACCACCATATATACCAGCTACCAGAAGACAAGACAGTCCTTAATCCCTTATTAGTGCTGCTATGTTGAACAGTATATAGCTCATTTTCTATTTAGTCAGGCAGGGCCCCAGAAGCTCAGAATATACCTTTTACCACCATATATACCAGCTACCAGAAGACAAGACAGTCCTTAATCCCTTATTAGTGCTGCTATGTTGAACAGTATATAGCTCATTTTCTATTTAGTCAGGCAGGGCCCCAGAAGCTCAGAATATACCTTTTACCACCATATATACCAGCTACCAGAAGACAAGACAGTCCTTAATCCCTTATTAGTGCTGCTATGTTGAACAGTATATAGCTCATTTTCTATTTAGTCAGGCAGGGCCCCAGAAGCTCAGAATATACCTTTTACCACCATATATACCAGCTACCAGAAGACAAGACAGTTCTTAATCCCTTATTAGTGCTGCTATGTTGAACAGTATATAGCTCATTTTCTATGTAGTCAGGCAGGGCCCCAGAAGCTCAGAATATACCTTTTACCACCATATATACCAGCTACCAGAAGACAAGACAGTCCTTAATCCCTTATTAGTGCTGCTATGTTGAACAGTATATAGCTCATTTTCTATTTAGTCAGGCAGGGCCCCAGAAGCTCAGAATATACCTCTTACCACCATATATACCAGCTACCAGAAGACAAGACAGTCCTTAATCCCTTATTAGTGCTGCTATGTTGAACAGTATATAGCTCATTTTCTATTTAGTCAGGCAGGGCCCCAGAAGCTCAGAATATACCTTTTACCACCATATATACCAGCTACCAGAAGACAAGACAGTCCTTAATCCCTTATTAGTGCTGCTATGTTGAACAGTATATAGCTCATTTTCTATTTAGTCAGGCAGGGCCCCAGAAGCTCAGAATATACCTTTTACCACCATATATACCAGCTACCAGAAGACAAGACAGTCCTTAAGAGCCCTTATTAGGGCTGCTACGCTGAACAGTATATAGCTCATTTTCTATGTAGTCAGGCAGGGCCCCAGAAGCTCAGAATATACCTTTTACCACCATATATACCAGCTACCAGAAGACAAGACAGTCCTTAATAGCCCTTATTAGGGCTGCTACGCTGAACAGTATATAGCTCATTTTCTATTTAGTCAGGCAGGGCCCCAGAAGCTCAGAATATACCTTTTACCACCATATATACCAGCTACCAGAAGACAAGACAGTCCTTAATCCCTTATTAGTGCTGCTATGTTGAACAGTATATAGCTCATTTTCTATTTAGTCAGGCAGGGCCCCAGAAGCTCAGAATATACCTTTTACCACCATATATACCAGCTACCAGAAGACAAGACAGTCCTTAATCCCTTATTAGTGCTGCTATGTTGAACAGTATATAGCTCATTTTCTATTTAGTCAGGCAGGGCCCCAGAAGCTCAGAATATACCTTTTACCACCATATATACCAGCTACCAGAAGACAAGACAGTCCTTAAGAGCCCTTATTAGGGCTGCTACGCTGAACAGTATATAGCTCATTTTCTATTTAGTCAGGCAGGGCCCTAGAAGCTCAGAATATACCTTTTACCACCATATATACCAGCTACCAGAAGACAAGACAGTCCTTAATCCCTTATTAGTGCTGCTATGTTGAACAGTATATAGCTCATTTTCTATTTAGTCAGGCAGGGCCCCAGAAGCTCAGAATATACCTTTTACCACCATATATACCAGCTACCAGAAGACAAGACAGTCCTTAATCCCTTATTAGTGCTGCTATGTTGAACAGTATATAGCTCATTTTCTATGTAGTCAGGCAGGGCCCCAGAAGCTCAGAATATACCTTTTACCACCATATATACCAGCTACCAGAAGACAAGACAGTCCTTAATCCCTTATTAGTGCTGCTATGTTGAACAGTATATAGCTCATTTTCTATTTAGTCAGGCAGGGCCCCAGAAGCTCAGAATATACCTTTTACCACCATATATACCAGCTACCAGAAGACAAGACAGTCCTTAATCCCTTATTAGTGCTGCTATGTTGAACAGTATATAGCTCATTTATAACCGATAAGCGCAGCCGCCTGTCAACCGACAGTGCCGACAGGCTGACGCTAATCAAAATGAACAGCAAGTGGATTGACCCGGACTTTGCTTGTACAACAGTGGAAAGCAGCCAAGAGTGAAGTGCCATCTGTATGAAGTGCCATTTCCTCCTCCTCCTCCTCCTCCTCCTTAACTGCCGTAGAATTGCTCTATTAATAAAAAAAAATTATGGCTCACCTCTTGGGCTTAATACAATCAATTTTTAAGAGGTCTCAGCTCGTGGGACTCCACACAATTTTTAAGAGGTCTCAGCTCTTGGGACTCCACACAATGTTTGAGAGGTCTCAGCTCTTGGGCCTCCACACAATTTTTAAAAGGTCTCAGCTCTTGGGCCTCCACACAATTTTTAAAAGGTCTCAGCTCTTGGGCCTCCACACAATTTTTAAAAGGTCTCAGCTCTTGGGCCTCCACACAATTTTTAAAAGGTCTCAGCTCTTGGGCCTCCACACAATTTTTAAAAGGTCTCAGCTCTTGGGCCTCCACACAATTTTTAAAAGGTCTCAGCTCTTGGGCCTCCACACAATTTTTAAAAGGTCTCAGCTCTTGGGCCTCCCCTACTGCTGGGGTGACACACTGTAACAAACCTCCTCCTGTAAGCTTCCCCTACTGCTGGGGTGACACACTGTAACAAACCTCCTCCTGTAAGCTTCCCTGACTGCAGGGGTGCCACACTGTAACAAACCTCCTCCTGTAAGCTTCCCCTACTGCTGGGGTGACACACTGTAACAAACCTCCTCCTGTAAGCTTCCCTGACTGCTGGGGTGACACACTGTAACAAACCTCCTCCTGTAAGCTTCCCTGACTGCTGGGGTGACACACTGTAACAAACCTCCTCCTGTAAGCTTCCCCTACTGCTGGGGTGACACACTGTAACAAACCTCCTCCTGTAAGCTTCCCTGACTGCAGGGGTGCCACACTGTAACAAACCTCCTCCTGTAAGCTTCCCCTACTGCTGGGGTAACACACTGTAACAAACCTCCTCCTGTAAGCTTCCCTTACTGCTGGGGTGCCACACTGTAACAAACCTCCTCCTGTAAGCTTCCCTGACTGCTGGGGTGACACACTGTAACAAACCTCCTCCTGTAAGCTTCCCCTACTGCTGGGGTAACACACTGTAACAAACCTCCTCCTGTAAGCTTCCCTGACTGCAGGGGTGACACACTGTAACAAACCTCCTCCTGTAAGCTTTCCTGACTGCTGGGGTGCCACACTGTAACAAACCTCCTCCTGTAAGCTTCCCTGACTGCTGGGGTGACACACTGTAACAAACCTCCTCCTGTAAGCTTCCCTTACTGCTGGGGTGACACACTGTAACAAACCTCCTCCTGTAAGCTTCCCTGACTGCTGGGGTGCCACACTGTAACAAACCTCCTCCTGTAAGCTTCCCTGACTGCTGGGGTGACACACTGTAACAAACCTCCTCCTGTAAGCTTCCCTTACTGCTGGGGTGACACACTGTAACAAACCTCCTCCTGTAAGCTTCCCTGACTGCAGGGGTGCCACACTGTAACAAACATCCTCCTGTAAGCTTCCCCTACTGCTGGGGTGACACACTGTAACAAACCTCCTCCTGTAAGCTTCCCTGACTGCAGGGGTGACACACTGTAACAAACCTCCTCCTGTAAGCTTCCCTTACTGCTGGGGTGCCACACTGTAACAAACCTCCTCCTGTAAGCTTCCCTGACTGCAGGGGTGACACACTGTAACAAACCTCCTCCTGTAAGCTTCCCTTACTGCTGGGGTGCCACACTGTAACAAACCTCCTCCTGTAAGCTTCCCTGACTGCTGGGGTGACACAATGTAACAAACCTCCTCCTGTAAGCTTCCCTGACTGCTGGGGTGACACACTGTAACAAACCTCCTCCTGTAAGCTTCCCCTACTGCTGGGGTAACACACTGTAACAAACCTCCTCCTTTAAGCTTCCCTTACTGCTGGGGCGACACAATGACACAAGAGGACATGTCTGACCACATCTCACACACACACACACACACAATGACAATTAGGGGTGGGGTATATTTATTTTCCCCCTTGCCTATGCCATCTGTGGTTGTCATTAGGCAACGTGATTTTAAGGGGTGCAGAATTTTGTTCTTTTTTGTACAGTTTGGCTTGGGGTCCATGGCAATGTAGAGGAAAGAAGGTTTCCTTGTCTTGTCTCACTTTACGTAGAAGTAATATTGTGTTTGGAGTGTATTGTTGAGAGGCTGTGATAGTGGCGTAATAGTGCAACTTGGGCGCGTTATATGCACCCAGACATGCTTCCCCTGCTGTCCCAGTTGCATTCCAGCAGTGTTGGCATCATTTTCTGATGTTTCAGGGTGGACTTGGTGACCTCCAAGTGGTCGAATTGAGATTTCCAAGTGTCGAGCATTTTTTTCCCATAGACTATAATGGGATTCGATATTCGGTCGAGTAGTCGAGTAACGCGGTCTATTCGAATCGAAATTCGAAATTTGGAATATTTCACTACTCGCTCATCTCTAGTATTAAACACTGACCTATTTTAACTGACTTATATAAAAGCCTTTCTAGAATCATATAGCTAAACTTGCTAAAACATCGCTGCATGATTGTTGGAGCGCTTAAGTGAGATTTGAATGTAAATTTATAATCAGAATTCTCCTGATACCTACTTGAGCAGTCATAGGAAGGTTTAAATGCTGCATGCATCAGTGCAATTGGGGCTGACAACTGAAAGCAGAGCCAAGGCCTGCTGAAAATGTTGCCAAGAAGAAGATGAATGTGTGCTGGAATGTTGACTTTTCAATTAAGTATAACAGGGAGGCTGCTCCAGGGCTAATGACTTGTGCCAGGGGTTTCAAGCACATATTAATGTGTTTAGGTAAAATTCATAACAGCATGTTTTTTTTGTATGATGCTCTTACATGTAGCTTGAGGTTGCAGAAATGATGATGGGAGATTTGGCTTATATAACCCTAATTAAGGCAAAGGCAATTCAGACCAGTTGTAGGTCTAGTCGTAGTCCAATATAAAAAACTGAACATTGTACAATAGTTAAAATGCTGCTGTTTTCTATGATAGCAAAGGTGACCTGGCAGGATTTAGAGAATCCCCAGTGGGTTGTGCTGCTTTGGTACAGCTGGGCTAGGTGCCCCCCCCCCCCCCCCATCTATTGTTGGACTGAAGTACAGTACCTTTGATACACCAGAGGAAAATACTTGGATCCCACCCTTCAGCTATACAGAAATATTGCAAGATCATTCCTAAACCGGACTTTCACCCTCGGACTAAATGTAAAGCATCTGGATAGCAAACCCACACTGTCCAGATTGCTACAAATAAAAAAAAATGACCTTTCTAGTTTTGCAGAAAACAATTTATTCTATAGTAATGCCGGCTCCTGGGCAATGAGATGCAGAAGCGCTGCTAAGCACCCTAGCAAGCAGCGAGCAGCTTCTGGGTCTGAACGCTCTGACACATTTGGTCTAATTCAAGGGCATGCATGCCAGGTCCCTTGCAACTTGCCATGGGTTACTCATTTGGGAGCTCAGCTTAGCTTCCGGATTGCAGGCGAAAGCGGCTTCCACTTTGCCAGCGTGTCGTTACTATAGAATAAATTAAGTTTTCTAAAAAACTAAAAAGGTACGATTTTTTTTTTTATTTGCAGTAATCTGGATGGCGAGGGAGTGCTATCCAGATGCATTACATTTAGGCCCTTATTTTAGAAGGGATAGCGTCAGGTAGCGCCTGGTTAATGAGAGATAGCGACTGATAGCGACTGGTCAACGCCGGACACGGCACGCAATTACACATTTATCAAGCAGAATCTGTTTAGCGACTGGAATAGCGACATGTAGCGGATGATTCATCAATTTCACAGCCTCAGCGAACAGCGCCATTGTTCTGCCTTGCACAGCGCCAGGTATTACCTCTCGCTACCAGTCGCTCTCCCATACATTTCTATGGCAGACACAATGTTTGTTTTTTTGGGGTGTTTTTTTTTGTCTTTACATATAATGTATTAAGCATTATTTCTGAATTGGCTTGAATGTTTCCAATGTTTTTTTTTTTCTGAAAATGTATTTAGGAATGTGTCACTTGGATGTAAAAATCACAGCCCTCTCCCAATGTAATTTCAGTTATTGTTAGCGTTTTCGAAGGTGTCAAACCACCCAAATAATCAATCTTTTTAAAGCGTTACAGGCGCTCTATGCCGCAGTCAGCTAAAAACAGCGCCCCCGCTATATCCTTTATTGAATCAGTGGTGTTGCGGTGAGGGCCAGTCGCTATGCCGAGTCGCTATGTGTTACAGGCGGCGGCGCTGTGCTGATCAGCTGATCATACATGTGTTTTTTTTTTTTCGTTGAATGTTCTTTTAACGCCCACAGTCGCTGTTGTTGAATACGCAGCAGACACAGGCGCATCTGACTCATCACTAGCATGACTGCTATGTTTTTTTTTTTTGTTTTGCGTATGCTAGCGATTTGGAAAGCGTATGTTAGCGTATTTTAGCGATGAGTGTCCTTTTTTTTTTGCCTTTCACTTTCGTTTTGCAACTCCCGGTTTCCACCTCTGAGGATTCACCATGCGGCCTAGACGCCCTGCCACACGCCTCCCCAGCTACACCTCTGATTCTTCACCCCCAACCACTCCCCACCCTCCCTCCCTGTCTCCCCTGGCCCCTCCCTTCTTTCCTGGCCCCTCAACATCCCCTGTTCCCCCCACAACCAGCAAACTGTGCCGCAAAAGGGTGGATCCGCGTGTTAACGGGCAGGTGGTTAAAGTGAGTATATGGTCTATTTATGTTGTGCAAGAATATAGCTTGTTATATATGTTTATTACTGTATATATATATATATATGTATTGAGGCTTTTTTTTTTAAATGTGTTTTTTTATAGGATTTTTGTATCGTGGAATATGACTATGCCCGCGGTGCAAAGAGGCGCATAGCGTTGGAGGTGAAGGCCACTGTGTCCCAGCGCTTCAAGACCAATCTCAGTGTCCGGTCAATTATACAGAAGTGGTCGGATTTCAAGCGCTGGGACCCAGAGGGCGTATATAGGCTCTATGATGCCTATGCTTCAGGTAAGTGTCACCTCACCACATGTAAATCCATAGAATAATGTTGTATTATAATGTAGTACATTTTTGGGTTTATTTTTAAAGGTGTCCTTATTTTTTTTACCTTCTACACAGATAAGCGTCCTCCCCTGGGCAAACGTGGGAAGGGTTTCCTCCCCCGCAGCAGAGTGGTGGGGTCGGATTAATCTGCGGGGGAGGGGCCCTCTCGCCAGTCCTATCTTGAGGACCCAGGGGAGGAAGGGGATGACGCCCCAGAGGAGCGTGCTGCTGGGGGGAGGGCAGTCTGGAGCCTCAGCTCCTCACAATCGGACTCAGTTGAGTCTCCAAACCCTGTGGGCCACTCTCAAGTGGGGAGTCCAAGTGGGGAGGTGGAGTTGGACTCACCCACACTCCCTCAAGGATCTGGGAGTGAGAGGGAGGAGGGTGGCCCATGTGTTTTGGGATCTTCGGGGCCGATTGTGAGGAGTCGAGGCTCCACGCCTCCTCCTCAGAGTCCTCCCTGGGATACCAGCGGCAGTTCATCCCCTGGTGAGTGCATTTCTAATTGTTGTTTGTATGTTACAGGTGGAATCGGTGCATGTTCAATAATCCTCTGCTCTTGTTATCTGGTTTTTAGGGCATCATAGAGCCGGCACCTCCAGCAGCTATGCGCCAGCCCTTGCCCGCGGGCATAGTCGTGGTAAGTGTTTGTTGTTCTCACTCACATGGCATATGTAATGACATTACAAACTACATACACATGTTTGCTGATACATAGTTTTTTTGTCTAATTAGAAGAATATTCTGGAACCCCACTCCAGTTCAATCCAAATGCAACCAACCCCAAAGTTAATGTGTACACCATGATGCTGCCTAGCCATTTTTTTAAAATTTGTTTCATGTAAACACATGTTGCACACTCTAATATGAATATGATCAGCTCAACTTAAATTACTGCATTAGCATTGCACTGTAAATGTTTGCTGCACATTATATTGATGTGTCCATGTTGCACACCTAAATTATTCACCTGACCTCACGGACCTGTAAAAATGCTAATGTATAGCAAACATGTGTGTAAACATGGTAGCATGATTTACCAGACTCCCTAAACAGGTGGATGTATAATCTTAATTTGTAAGCGCAAACCTTATGATTGTTTTTGGTTTGTTTTTTCAAAACAGATGTTTCCACGCAGACGGACCCAGTGACCATACTCCCCACCCAAGCTCCAGGGACACCCAGCAGCATGGGCCCGAGCCACAGCTGCGATGGTGAGTACACTAACTTCATATCCAAACATACTTTGCCCACCTATGTGTGACATTTGCGTGACCCACAATCATAAATGCATGTCTGCATGCTAGATTGTTGCATCCCCTTTGTTTACTTTCAAACCCATAATACATTTTGTTTCCAAAATGTTGGTGTCCAAATTAAATTTTTATTAAAATTAGGTTGAGAACTAGAATAGGAATAGCCGAAGGGTTAAAATCTTTAGTACTTTGGACATGATGTTTGGACCAAAAGAACCCCATCAATGCCCACAATCTTACTTCACCCTTCATTTAGTACAAACGGTTACTTCAATATGTAGGGTATTGCTGATAAATGCACATGTAAGGTACTAGTACTCATATAATGGACCCACATAAGGGCCCAGTTTGCACAAATGTTAATGTAGTTGGTCACATTATGAGACCAAACTAGATAATGTGAAATCATCTGTGTACGTTTGTCTCACGCTCTATTGACTAATCCATTTTTTGGTCTCTATACAGCTTGCTTTAATGAGCATCGCAGACTGTGGCAGTACGTCCGGCGGACGTGACTTATGCGGCTGGGAAAGAAGAAACAGCGGTAGGGTGGGGGGTATGGTTTTATCCGCTGTGCGGAGTAATTTTTGCCATGTTGCCCCTTTGATAAAAAATACATGTTTTTTATGTTTCTACTCAGTGTGTTGTGCCTTTTAAACCATATGTTAAGTGTATATTAACCCATTTTTTTGGTGTTTCTTAAACACATTGTTCTGCATTTCATTTTGTATACATAGTAATGTATGGCAAACAATGACTGTAGTAATTTTCCGTCAACATTAACATATCTAGATATAGAGAGGTATCCCTGACTGTGTTTGTACGTATGTCTTTTGGTAACCCACACAAATTCTAGCGTTTACAAATACATTTATTTAAGTCAATCAAGTCAATACAAATTAAAGCCTTTCAAATGGCTAACAACTGGACCAATTAGTCCCTGGGTGGGCGGGGAGGTTGCGACTCATGGCTAGGGGTGGTGTTGGGGGTAGTAAAATAAATAGACTGCTGCTGTATTAGCTGTAACAACAACAAAGTTTGGTCCTGGCGCTGTAAAGATTGCTGGATGCCATGCATCATTTCTTGCATGGCATGCAGCACTCCAGACTGCTGTTGAGTCCTCACTTTATTAAGTTGTTGGCGCAGTTCATTAATTTGTTGTTGGTGCAGCAGCGACTGATTTTCCAACGCCGCAATGTGCTCCAGAGTTCCATCACGCGGCTGTTGGCGACTGTAGGCCTCCAGCATCCGGGACCCTAGCTCATAAAGCTCAGCACTTGGTGCACTTTGCCCAGTTGTTGGTTGAGCAGCCTAAAACAAAAAATACAATATTGTAGTCAAGCTTGAATAATGCAGGTAAGAAAAAAAAAAAGTATGGCTCCATTAGAATTTACCGTTGGTCCAGCCTCTGCAGCCTGCGCACATGGCACTTGTGCGGAGGGCACATCCTGTGTTTCAGGGAAGGAGTCCTGCTAACAACAAAGTATGTTGTATGTTACATGGTGGGACCTGATTGACCCCCAAACAGGTAATCGTGGTTAATCTCTAAAACATTCATGCATGGTACCTGAGTGTGCTCCTCCACAAATAGTTCCGGTGTCTGGCTGCCAGAAAGGGGCAAATCATCATCTGAGAGATGTGGCAAGCTCGCATATGCAGGAAAGTCGTGTTCGTTTGTCATTTGAGATTGTGTGACTATTTCTTTACATTATCGAGCCCATACCTCTCCCAAGTGACTGATGTATGGAAGAGCAAGATGAGGTAATCAGTTTGCCAAACTAGAACATACACACATAGGTCAAATTACACATACCCGCCACCTCAAAGATGTCCAGACCTAGGGCCTCAGTCGAGCTTTGCCCTAAAATAACATGTTTAAAAACAAATGTCAAGACACAAACAACATTTCATTGAAAACAACATCCTTACTAGAACCCCTCAAAAATCAGTCTTACCCTCACCCCTAGCAGCCGCACAGTGAAGGACCCTTTCCGGACGCCCACTTCCTGTATTTGGGTCTAAAGCAAGCCACAATGGATATCAATATTAACCACCATAGTACTGTTAATGTTTGCATTTCAGAAATAATGACTTATTTAAGCTCAATAACTTAGCATGGACAACATTACAACATTATCATGTAGGATCCGGTTGATGCCCAATCCCCTTTAACTATCCAGCTTGGAATGAGAATTAACATGATTCTGAATCTTCAACTAACAAAATATACGCATTGGAACTCAAACAACAGAAAGGATACAGTGTGCTTTGCAATAAACACCAACAGGGTCCTGTTGACCTGCAACACAGGAAGTGGGGTCCAAAGATGAAGCAGGGACTTGACCTACAATAAAATAACATGATTGAAAGCCATGCACACTTATATGACAATGGCAAAATCAAGGTTGACATATGCACTTACTGGCATCCAAAGAGTAGGTAGCCTCATGAGGAGATGCTGTTGCAATTCTGAGGGCAACTATGATAAAGCAAAGTAATGAATTATGCATTATTAATGTGTGACAAACAAGCAAAAAAGTTAAGAAAACAACCCAAAAAAACAAACCTTCAATATCAGACTGTGTTAAGCTTTAGGGTGGGGGAAGGGCAGGATTCCGGGTGACCTCATCAGGCGAATCATGTGAGTCATCATGTGCCACTATGCATAAAGCAAGAGACAGGAAGTTAAAATATTACAGAGGTTTAATCTGCTACTTAACATGTCCTACTGTTAGTATTACAAAGAATTGGTTAACAAATAAGAAGATACATTAAACCAACCATAATTTGCAATGTTAAAACAATGTACCTTCACCCCAACCTGTGGTGTCATCCCCAGCATCCACACCCTGCAGGCGACTGAGAGGAATCTTGCACTTCAGCATCTCCTCATATGGCCTGTATTTACTCTTTGGACCCTGCTTGGTCCCACTGTCTACAAGTAGATCATTCCTCATATTTAGCATAAGGGTCCTTTTCAAAGTGTAGAAGCATTTCTTGCAGGATGTGCCACTACGTGGGTATTGAGCAGTGCTAGTAAGCTGCTCACCAATGGCATCCCACAATTTGCTCCTTTCTTGTTTGCCTAAACACTTACTTTGGTAACCAAATAATAAGTCCCATTTAGCCAGTGTCAGACGCACAAGAGTATTGTTATCCGCCAAATTAAATTCTGGCTCCCTCTTGGCAAATGGACGCTTGCCCTTGGGTGGTGCTTCACCTTCCGGCAGTGCCCTTTTCCTTAAGGAAGGTCTCCGGCCAGCACCCACCCCACTGGTACCCGGTCCAGCAGTGGCCGGCAGATGTCCAGAATTTGGCTCCATCCTGTAGCTGCACACACCACAAAACAACACACACCAGCACGCATGCAGACTACGAATTGGCAACAACTGCTGTTTGAGTGTGCCAGATTTTATGTGGTGTAAGAACCAATCACAAACAGGCCCAGTTAATTGCTTCACACATACTGGCCAGGTGTTTGTAGCTACATCTTGATTCCAATGACTGAGGTTTCAGGCAAACATGTGTGTCAGGCAATTAACTAATTAATGACCTACTTAACAAGGCAGACAGACATTAGGAAGAAATGTGAACCATGTCTCTTAACAACATTGGAAATGTGGTGTCAAAAACGGCTATTTGAATTTGCAGCCACATAACTTTCATTGCCCAAAAGATGTCTGAGCAAACAGATCCGCAAAAGTATGCTATTATGCTTGTGCTAGCCGTTTCCAACACACCTGTGGTAAGCTAATTACAGACCGGAAACCGCTAACAAACGCAAGAGGCGGCTAAGCGAACCAGTCCTTTGGATAAGTATGAATACCTCTTTTCTTAAGCATTCTTTTATTGATACACTGTGGCAAAGGCTGTGGTGTTTTGGTTTACTTAGCCCTAGCTTGCAATAAGTGTCTGGCTGTGTTTCTTGCTTACTGTCTGTGGCTTTGTTGAGGTTTTCTGGCATCAGTGCTGTTTCTTTGGGGGTTTCTTTTTGGTGGCATATGCAAATATTGTGTTGAATTCAGCAAGTGAGGATTGTTTTGGGGACCTTTTGTGGGTTGTGCATCAACTCCCCTCTTGGTTGTGCCAAACTTTGAAAGCATACTTGCAGCAGGCTGATGGTTCTAACCACTATACATCTGGTTTTGTGGTGAGCTGCATTTGTGTGATTGTGTGTGGATTGTGATTGTGTATGTGGAGGGGTTGGTCTGTGTGTTGATATTGTTTTTTGGGGCAGTGCCTGAGCTCTAGCCAGTGAATGTGAGATGGATGAGAGGGTGATGTTTGGGTTATGGATGTATTGTTGTGGCAGCATACAGGAAGGTCAGGAGGCAAGGGAGGAGGGTGCTGTGAGGCTTAGGGCACCCCGATCCTTTGCCATCCGCCTCTCTGTCTGGGATTTAAGTGACGAGCAGATCAGAAGCAGATTTCGCCTGAATCGTGCAGCACTACAGTCCCTATATGATCAGATTAAGACCAAAATCGATCCATACACTAGACGCACCCAATCCATCCCTGGCATAGTTCGCCTTTGTGCCATGCTTAATATTGTGGCACGGGGGAATTTCCAGGCAACCTCTGCCCTCCTCAGCGGGATCAGCCAGGCTACAATGAGCCGCATATTTTACCAGGTAGTCCTGGCTATTTGTGACCTTATCCCTGTTTATATAAAATTTCCTTACTAAAACAATCCTCCCCTCCTTATAGGAGAACAGACTTTGAACTTAGATGCATACGCGATCATTTCAGTGGTGGACTCATCTCTGGTATATACTCAGTTCTGGTCACCCCACCAAACCCGATCAGGCACGCCTATATGGCAAGATGGGAGTCAGAATTGGGAGGTACAAAGCCCCCAGAAGCTTGGCAAAGCATTTGGGGCCAAACTAAGAAAGTATCCAGTAACGCTCTAGTGCTGGAAAATGCATACAAAGTGATGTTCAGATGGTACTACACCCCTGATCGGATCAATAAATTCTCCCCTTCAGAATCCCCTTGCTGCTTCAAAGGCTGTAACGTCAGAGGTGACATGATGCATGTCTGGTGGGACTGCCCGGTAACTAAAGACATATGGGATAGGGCCTATAAAGTTATATCAGAAGTCCTCCATACACCATTGAACAAAGACCCCTGGGAAGCCCTTCTGTCTCTGAAAATGGGCACATTCTCCAAAGCAGGATGGCATTTAGCCCTCCATATTTTCGCAGCAGTGAAAGCCACGAAAGCCAGGTGTTGGAAAACGCCCTCCATACCTTGGTCAGAGATACAAAATAGAATATCTGACACCCTTTGCAATGAAAAAATAACGGCAATATATAGGCCTGCAGAACTCCCAGGTTGACCCGGTCTTCCCGGTGTAATTAATTCCCCCCCTCTGGACTATCCTGAAGAACACCAATACACCATCCCTGGTAATCTTACTCAAGCCACTTCCCCGCCCCCCCCCCCCCCCACCCGCTCCAAACCTATTTCTTCCAACTCTAATTTGTTTGTGTTATTCTTAAAATCTATGTCTATAATGTTTGATATCAGCAAAGACAGCACTTTGGACCAAAGCAAAGATTAAGATCAAGGTTTACCTTAGAAGGTTTAATCAGCAACCAGTTCAACTAAATTTCAGTTAAATATTCTTTTATATCCTTTTATCCGTCAAATCCAGGACACTAGTGCATGAAATCAGACAACGAGATCCATAATAGTCAGCAGAGAGACTATACGCTTTATTTCAGTTGACAACAGTTTAAGACACATCTGTTAGACAATGTCATAGCATGTGATTTTTTGATATGCTGTCTTTTGCACTTGAAAACCTTAATAAAACCTTTGTAAAAAAAGATAAAATTTCCTGAGGATGAGGTTGCAAAAATCAAACGTGCGTTCTACCGCATGGGAGGGATTCCTAATGTGCTAGGGTGCGTGGATGGTACACATATCCCTTTCCGCCCTCCCCGTGCACAGGAGCTGCATTACCGGAATCGGAAACAGTTCCATTCCATGAATGTCATGGTAGTATGTGACCATGACATGAAGCTGCGGGCCGTGAGATCTGGCTTCCCCGGCTCATGCCATTATTGTTCCACGTGCTCCAGCAATCAGTCCTGTGCAGGAAGTTTGAGAACAATGAAATGCCACCTGGCTGGCTACTGGGTAATTACTAATCCATGACATCTATTTACAAGTTTAATATGTGGACTATTAACTGAACCAAATATATAACTGAACCTAGACTGTTTACATTATGTTGTTTGAAATTTACTAATTGCTCGCTCTCAATATGTTCTCAATATGTATTCAACAGCGGACAAGGGATATGGGCAGAAAACATGGCTAATGACTCCGGTCAGAAATCCACAGACCTCTGCCCAAGGACGCTACAATGCAGCACATCGCAAAACCAGATGCATTGTGGAAAGAACCATCGGCCTGCTGAAAGCACGCCTTCTCTGTTTGGCACGCCCAGGAGGAGAGATGTTGTACAGTCCACAAAAGGTCTCCAAAATAATACTCGCATGCTGTGTCCTACACATTGGGGTCGATTCAAAGAAACATGTAACAGCTTTGATTTTGGTGCCGATCATCCTATTTTTCACGAACGCTCGTGCGCTCGTATGAACTTGCGAGTGATTCTATAAGCTAATACGTTTCTATCCTAAAATTTAGGTCCGTTCGTATGGCAGTTCACGAATCAGACCTATGTCAGTTTCCATCCTGAATTTTCCGTTTCATTTCTCAGGTTGCAACATTGGTTTTGCCCTTTTTCCTTTTTTGTCTGGACCTAAATCCTTCTGATCTTGCGCCTGCGCACTACAAACTTACCTCATTAAAGTGCATTCTAAATATTTGGTCTTTTATTTTTCTTTATTTCATTCATTTAGTAGTAACCAACCATTAATGAATGCATTTGCATAAGTAAATCTTACTTTGTTTAATTTTTAGTTAACTTGCATTTTTTACTTGTGGATTTAATTTTAATATTTTGGCTTCAAATGGTACAACTTAACATTTTTGGTGTGGTTACCCACACCCTCTACATACAGATTGCTCTCAAAAATTAAAAAACACCCAGCAACTTCTGCATGTTATGAGCCTAGAAACAGCCAAGATGGCGGGTCAGGTATTATCGGGCAGCCTGCAAACAGAAAGGGCCTTGTGACTGTGTTGCTCTGCATTCTTTGATTTCTGACCTTTCCGTGCCCCCAGCTCTGCTGTGTCTGTGCAAAATACAGCAGTAACCCACATCCTGCACTTTATCCCGCTCTCCTCTCCTCAGTAAGTGTGATGCATCTGACCAAAGATGAGCTAAAATAATTAAACAAAGCAAAGGTAAACAACTACACCAATAAATTCAAATTAAAAATATTATTCTAGTACATCAATTTAAAAATAAATAACAAAGGACATACGTTTCTTTAATTAACGCAAATATATGGATGTATTGCAAAATAAAGGTTTACATGCAAAGGACTAATTAAGGTCCACATTAAAATGCTTTTATAAGGCATACATGAAATGTATTGAATCAGGTATGCATTGCCATACAATTTATGGCCTCGGCCATGCTGATACATGCAGTTCATTGGAGCTCAAGACGCACAGACTCCTCCACATAGCCAAAAAAACCTGTTCAAGAACAGCAATCCGACTGCTAAAAGGTGTCGGAAGTGGCTTGCTTTTAAAACGTATTTAGAGGTTGGAAAACTGCTCTCTGAATCACACCTAAACACATCCGATTATCCTAAGTTTTAGGTTTTGATCCTAAGTTTTAGGTTTTGATCCTAAGTTTTAGGTTTTGATCCTAAGTTTTAGGATTTGATCCTAAAATTTAGGAACGAACTTCCGATGATCGTAAGAGCATATACGAAATCGTACGTAGGCTCGTGCGAGTCGGAAATGGCTAGAAAAACAGGAAAAAATGACAAACACCCACCCAAACTTAGGATTCTAGATCCGAAATCAATTAACTTTTGCTCTTTGAATCGAGGGGAATATTTGCATATGTCACCGAATTGAACCCCCTGAAAATACAGCACTGGTGCCAGAAGTCCCCAACATGGCCACAGACAGTACTGAGGACACCCAGATGGGATTTGAGCGACGGGAAAGCATGATTACCTCTTTTTTTTCGGTAAGCTAGGTCACCTTAACTCTAAAACACCTACTGTACTAGAGGGCACTTAAAAAAACAAAACCAACAAATGTGGTTGCTCTTCAAGTTCCACCCCCCCCCCAAAAAAAAAATGGGTCCCAAAACTCCTAATCCAAACCAAAAAATGGGTCCCAAAACTCCTAATCCAAACCAAAAAATGGGGCCCAAAACTCCTAATCCAAACCAAAAAATGGGGCCCAAAACTCCTAATCCAAACCAAAAAATTGTTCTACTTATATGGGAAATGACAAAAAAACAACCCCCCCCCAAAAAAAAGGGGGTTTGGTATGTAATTAAATGCAACAACCAAACCAAATAGGGAAGTATTAAAAAAAAAAACTAACTACACTTATGTTTCTTTTTTAGGCACCATGAAGATTCAAAACCCAGAATTTGATTTATGTAAATATAAGAAAATACAATTGAATGTAAATAAAAGTTAACAAAACATACATGGTACTACAGAATGTTCTAACAGATTGATTTCTAGGCAACAGCAAAAAAACGCTCAGGCGCTGTATTGAACACGGTGTAAAAACTCAACAGCGCCTATAAAGCAGATCTTTAACATCACATTCACCAATGTCAGCGTGATTCCCAAGAACGGCAGATAGCGACTGAGGAGCCCTGCAATAGCGGCTGACAGCCGATCGGGGCGGACAATAGCGGTCGCTCATAGCGCCGCACTCCAGACGCTCATCTGTCGCTACCTGCCGCTAGTAATGAATCAGCCTGCCCGTCTGAGGGTGAAGGTCGGGGTTAATCATGTTGTTTATTAATTAACAGAAATAACCTACTAAGTAACAAACTCACAGGACACTTCAGGCAAACCAAAAAGCACTTCAACAATTATATAGCTTCAGCCATGGGGGGCTCAGTGGGGATGATGTGGGCTGGGCCTGCAAATAACGGGCTAATTTCTCTCCACAATCTGACTGCCATACCTGATGATTGGTCGCAGTCTTTTCAAATAGTTCTGGCACTGGGGGGGTTATTTTAGAATGGATAGCTCCAGGTAGTGCCTCATATCGGCAGGTAGCATCTGGTGAATGGCTGGCACTGTACGCAAAACCACATTTAAGAAAGCGAATCTGGTGAGCGTCTCTAACAGTGCTACCTCTTGCTCGCTGCAGCGCTATACTGTTGTTACAGCAACACACATCACATTCATCAATGCCGGCCAGGTTACTGGAGTGACCGAGACGCTCTGTTACAGTGCCCAATACCCACTTACAGCGTCTACTAGCAGTCACTTTAAGCGCCGCTATACAGGCACTCATCTGGCAATACTTGGCATTAGTAGTGAATCAGCCTCCACGTGTAACTTGATGACTTGGATGGGGAATAAGACTTTATTCAAACCTTCCTTATAAAACTTATTTTAGACTACATTTAGAATGGACAAGTAGATAAAGGTAAATGTTTTGGGGTTCAGCATTGCTACAATCTCTCTTGGGTGCTGGCCTAAAGTGGCCCCAGACACGATTGTGTCAGTATAGACAAAATAGCAAAAGGTGAGCCGCCAGTTCAGCTCAGATTGGTCTCACGGATAGGAAGGCCGCACAATCCAAAATATAGTAAAAGATATATCTGTGCCTTTAATGTCAAATCAAGCAATTACATACATACATTTAATACAAACAACAAAGGACTCATTAAAAAACATATAAAACACTGCCTGAGTGTGTGGACCTCTTTATGGCTCTATCACTAAATATTGCAACATGCCCTTATAAATATATATAATATATATATATATATATATATTATATATATATATAAATATATATAAAAAAGTCTATCTATCCAAATTAATCAATACTAAATCAATAATGTTATGTGCAAAGATGCAGATGCTAAAATAATTAATAATCAATGTGCAAAACCTTATGACAAAAATATCGTGAACCTACTATAAGTAAATACCTAGATGAACTAAAACATTAAACAAGGTACAAAGTGCAAAAATGAATTTTTTATTTGTGTTTTGTTTTTCCTGGTAATCTTGGCAGTTCGTTGCTGCGTTGTTACACCTTATGGTTCTGAAACGTCAGAATTATCATTTTTATACCTAC
Source organism: Gastrophryne carolinensis (assembly GCA_027917425.1). Classification (NCBI taxonomy): domain Eukaryota; kingdom Metazoa; phylum Chordata; class Amphibia; order Anura; family Microhylidae; genus Gastrophryne; species Gastrophryne carolinensis. The sequence goes on from CM051238.1 coordinate 302,663,722, forward strand.
GATTGTCCTAAAAATCTTGCTGCTTGTTGCTGGTTTTATATTTTGTTTTAGAAGTTTGTAATAGTAGCTAATAGTTTCCACATGGAACAGCCAAACACATTTGAAGATGCTCATTTGTAATGTGCTTGGATTCCCTATAGGCTGCTGTTATTTCAAACTTCTAAAATAAAATACACCGTATTTGCCAGCCTATAAGACGACTGGGCCTATAAGATGACCCACCAACATTTCCACTCAAAATATAGAGTTTGTTATATACTCTCCGTATAAGACTACTCCCTCTTCCGCACACCGAATAAAACGTAAAAGAACATCAGATTACACTGCAGCTGCATCCCTGCTCGCCTTTAGTTTGAGATGTGCCCACACTGGCTATTCAGAATGCGTCCCAGCTAAAGGCATAGTAGGGATGCAGCTGCAGTATATTGTGGTTTGCGCTCTGGGAAAAGGGCCAGATGGGGGGTTTCACACAGTGAATCTCAGAGGATCACAATTTGGGATACCCCTGGAGTAGGGAACAAAACCCAGTGGGGCCTCCCAAAATTGGAAGCCCCACTGTGTGAAATACCCCCGACTGGCCTTTTTCCCAGAGCGCACATCAGATTACACTGCAGCTGCATCCCTGCTCGCCTTTAGTTGGGGACGTGCCTGTGCTGGCTATTCAGAATGCCTCCCAGCTAAAGGCATAGTAGGGATGCAGCTGCAGGGTAATGTGGTGTTGGCTCTGGGAATAGGGCCAATAGGGAGGGTTTTACAGTGGGGCATCCTGAATTGGAATGCCCCAGTGGGTTTGTTCCCTACTCCAGGGGCATGCCAAATTGGGTTTCCTCTACTGTGTGAAACCCCTCAACCGGCCCTTTTCCCAGAGCCCAAATCACATTACACTGCAGCCACATCCCTACTATGCCTTTAGATTGGACGCATTCTGAATAGCCAGCACAGGCCCCAACTAAAGGCTAGCAGGTATGTGGCCGCAGTGTAATGTGGTGTGGAGTCTGGGAAAAAGGCCAAACAGGGGATTCAGACAGGGGGAATTCCATTTTGCTGCCCCTAAAGCAGGGAACAAAACCCAGTAGGGCATCCCAAGTTGGGGTGCCCCCTGTGTAAACTCCTCCAAGTTGGGATGCCCCCGGTGTAAACTCCCCCAATTTGGGGTGCCCCCTGTGTAAACTTCCCCAGTGACCCCGTTTCCCAGAGTCCACACCACATTACACTGCGGCCACATCCCTGCTCGCCTATAGCTGGGGACATGCCTGGGTTGTTTAGAATGTGTCTCATCTAATAGCATAGTGTGTAATGTGTGGGGTCTGGGAAAGGGGCCAGCTGGGGTTTTTACACTGGGGGATGCTCCATAGAAACTTTTTTTTTAATAAATCTTAAATAAATCACACCTCAGATCAGATGCTTCAAAGTGGAGAGCAGGGAGGGCGATGTCAGGAGTGCGTGCCAGGAGCCAGCCCCCTGCCTGCCCACACAGTGCCTGAGAGCAGGAAAGCTGATCTGCTCGGCGCTCACCCTGCTGGCCTGCTCAGTCTCTCCCTGCTCTGATCAACTAGTGCTGCCTGAGCAAGAGCATCGCTCTGCAGGAGAAGGAGGACGATCGTGCTGCCCAGCTTGGTGAAGGTAAGTACATTTATATGTATGTGACCCAGGTGCACCCGGCGTATAAGACGACCCTCCCACTTGGAGGCATGTTTTACAGGGGGAAAAAGTCGTCTTATACGCCGGCAAATATGGTATATGCCATTAAAAAGAATCTGCATCTCACCTGTAGAAACAGTACCAGACTGAGGTGTCTCAAGCCCACCAGTAGAACTGACAGCCCCACCAAATAATTAAATGCAAATATTACCATGAATAGTGGGTGAAAAAAAGTAATGAACACATCAACAATTTTCTAAGTACATTTATTTCTAAATGTGCTATTGACATGGAATTCTCACTGGATGACAGTAATCAATCCAACCCTAATGCAAAGAAATCAAACCATAGTTGTTGATAAATTAAGTGATGTGTAATAATTAGAAATGACACAGAGAAAAAATATTGAACACGATTACGGGAATGTAATACTTTGTATTAATTCCTTTGTAAATTACAGCTTGAAGATGCCCCCTGTATTGAAAAACTAGTTGCATGCATTGCTCAAGTGTTAGTTTGGCCTATTCTTCCACACTAACACTCTCCTAATCCTGAAGGTTCTGTAGCCTTCATCTATTTAACATCTTTCTCAGGCGGGCAGACATGTATCATGTTTCACCACTTTGGGCTTTCTCAATGCCCTATCGTGTAACAAAGCAGACAGACATATCACAGTATTAGTCAACTTGTTAGTAAATTAGTAATAAAATTAATTGTTACATCATTAAATAGTTATTCAACATTTAGGAATGATGATAAATAAATAGATTGCTACCTATTTCTGATGATTTCAAGTAATAATGGGAACATTAATTGCTGTGCATGCCAATATTCCACGAGATGACTCTGGACGTGGAGGCCCTATACTCCAGTATTCCACATGACAAAGGCATTAAGGCTGTGGAGTCCTTCCTAAATGAACTGGATATATCCCATCATATCCCATCATGATCATAACCGGTTCCTGCTTCGGCTCCTCAACTTTGTCCTCACCCACAACCTCTTTCTCTTCAAGGACCAACTATACCACCAGGTGCAGGGGACGGCAATGGGGACGACCTGTGCCCCATCGTTCGCCAACCTGTACCTGGGTTGGTGGGAGAGGGGGTTGTGGAGTGAGGACAGTATGACCAAGTACCTGTGCCACGTGGCTGCGTGGCACAGGTACATTGATGACATACTGGTCATCTGGGAGGGGCCGAGGCAGGAACTGGTTGAGTTCGTGAAGGCATTGAATCACAACAATGCTAACTTAAAATTCACGTGCCAACAGGATCAGCACAAAGTCACGTTCTTGGATTTAGAAATTTTCAAGGCCCCCAATGGCCAAATTACAACGAATCTATTTCGCAAAGAAACTGCTGCGAACAACATGTTGCGTGCTACCAGCTCGCACCCAAAACACTTACTAAAAAGCATCCCATTTGGGGAATTTATACGGGCTAGGCGCAATTGTGCCACCTTAGACCTCTTTGAGATAGAGGCATCGAAGATAAGAACCAGACTTAGGGAAAGGGGTTACCAGGCTAAAACCCTAAGGGCCGCGTACAACAAGGCCAAAAGCCGAAATAGGCAAGAATTGCTATACAAACCCAAAATAAATAAGGAACAGGCAGGTCCGGCTCTTATTATGACCTATACAGGGGCCCACCAGCACATACAAAAGATATTGCGAGCCCGCTGGCCAATTCTCCTCAATGATCCTCATTTACAGACTTTTTTGCCGAAAGCACCGAGGGTCATATATAGGAGGTCCAGAAATCTGAGGGATGCCCTAGTGCATAGCCATTATGAACAAAATCGAGCACAGGACTGCTGTAAAATCAAAGGCACATTCCGCTGCGGGGGTTGCAATATGTGTAAGTACATGAAAGTGGGCCCAACCATTTCGGTAGGAGGACGAAGTGGCTATGAGATGAAACACTTCATGAATTGTAATACAACTAATGTAATATATCTATTAACCTGCACATGCGGCTGCCTATAGGGTCGATTCAAAGAAACATGTAACAGCTTTGATTTTGGTGCCGATCATCCTATTTTTCCCGTACGCTCGTGCGTTCGTATGAACTTGCGAGTGATTCTATAAGCAAATACGTTTCTATCCTAAAATGTACGTCCGTTCGTATGGCAGTTCGGGAATTAGACCTATGTCAGTTTCCATCCTGAATTTTCCGTTTCATTTCTCAGGTTGCAACATTGGTTTTGCCCTTTTTCCTTTTTTGTCTGGACGTAAATCCTTCTGATCTTGTGGCTGCGCACTACAAACTTACCTCATTAAAGTGCATTCTAAATATTTGGTCTTTTATTTTTCTTTATTTCATTCATTTTGTAGTAACCAACCATTAATGAATGCATTTGCATAAGTAAATCTTACTTTGTTTAATTTTTAGTTAACTTGCATTTTTTACTTGTGGATTTAATTTTAATATTTTGGCTTCAAATGGTACAACTTAAAATTTTGGGTGTGGTTACCCACACCCTCTACATACGGATTTGCTCTCAAAAATTAAAAAACACCCAGCAACTTCAACATGTTATGAGCCTAGAAACAGCCAAGATGGCGGCTCAGGTATTCTCGGGCAGCCTGCAAACAGAAAGGGCCTTGTGACTGTGTTGCTCTGCATTCTTTGATTTCTGACCTTTCCGTGCCCCCAGCTCTGCTGTGTCTGTGCAAAATACAGCAGTAACCCACATCCTGCACTTTATCCCGCTCTCCTCTCCTCAGTAAGTGTGATGCATCTGACCAAAGATGTGCTTAAATAATTAAACAAAGCAAAGGTAAACAACTACACCAATAAATGCAATCTAAAAATATTATTCTAGTACATCAATTTAAAAATAAATAACAAAGGACATAAGTTTCTTTAATTAACACAAATATATTGCAAAATAAAGGTTTACATGCAAAGGACTAATTAAGGTCCACATTAAAATGCTTTTATAAGGCATACATGAATCAGGTATGCATTGCCATACAATTTATGGCCTCGGCCATGCTGATACATGCAGTTCATTGGAGCTCAAGACGCGCAGACTCCTCCACATAGCCAAAAAACCTGTTCAAGAACAGCAATCCGACTGCTAAAAGGTGTCGGCAGTGGCTTTCTTTTAAAACGTATTTAGAGGTTTGAAAACTGTTCTCTGAATCACACCTAAACACATCCGATTATCCTAAGTTTTACGTTTTGATCCTAAGTTTTAGGATTTGATCCTAAGTTTTACGTTTTCATCCTAAAATTTAGGAACGAACTTCCGATGATCGTAAGAGCATATACGCATTCGTACGTAGGCTCGTGCGAGTCGGAAATGGCCAAAAAAACAGGTAAAAATGACTAACACCCACCCAAACTACGATTCTCGATCCGAAATCAATTAACTTTTGCTCTTTGAATCGAGGGGTATATGTGGGAAAAACTAATCGGCAATTAAAAAAGAGAATCTATGAGCATCAGTATAGCATAAAAACAGGCTCTAATAAGACACCAATTGGCCGCCACTTCCTTAAATACCACGATAGGAACCCCAGCTGCTTACAGGTGCAGGGACTGGACCGTCTACATCCGACTATAAGAGGAGGCAATATTGAAAAATTAACTCTACAATTGGAAACAAGATGGATCTTTAGGCTAGGGGCACACCGGTACCCCGGTTTAAACGAAACCCTAAGTTTTGCTTCTTATCTCTAACTATCTGATGGACCGCTGGGACACACATAAAGTATCCAGCCACCCATCACTGCCAGGCTCTATTTACACATCCTATAGGGACATTTAAATCTACCAATGCCAGGCCCGGTGCTTATATCTTTTTAGAGACACCCAAACTTACAAATATTAGGCTCTAATTATATACTTTTGAGGGACACCAAAAGTGTAGATATATTCTAGGAGACGTTTGAATGTTAGATATTCAGTACCTTGTAATATTAAGTGTGTAGAGGATGAGTGTCTGATGCATGCGATATCATGTAAACACAAGATGAATCAGTGGACTGCCTCTCTAAAATAGTGAATCAACACAAAGCCTGGGCAGGGCTATAGGGGCTGTGAGCAAGCATAAGAAAATAAGGTGGGCTGGGGGTCGCATGTACTATGAACAAACAATCCCCAATAAATTTGAGTTGGGACAATTAGTGAGGGTAAGAAAGAAATTGTGTTTTTCTGGGGGTTACAAAATGCTACTATGATGCCGCTAGTGATAGATTGGATTTTCCCTTTAAGGATTTTCAGTACCACGTTATAATAACCTTGTTTGTGGAGCCATTCCGGTCCCCTGTATGACAAATTTTAAAAAACTTGCTATAATTATCCCTTACAAAAAATGGCCAACAATAAGAATTACTGCTGTAATAGGAGGATTACAAGTTTATATTGTCACGGTGGACGCCAGATGTACGAGCTGAAAGTTTTGCTGGGAGAAAAAAACCCCGGCAAAATGGTGAGGCTCCAATAAAATGGCGCCGCCTGAAAGACAGAGCACCGGACCAGCGATGCACCGCGTCACATCCGGCGGAAGCCGGAAGCTGAGTGGACGAGAGATATTGGGGCGGCGTCTGGAGAGCGGGGACAGCCGCAGGCGCATTACCAGCGCGACGGCCGCACGAAATCAAAGTCACCGCAGACACGTGATTCCCTGCCACCGCGACGGCTCCACACGAGGCAGATCAGTCTAAACAAGTAAGTCAATCTTTCTGAAAGACTCTAAAACACTTAAGTGAGCACAGCATTAAAGAAAAACTTCCCCTCCTCTTGTTCCCCGCATATATAGAGGGACCATATTAAGGACCAGCCCAACACAGGGACTACATTAAGAAACAGCCATCCTGAAAGGCCCAAAATCCCTCCGTTTTTAAGGAGGACCACAATTGAACCAGGTACTGGGGATTAAGATAATGATGATGAATACATGTATATATCACATAAACACGGAAACCAATGAAATAAACTCTATTAATAGGGGAGTGCATCCACTGGCTCATCTCGTGGAATATTGGCATGCACAGCAATGAATGTTCCCATTATTACTTGAAATCATCAGAAATAGGTACCAATCTATTTATTTATCATCATTCCTAAATGTTGAATAACTATTTAATGATGTAACAATTAATTTTATTACTAATTTACTAACAAGTTGACTAATACTGTGATATGTCTGTCTGCTTTGTTACACGATAGGGCATTGAGAAAGTCCAAAGTGGTGAAACATGATACATGTCTGCCCGCCTGAGAAATGTGGACGCAATATCACATTTTAAACGTGTGACAAGTATAAGTAACATTTGTGTGTTGTATTAGACAGAATTATGAATGTACAGAAAGCTATTGTTACTTAGCATCTGATTTTATTGATACTAATAAATGTAATCAGAATTATAAATACTTGATTGGTGTGGTCACAGGACTGAGCCTATTTCGAATTCCCAGGGTAACCTAGCCCTGGACACAGTAGTACTTGAATTAAAGGCCAGACTATGTACCAACCTTGATAGCCAACATAACTACAACAAGGGGTTTTAGAGGTCGCTCACTAGGAACCCATATGGGGCTCCTTTAAGCAGAACTTCATCTATTTACACTTAGCTTTAGTTGCTTCCAAACCTGGAATCAGGTCAGGTGATTGGCTGAGCCATTTTTGCAGTTTTTTCTTCTTTCTCTAACACCAAATGAGAGTTTCCTTGGCTGTGTGTTTGGGATGATTGTCTCGCTGAAATATCCATTCTGGTTTCATCTTCATCATCATGGTCGATGGCAGCATATTTTTATTAAGAATATCTTGGTACATTTGCCCATTCATCCTTCCTTCAGTTATATGAAGAATGCCAGTGTTGTAAGAGAAAAAAAAAAACACCCCCACATCATGATGTTCCAACCTCCAAACTTCAATGTTGGTATAGTGTTTTTGGGGTGCTATTCCACCTTTCCCTTACAAACAGAATGTGTATTATGGCATCCAAAGTGTTCAACTTTGGTCTCAATCAACCAGACTATATGAGCATTGCACATTTTTAAATGTTGTTCAGCAAATGTGCTTCAACATGCTTTTTCCTCATCAATAGGGTCTTGTGTGGTGAGTGTGCATACAGACCATGGAGGTTGAGTGCATTACTTATTATTTTCTTTCAAACAATTGTACCTGTTAAATACAGCACTTTCTGTAGCTCTCAACAGATAAGGGAGTAGGAAAACTGCAGCAGATTCTGGCTTAGCAGAGGGATCCATCTGAGAACTGGACCAATCACCAGGATAGTTCAAATCCTGGCGATTGGGACCTCCCGATGTAGAATGCCCCTTGTGTGGACCCCCCCCAGATCGCCCACTTTCACTCACCTTTCTCTGTTCCCACGATTCAAGAAGCCGGGGATACTGCCACCAGCAGAGATTGCGTCATGACACCTGCTGAGATCGGGTAAGGATGTCCTGGGGCAGGCTAGCCGCCGGTCTTTGAATCTTTTAGATTCCAGGCCGGCCACAGCAGGTGGTTGGTCCTCTTTAAACTCACTAGATCTGGTTTGCTTCTGCTTACTCTGCTCTCCTACAATAGATGTAAAAATGACTTCAATTAAAGAAAAGCTAAACTGGTTTGCTTTTTAACACTCAGCACATTTGAATAAATGAAATACAAGTAGGATCAATAAACTCAGTTTCCTCATTTTTTTATTTTTGCTGAGCAGCAAAGCATTACATGATTCAAATTAATTTGCACGCAAGATTATTTTATTGCCTTCCTTATGTAATCACTGTTAACCACTCAGAAAGCACATGTCAGAGATTTACATGTAGGCAAAAGGGACCACTTCTTTGTATTAAATAATCAACTACTATAATTTATAAATGATAAATTAATATATTTACATATAGAAAGTGTTAATTTTTGCAGTTTGCTTTCATTCTTCCCCAGCTCTATGACAAACCACAAAAAGATTTGGCTAGAGTTGGGCTTTAAAGCAAAACAAAACCCAGGATGGCCCTCGAGGGCCATCTAGGTCTGCACAGTGCAGGGATTCCAGAGAAGGTTCTAGATTCTAGAAGAGTTCTAGATCACCTCAGCACATTGTGGAGGTCATTTTGGTATACAAAAAATATACACTTTCAAAAATTCCATGGAAAGTGGACTTTCCCTTTAAAGGCCCGCCAATCTCTGCATTATTAAAAACTCTTTTAAAACCTTGTTAAAATAATGATTACTGCTACTGTAGCACAATAATAGCTTAATAAAAGTATTATTGCAATACAACATTTTATTAGGAAGTTGTAACAACCACTGTAAACAGAAAATCTGAAGCTGAAGTAATACCATTTATTGGCTAGCTCAGGAGATTTGCTAGCTCAGGAGTTTGCTGTTAAATACTACAGAACTAGTCCTGATTTTTTTAGAATGGCATATATTGCAATCATAAGATATAAATGTATATTATGAGGTTATAGTGTTGCATATATTAAAGCAGGCCTACAGATTCTTCATTACTTTTCCTCTAGGCTCTATATATCCCAACATGTGCATGACCAAATATTCAGCTTAAAAAGAATGTATTATATTATGTATTAAGAATGGTAAGCTTTAAATCTGAGCTTAAGCTAGATCTCAAATCACCTGTGGGCGTCAGAAGGTGACATTTTGGTCTCTCAGGCCTTTAAACAGGTATAGGGGTTCATTGGACCCCTTAATAGTTTACAAGTAGAAAAGGTAAAAAAAACACACTACATGAAGTCCTTTAATAAACTGAACATAAACTATACTCTGCTCCACTGTCTCCATCAAATGTCGGACGTCACCCTTCCAATGTCCTTCAGCCCCCCTTCTGCCTAAAGACGTGGTAAAAATAACCACTTTGCAGCAGCTTGGATTTCAGAAGGACAAAGGTCTCTCTTCACAGCCTAGCAACCTACCAGACACTGAGCACTCTTACGGGACATGGTTTTCTTAGGATTCCCTCTATTACCTGGTGTTTAAATGCCCCTCACTGTTGTAGGGAGAGCTCAGTGTCTGGTGGGATACCAGGCTGGCAGGAATCCAGACATCGGCCTGGAATCTAAAACATTGGCCCCTGGACCTAGTATTTACATGCCCCTATGCACTTGGGCACAAGTCTGGTGCTTTACCAGGGCTTTCGGGGGTACAACATTGGGGCCAGGCTCAGGGGCAGTGGGCTCTTCCACATATGTTAAGGGGTCATCAGTTAGGATAGCGGTGTTAGGGCAAGGAGTAAGAGGGCTGTTGTTTCTCTCTGATATTCAGAGTGTGAGAACAAGCATTGCATTGGGACAGGAGGAACACTTTTGAGCAGGGTGGCAAGAGAGAGTTGAGATACGAGGGAGTGGCGGGAGAGGCTACTCTGCCCTGAGAGGGTAGTCCAGGAGGAGGTCATTAATCTTGCTGTCTTGGCCTTTGTCCTGCAGGCATTGACTGGTGATCTCGCAGGCAGGGAAATACAAGCCTACAACAACTAAAGCGCAGCCTAAACGCACTGTAAAGTTTGTCCCCTTTGTCCCCAGCAGTGCTATCCTGCAACTGTAATGATGAAACTCTGACCATCACAGGTAAATTACAGCTCCAATCTTTTCAGCATGCCCAAAATTAATTAAAACAATGGGCAGCGCCTAAAAGATGGCAGTACAAAATGGCACTCACTTGCTGATTAGTTAACATCGGGCGCTATGTTAATAACAGTCCAAAAAAAAAAGAGGACACTCATGGGAGCCGAGGGCTACCTTCTTGTTGCCCTTGCTGGGGTCAGTTTCAAATGCCATTGCTGCTGCTGAAGGTCCGCAGCTCAGACAGTAGAGGATCGTAGAGATTTGAGTTACAGAAGCTTCCTGCTTCTGCAACCTTGAGTGAAACTGGTTGATGGGCTGCTCCATCAACCAGCTTTTCTGTTTTTGGGCCAGGCGCCAGCTGAAGTCTGTGTTCAGGTTTGGAGACCCGAACTTTGTGGGTTGGATTTGCCCATCTCTACTGGTTACACTACCCGCTCCAGCGCATTGGTTCAGCTACCTGTTTATGTTACATGTTTAAACCCTGGATTCCTGTTACTTCTCCCTGCTCCATTCCTGTTTGTGTTGTTTTGAATTAGTTTTTTTTAATTATTACTCAGTTTTGACTTAGGCCCTTATTTAACAAGGGATAGCGCCAGGTAGCGAATGGTGAGCGAACGGTAATGACGGTCACCGCCACGAGAACGCCGGCTCCCCTCGGCAATCACACATTTATCAAGCCGATACTGCTTAGCGACTGACAGAGCGCCAGATAGCGAATCATTCATCATTATTCCAGCCTCACCCCACAGCGCCAGCGAGCGACCTTGAACAGGGACAGGTATGACCTCTCGCTACCTGGCGCTCTCCAATGCATTTCAATGGAGCAATCTTTAAATATTCTTAATTAATTGCTATTAATGTTTTTTATTTTTTAAATGTCAAAAATTCTGTGACCACTTCTGCAATGTTAGATATTTTTTTTAAGGAAAAAAAAAAAAAAAATTGTGCAGAATTGATATTACAGGTCTGATATTAATGTATTCAAATTACAAAATGTTTTGAAAAACTTTTTTTTTTTTCCCAAAAATATGGTTGTTTGGGAGTTAAAAAACTACTTTTAACCATCGCCGCCAGCGCTCTGGGGTTTAAACAAGCATTTCACAGCGCGATAATTTTTTGAGCGTGATTTGTTAATGAATATGCTGGGAGCCGTTCGCTATGGCCATTCGCTGTCATGCGCTCCCATACAGCACGGAACCTGTCAAACAGCGACTCCTAACCCCGTATTCAACATTACCGCACACCGACTGAGCTGTCAACAACCGAACAACGGCCAAGCACAGCGAATACTAGCGGGCGCTGTGAAAATACCGCTACTGTCGCTCATCTGTCGCTACCTGGCGCTATTAATGAATCGGCCTCCCCGAATGGTTATAGACTTTAAAGTACCTTTTCAGGCATACTCTAACTTTCTCCTACTTTATTACCCTTGTGAAGATTGTAAAATGTACCAGTTAAAAGGATCTCAAAATCTCTGGGTTATAATCATTTAAAATACAAGAATTTTTTTTCTATGTGGAAAAGAAGTTCCCTTGGTCAAAACCTTAGACTTAAAGATCTGCCAAAGCAATTGTTTTTCTGTATTTGCGGATTGTGTACTGTAGATCTTTTATGCCAGCTGTCTTCCTCACTCCTCCACCCATTTTTTCACAACTCGGTTTCTCACTGCTAGATGTCGTAATGCCAAAACTAAGCTGTAGTCAAATTAATTTATTTTCTGTCAGCCTGTCATCCTAGCCATTGCCACTCTTTCTTTCAGGCTCTAATCCTCACCACCGGTATTTCATCACCAGACTGTTATATTTACTATGCCACTGTTTGACTGTAATGTAATATGTAATAGATTTTCTTTAATCGGAAGTTAAAGGGTCTGTGTAGGATAAGTGTAAGAAAACCATTGTTTGTTTAACTTTCATGCAGTGGATTAATCCTGATGTGTTGTTGTCCTTGAGATCCAGCCCCTGTATTTCATTTTATTTTTTTCTAGTATCCCTATTAGAGGGTGGAGGCGGATACGCTGTCAGCGTGCTCGGATCCGGTCGATTAGAAGAGCTCTCTCCGTGCACGCTGATTGGACGTGAGGTCGTACAGGCACCGTAGGACTGGGGAAGAGTAAGTAAGATTGAGTGACCTGGGGGGTTTCACACAGCCGGCACCTCCGATCGGGGTGCTGGGGGGGGCAAGGACCAAACCCAGGATAGTCAAAATCCTGGGTTTTGGTTCACTTTTACAACATAGACATAAACGAGACATCTCCTCTTTTTTACATACTTGAAGCAATCCAAATCTGCTTTTAACACACACACAGAAAGCTGTTGCATGGTAATATAAGGAGATTAAGAAATCATCCCAGAAATCAACTTACAGGAATGTAAGGCACTTACTGTGATTTTAGGGTCCATATAGTACTATATGTCCCAGAGTTTCCACCCAGCACTGGTGTTTTAAAAGTCATAGATTACCAAGATCAAGCACCTCACTGCCCAGTGCCAGTGTCAATTTCCAAGGGAACACCACCTCTTCCAAGATGATTATCCACCCCATGCATGCCCACTCTAGTCATTGCAACGGAGGGAATGTGCTGAGGCTTGGAACGTACCCTCTATTGTAGAGAACATGGACACCTAGACAGAGCCTTTGTAAAAATAAAAAAAACACTAGTATACAGTTATTACATCATCAAAGCTGTGACAAGGTGGACTCGTAAAAAGCTTAGATGCTATTGCTGCAGTTGAAAATGGTGGTGTAGTCAAATCAGATTTTACAAACCATGTTGCTCTAGAAAAACATTGGGTTTAAGACAATACTAAAGCAGAACAACACCCGGGCAGCTGGTCCTGGAATCCAAAAGATTCCTTCCCTGGGGCACCCCGGGTTGGGATGCCCCACTGTGTGAAAAAAAACCCTAAGTTGGCTGTATTCACTCACCTTTCCCTGGTCCAATGGCACATGCTCTGGCTCTAGTTCAATCACAGCTGTTTGCCATTCCTATGTAATTCAGCAAATGGCTCTGACCGTACAATGGGGAGTGACAGTGGGAAGATTCCCTGCATCTTTGGGCTGTGCACACACTCTGCCCCAGCCATTTAGATAGGCTGCGATGGGAGCAAGTGCGCCACTGGGGTTGCAGCTGCTCTCGCTCCACATTGAAGACTATCAGAGCTGTTTGCTAGATTACATAGTCATGGCAAACGGTTATGATTGGACGAGAACCCACGCATGTATTATTGGACCTGGAAGAGGTGAGTTGTACTAGGTAATCTGGGGGGTTTTACACAGCGAGGCATCCCAATTTGGGGCATGGAACAAAACCCAGGATAATCAAAATCCCAGGTTTGGTTCTGATTTAAAGTTATACAAGTGGTATGATTGTTAGCTAACAGTTTCCGGAAGAATCCCACAAGGACAGCCCTGTTTTTTCTCTAACGACAAGTCTCTTTTAACAATGTAATTGAGAATAATAATGATTTTATCCATTGTGGAATGACAAACTATTTAAAATGCGTTATGGTTCTCTTTACCCTGCAGGAGCTAAAGTTTACTCATTTAGCTCTGCCCAGCCATAATATTGCTAGAGATTATTGGCAAATTAGCCGGTTCACGGCTGATTGACAAAGAGCATCTAATTTGCATAGTAAAAAGAAAATATATGACCCAAGAGAGGTATGCAACAATGGAAATTACAGCTAAGATCTTGCATTCCCAATAAACTTTTCAATTTTATATTTATATGTCTGTTCTGATTCTAAATGCATTAAAATAGAGCTTAAACTGCAGCAGAAATCCTAGGCTTTAACAGGGGTAATAAATTGTACAGAACCTGGATGAGCTTCAAATCCTTTCCTGTTAATCACATTAAGGCAAATATATGGTGTCTCATAAAAAATGTGCCTACAGTCGGGCGTAAAATCAGCATCACTCGAACATCACTTTGGACTTTGAGATAAAACCACACTTTTAAAGATAAGCTTTAAAAAACATTTGAAGGCAACTAGGGATCAACCTAAAAAGATCTGCTAGATATCTTGCCCAGTCCATAAGAGCTGTAGGAATGAAATAAAACTTTGATATATTATTAATTATTTTTATGTCAACATATATTTATCATTTGTGATTTGAAAACTCAAATCAGTTTGGCTCGACCCTAAATCCTAAAAGTTAATTTTTAATGGGTTGAAATGGGCGGACTTCCTTGTCTACTACTTGTTTGGGATTGCTGCACTCCCCTCTGGGCACCACCCACATTCCCTTACTCTTACTGGATCCTCCCTTGTGAAACAAGGACTTTTGATTGATGTGGTGACTTGGACTTATTCTGTTTTATAAGATTCTTTTATATGACTAAAAACAACCATACTGAAATCTGTTATCACTATTAGCCTATTTATAAATTATGTTATTGGGACTTGTTGTTATTGATTTTATTCTTTCAATTAATACTATGGTATTTTTTACATTTTGGAGCAATGTTGCCACTTTTTATATGAGGGGGTGGATATGCTGCATGTTTTTTTTTTTGTTTTAATGAAAAATGCCATACTGGTCAATGTAAGGTATAAAACCAAGTGTCCAAGCTAAATCACACATACAGTATACACATTATCATTTCAAAAGTCCTTTATGCAAATCTGAACATTTTTAAATAATAAACCTTATTTAATAATACAAATATGCATAATTGTTAACAATTCTATCATACAATAAGTGCAGATAATTGCCAAAAATGCTTTTATTTTGCATTGTGTGACTTGCAGAAGCTACTATGTACTAATTGTGTGTGCTCAGTATTCAAAGGGCTAACAAGAAAACTGGAGCTGTATGAGGCTTCAAAGGAAGAGTTGTCAGATGGGAGTTGCCCTGAGGATTATAAAAAGAAGGCTCCACAGACAGATTGAGAGATGAGATGCATAGGTCAGTGTGAGCACATGAGAACACTGACACCAGAGAGACAAACAAATAGGATGGCTTGGAGAAATCCGCCACCTATCGCCTTGGCGCCCTGGGCGATCACCCTGTTTGCCCTCCCCTAGAAAGGGGTCCTGTTTCCACATACTGAAGATGCATAGTTGGAATAATTAGTGCAATGCAGTCAGGCATGTGGAGATCCACAAAACATGACCCTTTGGTGGCTCTTAAGAAAAGAGTTGAGCACCCCTGGCCTCATTCATAGATAACAACTGTAAGAGAGTAGCCTTACCAAAGATGTATACCCATATGCAGTAGCCTATGATTTTTTTAAGACTAGGGGTGAGCAAACGCCCCAAAGTTGGGGTCCGGCAAGTTCAGATGATTTAATTTGGGACCCGGACCAGGTCCCCATTGAAATCAATAGAGACCCAAGCTTTGGGGGGCGGGTGTGGTGGGAGGGGGTTGGGTACAGAATATGCATCAGGATCCGGTCCCTGGCTAGTGGCGGCATTCCTTTGATATACTGTACAACCGGGGCCTTATAAAGATGGCCACCGCTCCCCATGAGTGAGGACACTCCTTGTGACATCTGGCAGTGCTGAGACCTGTGACATTTTTGTGCAGAGGGAGAAGAGCGTGGGGAAACTATGCAAACCTGAGGTGCTCCACTGTTAGTTGTCATAGCAGAGGAAAGAAAAGGGTTAAACTATTGGGAAATATCTATCAAGAAGCTACTGATTACCTTAATAATTATAGATGGGATTGCTCCAATCAGCCTTCTCCTTTTATAATCAGCATAGGGTCAAGGACCTCATGGAAGAAGTTTATTGCATTTGTATGATTAAGCTATGAGGTGTTATTAAACTTGTTAGATGCAGTAGGCGTCAAATAATAATGTATGTGTCGCATACAATAAGTATAAGGTGCTGTTCTAGTTTTTTTTTGCTAGGATGCATGTTGTAAGCAGATGCTGGTTTGGATGGCTATGGACTTAACATGGCAGCTCTAAAATATGACTTACACCAAGGTACAAATCACAACTACCCCATGACCTGCCTCCCCTACTGGACTACATCATGGACCAGATTGTCTGTCATTTGGAAAAGGTAATTGAAGATTGATATTGAACTCACCTCTCCTGCTGAAGATCATTTGGGTTTGCTGGGTGTAAGTGACACTGCACAGGTTGTCTGGCCAACAAACTATTGTTACTTGTGGATTGTTAAAAGTGTGCTGGTGTTTCTGTAGCATTGAGTCCTAAAGCATGAATCTGTGTTGTGATCCATGCTGTAATCATTTATGCATTTTACACTGACTTTAAAGTTCTTGGTGAAATGCTATATTGCTGAGTGACATTTGTAGTGGTCCTTTCCCTGTGAAAGGCCTGGTAGTCTTCCGTTGGACTCAGCATTCAGGCTGATTCATCACTAGCGCCAGGTATCAACAGATGAGCGTCTGTACAGAGGCGCTAAGAGCGACCGCCAGCTGTGATCGGCTATCGGGCGCTGTAATAGAGCGCCTCAGTAACCTGGCCGCTGTAGTAACCTGGCTGGAATTGATGAATGAGATGTATATTGGGCGTTCTAACACCAGTACAGCATTGCAGGGAGCGAAAGGTAGCGCCAGTTCAGTACGACCGACTCTCAGCAACTAACACCATATTCAACAAAAAAACACACAGCATAGGGGCTCTGGATCTGGTAACTATAGCATAGAGCGCCAGCCACTGTGTGATTAAAGTCTGTTTTTGAACACATATCCTCCAGTAACAAAGTGAAAACAGATGGAATTACATTGTAACATAGTGCCAAAAATACGTTAATGCCAGACTTGCAATGACAATTCTGCATATAAATATAAAAAATAAAAAATGACTCTTTCCAGGCCAGGAGAGGTGACAATTATTTGAAAGAGAAAAAAATATTAAAAACAAGAAACCTTGTTTAAACAGAAGAAAAGGAATGTCCATTGAAATGTATGGGAGAGCGACAGGTAGTTATAGGTAATGCCTGGCACTCTGGAAGCTAGAGCTCCGTTGCTATACGCTGAGCCGCCTGTAATGATGAATCGTACACTACATGGCGCTGTTAGGGTCGCTCACCAGAATCGCCTTCATAAATGTGTTTTTGCGTACAGCACCCAGCCTTCACCAGGCACTACCTGGTGCTATCCCTTGATAATTAATCCCCAAAGTATCTGCATTTCAGCAAAATATGTTGATTCCATTGCAATGCAAAGGGCTCTGCTTGTCGGGATTAGAGCGACACGTGACCCATTGCTATGTAGATTTGACTTTGTAGCATAGATTGACACTTCTAGATGTTTCCAAAAATGCTAGTTCTGATAAATTACATTCTGCTTAGGCAGTCCAAAATGTCCTCAGTTTTTGATATCCCATATCTATTTTAGTGGAACCATCAGAATATACTATCAATAGCCTATACAGCCATAACACGGGGAGGCCGATTCATCAATAGCGCCAGGTAGCGACAGATGAGCGACTGAAGTATGGCG
Organism: Gastrophryne carolinensis; assembly: GCA_027917425.1. Classification (NCBI taxonomy): domain Eukaryota; kingdom Metazoa; phylum Chordata; class Amphibia; order Anura; family Microhylidae; genus Gastrophryne; species Gastrophryne carolinensis. The sequence continues at coordinate 302,681,325 of CM051238.1, forward strand.
CTAAGAGCGCCGCTAGCGTCAGCCGCGGGCGGTAGCGATTCGCTATAGCAGGCCTCCTCAGTCGCTACCTGGCGTTGTTGCGAACGACGCCTACATTGCTGAATATGATGTTGGCCCTCAGCTTTGTAGGCGCTGTCAGTCAGTGTGACCACGCTATTCTACACGGCGCCTGTTAGCTTTGCTGTGTCCTGGCCATCCAGTACCTTCTGAATAAAACACATTGCCACATTTGTTAAAAATGAAAAGAGTTTTTATTTTGTGTTGAAAAGGAAATTAAATTCAACCAGATATTCGAATATAAATGCAAAATAAAACATAATTAAACACATAGCCACATTTTTTTTTTTTTTTTTATTTGTTAAAAAAAAAGGAAATACAATTAAACCACCAATGAGAAAGAAAATGAAAATAAAAACAGAACAGAGAAAAATGGAAAATCGAAAAAGAAAACAAAAACAGAAATGAGAAAGGAAAATAGAAAAAAGAAAAACAGAAATGAGAAAGCAAAATAGAAAAAGAAAAACAGAAATGAGAAAGCAAAATAGAAAAAAGAAAAACAGAAATGAGAAAGCAAAATAGAAAAAAGAAAAACAGAAATGAGAAAGGAAAATAGAAAAAGAAAAGAAAAACAGAAATGAGAAAGGAAAATAGAAAAAAGAAAAACAGAAATGAGAAAGGAAAATAGAAAAAGAAAAGAAAAACAGAAATGAGAAAGGAAAATAGAAAAAGAAAAGAAAAACAGAAATGAGAAAGGAAAATAGAAAAAAGAAAAACAGAAATGAGAAAGGAAAATAGAAAAAGAAAAGAAAAACAGAAATGAGAAAGGAAAATAGAAAAAGAAATAAAAAACAGAACAGAGAAATAAAAGGAAAATGGAAAAGGGAAATAAAAACATAAATCAGCCAGAAAAATATAATTACAATAGGAAGTAGAATGCCAAGGAAACGTTCACCAGAATTAAACACATAGCCACATGTATCTATATATAGTAGATTTTTTATTCAAATCTACCTAAAATTAAAAATGAACACAAGAGAAATGGTAAAGTAAAATTAAAACAGAAAGGAAAAAGCAAAGTAAAGTAAAATAAAGTTGGGAAAGTCCGAAATATTGATCACGGTGCCCGTGTTTGTGCCTGAAAAAATAAGAAAAGTGCAGTTAGTATAGATCTTTAAAGTAGTATAGTTGTAGCAAATACAAAAATGCATTACTTGATAACCAACATTGGCGTCTTACACCCCCCCTTTGAGTGGTTTGGGTCATCTTACACCCCCCTTAGAGTGGTTTTGGTCATCTTACATCCCCCGTAGAGTGGTTTGGGTCATCTTACACCCCCCTTAGAGTGGTTTTGGTCATCTTACACCCCCGTAGAGTGGTTTTGGTCATCTTACACCCCCCTTAGAGTGGTTTTGGTCATCTTACACCCCCCTTAGAGTGGTTTGGGTCATGTTACACCCCCCTTAGAGGGGTTTGGGTCATCTTACACCCCCCCTTACAATGGTTTGGGTCATCTTACACCCCCCTTAGAATGGTTTTGGTCATCTTACACCCCCCTTAGAGTGGTTTGGGTCATCTTACACCCCCCTTAGAGTGGTTTGGGTCATCTTACATCCCCCGTAGAGTGGTTTGGGTCATCTTACACCCCCCTTAGAGTGGTTTGGGTCATCTTACACCCCCCCTTACAATGGTTTGGGTCATCTTACACCCCCCTTAGAATGGTTTTGGTCATCTTACACCCCCCTTAGAGTGGTTTGGGTCATCTTACACCCCCCTTAGAGTGGTTTTGGTCATCTTACATCCCCCGTAGAGTGGTTTGGGTCATCTTACACCCCCTTTAGAGTGGTTTGGGTCATCTTACACCCCCCCTTACAATGGTTTGGCTCATCTTACACCCCCCTTAGAATGGTTTTGGTCATCTTACACCCCCCTTAGAGTGGTTTGGGTCATCTTACACCCCCTTTAGAGTGGTTTTGGTCATCTTACACCCCCCTTAGAGTGGTTTGGGTCATCTTACACCCCCCTTAGAGTGGTTTGGGTCATCTTACATCCCCCTTAGAGTGGTTTGGGTCATCTTACACCCCCTTTAGAGTGGTTTTGGTCATCTTACACCCCCCTTAGTGTGTTTTTGTGCTCATTTTGATGGGAGGTCAAATACATTTAACCAGTAGTGCAGTACTTGCATTAGAGTGAAGGGTAGTTAGCTTACCGCAAAAAAAGAAGTGATCATCCTTTCCCTTAGCTCATCGCCAGTCTGGGTGTCCTCACTTCTTTCTGCGGGCAGGTTGGGGATTTCTGGCACCAGTGCTGTCTCCTCGGGGGCTTGGATTCGGTGACAAATGCAAATGTTGTGTAGCACACAGCAGGCAAGGATGATCTTGGAAACCTTCTGTGGGCTGTAGAGCATCTCTCCTCCTGGCCGTGCCAAACAGAGAAAGCGTGCTTTCAGCAGGCCGATGGTTCTTTCCACAATGCTTCTGGTCTTGCGATGCGCTGCATTGTAGCGTTCATGGGCAGAGGTCCGTGGGTTCCTGACCGGAGTCATGACCCACGTTCTCTGCCCATATCCCTTGTCCGCTGTAGAAAAAACACAAGGAGAGAGACAGCAATTAGTACTAGTACATGTTTTTTGGTGGTAGTTTGGTTAAAATTGGCTTACTAGGCCACATATTAGCAAAATACATTGACATGGTTAATTTATTACCCAGTAGCCAGCCAGCTGGCATTTCGTTGTTATCAAACTTCCGGCACAGGACTGTCCGCTGCAAGACGTAAGAATCGTGGCATGAGCCGGGGAACCCCGATCTCACCGCCCGCAGCCTCATGTCTGGGTCACAGACCACCATCACATTAATTGAATGGAATTGTTTCCGGTTTCTGTAGGACAGCTCCTGTGCACGGGGAGGGCGGAAAGGGATATGTGTACCATCAACGCACCCTAGCACATTCGGGATCCCTCCCATCAGATAGAAAGCATGTTTTATTTTGGCAACCTCTTCCTCATCCTCAGGAAACCTGATGTAAATTGGGATTAAATCACAAATTGCCAGAACTACCTGGATTAGTATGCGGCTCATAGTAGCCTGGCTTATCCCGCTGAGGAGGGCTGAGGTTGCCTGGAAGGTCCCTCGTGCCAAAATATTCAGAGTGGCACACAGGCGTACTATGCCTGGAATGGAATGAGTGCGTTTGGTGGATGGCTCGATTTTGGTCTTAATCTGATCATATAGGGACTGTAGTGCAGCACGATTCAGACGGAAGCGGCTCCTGATCTGCTCGTCACTTAAGTCCCATACTGAAAGGCGGATTGCAAAGGAGCGGGGTGCCCTAAGCCTCACAACACCCCGCTCCCTTTCCTCCTGCTCTTTCAGCATACACATACATCCATCCACCCAGACACCATACATCACCCTCTTATGCGTCACACACACTAAAGATATATACAAAAACAAAAATAAACAAAAAAAAACACTAACACACAACACACACACAAACAATCACACTCCACACACACCCGCTACAATGCAGCTCACCACAAAACCAGAACTATAGTGGTCCAAACCACCAGCCTGCTGAAAACCAGCTTTCTAAGTTAGGCACAACCAAGAGGGGAGTTGCTGCACAGCCCACAAAAGGCCCCAAAATCAAGCCTCACTTGCTGTATGCTACACAATATTTGCAGATGCCACCAAAACCAAGCTCCTAAAGAAACAGCACTGATGTCAGAAATCACCCAACAAGCCACAGAGAGTGAGGACAGAAACCAGACAGAGGCTCAAATGAGCTAAGGGAAGCGAGCACAGCACCACACCACAGCCTTTGCCACAGTGTAAGAATAGCAGAAGCTAGAACATTCCTTCCTTTTATACTTCATTTTCTAAAGTGACAGGTCCGCTTTGCCGCCTTTTGCGTCGCTCTGCTATTTCCGGGCGCCAATTAGCCGACCCAGGTGTGCGTAAAACAGAGTGCGCACGCGCACGCTAGTAGCGCTACTAGCGTACTTGAGCCGTAACTTGCGTGCATTAACGGACATGGCCCAAAAATCAGGCGTGGACCAATGAAAGGGAAGCTGATGTTTTTTTAAATAGCCGTTAGCCTAACCACATGTCACAAGGGTTTGAGATACATCAGTCCATTGTTGGATTTGGGTGTGTGTTGTTTGTTTAATGAGGTCTGTAATGAGTTAATTGGCTAACACACATGCTTCTGTCAGTGCAGTGGAGGTGTGCCTAGAAGGAACTGGGCTGTATGTGTGAATCAATTAAGTGGGCTGCTTTTGGATTGGCTGTTAGAGCACATAAAACCTGCCCAAGCCTAACAGATTGCGATGCCATTCTGTAGTCTGCATGCGTGCTTGTTGGGTGTGTATTTGTGTGTGTGTGCAGCTACAGGATGGAGCCAAATTCAGGACATCTGCCGGCCACAGCAGGCCCGAGTAGGAGTTTGGTGGGTGCTGTGCGCAGACCTCCCTTACGGAAAAGGGCACAGCCTGAAGGTGGGGCAGCACCCCAGGCTAAGCGCCCAGGTGCCAAGAGGGAGCCTGAATTTAATTTGGCTGAGAATAATCATCTTGTGCGCCTTACACTTGCTAAATGGGAGCTGCTATTTGGCTCCCAAAGCAAGTCCATAGGCAAACAAGAAAGAAGCAAACTGTGGGATGCCATTGGTGTGGAGCTTAGTAGCACAGCTCAACACCCACGTAGTGGCCCATCCTGCAGGAAACGCTTCTACACTTTGCGAGGGGCCCTTATGAAAAAGATGAATCACGATCTTGATGTGGACAGTGGGTTCATCCAGGCTCCAAAGAGTACCTACAGGCCGTATGAGGAGATGCTGAAGGCCAAAATCCCACTGGCTCGGCTGCAGGGTGTGGATCCTGGGGATGACACCACCGGTTGGACTGAAGGTACATATTTTCTGGCTTTTATAATAACCTAATGTTAATGTATGTGATTTGCATTTTTACATTCTGAACAACTAACAGTAGGACCTGTGAAGTATTACATTACAGCTCAAACATTTGTAACTTTTCTGTCTGTTGCTTTATGCATAGGTGCACATGCTGCTGTCCGGGATGTGCCTCAGGACACCCAAGCTCCTGCCCTTCCAGCAACCTCAAGGCTACCCCAGTCTGCCATTGAAGGTATTTACCCATACTTTGGTTGCTGGTTGTTTTGTTAACAAATGGGTGTGGGAGCAGCTCAAACAATCAAGTTTTGCCCTGTTGAGTATTAATAATATGTGCCTGCGCCCTAATTGCACGACCACTGTAACACTCACAGCAACTAACTAACAAGGCCCTAACATGTGTAGATATGTAGGACGCCAGAGATGTGTAGCCATATATCGGCATATCAATGTGGGAGCCACACTGGGCTTGATTAGTGAATATTAGTGAAAGAGCTGCTCACACACCTTAATGCATGTTGTATTTTGGCACGCACATTAACTATGGCTCAATGTTGGGTTTCTTTTGGCCTAGCTCCCATGCCCTTGGCCCCAGCATCTCCTCCGGATCCCACCTACTCTTTGGATGTCGGTAAGTGCATGTGTTCACCTTGCTTGATCCACTTTTACTCAAGTGCATGTGTCTCATTCCTCTTTTTTCTTGGTAGGCCAAGTGACTGGTTCATCTTTGGACCCCACTTCCGATGTTGCCGGTCAACAGGACCCTGTTGGTGTGTAGAGCAATACATAATGTATCCTTTATGCTGTTTATGTTACACTGGTTCAATTTGGTTAGTCTACTAAGCTACATGTTTGCTTGGTAAACTTGAAGATGCCTCTTGGGAGTGCTGGTTGCCTCCCCAGGGTCAGTCTATTAGTTATTTGAGTGATAGCAATGTATTTTTGCGGTCATCTTTTTAGCCAAACATTCCCTGTAGTAGTTTGCTGATTATTTAGAGACATTCCTTTTTTTTTTTAGTTGACCCGAATATCGGAAGTGGCTGTCCAGAAAGGGCCCCTCAAGTTCCGGCTGCCAGAGATGAGGGTAAGTGGTTTGGCCTTGCTCTAGTCTGTATTTTGGCTCTACTTTTGATGCACTTGCTTCTGGCAACTTGTGTGTCCACATGTATTTTCAAGGTCCAAGCTCGAGTGAGGACCCCACTCCAGACATCTGGGAGATTGCGGGTATGTGTAATTTAAGCAATGTTTCTGATGTGATTAGCAGAAATTAGTGCGTCTTAGTCCTGTAACATACATGTTAACAATCTGAGTTTAACAGAGACCTTTGGTCTAGTGTGTATTTTGGAACTTTTTAGAGGTATGGCCTCGATAGCCTAACCAGGTTACATTTGAGTTTGGCCCACAGACCTACTAACCTGATTTTCCTGTTTAGCATATGCCAACTTGCCGGACATCTCGGATGTTGAATTGCCACTCTCTGGCAGCGAAACCTCGAGCCTACCTGTGCCGGAGGACACGCAGGTAACATGGCTGATGTAGACGACCTAGAACCACATTGGCATCTTCGTGGGTAGTGGAAGAAGCAACATGTCACATTTCCTTTCATTGTTGTTTTGGCAGGAGGCGGAACCAGAACCCCAAGCTGGGACCTCTTCCCAAGTCCCATGTGGCCAAGTTTCCGAGGCTCAGACAAGGGTAAGTTGTATAGTGACTGTTTATGGGAATTATTTTGAGGGGCATAACTGCATTGGTTCTGTTTGACTAAAATGTGGTTTACTATTTGTTTAGCCTCAAACCACAGCAAGAGGAGGTGTGGCACCAACCAGTGCCGATTTCTACGAGCTAAGGGTCCGGATGCTGGAGGACTACAGTCGCCAACAGCCGCGTGATGGAACTAATGAGCGCATTGCGGCGTTGGAAAATCAGGTGCTGATGTGTCAGCAACAAAATGAGGCCCTGCAGCGCCAGGTGGACCAGTTACGCCAAAACCAACTACAGAACCAGGAACTTGGTCGGCTGGCAAATGTAATTGAGCAATCTGTACAGCGCCAGGAAGAAGCAATACAGCGGCAGGACCAAACTTTGTTGTTGCTACAACAGCTCATACAACAGCAGTCTATATTTTTTACTGCACTGTTGTCCCCCAACACCGCCCCTAGCAATGACTCCCAACCTCCCCGGCCACCCAGCCAAGAATATTAATTTTGTATATTTTTGGTTATGTAAATATATTTGCTTCACCCACCTCTAAATTGTGTGTTTCCTAAGACCTCGCTAATAACACAGTCAGGGATGAGTATCTGGATCTACATATGTCAATGTATTGGTCAATTTAGCCCACACATTGGAGCCCATAGCTTACTATGGTTAACACCTGAAATGGCTCAAAAGGTATGGCTACATTGACCCACGAATGTTTTGGGAGACAGTTAAACTATGGTTTGCAATGCAACACACTGTAATGATGTGAATCAAAAAATTTTTAATCAAAACCATGGCCAACACGGCCAACCTTGGCCAACAACGGCCATCAAGAGACCAGCCTTCCCCCCACCCTAACGACGCCGTCGGCGCCTCTTCCTGGCCAGCAGCATCAGCTTCAGGAGCCGGATCTCCCGCCACAGTCTGCGATGCTGGTTTTCACAAGCTGTAGAAATGTAGAAACAACAATTTATTAATAATTTGGCAGTGACCTCAACAGACACAGATGTAGCAATGTAATGTCAGTGTGTCCAATTAGGTGACACTCACATTAACATTGTTGACCACTGTGTGCTTATTGGTTAACATTATATGAGTACTATTGACTGGCAGGAATGTGAACAACACATCCCAAGCATACATTTTAGCTTAAAGTGTACCAACACCCACGGGTGATCGGCCCGGGAATCTATCAGATTCCCTGCCCCATCACCTCCCTCCCCGCGGGACATCCAAGATCGGGATGTCCCTGGGTGTGAAACCCCCCCCAAACCCCAAAATACCTACCTCAGTTTCTGTGTGGCAGTGCCGCTGGGCCCTCCCTGGTGCCCCTCTAGACGTGTGCGTGCCTGCGCCGGCCGTCTGTGAATTGCCGGCGCAGGCACGCCCCCGTAAAAAGGGGCGCGGGGGAGGCGGAGGAGGAGGCAATTTGCAATGGCTTGTACATTTGTTGGAGTCAAAGTGAGTTCAGGGGGTTGTCACACAGCGGTGCCGATCAGGGGTGCCCCACCGTAGTGGAACAACACCCAGGAAAGTCAAAATCCTGGTTGTTGTTCCAGTTTAACTCTTGGGAAGCAAAGAAGGTCTAATTCCCTGTGTGTCCATTTTTGTGTTTAGTAACAGCCAAACATCAGGGCCTAAGTCCGAACGAGTCCACGAGTTTACCCTATAATGTTACAGGTCCAGACCTAATTGGGCCCATTTGGTTGTGTCTAACGCAAAAATAGTCTCTATGGGGCCTAATGAAGGATGTGAGCCAACAATCAAGCATGCAAACAGGCATGTTGGATTATTGTGCCAACACATTGAATAGAGATGTGTGTGAAATTAACACATAGGTAAATTTAAATTGGCTGCTGATGTGACTAGAAGACATAGGTTTCACAAGTCTTTAGGCATATGAAGTGGGATGTACTCACCATCGCAGCTGTGGCGGGGGCCCATGCTGCTGGCCGTCCCTGGAGCTGGGGTGGGGAGGAGGGTCTCTGGCTCCGTCTGCGTCGCAACATCTGTCAACATAAAGCAAAAGGCAAAAACACAATTAGTGGGCAAATGACACATGACTATTTGACATCCATCTGGTTATTGAGTCTGAAAATGCAAAGGCTTGCATGGTTACATACAGGTTGACCTAAATTAGCATATTTCCTGGACCATGAGTTAATGTCAATTTGTAAGGCTTCACACATGTATCCCTAAAGAGAATGTGCAAATAACATAGACAGTGCTATTTAAAGGAATCTTTTGCAGTTGTTTGGCTAATGTTAATAGTGGGCCACATGTTGGAGCGGGAACAACTTAACCCAAGAAAAGAAATGCAAACACCCATCATGGTGTTGGCAGAAACATAGGGGTGGTTGACAGTTGGCTAGCACTGTAGTGGGGTTTGTGAGGTTAGGGTACCTTATCAAACCAGCTGTGACAATGGACCAGGAAACATGTGTCTGTTACAAGTGGGCCTATACACAGGATTGCTGCTAATCTTGGTTTGGGTCCACTTTGGCCGAGCCACACAATTTGCATGAGCCAACTTACTCCGCGCCCGCTGCCTTCAACACATCACTCCTCGAGTGTGTGCGGACGCGCAGGCCATTTTGAAAAAGAGCGCAGGCGCACACACATCTACAGTGTCACACAGGAGGCTTGGACGGTGGCTTTGCCAACCCCCAAAGAGGTAAGGAGTTTTGTGGTTTTTTTTGGGTGTGGGGGGCCCTGGGTGAGGGATGTGATTGGTCCTGGAAGCTTACAGAAACCGAGCACCATCAATGTTTTGGGGTGCACTTGAATGAATGTAATAACATTGGGAATGTGATGGGTAACCAATAACACTTACCATGACTATGCCCGTGGAGAATCCTACGCCAAAATGCCATGGAGGTGCCGCCTATATGATGCCCTGCAAATTAGAGAGGAATGGCAAGGGCTAAGGACACATTGCAAGATGAAACCTGTCACAGACTAACAATTAAAAAATGTACACTCACCAGGGGATGAAGCGCCACTTGAAGCCCAGGGAGGGCTCTGAGGAGGAGGCGGGGAGCCTCGGCTCCTCACACTCTGGTCGGAAGATCCACCAGGCAAAGGGCCACCCTCCTCCCTCTCACTCCCTGCTTGAGAGTGGCCCCTTGCCTGGTGAGATTCCTCACACTCAGAGTGTGAGGAGCTGAGGCTTGATCCAGCCAGCCCCCCAGCAGCACACTCCTCTGGGGCGTCATCCCCTTCCTCCCCTGGGTCCTCTAAATAGGACCCGCGGGAGGGACCCTCCCCCGATGACTCCCCCGAGTCCGCCTGCCTGGTTCGGGGGAGGAATCCCTTCCCACGTTTCCCCAGGGGAGGACGCTTATCTGTGTGGAGGGGGTGAAAGAAAATAATTAATCTAAAGAGCACAAATGGACAGAGCTTAGCAGATGATTCTGCACAAAGGCAAAACATAACATAAGCTTTAACTTACCTGATGCGTAGGCATCATATAGGCGGTACACGCCTTCAGGGTCCCGGCGCTTGAAATCGGACCACTTTTGTTGGATCGAGCGGATTGTGAGCTCGGTCTGGAAGCGCCGGGACACTGTGGCCTTCACCTCCATGGCTATGCGTTTCTTTCCTCCACGGGCATAGTCATATTCGGCGAGGCAGAAGTCCTATGAAAAAACAACAAACAAAATAACATAAATACATGACATCAGAAAACAGTCATAAACAGTTATACATAGACCACATCAAAGTGGACCCACACCCAGGATTATGACTATTCTGGGTTTGTGTGCACTTTGGTGGGCCACACCAATTGTGGGTGGTCCGCTGTCTGCAACCCCCTTGGAAGGCCACAAATACACCACTGAGGCCACTCCCACGTCACTCCCCCAGCAAAACACAGGGCTCTGCGCCGCTGTGGCATGCGCATACAAGGCCGTTGGGACGTGCATACCAGCTCAGCTGGGTATGCACTGCAAAGTTGGCATGTGGCGTTTGACTCTAACAGGGAGTGCGCCTGCACCCAAAATTACAATATGTCTGCCGCAGGGGTACACCCTGCTAGAGGTAAGTTAAGCGCAATAGGCATCCGCAGCTAACGCATGCACAGATGGGACGGGACTGAGGTAATATTTAGGGCCCTCCAGGGGGGGCATCCCAGCAGGACATCCACAATGGGGATGCCCCACGGGGATTGCTCAAATGTGTTATTAAAAGCAAAATTTGTCATAACCAATCCCCCCTGTGTGTTCTGAAACTTTTAAGCTAAAAAGACAAACAAAAAAATACTCACTTTTACCACCTGGCCATTGACTCGACTATCCACCCGGGTGCGCTTGGCCTTAATAGGCCCAGGAGGGGAAGGGGTGGGAGGGGTGGTGCTTGAGGAAGGTGAGGTAGGTTGGGGAGGTGGGGGAGGGGTGGTGGGGTCGGAGTCTGAGGAGGAGCTGGGGAGGCGCATGACTCGCCTTCTGGGCATCATATTGGAAACGCTAAGGAGGAAACAGGAACCGGAAATGACCCAAGCGACATTGGGAAAAAGTTTAAAAAAAAAAAACGCTCCGCGCACCAGCAACAAGCTATTCGCAGCTATGTGCAAGCTAAGTGGCGGAAAAACTAAAATGACGCTTGAAAACAAGCTAGTGGCATAAGCGCTAGACAGTTTTACCTTAAGGTGGCGTTGAAACGCAAAGGAGGAGCCCGGAACCGGATATGACGCTAGCAACTGTGCTTCAAAATTCAAACACAAACATGCGCGCAACAGGGCCAAGCTAATATCAGCTATGTGCAAGCTAAGTGGCGGAAATACATTAAAATGACGCAGAAAAACAAGCTATTGGCATAAGCGCTAGACAGTTTTACCTTAAGGTGGCGTTGAAACGCAAAGGAGGATCCCGGAACCGGATATGACGCAAGCAACTGTGCTTCCAAATTCAAAAGCAAACATGCGCGCAACAGGGACAAGCTAATATCAGCTATGTACACGCTAAGTGGCGGAAATACATTAAAATGACGCTGCAAAACAAGCTAGGGCCAAAGGCGCCAAGAATTCTTAGCTTGATTTAGCAGGGGATTCTACATACTGTAATGCATAGGTCCTTCTAAAGCATACACCGTGGGCCTTACATATACAAATCTGAATCAATCAAAAAGTCATCACACAATCAAAGTAGACAACTACCTGAAAATGTGGCACACATGAGAATGCATAACGGGTTGTTATGAGCTGGTACGACTGAATGTTAATCCTGCAATCTGTGGGCAGCCACGCTCACAACTACAGTGTATTCATTAACAACGACTGGGGTCGCGGGAAGTGAATTCCTTGCAAATGGCAGAAGGGCACATGTATGAACAGCACAGCGCCGCACAACGCAGCGCAGCGAGGCACAGCGACGCTCGCGCCGCCACATAGCGAATTAAAACAGCGACTGCACAAACACTGACCAACACAGATTCATCAAAGACAGGGCTGCCGAATAGCTTGGGCGCTGACAATTTCGAAGAGCGAACGTGACCGCCCAACCTGACAGGCTACAAAATAGCTTTACAAGCCCCGTTTGTGTTGAAAACAAGCGATTTTGATGCCAATGAGTTTGGGTGGAGGAGATGCAATACCCATGTCACTCACAACATTACATTGTGAAAAATAATAAAAACTTCAAATACATAAAAATAACCAGCCAGATTATTAAAACATATCAATATAAACATGTGTTGAATTTGGGACCAAAGAAAAAACCACAAAAACCACTAAAAACAATCATTGCAGCGTCTGCCATTGAAATGTATGGGAGAGCGGCAGGTAGCGCCAGGTAATACGTGTCGCTGTGAAGGAATTTGCAGCGGCGCTGTTCGGTCCAGGCGGCTTCATGATGAATGCCGCGCTAGCCGTCGCTCTCGCCGGCGCTAGCCTCATTTAGCTTGATAAATGCGTCATTGTGACCGCCGCCGGGCGTACTTGAGTCGGTAGTCGCCGTTAGCTGCCGCTACCTGGCGCTCGTCAGACACTACCTGGCGCAATCGCTTGATGAATAAGGGCCTAAATCTATCCCAGATTAATTTAAGGAAATAGTCTAGGCAATGCAATAAAATGACAACCAGAATGTCATCTTAGGCCTGTCCCATGTGCTTCTTCTCTATTTCCAGCAGGGCACTGTAAATGATGTAGGTCTCCAAAGTTTGCCCCTACTTTGAATTCCATTTCTCCATGATCACATATAAATGTGCTCACATGGCTGCTCCTGTCCTTTGGGACTGCCAGCATGAGTGAGCCCAGCAAGTTGCAGCGGTAGCCCTTGTAAGGCTTGCTAATGCTGGGAGCACAGAGGGACAGGGGCAGCCATTGGACCACATCTGGGTGTGGTTGTGAAAAATGGAAAGGAAATATAGAGTTGACCTGCTACAGCATGCTGCAGGAAATAGAGGATGGGCACACGGGCTTCAGGCTTCCTGCAGCCCTATTATTGCCATTGCCTAGATTGTGCCTTTAATGCTTGTCTCTGGGTAGTTTATGTTGATGACTCTAATCAATTTAACATGATCAGTCCCATTATATCCAATGTACATCATTAGTGCTGCTGAACTGCACTGTAGTGCCACTGTTGTCATGTGCAGGTGGCAATTAAAACTGTAGCAGCCTGGATTTATGTTCCTCACCATTGTGGTACTATTTTCTGTCCTAACTACTTACGTGTATGATGTGTCTGAGAGACAGCAAAGTGTCCTTCTGCTTGTCGCAGTCACATGCTCAGCAGGCTTCTCCCGGGTATCCAGCTGCCGGCAACCATGTGACCAGGACAAATTGCAGCACTAAATTTCTCCAGGTGGGAGAATAGTCAGTTAAGATATCTTAGGATTAACGGGGGATAATGTGTAATGGGGCACCGGCAATCGGGATGCCCCCCAGCACTAGGAATAGCAGCCATCTACTTCGGTTTAAGTCTGTAGGTTTGTTAATATAGCATAGGTATCAATAACAACTGCAACAAACACAAAGTATAGTACTGTAAGAATACAGAAATGCATACGAATCAACTACAACAATATACGGATGGAGCAGAATTAAGAGGCTCTAATTTTTCACCATTTGCCTGTAATACAGCATTTCCATGCTCTGAAAGTTTGAAACTGTCTGAAATTCATACGCATTTTTAAATAAACTTTTAGTGCTAATATGCAGCCATAACAGTCCAGTCCACTCATGCTATTGGGTAGCCATGGGTCTGCACCCCTGGGCCAGTCTATCAGATGACGGGTTTCCATAAGTGACAAGCATCACAGGCTTTCTGGCCCACTTTAAAAGAGGCTTTAGATGCAGTCAGGTGTGTACAGATTTCATGGGTATCCTTCAGTCGCAGCTATAACCCTGAAGGAATCCTGTCTCCTTGACCCTAACATGTTTTTTTTAGATGCTGCTTTGTGTACAGGTTGTACAGTATCCCACTGTTACAGGTTCCTACAATCAGCACAAGAAAGATACCAAATGGCCAGTTTTAAATTATCATGCATAATAATTACAGCCATGATGGACAAGTAGTGTGTTTTGTTAATATTGAGCAGCTGAGTAAAGTGTAAAAATGTTGTCATGATTACAAATAAAGTTTATTTAAATATACATTATACCAGTTTGTGTAAACTCCTTGAGTGGACTGTTGCTACCACATGGCTGCATCTTAAGCCTTTTCAAGAAGAAAAAAGTTGGAGTTAGGGTGACAGTATTCCTCCAGGTTGATAGCTTCCCTTACAGGAAGCTCATGAAACCTGTACATGCCTTAGAAAGGGGCACTTCTGGAAGCTGGTGTGCAAAATGATTGGGAGTGGTGGGTCAAGTCAACCTGATTCCTTGTGTCTGCATTTAGCCACATTTCTGCCTTTAGATCAAATTGCCACAATGAAGCTGAAGTAGGAAGTTGTCCCATCTTACAGAGAAACAAAGATTCCTTCAGGCTGATTTGCTGCCGCTGAAAGAAGCCTGTGAAACCTCAACGCGTCTTAGAAAGGGCCTCTTCTGGAAATGCAGTATGATGAGACTGGGGTGGCTAGTTAAGGTGACCCAACTCCTTGTGTCTGTATCCATCCTCTTTTCTGCCTCAAGAACAAACCCACAAAGTGGAAAGATTTCCCAAATTACCAAGGAATAGTGTAAGGATTCCCAATTCTTTGAGTGTACTGTTGTGGCTGAAAGGCTGCAGGTAAAGCCATTTATTTAACAGGGGTGGGAAGCCTGTGCAACCAGCAACCTCTGGAAGCCTGTCTACTAGGAGACTGGACCAGGAGTAGCAGATCAAGGCTACCCGATTTCCTCTGGCCACACTGCAGCATTCAGATTTAAAAAAATATTATTTTAAGGTGAAGTTTGCCTTCCTTGATTGTATGGGTGGCTTACTGAACATCTATCCATGTGCCATCTGGTGGTGGATAAACTAGCATGACCAGCGACGCAACTGGGCCCTTTGTGTGTAAATCTGCAATATCTCACCTGTTGGTGGCTCTTGAGAAGAAGGTTGAGGAGCGCTGGTATACAGATTTGATGTACAATTACCAACAATAGGTAGCAGGTGGTGAAAACGGTTTCCTTAAAACACACATTTGCCAACATAAGAAAACATTAAAAAAAATACTAGATAAGCACAGCACCTTTAGGATGTCATCCAAAGTGGACTTTCCCTTGAAAGCAATTTTGACAACTGGCCACTAGATGACAACAGAGAACTTTTTTTTATGAGACATATCAACTACACCAAAACAGATATAGTTCATGACTTCCTGCCTAAACGGCAGTACACCGGCTTGAGCATTTTAAGCTATGTCAGCTTTTCATTAAAATAAATGTTCACTTTATCATTGTTAGTTTATCAGACAAGCTTCTTAATCTGTGTTGCCTCTAGATACTTCATACACTAGACTTTTCCAATCATTGTAAAGAGAAAAGGGCTGCATAGCAAAACGTGTTGCTTACAGAAATAGAGATAGATCTGTTCATGCAGGGAACTGCTCATTGATAAACTATATACAGTGATAACCTTTACTTCCTATTCAATACTGCTAGCACTGGCTTATTCTCATTGTACTCTGTGTGATAGCTAAGTATAGTGTAGAAAACATGTTTCACACTACTTATCTGATATGTATTGTATATAATGATAGATATGTTAGATACGCATCTAATGTAAACTAACCTGCTGCCCCTGCATTTTGCTCCTGTTCTGTGCAAGAATCAGATACTTTTAAATGAATGAAAATCTAATGGCTCTTATGCGATAAACACTACTGTATGTTTCTCGAGGACACCTGGCTGCAGCACACTCACCTCACCATACATACTAGAACCGTGTCTGGGGTTGTAAATAGTTGATGGGAGCCCCCCTATTTTGCTCCTATTCTTTTATCCCCTTTTTTCTACTCTTTATATTTATTACTTTACTCTGAAAACTCAATTGCCAAAACTGTATTAAGTTCAAAGTTACATTGCTACTGAACAAATTAGTAAGACTACATTTCCCAGCTCTAAATTCTGTCACTCTAATAATGACACTTTGTAGAGGAAAATCCTCAGCACTCTCAGGTTCACCCATTATTCGGTATCAATGTTCTTTTATATTCGCACTAAAGCAATGTATATCATGGACTTCTACCTTATTCTCCATTTTACCTTCAAAGAATCAGCATTAGCTTTTGAAAAATGGTTTGTACTTTTTTTGAAAATTCAAGATATTTCAAAACCCTAAATGCATGGAAAAAGATGCTTCATGAACCAGTCTTCATGGTCACTATTTTCCATACCATTACGGAAGAACCTAAGCAGAAACATGGGAAAAAACTGTTATGTTTTGATATAACAAGTACAGTTTTGTGTGAATACATGTGGAGACGTGATTCACTACTAATGCCATGTATCGGCAGATGAGTGTCTGTATGAGCGTCTGTAGAGCAGCCGCTAGTAGATACTGTAAGCGGGTATTGGGCGCTGTATCAGAGCTCCTAGGTCGCTGTAGTAACCTGGTCCGCATTGATGAATGTGATGTATGTTGTATGTTGGGCGCTCTAACACCAGTACAGTGCTGTAGCGAGCAAAAGGTAGCGCCAGCTCAGTGCGACCGAATCTCGGTGCTCCACACCATACTTATCAAAAAGGACAAACACACAGCGTCGGCGCTCTAAATCAGGTTGCTATAGCATAGAGCGCCAGACGCTGTGTGATTAAAGTCTGTTTTTGAACACATATACACCTGTAACAAAGCGAAAACATGCAGAATTACGGTACATTGTTTCTAACATTGTGACATTAACACTTTAGTGCCAGACCTGTAATGACAATTCTGCCTAAAAAATATAAAAAGTTAAAAAAGTTTGTAAAAGTGTTTGTTTGCAGCCAGGAGAGGTCACACAATGATTTAAGCAAACACGCTGGTTAAACACAAGCAAATGAACACCCATTGAAATGTACGTGAGAGCGACACTGAGCACCAGCGGATGCTATATAGCGATGTTACAGGCGCTCACCAGGTTTGCTTTCATAAATGTGGTTTTGCGTACAGCGCCCAGAGTTCACCAGACTCTGCCTGCCGCTACGAGGCACTACCTGGAGCTATTCCTTTTTAAATAACCTAAATAGAGTATTGAGTGAGTGTTTTCTATAGGGGATTAAAGATGAAAAACACACCCAATTTTGACTCTTTGGGGTGTTGTTCCTGTATGCGGCGGCATCCCAATTTGAGATTCCCTGCTGTGTATATCCCCCCATACACTCATCTTCCTGTCGCTTCCAGCCAAGCAGCTTGCCCTCGCTTTCATTCAGCTCCCCTTGGCCACGCTGATGGCTATTGAGTTGCATCTTTTAGACTCCAGAGCCCGCAAAGTTCCTCTTTAAGGGATTATCTAGGCTTAAGAGCATTTAATATTCATATTTTGTCCCCCTGAAGCAGCTACTCTGGCTTTCTAAACTGTACAGGGTCCCAAGATCAAGCCCCGTGACATGCAAGATTACTTGGGTGCTTTTACACCAATTTGCCTTCTAATGGTGGCTTGTTTCTGTGTCTTTGTCCTGGGCCATGTAGCTTCACATTGAGAGAGGGGGCCTGCAAGGCCCATCCTCGATGTAAGTTATAGAAAGTCGGAGTAGGACAAAGCTGCCATGGTGGACCAAAGGTGAGAATGTTTTTTTATTTTATTTATGTTTTTTTCAAATATTACTGATGTGCAAATCCTCCAAAATGTAAAAAACAATTGAAACAGTGTTCTTACGTTTTCAGAAGTAAAATATCTTAGGTGAGTGGCTGGGTATATCGAGCCATACAGAACTCATAATTTGGAACATGTTTCTGCTTCAAAAATCTCATTGAAAGCCTCCATTCAACTGAAGACAAAAGCAAAGTGGGATGCCAATATTATGCATCATTTGAGGCCTTTATCAGTGAACTCCAGCCAGTACCATGGGGAAAATTACTATGATTTGTACAGCCAGTGTGTGGACATTACACTAAGCAGTTTTCCTGAATGGGTTTTATTTTTAACCAAATTTAGAAATGACTATTAGTAAAAATAAATTAACTCATCAGCTCTGAAACCAATTTGCTGTATATTAGGAATGGAGCAAGGCAGCAACAGAGTACACCTGCATTTATTTCATCTGAACTAATAAAAGTTTCAGCAAAAATTCTCAACAAGAGAGTGAAGTGAAGTAGAAAGTTGGCGTGATTATTTCCAGGCTTCTCAGCTGGTAGCTGGTAAAATGTAACTTTCATTCAGAATGAATACATTCAATCTCACAGTCAGATATTGCTAGATAATGTGACTCTCAGGAACTGGGCTCTGTACATATTTTAATAGAGAAGTCTATTCATACTGTGTGACAAAGCAATAAGTCATACAATGGTGTGTCTATTAAAGATTTTCATACTGTGGGACTTATTTATGAAGCGCTAGCGCCACACAATGCCAGACAGCTGCTGTCCTTTTTCTGCTGCACCAGGTCAATGCCATATTTATGACAAAAAATCTTTAGCATCCCAAGAACGCCACATAGCCTCCAATGTATTACTTGCACCGGTTCCGTTGAAGCATCAGTGCTGTGAGACCTGCAGCACCATTTCACAGCAGACACTTCTTTGGTGTTCTACCATAGACTTCAACGGTCCTTTTAAGTTATTATGGTTTTTGTACTTTTGGTGTTTTTTTTTAAAGTGGACCAAAACCTAGTGCAATCGACCCGGGAATCTATAATAATCCCAGGCGGATTGATTCCCTTCCCCCGGGCCATCCAAAATCGGAATGTCCCTCACAGCATTCACTTACCTCGCTTCCTGGTCCAAAGGCGCATGCGTTAGACTAAGGCTTAGATGACATGACGTCAGCGGCTCTGACCAGGAAGAAGTTAGTTGAGCTTGGCAATCTGGGGGTTTCACACAGCTCGGCACCCCTGATCGTATAGTAAAAATCCTGGATTTTGGTGCTCATTTACCTGACACTTTTGACTTTTCATGTTCCCAATATTGTTTGTGTACTTTAGGAACCTTGTTATTGATCATCACCTAACTTATGTTTTCAATACAGCCACTCGTGAGTCAAGCCTTTTGTGCACCACTAATGCTATCCCACGTATTGGCGCTTTGTCACTGTGCTCTCTACGTTTTTTACTGGCCTTTTTTGTTAGGCACCTGGTGTTCCATACCTTAGAGCCCAGTTTCCATGCCGACACGGGCGATGGTGTTTTACATGGTAAATGAGACATGGAGCACCACTATTATAGCGGTCACAAACAGCGCAGAATATCGTTGTCTTGGGTGCTATGTCTGTCTTAAATGCGGTGCCATGGTTTTAGTGGTCGCTGTAATTTTGTCTGCACCGTTTCTGTCATGCTGATTATCCTTTTTCATTTTGTACAGAGAACACTGGGCGTATGCTATATGTGACCTAATGTGTGTCTCTGTTTTTGTCTCTTGATTGTGTTTTTACAATGTTTTATGGTTTGTTGTGTGCACTGTTTGTTGTGGGCGTGTTACGCACTTCCATGTATTTTTGGTCACTTATTTTCGCTAGTTGTGTTTTGTGCTCTGTTGTATTGCTCGCTGCTTGCGTAGCGTTCTTTCCAGCAGCGTTTTTCTGCTTTATAACAATATTTGGGTCGTGTCTGTGGGTCTGTTTCACCACATGTGTGATTCCTGTGGGCGTGTCCACCTCTGTCTGTTTCCTCCGTAGGTTTGTTGTCTTCTGGGGTACTTAGCTTTGTTTTGTACCTAGAGATTTACAGTGTTTACCTATGGTAAACATAGGTCGCCTATGGTCTCCTATGCCTGACAGATTTGTTTTGGTTTTGTTTGCCTCACTAGTGTTTTCTGCTTTGCATTTTTTACACTTCTCTTGTGTTTCCTAATGGTGTCTGTTAATAGCGTCTTTCCTGCATTCTTCATTTTTAATTTGCGTTTTTTTAGCCTTTCCTTTAGCAAATTTCACACATGTGCAAGCAATAGTTTTTTTGGGTCAATTAGGATATTTCATTTTTGTTGAGTTTGCTTTGGTTATTTTTTTTCACTTGTTCCCTGTTGTATTTGTTTTTTGTTTCCATGTTTTTTCGGGCTTTAAATAGCTGTGGGTATGGATGACAGACTTTGCCTTGGTTCTGGTGTAGTCTTATCTTGGCTATGGACTTGTGTGTTTGTAGTCTTGTGTAGATTTTTTAAGCAATGTATGTGTTGTGGGTCTGATTTTTGGCCTTGGTTAACGTTTGTATTGTTGTGTTAATGTAGTTGCTATATGTGTGGTGGTCATAGAAGTTTGTGTTTCCTACCACCATTTGAATTTTGTCTGGCTGATTAGTTTTTCTTTTTTTGTTTTATCTTCGTATAGATGATGCTCTAGCAGGAGTATGATTATGCCCAGCCCCAGTTCCGGAAGGGGTTGATTATCAGGGAAATCAAGGAGATGGTCATGCTGAAGCTCAAAGCCATTCGCCAGCGATGGCCTGACTTAAAGCGCCGTGCTCTGGAAGATGTCTACCGGATGTACAATGCCTACTGCTCCAGTTAGTTAATTAGCTTTGTAGGCCTAGTGAAATACAACAACTAATAAATGTCTCCTCAATCATGTTTTCTTAATACCTTTTGTCTCCACAGATAGGCTTCCCTCCCTTTGCAATTATAAAAAATAAGTCTTGGCCACGCAGAGGTGGAGGCCCTGAGTCAGAAGTGGACTAGTTGGTAGATTATCTAGAGGAGTCAGCTGGGGTGGTGTGGGAGACTTCACCTGAGGAGGTGTCGGGGGAGTATGAGTATGAGTGTGGCTGGTCTTAGGTGGAGGAGGCAGTGGACTCCCCACCACCGCAGGTTGTTGGTTGGACAGAATTGGAGGAGGCTAGTCCCTCTAACTTGAACTCCAACACACCAAGTCAAGCTAAAGCTTCTCTGCCTTACTCTCCTCCCAGCCCTCCCTGGATGGTGACCAGCACTTCGTCCACTGGTGAGTTTGCTTGATGTCTTCACAGTTGGCTGTTCATTGTCTACCTGCAAAATGTGTTGCTCATGTGTGCTTTGGTTTGTCTGTAAACATCCTCCCCCCTTTTCGCCAGAGCAACCAAGGGGAATGGGCCATAATAAGCTATCCCCATAGCTGAGATAGTGAGGAACTGTTACATGTTGACATCTTGAGCTATATTGACTATGTTGTGCATATTGTCAGCAACCCTGTTTGGCTTGTTTGGGTGCTCACATCTGGAATCCGGAACAAGCAAAGTGTGGCCTAGGTGTGATGTGTTTTGCAAATAATCCGCCGTTCTTGACCATTTGTATTCGGGAGCATCAAAGGATATGAGCCTATGTCCTGGAGTCCCGGGCAATGCAGCTGGATATGTGGGAGAAGATGCTGGATGGGGGGAAAAATAGTTGTTGGATGGCCCACCAAGGGTTTGTTTTTGGGTCTGTTTGCGTGTAGTCATGTTTTAGATTGAACTTTTCTATTTTTGTACAAATGTGTGTGTGCTTTTATAGGCTCATGTGTTATGTATAGTTGATTGTATTTTTGCCTTAAGACCCAAGCAAACCTTTAGAGTTCCATGAGCCAGCAACAAAATCTGAGCTCTGTATGTAGTCAATTACAAGAAAACTGTCCACAAAGGCCCACAAAAAACCCACAAACCACAAAAAAGGCCCAGGAATCGGGGAGGGAACCGGAAGCCGGATCATCACTGTGTGGGTCCAGCAGGGGTGGGTTAGATGGAGTCAGATTTGGTTATGGTGGTGCTGCCGGTTGGTCAGTGGGAGCAAGAGTGATGTTGGAAGCCACAGGCCCAGCTTCAAACAGAGCCTGGAAAAAATGTCTTGCTGCTGGACTTGCTAAGTACATAAACTGATATATTTCCCTCCTGTTCTTCTTCTGGATGTCCAGATGTTTCTCCTGGGTCAATGCCGTCTGTTGTTTCTGCTCTGCCTGTGTGGGTAGCTGGCTTTGCAGGCCCCTAATTTGGCCCTTCATAACTGTCAATCTTCCAGCCCATTGTTAATGGGGTTGTTGCCAATTGTAGGATACCAGCATCTGTGCCCCCAGTTTGTATAGCTGGACACTAGGGTGTGACTTTCTGGGTCTGGATCATTCCCAAATGGAGCCTGTAGAGGAGAGGATAAACATAACTCAATTGTGTGTGGTTGCCTGTAGTTTATTGGTCCCACCTGAGCTAACCCAGAGAATTGTTTAGTGTGGGTATGGAGGAAGTTATTTGTGAGCTGCTAGGAAACCAGGGAATTAGAAATGTTTGGGTTTGTCCAAAGCAGGGCAAACATGTAACAACCACAAGTGCATGGCAGTATGCCCCTAACCGAACATTGGAGTGGAGGTGTAATTGTGGTAGCCAAGGATGTCCCTGACAGTTGGCCACACGGGTGTTGAGCAAACATGGGTGTGACCCAGTAAAAAATACCAGTGTGTGGATCCGGAGTCCTGAGTAGGAGGCACACCTGAATCAGCTGATGGGGCCATTACAGCTAGGCTTCCTGGAAACTGAGAAGCCGATTCCTCTGCCTGTTAAGCAGCACAGAGAACACGTAAATGTGAACCTATGTTTGGGCAAGTGAAGAACAAAACTAGAGCAACACAAATGGAACACACAGCATCGTGCTACAGCAAACCAGGGTAGGCTGGTGCATATCTGCAAACTTCTCCAGACTGCTCTATTTCCTGAATGTCAGAAGTCAGACCCATGAACAGAGTGGAAAATAAGAACAAATAACATGAGAGAGTGTGATAACATTAACCAGAATGCCCTAGATCAGCAGACACATTGGAAAGATATTTACAGGTGTGCACTTACAGGCAGTGTCAGCTTGGTGGGGGGGGGGGGGGCAGACAAGGCTGCTGGTGGATTGCCTTGAGCCTTGACTTGAGTCTGCTTCCATATGGGAGGACATATGGTGGCTTGTGCCAGGTTGAGATTCCAGAATCATCATCCTCGGTTATTGAGTAAAAAGGAAACTCTTTGATAACACACATGCTAACGGAAATGGGAAATTAGACCAAAAATACACACTTACCTTCACCCAATGCTGCGGTGTCATTTCACGTATTTACCCCCTGCAGCTGAAATTCAGGTATATGGGGCTTTAACAACACCTCATATTCCCTGTATTCACTGAGTCGGCCAGTTCCCCATGCTCAGTTAGCAGGTCAACCTTCATTTTCTTCATGAGGGCCCTGCGCAAGGTGTGATAAGGTGTCGATTTGGTGCTGCGTTGATGTGCAGCCATGAAATTGAGGGCCTCAGCAATCCCAGCCCAGTTCTTGGTACGTTTTGTCTTGCTCAAACCCCGACATTTAACCCCAAATAAGAAAGACCTTTTGGCCAGGCTGAGCTGCAGCAGCATAATATTATCTGCTGGGTTAAATTCTGGCTCACACTGGCAGATGGTTTGCTCAGCACCTCTTGCCGCAACTCCACTGGGGCCTGGCAGATTGGGCTCCTCTTCATCAGGTGTTTGGGGCTGGCCCCGACTGTCCACTACACTGGTTTGTGAATTTTCTGGTGTGGACAATGTAACCATGGCAACAGGAAATTTGAGAATCAAGAAATTCCACTGGGCTGCCTACTAGGAAAGTAAGGGCACAAGCTGCTAAACTATGGGGGGAGGGGAAACAGACCAAAATTGCTAGGGGGTCTGTGAGGATTTAACGTGTACCCAATGTTAAAATGTGTGTTTCTATTTAGGTGATTCAGGACGCAGCCAAAAGATTTGGCTGATGACCCTGGTGTGCAACCCGCAGAGGACGCCTGATGTGCGCTACAACACAGCTCATCAAAAGACCAGATGCATTGTGGAACGAACCATTGGCCTGCTAAAAGCATACCTTTTTATGTTTAGCCTGCCCGGAGAAGGTGTCAAAGATCATCCTGGCTTGCAGTCTGCTACACAATCTCTGCATACTACATTGGAAGGAAGAGCCAGAGGAAACACAATAGGTGCCAAAATTCCAGACATGCCCGCAGAGACACACAATTTGTCTTTGTGGACACAGACTATTGCTTCATTCTTTGGGGTAATTTGCAAGACATGTGCTTATTATTAAGCACTTGGAACATGAGTGCTAGTTGTTTTGTTTATTACATTCATCAATCGGACTTTGGCACCACTTTGGCCACAGTGCCGAATGCTGTCAGCGCCATTTGCCATTTTTCAGCACTGTTTAATCTCTGGATAGTTCAGTGGATTTACAGCTGGCTAAATGTTACAAGTGGTGTACTGCAGGACTCAAATTCTTTTTAATATGCTCGTAAGTGACATAACAGAAGGCTTGGTAGGTAAAGTTTAACCTGTTTGCTGTTGTTACAAAGGAGAGTAAATGTTCCTGGAGATGTCGACAACATGGTAGATTATTTGGCTTTACTGGATAAATGGTCAAAACTGGAGTTTAATGTCTCAAAATGTAAAATCCTGTACTTGGATAGAAGGAATCCCCTCCCTGAGCATTATATCGACAGGACTTTCGTAAGAGAGATTTAGGAATACTGATTACTGAAAGGTGCAATTAGGGATGAGCAAATCGATCCGGACGAACCCGGATTCGTTCCAAATTTCATGGAAAATTCATTTCTGAACGAATCCGAATTTCCCCGCGATTTTATCGATCGAAGTTTTCCTTTAAACTCCATTTATTTCAATTACAGGCATTCTAAAATGGTGGATGAACATGTCCAGACATACCCCCTGGGGCAAGGTATCATGGGTAAGTTACATGCAGCCTATCATCAGCCAGGAAGCCCGGTGACATCACCGTGCTATATAAAGCGGCGGCCATCTTGCTTGTGCGCATTTCAGCCTTGCATTGCGGCCAGAGCACAGCTAGTTAGAGACAGGGAAAGAGAGTTAGAGATAGGTAGGGAGAGTCAGAGAGGCAGACAGAGAGGTAGACAGAGCCAGGGAAAGATAGGGAAAGATAGGGAAAAACTGGAACCATCCAGCCAGGGACAGCTTAGAAGTGACAGTGAAAATATTTTTTTTTTCATTAGCCAGATCAGTTTTCAATTCGATTTCAGTTCTTTGTGCTGTAAATCTGCCTTGCCACTGTGCATGCCATCTATGCAGTGGCTTATTTAACCCTATCTGTTACACACAAGCATTTATCATTATATATAACTGGATTAGTTTAAATATTTTTTGGTCTGCCCTTAACCAAAAAAACACCAGCCCACCTGGGTATCCCAAACCTGCACTTAGCAGCCTATCTGTTATACTAAATACGCTTGTTGATCCTTCCTCAGCTGAATCAAAGTATTGCATTTTGAATTGGTTTTTGGTCTGCCTTTAACCAAAAAAACACCAGGCCACAGGGCATCCCAAACCTGCATTAGGCAGCCTATCTGTTATACTAAATACGCTTGTTGATCCTTCCTCAGCTGAATCAAAGTATTGCATTTTGAACTGGTTTTTGGTCTGCCTTTAACCAAAAAAACACCAGGCCGCAGGGCATCCCAAACCTGCATTAGGCAGCCTATCTGTTATACTAAATACGCTTGTTGATCCTTCCTCAGCTGAATCAAAGTATTGCATTTTGAAATGGTTTTTGGTCTGCCTTTAACAAAAAAAACACCAGGCCGCAGGGCATCCCAAACCTGCACTAGGCAGCCTATCTGTTATACTAAATATGCTTGTTGATCCTTCCTCAGCTGAATCAAAGTATTGCATTTTGAATTGGTTTTTGTTCTGCCCTTAACAAAAAAACACCAGGCCGCAGGGCATCCCAAACCTGCATTAGGCAGCCTATCTATTATACTAAATACGCTTGTTGATCCTTCCTCAGCTGAATCAAAGTATTGCATTTTGAATTGGTTTTTGGTCTGCCTTTAACAAAAAAAACACCAGGCCGCAGGGCATCCCAAACCTGCATTGGGCAGCCTATCTGTTATACTAAATGCGCTTGTTGATCCTTCCTCAGCTTAATCAAAGTATTGCATTTTGAATTGGTTTTTGGTCTGCCTTTAACAAAAAAAACACCAGGCCGCAGGGCATCCCAAACCTGCATTAGGCAGCCTATCTGTTATACTAAATACGCTTGTTGATCCTTCCTCAGCTTAATCAAAGTATTGCATTTTGAATTGGTTTTTGGTCTGCCTTTAACAAAAAAAACACCAGGCCGCAGGGCATCCCAAACCTGCATTAGGCAGCCTATCTGTTATACTAAATACGCTTGTTGATCCTTCCTCAGCTGAATCAAAGTATTGCATTTTGAATTGGTTTTTGGTCTGCTGCCAAAACACTAGGCCACAGGGTATCTCATATTGCCAATTTTCATAGTATCTGGTGCAGAGAAGCAGTCCCTCACTTTATTTAGCTTCTTCTTTTTAAAGTAAACACATTTTTTATCGTACCTATTGCGCATTTCAAATACATAAAAATGTCAGGCAGACAAGTGCAAGGATGTTCAAAGAGGAGTGGCAGAGGCCAAGATTCAGCAGGCAGAGGTCGCAGCAGACTAGGAGTGAGTGGCAGCAGGATTCACGGTGAGAGACCTGAACTGCCAGTATCTGCTAGCGGTCGTGTCTCCACCAGTAACGCATCTGCCGTGGTAGATTGGTTAACGCGCTCATCAAAATCATCACAAGTTACATCTGACACCCCCAGTCTAGGGTCGGTAGGTTCCTCTGACACAACCCTGAGTTGGCATGCCCCGAGAGCAGTCCCTGTCCTCCCATTGCCTCTGTCCTACGCCGTTCCCTCCCCCAGCTACGTATCCTATGCTTTGGGTTCAGCTCCACTCTTTAGTGAGGAGGACGATCAGATAGAGGACAGTCAGCAGCTACTGCCCAGCCAAGAAATGGAGGTGGCTTCTATAGCTAGGCAGACAAATAGTGATGTGGACAGTGTCGTGGGTGTTGCGAGCGTTCCAGCTCCTGCGCCAGACCCTGTTGAGGAAACCGAGAACATCAGTGACGTGCAGCCACAACTCGGTGATGATGATGATGATGATGAAGCCGATCGCACTTGGGAACCGGTGATGAAGAGGCTTCATCGTCATCATCAGGAGAAGAGGAGCGCAGGTTGCCCCGGAGTCAGCAGCTAAGGCAACAAGGTGTTAGCAGCATGGTTGGCAGTCAGCATGGGGGCACAATTGTAAAGCCTGGAGCCAAACGGGGCCGGGGCCGGGGTAGAGCACCTGCTGCGCGGCAGGCTACCTTATCAGAAGGTAGTGGAGCAGGGTTTCCTGGAGTTGGCGACAGTAGCAGTGAATCAGTGCGGCCTGTTGGTGGAAAAGTAGCTACTCGGCAGTGTGGCAGTTTTTCCCGAAGCATCTGCAGGAGGGTAACATGGCCACATGCAAGATATGTAGGCAGAAGGTAAAGCATGGCCAGGGCCCAAATGTTGGCACCCCTGCGTCAACATATGATGCATCACCATAAAGCGGCCTGGGAGAACCGAGGCTCCGAAGAGGTGGTCCAGTCTGCTTCCTCACCAAGTTGCACACTGCTCCCAATTTCTGCCAGCCAAGGCTCCAGTACCTCAGCCGAAGGCAGCTGTGCGTCCTACCCATCCTCTGTCACTCCTGCTCCTCCTCCTCCAAGTCATGCATCCCGCCAGCAATCCATCAGCGAAGCCATGTCTAAGAGACCTCTGCGCTCACCTTCCACTGCCATGGCTGCTGGGGGGGGGGTTGGCAGGAGCAGCAGCAGCAGCAGCAGCCTCAGTCTTCAGTCGCTAATGAGTAGCTTTCTACACCCGCATAGTGAGGCTACTCATGAGGAGCAGGAAGACCTGGATCAGGACCTCAACCAGCAGGACATGTCATACCTTGACATGACCATGCCAACACACCTTGAGGATCCACTGGACTTCTGGGCAGCCAAACTTGGCTTGTGGCTGCAACTAGCAGAGTTTGCCCTGGAAAAGCTGTCCTGCCCGGCCAGTAGTGTGCCATCTGAGCGGGTGTTTAGTGCGGCGGGGGCCATAGTTACGGCGAGGAGAACTCGTCTGTCAACTAAAAATGTGGAGAGACTCACCTTTGTCAAAATTAATCAGGGATGGATCAGCCAGGATTTCCACCCACCAATGGCTGATGCATGCGACTAGATTCAGTATGGTGCCACGTTTTACACTTTCCAAATGGTGGAAAACATATTTATGTCTTTAGGCCAATTTTTGGGCTCCTGCTGATGCCAACTTCAGGGTGTGCCTTCCAGACAATTTTTGGGCTCCTGCTGATGCCAACTTCAGGGTGTGCCTTTCAGCCAATTTTTGGCCTCCTGCTGCTGATGCCAACTCCAGGGTGTCTTTCAAGCAATGTTTGGGCTCCTGCCTATGCTGCTGCCAACTCCAGGGTGTGCCTTCCAGCTAATGTTTGTGCTCCTGCTGCTGCCAACTTCAAGGTGCCTTCCAGCCAATTTCTGGGTTCCTGCTGCTGCCAACTCCAGAGTGTGCCAGTCAATTTTTGGTCTCCTGCTGCGGTTGCTGCCAACTCCAGTGTCTCTTTAAAGCAATGTTTGGGCTCCTGCAGCTGCTTGCAACTTCAGGGTGTGATTCATCCAATTTTTGGGCTCCTGCTGCCAACTCCAGTGTCTCTTTGAAGTAATGTTTGGGCTCCTGCTGCTGCTTGCAACTTCAGGGTGTGATTCATCCAATTTTTGGGCTCCTGCTGCCAACTCCAGTGTCTCTTTCCAGCTATGTTTGGGCTGCTGCTGCTGCTGCTGCTTGCAACTCCAGGGTGTGATTCATCCAATTTTTGGGCTCCTGCTGCCAACTCCAGTGTGTCTTTAAAGCAATGTTTAGGCTCCTGCTTCTGCTTGCAACTCCAGGGTGTGATTCATCCAATTTTCGGCACCTGCTCCCAACTCCAGTGTCTCTTTCAAGCTATATTTGGGCTCCTGCTGCTGCTGCTTGCAACTCCAGGGTGTGATTCATCCAATTTTTGGGCGCCTGCTGCCAACTCCAGTGTGTCTTTCAAGCTATGTTTGGGCTGCTGCTGCTGCTGCTTGCAACTCCAGGGTGTGATTCATCCAATTTTTGGGCTCCTGCTGCCAACTCCAGTGTCTCTTTCAAGCTATGTTTGGGCTCCTGCTGCTGTTGCTTGCAACTCCAGGGTGTGATTCATCCAATTTTTGGGCTCCTGCTGCCAACTCCATTGTCTCTTTAAAGCAATTGTTGGGCTCCTGCTGCTGCTGCAACTCCAGGGTGTGATTCATACAATTTTTGGGCTCCTGCTGCTAACTCCAGTGTCTCTCTCAAGCTATGTTTTGGCTCCTGCTGCTGCTGCTGCTTGCAACTCCAGGGTGTGATTCATCCAATTTTTGGGCTCCTGCTGGCTACTCCAGTGTCTCTTTCAAGCTATGTTTGGGCTCCTGCTGCTGCTGCTGCTGCTGCTTGCAACTCCAGGGTGTGATTCAGCCAATTTTTGGGCTCCTGCTGCCAACTCCAGTGTGTCTTTCAAGCTATGTTTGGACTGCTGCTGCTGCTTGCAACTCCAGGGTGTGGTTCAGCCAATTTTTGGGCTCCTGCTGGCAACTCCAATGTCTCTTTAAAGCTATGTTTGGGCTCCTGCTGCTTCTTGCAACTCCAGGGTGTGATTAATCCAATATTTGGGCTCCTGCTGCCAACTCCAGTGTCTCTTTCAAGCTATGTTTGGGCTGCTGCTGCTGCTTGCAACTCCAGGGTGTGGTTCAGCCAATTTTTGGGCTCCTGCTGGCAACTCCAATGTCTCTTTAAAGCAATGTTTGGGCTCCTGCTGCTGCTTACAACTCCAGGGTGTGATTAATCCAATATTTGGGCTCCTGCTGCCAACTCCAGTGTCTCTTTCAAGTTATGTTTGGGCTGCTGCTGCTGCTTGCAACTCCAGGGTGTGATTCATCCAATTTTTGGGCTCCTGCTGCCAACTCCAGTGTCTCTTTAAAGCAATGTTTGGGCTCCTGCAGCTGCTGCTACTGCTACTGCTGCTTGCAACTCCAGGGTGTGATTCAGCTAATTTTTGGGCTCCTGCTGCTGCCAGCTCCAGGGTGTGTTTTTCAGGCACTATAGGGGCCCCTCATAGTGATGCCACCTCAACTCCGCCACTCTGCGATTCTATTAGCGATGCCTCCGATCTGCATGTGATAATTATTTACAGTATTATTTCAATAACCCAGCACGCGTCCTATGCGTGTTACAGCAAGGCAGAATGGTTTACAACCCTATTGAGGCTCTAGGAGGCTCAGAAATAGCCGTTTTTAATAGCGATTCGTCGCGAATAAATTTGGGTCGAAACAATTTTTGTTGGATAATTCGGCGAAATCAGTCGAATCAAATTTTTCTAAAGTTCGCTCATCTCTAGGTGCAATGTAGCCAGGCAGTGGGAAAAGCAAGCAGGATGCTTGGCCGCATAGAAGAGCAGGTTGTGATGCCGCTGTATATAGCTTTGGTGAGGCCGCAGCTAGAATACTGTGTACACCTCTGGATTATTTTAATAGAATAGGTCCAAAGGTGGGCAACAAAAATGGGCAAAGTACTTTGAGGGTAAAAGTCCACTTTTGATGGAAGATTATAGGGTCGATTCAAAGAAACATGTAACAGCTTGGATTTTGGTGCCGATCATCCTATTTTTCACGTCCGCTCGTGCGTTCGTATGAACTTGCGAGTGATTCTATAAGCAAATACGTTTCTATCCTAAAATATACGTCCGTTCGTATGGCAGTTCGGGAATCAGACCTATGTCAGTTTCCATCCTGAATTTTCCGTTTCATTTCTCAGGTTGCAACATTGGTTTTGCCCTTTTTCCTTTTTTGTCTGGACGTAAATCCTTCTGATCTTGCGGCTGCGCACTACAAACTTACCTCATTAAAGTGCATTCTAAATATTTGGTCTTTTATTTTTCTTTATTTCATTCATTTTGTAGTAACCAACCATTAATGAATGCATTTGCATAAGTAAATCTTACTTTGTTTAATTTTTAGTTAACTTGCATTTTTTACTTGTGGATTTAATTTTAATATTTAGGCTTCAAATGGTACAACTTAAAATTTTGTGTGTGGTCACCCACACCCTCTACATACAGATTGCTCTCAAATATTAAAAAACACCCAGCAACTTCTGCATGTTATGAGCCTAGAAACAGCCAAGATGGCGGCTCAGGTATTATCGGGCAGCCTGCAAACAGAAAGGGCCTTGTGACTGTGTTGCTCTGGATTCTTTGATTTCTGACCTTTCCGTGCCCTCAGCTCTGCTGTGTCTGTGCAAAATACAGCAGTAACCCACATCCTGCACTTTATCCCGCTCTCCTCTCCTCAGTAAGTGTGATGCATCTGACCAAAGATGTGCTTAAATAATTAAACAAAGCAAAGGTAAACAACTACACCAATAAATGCAATCTAAAAATATTATTCTAGTACATCAATTTAAAAATAAATACCAAAGGACATAAGTTTCTTTAATTAACGCAAATATATTGCCAAATAAAGGTTTACATGAAAGGACTAATTAAGGTCCACATTAAAATGCTTTTATAAGGCATACATGAATCAGGTATGCATTGCTAT
Source organism: Gastrophryne carolinensis (assembly GCA_027917425.1). Lineage (NCBI taxonomy): Eukaryota > Metazoa > Chordata > Amphibia > Anura > Microhylidae > Gastrophryne > Gastrophryne carolinensis. The sequence goes on from CM051238.1 coordinate 302,712,877, forward strand.
ACAATTTATGGCCTCGGCCATGCTGATACATGCAGTTCATTGGAGCTCAAGACTCCTCCACATAGCCAAAAAACCTGTTCAAGAACAGCAATACGACTGCTAAAAGGTGTCGGCAGTGGCTTTCTTTTAAAACGTCTTTAGAGGTTTGAAAACTGTTCTCTGAATCACACCTAAACCCATTCGATTATCCTAAGTTTTACGTTTTGATCCTAAGTTTTAGGATTTGATCCTAAGTTTTACGTTTTGATCCTAAAATTTAGGAACGAACTTGCGATGATCGTAAGAGCATATACGCATTCGAACGTAGGCTCGTGCGAGTCGTAAATGGCCAAAAAAAAAGGAAAAAATGACTAACACCCACCCAAACTTACGATTCTCGATCCGAAATCAATTAACTTTTGCTCTTTGAATCGAGGGGCATGTGTATATTTTTTGTGTCACAAGTATGTCCTCAACGTGCTGATGAGCTAATCTAGCTTTTTTTAAATGTTTTCCTCTCTTAGAAAATGTGTGTTTCATGGAAGCAGTATTTACTACCTGCAATGCAAAGAACTTAATCTGTACAGTGTAGAGGAAAGAATGGAAATAGGGGACATGATTGAGACCTTTAAATATTTAGAAGGATTGAACATGGTTCAGGAGGGAAGTGATTTTAAAGTGGACCACAACCCAGGATTTGACTATCCTAGGTTTTGGTCCTTGCCCCTGGGGAACCCTGATCGGGGATGCCCCGCTGTCTGAAACCTCCCAGATCGCCCGATTTCACCCACCCTTCCCCGGTCCTATGGCACATGTGCAGCCTCCCGTCCACTCAGCGTGCTTGAATCCAAGTGTGCTGGAGGCCATATCCTCTGCTGCCCTTTAAGTGCCAGCGTCGGTCATTCACAAATGCTTGGCGCAGGCAAGCGCCCTGCTAAAGGGATAGTGGGGATGCGGCTGCTTTTCATGAATGCCTGTTGGACTGGGAAAGAAGGTGAGTTTCCGGGCAACCTCAGGGGTTTTAGACAGTGGGGCATCCTGAATCTGGATGCCTCGAGAGAAACAAGTATGCCTGCCATGGAGTCGCATAGACTCTAGGGTGGTTTTTGTTCACTTTAAGAGGAAATGTAAGAGGGGCACATCCTAAAGCTAGTTGGATTCAAGATCAGTAGCTACACTAGAAAATCTTATTTTATAGAAAGTGTAGTATATGCTTGGAACAAACTTCCAGCAGATGTAGTTGAAAATCAACAGCAATTGAATTGAAAGTCCCTGCCCAGGCATGTGCTAACTTTCTATCACCTTATCCTACCATGGGAACAGTGTAAAATAAATCTCTAAGCATCTTAAAATCCCAGATTATGGGCCTCATTGATCAAGCACAATCTGCCAGACAATGCAATGTCAGTGCAGGGCAAAATATAATTTATAATTTTTTCAGCATGGTGCTGAAACTTTAATGCTTTAGTAAATGTGTTTCTTGCAGTGCAGAAAAATGCGCCAGTATAAATAAATTATAAATGATATGTAGCACCACTATAATTTTAACCTATGAAAAGCAGGCTCTATATGTAAATACCTTGTGCATTCTAAGAGAAGCCACTTTCTTCTCTTCAATTTCTGGGCCGTGGCTGAGCTTGGAAGGCTGTTTCATGTCACTGCTTTCTGACTCAGGAAAGTACTCTTCTGTGGTCAGAGACAGCTGTGGGACCAATGTGGCTGTGAGACCACTTTTTTTGTGTGGTCCTGGAGGAATGGAATTGAACGGAGAGCAAACATTGAAATCCTGCTGTGGCTTCTACCTGGTGCTGCAGAAAATAAATGAGATGCACATGGGGCAGGCATCAGGTGAGCTGCGTACTGCCTTATTATTTCTGTTGGGTTAAAATCACTTTAAAATACCAGGGCTAAGCATAATTCTATCCTAAGATAAAGAGAACATACGCACATAGTGGGAGACTAGATGTACTATATGTTCTCCATCTGTTGTCAACCTTGTGTTATGTTTCTATGTAAAAAAATACAAGTATATACATCAATAATAAAGTGCATGTGATATATTATTGATTATTAGATCATGTGTAGATCAAAATTCCATTGGTCACCTTTGTACGTGAAATTTCCAGCAACTGAAACCCCCTAAGGTGGCCCCTAATGTCCCCACCTCATGTAAATGGCAGCGAATTCCCCAGGCAAAACTGACCATGTGTGTGGGGGAAGATGGTGAAACCAGGAACGAAAAATGGCCTCAGGCCAGGGCCATCCAAGCCCTGGGCTCTGTTTACCAATCCTTTTAGGTATTCTAGTGCCACTAATCACCTTGTTTCCTGTCCTCAGCGATTTTATTGGCCAGGGATAACTTAAGTAGAGTTTTTGCCCTGACCTTAGTGTCCGTTATAGCTAGCTGGGCTCAGGGTGTAATTTCATCTGTGCCGTTTCTGTTATCGACTTGGCTTTGATCGACATCCCAGCTTGCTGCCTGAACCGACCTCCGATTGCCCGACCTTGAACCTGTCTGCTCATTTTGGATACCACGTTGCCTTTGACCTCCCGGTTTGACCCTTGGCTAGTGTTTGACTATTCTCCTATCTCATCCCTGTGTATAGACACATCCTCAGACTGATCACCTGTGAATGACCTTGGCTATAGTATACCCTTGTGCTTCTTCCATGTTCACTGTAAACTGGCATCCTTTGCGCCTTTTAAGACTTGGGGGCAACCATGTCCGGTTGAGTGCGTATAGTGCGCCCCAGCAAATGGGGGCTTGACTATAGGTGGAAGTGGCCGATCAAGCCGAGTCAGAAACAGATAATAACTAACGGAATCACACCCTAATCACAAGCGACTATAACGGGCACTAAGCACTGGGCTGATTCCATATTTATTGGGGACCTAACCAATGGCAACCCGGGAATGAGTGTGTGTGTGCTGATTGGTGAAATTAACAACACTTGTGGGTGATTGGACTTTCCAGGGGCTGGTCAGTCTTGGCAGCAAGGCTGACCAGCCCCTGATCCCAATCAGGTCTGGAGGACGCCGCGCCGCCTGCCACTCAAAGCGCAGTGCCTCCTGGTGGAGAAGGTGACAGACTGCGGGGCGCACGCGCAGCTAGTGAGGGGCGGGGGGAGGCTGACAGAGCGGCGCACCGTGCTCCCTGTCTTCCAGGAGTGGCTCAGCAGCAGGGGAGCAGCGCTGCCCAGCAGACGTTCGCCGCAGGCCCCCTGGCATAGGTTAGTCTCTTACAGTATACCTGGAGGTAACAGGATGGCAAGTGCAGCATAGTGTGGGTGAGTGAGGGATTTCCATAATTACATTCCTGACAAAGAAAAAGAAGAAGCCTAAAGAAATCCAAGGATGATTGCTGTGTGTGGTGATGATGCACCTTTCTACTACCAAGTAAAGTTTTGGGCTAAGGAGTTAAAATGTAATGTAGTTAGAAGAAATTAGACTTGCCTAAAGAAAAGAAAAGTTTAAATGTAATGTAGCCAGAAGAATTTAGACTTGCTTAAAGAAAAGAAACCTGGACCATGGGTCCACACCCCCATAATCCTGAGACCAAACAAAAATCCATGCAATGAAAGCACAAGTGGTCACCAGCCTCAAAGACATTTTACATGCAGGAGTTAGCAGGAAAAATCATGGCAACAATTTTTTGAATATAAAAGGTGTTTTACTAGCTTCAACAATAAAAGTATTATGTGAGACAATCAAAGAGAAACGCCATGGGAAGTTGGCAGCGAGTGTTTTGCTGCTTCACAACAATGCACCAGCTCAAAAGTCTCACAAATCCAAAGCTGCTCTTGGGGAACAGGGCTTCATGAAACTTAACCATGCATCCTACAGTCCAGAACTTGCTCCCAGTGTTTACATTCTCTTTCCTAACCCGAAAAAATTACTGCATGGCCAATGTTTTCCTGATGATAAATCGGTCAAGGCATTAAAAGGGTTTCTGCAGCAGCTAGAAGTTTCCTTTTTTTCTGAGGAAATCCGATAGCAGTAGGTGATGGAACACTGATGGAATAAGTGTGTTAAGGTCAAGGGGTTTCCATTGTAAAGTAGAAAGTTTGATTTTCTTAAAAATTTGATTTTAATATTCAGGTAGATACCATGGTTCTGGCGCCTCTCCACCGTGTAATGTGCATCAAAGTGACCAACACTGCACATGCGTTCACACTTATGTAAATGTAAATACAATGGCAGGTATTTACTTGCAAGTTACTGTAAAAATAGACTTATACCTATTATTTAGAGAAATACATTTATATGTATTGTATTTCCAAATAGAGAAATAGATATAGATATAGTAGCTAAATTACAGCTGTGTAAGTGCAGCAAAATAAAATGCTTAATACAGCTAAACATTAACAGCATGTGTTGATTGTTTCTTTATATCTATTTATTTAGCTGGCGTGCATCTTTATTTTAATGCTGCATAACTCATATGCCATTTGTAGTAGCGTGGGTCTATCTGGATGAGTTTAATGCTGTCAGTTTTGGCTTTGTTGATATTTCAATGCTTCTGTACTGTATTTAGCAGTAACCATCAGAGAAACCTCTCTGTAGGAGGATAAACTGGTCCACCTTTAGGCAACATTTTAAAACATTTTTGACATCCAAGAGAAGAGAGTTATTTTGACTATTTACCTTTTGTCTATCTTTTTTTAGCAAACTAAACTAATAATTTTATCATCACAAGAATTAGTTTTATTGTCAACTTCCTTCTTCCCTATTAAACTCCATTTTTTAGTTTTGACATGAAACCATAAACTATTTGGATTCTGATTTCTCAGATTTGTCAGTCCTGGGTCAGTGTCAAAAGTGGTTGGCCTTTAGGATTCATTTCATTCATTCATTTTCTAACTGCAGATGCAGCAGCAATGGGCAGTCTATAATCTCTTCTTTGCTGAGATAACACAATTAGTTAGGTTACAGAGGAGCAATCAATCCCCTCTTTTCTAGAAGACTCAAGGAACGGTGGTCTCCCTCTTTATAGGGCATCTAAAATTGGGATTCCCTGCCGCGTGAAACCCACCCAATCACCCCATCTACTCCCTTCCGAGAGCCCTCACTGTGGCCACATACTTAGTATTCCTCTATCTGCCAGGTTTTTCTGAATGGCCAGCACTGACAAATCGGGATGCCCTTCCAGAGAGGAACAAAACCCAAGAAAGTGACATTTTGGCCAGTGAAAGGGTGGGCATGCTAGAGTCACTATGACTGATGGAGTGACAGCGGTTTGTCATAAAGAGACCTGGCCTGGATGGTGCAGAACCCCAATGTACAATTTTGACACTTTCCAACTGCCGTAGTGGTACTTTTCTGGGGACAAAAGGGGTAGAACCATTTTAGTTAGAATTTCACAGCTCACCATTGATATTGTTTGGGCTCTCTGGGGCATGGAGATCGCCAGAAATCCAATTTGGTGTGTCTGGTGGGTTTGCACTGGGTTTGCTCTGGAGGGGACAACTTTTTCCCACGCATCTGATCTTTCGACAGCCATGTAGAGGGAGTGATCACATATGAATGATAACACATGTCCTCCACCCTATGGGTGTTGTGGGTGTTTTTTATGCAACTGCGCACTGACCAGTGCACTCCCACATGTGAAAACAGTGATCATATGGCCTATCCATGTGGTGGATCCTGGTTGCTGCTGATTGGAGCACGGGCTGGGTTGCTTACTGCTGTGCTGACTATACTGAAAGTGGAAGAGGGAAGCTGATGTTTTTATAAACTGGGGAAAGTAACTTGGCGGTATGCATAAGTGAAGACTCTCTTTTTGTCAGGTTTTTGGTGTTGCTGTTTCCAATTTTCTATTATTCCTCTGACTCCGTGTTGCTGAAATGGGAGTGGCTTCCCTTTCCTAGCACACCTCCACGGGTGAGAACACTGGAACAGAAGATTGTGATCTACTCATCTGAAGAGGTTGACATATAAGATCAGCACCTTGATGACATAATCTTATTGCATGATAATGGAAATGCTTTCAAATGTGTAATTACCTCTTAAGGGTCCATGTCGCTGACTTACAGCCTTTTATGATTGGGGGCAGTAGGTAGATACTATATAATTATGACTCTTTTTCTTTAAACAAATGTATCAAAGTTCCCTCAATAAGCAATACATGTTCTAATTATCAAATGTATTTATGTTTAAATCGGATGCTTAAACTGTAGAGAATGACCTGTGTAAGGTGGGTCTTACAGTTTACACTCTGAAAGAAGACAAGGATTGAAAGCACTGCTCCCATCACACCAGCTATAAATCTAGGCTTCTATCTAATCATTCTTGAGCAGAAATCTCTCTTGTGTGGTCATCCTAACTCATTCTCACCTGAGAGTACACAGTGTTGTCTTTGTAAATGATGATGTTCTTCTAGCATCTGTGGCAGTGTTTCTTATGTGCTGTCCGTGTAGGACATTAGTGTTTTCAGTAGGCATTTTAGCAGATGCCCGGAGCAATATGATTTTTATTGGGTAAATATACCGGCTGCTGTCAAGCTTTATATTAACATCTCACTTTTGGCTGCAGAATTAGATCTTGAAATTGTTGTTAGCCATTTGGTCAGTGATACGAAATAGTGTGGAACTGAAGACAACAAGCTGTTTGCATTAATTAGCAATCAAAGCTTATTGCTGAACTGGGATTTGTTTGCCTTTGACAAGGCAGAACTTGATAATTGAAGCTGCCGATGAACCTAGGTTTTGATTTGCTGCATGTCTCTAAGTATAAACTTCTAAACCCATCTGCCCACAGAACCATCTGCAAACACTGCACAAAAACAGCTGGCATAAAGGCACAGACTAAAGAAGCACAATATTGAAACAGTTGTTTCTTGCCAAGAGTTAGTCAGAGGCTTAGGCGGGATATATTTTATTGGGAAGCATAAGCTTACAACAAATATTTTCTGGCTTATGCAAGGAATTATTGACACCGAATAAATGGAAGTGAATATCTACTGCTCACAATAAAAATGCATCTTATTTGTTATTTATTAATAACAAAAAATGTAAACCATTACTGTTCCTGCAGGTTATGTTGCATAGTAAATCTTACTGTACATTTATTGATATGCATTAGACCTGCATTCAAAGCCTGAATAACATACAAACTACCTGTGGACTATGGCCTTGTTTATTGGAGTTTCAGAGGAAAGAATCGTCAGCTAAAGTCTTCAGAATCCAAACTTAAAATGGACCTGCAGCATGATTTAATGAAAAGCCCAAACCCTTAAAACTTAAAACTATTCCCCAACATCTAAAATTAATATATTTGAAGTTTTGGTCACTTACTCTTTCCCCCACCGGCCTGCAACCCTAGGCTCATGTGCCGCCATCTTGACTCAGAAGCATCACACATACTGAGGAGAGGAGGGCGGCTGAGTGCAGGGGGCAGCTTATAGCTGTGCTTTGTACAGACAGAGCAGAGCTGGGGTCAGGGAAAGGATCCCAGAATGCAGAGCGACACAGTCAGAAGGCACTTCCTGTTTGCAGGCTGCCTGATGCTCCATAAGCTGACATCTTGGATGTTTAAAGGCTCATAACATGCAGTAGATGCAGGTAGGATGATTTTTGTTGATGTGAGCAATCTGTATGTACAGTGTGTGGGGAACATATAAGATATGCTCTTATTCAAGGGGAAGGTCTGCTTTAATTCTGGAACTTCGTCTGAGGTTCGCTCAGCTGCTTAAAGCAAAACAAAACCCAGGATTTTGACTATTCCTGGTTTTGTTCCGTGCCACGGGACATCCTGAATTGGGATGCCCAGCCGTGTGAACCCCCCAGAACTCACTTGTTCCTGGCCCATGACTATGTCTTTGGCAAACACCTCTGATAGTGTTCAGTGGGGAGAACTTGTAGTCACATCGCCAGCGGCACACGCGCTCCCACTCCAGCCTCTTTATGGCTGGGATGGGAGCGCTCTCACAGGACAAAGATGCATGAGGTATGGCCGCTCTCACTCCCTATCATAAACAGCCGTTTACCGAATTACATAGGCGGACGAGAGTGCATCATTGGACTGAGGAAAGGTGAGCAGATACCGGCGATCTGCAGGGTTTCTCACAGTGAAACATGCTATTTTGGGATACTCCGGGGGAAGGCCAGTGGCAGCATATATGAATCTCCCAGGCAACTCTGTGAGGGGATCCACACGTACCCTAAATCACCTATTCCCAGTGCCAGTAAACACTCCACAGATACCTCTCATGCAGATCTGTATGAACAGAAGTAGGAGGCAGCTGCACACTGCAATGTACTCCACCATTAAAAGAGTTACAGCTGCTGCATGTATTTTTTTACTGTCCCTTGTCTGGTGGAACTAAGAAAAGGTGAGTATCCTTTCGATGACAGATGCAAGGTAGGTTTGCTTAATTTAGTGATTCTGTGGACCAGGTCAGAGATACCAGGGACGGTGTAGGTCAGCTTTAAATTGGCTCTGGTCCAAAAGACTCACAGCTTGCCCCTGGGGCATAACAATTTGGGTTTCGCCAGTATTCCTCAAGATTCAATCTGACAGAACATGTCTGGCCCCCAGCAGCATCCCCAACTCCCCATCGTCTATTCTGTGCATATCTGAATGGCTGGTAGCAGTTGTGTACAGCCAAAGGAAGCAGCCACCCTGATGTAGTCAACAATCTATTAATTCAGAATTTGTTAGTGGCCATTAACCCTTTAACCGCCAGCCTACCTGGAGTTTTTGTTATGCTTTGTTGCCAGACCATTTTTCACTATTTTGCACTATGCATGTTCAACTGTGATTTTGGAAGGGATTTCCCAGAAAAATGATATATAGTTTTTTTTCAGCAGAGTCTGGGCTTTAACATGAAATGTCTTGTTTGTCATTTTTAAGTGTATTCTTAATATTTTGGGGTGAAATATGTGCAAAAAAATAAAAAAAAATCTATTTGTACAATTTGTAGTGTTTTTTTGTAATAAAAAATTGAAGTTTGTCAATAAAATCTTATTGCGTGTGAAATCCCAATTTCTCCTGGTTACAACGGCACCACATATGTACTGGTAGATGCTCTTTCCTGCCCAGGAGACTACCCCAAACTGAAACAGCGCTTTAAGAGATTTTCAGATCAAATACAGCTATGCTAAGCACTATGTGCACCTTGCAGTTTTCAATAAAAACAACCCTTTACATTTGAAATACCCCCCAGAAACTATATATTCTCTGGAAGTACACACCTCAAGCTTTTTAGGCATACCAGGCTTGTTGATGTTTCCACAGTTTTCTGGAAGTTCTCCCTCAATGTATTCTTTGGTTACACAGAGCTTCCCTAAAAAAGGATAAAAAAGCAGGATCAAAGCCACATTTTTCTAAAGAAAACTAGATACAAACAAGAAAAAACAAGTTAATCTAAAAAAGCAACATCCCCCGAACAGAACGATACCCAACATGCATAGCTACTGTCAAGGGAAGAGTTGCCAAACACCCCAAAGTAAAGCTTGTGCACAACGGTAATTTAGAATTATGTGGGGTGGTGTGCACAGCTGTGTGATAAATGATAATATAGGGAAAGGGTGCTGGCAAGACGGAACATATACATATTAAACTAATACTCTCAAACAACAGGCCCTAGATCAGCCCCACAGTTCCCATCCATATGCCGCACACCAAGGAGTATCTTATAAAAAATATATTTTATTTTTACTTCATTGGATTAAATCCATACAAATACCAAAAGTGTCTCTAAACAAACATACAAGACTGGATAAAAAACATGTATAGACAAATTAAAAAACAAGCAATTGGAGAGTTGTCCTATATCTGCTCTCAGAGTAAATAAACTAAATACATGTACTAATTCATATCATTATCAATAATAGTAATGTTAATGATTATTCCAGTGTTATCATGTTACATAGAGAACTGAGAATCTTTTTTCATGAATGTGTGCATGGATGTGCAGTGAATAAATAACCAAAAATCTACTCCTAAAAAACAACCAAACTGATCAACATTGAACTCCGCAGGGAGCTCCAACAATATTATAAAGTGCTATAGTGCAAAGGTGCTTAGTGCAATCTCTAATATGTAGCCACCTGAAAAATGTGAAGTGATTTCTCAGTCTGTAGATATTATATGCATCAGATAAGATCAATTCAAAGTAATAGACGTAAAAGTAATAGAATAGTAGTATTTAGTTTATTTACTCTGAGAGCAGATATAGGACACAACGGTAATTTTGCTTGAAAATTTCAGCTCTGCAGACAAAGTGGCACCTTGCGCTTTTTCTACTAAGACAACCCTTTACATTTGGAATACCCCCCCCAAGCATATATTTCCTGAAAGTACACATGATAAGCTTTCTAAGCATACCCAGCATGTTGTAGTGGGCCCATTTTTCTGGAAGTAATCCCTCAAAGAATTCGTTGGTCGCACAGGGTTTCCTTAAAAAATGTATAATAAAGCAGAATAAAAAATGAGTTTTCCTAAAATTTTAATATGCAAACAAGAAAAAACAAGCTAAATCTGAAAGCACAAAATCCCCCGAGCAGAACGATACCCAACATGCATAGGTAGTTCTAACCCTTTTAACTGCCAGCCTACTTGAGATTTTGTCACCCTCTCTTGACAGGTCATTTTTCACCATTTTGCGCTATGCTTAACTGTGATTTTTGCAGGAATTTCCAGGAAAATCATATATTTTATTTTTGCGGCAGAGTTTAGGCTTTAACATGAAATGTCTTGTTTGTAATTTTTTAACAGTTTTTTTTTAGTAACAGTTTTATTTTTGAGTAAATTAAACAAAACAAAATAAACATTTTTAGAAAATTGTCTCCTTTATTTCAAATAAAACATTTGTTTTATTAAAGAAAACCATATTGCATGTGAAAGCCCCATTTCTCCCGATTACAACGGTACCACATATGTATCGGTAGCCCCCTGTTACTGTTCAGAAGACCCCCCCAAACTGAAAAAACACTTTATAACATGTAAAAATAAAATACAACTACAATCCACACACTGGTGCGGGGTTCCCCTTCCCGGGGGGGAGGTAACCCCCATTTTTTTTTTAAGAGTTAAAAACCCTTAAAAATTCCCATAAAAAATGACATGGGGCCCCCCCTATCCAGCATAACCAGCCCAGGGATCAGCTATGCAGGGCTTGTAGAACAGTTTAGACAAGCTAAATCGGCGTTGCTTATCTGTGGGGGTTCATGCCTGGTTGGTCTGTATGCACTTTCTTCCTTCTTTGTTTTTCTATTCCCCTCACCACGGCCTGGTTTCTTGCTCAAATGGTATGTTATTTCACTTCACCTTATTCATGTTGATGTAGATTTGAATAGGATAGAATAATAAGCGGGTTTTGCACATTTTTGCAGTGTTTTGCACATTTTGTATTTTAATTAGATATATTGTTAGTGTATTAATTATAGGATTTGGATATATACACATATGTTTTCAATGGAGTATCTCTGGTATTCAGACAGACCTCCAGCGCCCCCTTGTGGTTTTAAATGTCCATGTTATGTAGTCTGTTATTGTATAGTTTTATGTCCATTGTGATTGTAAATATATGTAGATAGCCAATAAATTTGAATATCTTTCTTATACTCTTCATGTGGTGCAACTGTTATATTCTCGGCACTGTTTGAGGGTACTGTGGGTGACCCTCTTTTTTCTAAGTATATTGGGATTGTAGAACAGGGCGCAGGGGCCAGCTTTGGTGGCCCCCCGCCCTGCCAAGTACAAGCCCAAACCGCCTAAATCAGCCCGGGCCCTTCTGCCCCCCCTGGGCTTCGGGGAGGCAGGTAATAGGGGGGCCGGGGTTAATGGCAAGTCACCCGCTAGCCGCAGGTGACTTGACAGCCCCCGAGCCTTGTTAACTGGTACAGGGGTCTCATGGACTCCTTACAAGTTCACAATGGGTTAAAGTGGACCAACACCCAGGGCTGATCGGCCCCGGAATCTATAAGATTCCTGGACCGTTCGATCCCCTCCCCCCGGGGCATCCAAAATCGGGATGCCCCTCTGTGTGAAACCCCCCGGAACACCTGCTACCACTTACTTGTATCCGGTCCTACGGCGCATGCGCGGGCCGCATCCCCGCTATCCCTCTAGCAGGACGCGTGCCCAGGCCGGCTATTTTTGAATGGCCGCCGCGGGCACGCTCCCTGTTAGAGGGGAGTGGGGGATGCGGCCTCCAGCGTGCTCAGAGCGACTGAGCTTAGATGTCTCTTAGACGTCCATAACTCAGCAGCTCTGAGCGCGCTGATTGGACGAGCGGCCACGCATGCGCCGTAGGAGCCGGGTGAGTTATTGTGGGTGATCGGCGGGTTTCACACAGTGGGGCATCCCCAATCGGGATGCCCCAGGCTAAAGGACCAATATCCAGGATAGTCAAAATCCTGGGTGTTGGTCCAATTTAAATGTAAAAAAAAAACACACCACACCACAAAATGCTGGAAGCATTTATTACCAGCTGGGTGACAGGACATAAGGGGTTAATTAAAAAAAAAATTGACATTGAAAAAAAACCCTTAAAAATCCCCCCAAAAAATGACGTAGGGTCCCCCCTACCCAGCGTTACCGACCCGGGCCAGCTATGGGGGCTTGTAGAACAGGGCGCAGGGGCCAGCGTCGGTGGCTCCTGGCCATGCAGGCTACTAGCCCGCATAGCCACTTGGTGGCCCGGGCCCTTCTGCCCCCCCCCCTGGCCTTTGGGGAGGCAGGTAATGGGGGGCTGAGGTTAATGGCAAGTCACCCGCTAGCCCGCAGGTGACTTGCCAGACCCAGAGCCTTGTGAGCTGGTACACCAGCTTACCAGCTCACAAAGGGTTAACTGTAAAAAAAAAAGACCACACACAAAATAATTTTATTAAAAAAAAAAAAAAAATTTTACTCGACTTACCTCCGATTGTAAGTTCTTGTCCCTCGCCGCTCTGATGACAGATGCCGGTGATCGGCATCCAGAGAAGGGGGAGGCAGGAGATCAGAGGATCCTTCCCCGGGCACCGATCACTGGCATCTGACAGCTGAGAATGCTGAAGCCGGTGATCGGGGGCCGCGATGACGTCATTAGCCCCGCCCCCTTGGGCGGCCGCCATTGAGGAGGAAAGGGGAGAGAGCCTCCCGGGCTCTCTCCTGAAGATCGGTAAGTCCTGGGGGGGGATCGAAGGCCCCCCAGGTGAAGAGGAGGGACAGCGGGAGCCAGCGCACACGCAGGTAAGTAAATGTCATTTTTTTTTCTTTTTTTTTTTTTTTACAGTAAAGCCAGTGGCAGCTGAAACGGGGGGGGGGGCACCCTATTCCGGGCCCTACTCTGCAGCCGGGGGAGGTCCGACGGACGAACAGAGCACACCATCTTAAAGAGGAGACCCGGCTGAATCAAACGGGGTGTCAGGTGAGTGTCTTTTTTTTATTTTTTTTGCCAGTTAGCAGGGGGGAAAGCCAGGTACGTAAAATTTACGTAGCTGGCGTTTAACGACAGGAGAGGCAGCTACGTGAATTTTACGTAGCTGGCGTTTAAAGGGTTAAAGCAGTCCTTCACCCTGAATAAGAGCATATCTTATATGTTTCCCACACCCTGTACATACAGATTGCTCACATTAAAAATCATCCTACCTGCATCTACTGCATGGTATGAGCCTTTAAACATCCAAGATGGCGGCTAATGGAACATCAGGCAGCCTGCAAACCGGAAGTGCTTTCTGACTGTGCTGCTCTGCATTCTGGAATTGCTGACCTTTTCCTGACCCCAGCTCTGTCTGTCTGAGCAAAGCACAGCTATAACCCGCCGCCCTGTGCTTTATCCCACTCTCCTCTCCTCAGTAAATGTGATGCTTCTGAGTCAATATGGCGGCGCCCGTATCCTAAAGTCCTGAACAGAGTTGCAGCCCAGTAGGGGAAAGAATAATAAGTAAGTGACTAAAAACCTAAAATTTATTAAGTTTAGATGCTGTTGAATAGTTTCTTAGGGGTTTGGGCTTTTCAATAAATCATGGTGAAGGCCTATGCACAGTGATTAATTCTGATTGTGGGAGAGCCTGCATATGCGCCATCGGGGCCTGTATCTATGGGAGTTACTCGAAAAACCTGAGGGGTTGTCACAAACACACAGGAGCATCTCAAATCAGGATGCTCCTGTAAAGTGGACCAAAATGCAGTGAGTGTGAAAACCCTGGCCCTGGGTCTGCTCTAAAGGATGACACATTTAGTGATCCTAACAAATCACATCTGTAGCATGTATCTTGAATTTGTAACACTAACACTGGCCCACTTTTACAATACAATAGAAAGAAAATGGTGTGAAAATGGTAGTGAAGTACACATGCTTTCTAATCAGAAGGACCCAATGTGGGGCCCACTTGCCATAAAGGCTAAGATCACCAGCAGCCTAAAAAACAGAACGTGTAGAGGTTGTTCCAGCACCAGGTGCAGAAGTGAAAGATGCACCCTTTAATGTCCCCGTCTGGGCAGATTAAAAAAAAAACACATATTCATTTTTTTTGTCCTGTTTGTCCAACACTGGTTCAATTAAACTTCAATTAAACTTACCGATTCATGAAAATGAGGATTGCACCTAACCTCCATGCCGTACACCCGCCCCTGTTCACACTCACAGTGACTAGCCACACCTTCTTCATTAACTGCACTAGAGATGCTGTGCTGTGGCCTGGCTTAGCTTCTTCATTCCAGTGAATGGAGCAGGCCTGGCTAGTCACTGGGGGGCAGCCATTTGACTATGTGGTCAGTGGAACAGCGGGCCTACTTGCTGGTGGAGTCAGTCTTGGGATCTGGGGCAGATCAGCTACTAGGGACAAAAAAGCAAGTATTCGTTATTGTTTTTTACGTCTGGTGTGTAGCTTTTACCAGAGACCAGGGCTAAACAAAAGCACATTTAAACACTGCTATATAGGATTCCGGTCCACAAGGAGCCTAAGCCACCTACTCTGGATGCTCCTAAGGCTGAAATTTTGGAGATACTCAACTTTTTCTCATGGAACTCTGTATGACAGCCCGGGGCATGAAAACAATTAGAGGCCGATTCATTAATAGCGGCAGGTAGTGACAGTTGAGCGACTGTAGCGGAATTTTCAGAGGGCCCGCTAGTAGCCGCTGTGCTTGGCCGTTGTTCGGTAGTTGATAGTGACTCAGTCGGTTTGCCGTAATTTTGAATATTGGGTGAGGGGTGGCTATTTGACAGGTTCCGCGCTGTATGAGAGCGCATGATAGCGACTGGCCCTAGCGACCGGCGCTGGCGGCGATGGGTTAAAAGTAGTTTTTTAACCCCCAAACAACCATATTTTTGGAAACCAAAAAAAAACAAGTTTTTTAAATAATTTTGTCATATGAATACATTAATATCAGACCCGTAATATCAATTCTGTACATTTTTTTTTTTTTTTTTTTTACCTTAAAAAAATCTAAAATGGCAGAAGTGGTCACAGAATTTTTCACATTTAAAAAAAAAAAACAATTAATAACAATTAATTATGAATATTTAAAGATTGTTCCATTGAAATGCATTGGAGAGCGCCAGGTAGCGAGAGGTCATACCTGTCGCTGTTCAAGGTCGGACGCTGGCGCTGTGGGCTGAGGCTGGAATAATGATGAATGAGTGGCTATATGGCGCTATCTCAGTCACTAAGCAGGATTGGCTTGATAAATGTGTGATTGTGGTGGGAAGCCGGCGTTCTCGTGGCGGGGCCCGTCATTACCGGCCGCTCACCAGTCGCTACCTGTCGCTATTCCTTCATAAATAAGGGCCTTAGCACAGTAGTTCACATCTTCTATTAGAGAAGGTGCAGCTACTTCTCCCCTATCAGATAGAGCTACATCAGAAAAAAGTGAATATCTCTCTAATGCAGGACTCACTTACTGTGTGAGGAGGCAGGTTAAATAAGTTTAGCATCCTTATAGACCAGGACCCTCTTTGGCACAGAATTGTCATGGAGGGCGAAGCTCAGCTTTAAAGGACCATTTTAGTTTTAAACTGGGATTGTATTTTAAAACTCATTTCTCTACAACGGTTTGTAGAGTTATACCAGAAACATATCCCTATGCCCCCACTGCACATTCAACAAGCAATTCACTTTTATTAAATAGAGACATTTTGGTTTACTTGCATGGCTGATTTCTTTATTTCCCAGTAAATACAGTTCAGTGTTGGCAGCTGAAAATGCTTTGCAGAATTTGGACACGTTGTATGCTGTAACTCTTCCTTTATAGACCATATATAACTTGCAATTTCCCTTAAAACACCAAAATAATGACAAAGGAACGAGTCACATATTTAAATGACAATTTAGATTGCCCAGTTACATTTATCTGAGGCACCGTAATATTGTGTCATGCTATTAAAATTATTGATTGAACTAGCTAAGGGAAAATGTTAAAGACTTTCCTAAAATAGACTATTCAATTAAAAGCATCTTTCTTTTTGCACTTCATATATCTGTAAAAAATAAAGAATATTTCTACTCTGATAACACATTAAGCTTTAATAAATTAAAGAATGCAGCAATTAGAGGGAGCTGAGCGGGAATAATGATTGGCTTTAGCCTTTTAGCTCTCCATTTATGTATCATATAAACTAAAAGACACTGTATATTTCCAACAATGCATTCTGGCCCCTCCAATACTCTGTACTGCACCTTCTTCCTGTGTTTTCCTTAATCACTTAACATGAATCTGGTAAATCATAACAGATAATATTATTGGCACTGGAACTCCTACACTTCTAAACAGGGCAGATGTTAGCATTGGGCTTACCTTGGCAGGTGCCGGGCCTCCGCCACTTTGGGAGGGCCCACCTCATGTGATGTGCCTCTCCTCAGCTGTGTGCAAGATCATTCTATCTCCCTAATGCAGGAGGCAGGGCTGTGGAGGACTGAAAGCCATAGGCAGACTGGCCATCATGGGCAGGGCGATTCATTACTAACACCAGGTAGCGACAGATGAGCGTCTGTAGAGCGGATTTCAGAGCGACCGCTAGTAGTTGCTGTGCTCGGCAATGGATCATTGTTTCAGAGCGCCTCATTCGCTGTTCGGCATTCGTGAATATGATATGTGAGTCGCTATACTACGCTGTATGTGAGCAAACCGTACCGACAGCTCAGTGCTACTGACTCACACCACATTCACCAGATTCAGCTTCATAAATGTGTAATTGCGTTCACCTGTCGCTACCTGCAACTGTACAGGTACTACCTGGCACTATACCTTCATGAATAAGGTCCTAAATTTCTTCTTTCTTTATTTTGTTCATTCTATCTCTTTGCCTGTCAATACTTACATTCTATCTTTCTTTCTTCTATTCCTTCTATTCTTTCTGACTTTGCTTTTTTCTCTTTTTTCTCTTTATTCTTTCTTTCTTTTTCATTCATTCCTTCAATTCTTTTACTCTTTCATCCTAGGGGACACGTTTTTGCATTTTCACAAGAAAATTACCCTTGTGGAACTGCAACATGTGGCACTGAGCCGATGGCTGTAGCAGCCAGCAATAGAATTGGGTCAGCAGGGGTGGGATGGAATAACGGGTAAAGCATCAGCTGTTTGTCAGTTCTGTGGAACCAAACCAGTAAGCACAAGTGCAAGAGAAACAGGTAAAGAAGATTTTTCACTAAGAGGCTAATTCATTACTAATGCCAGGTATCAGTAGCGTCTGTATAGTGGCGCTTAGAGCGACCACTAGTAGACGCTGTAAGCGGGTATCGGGCACTGCACAGAGCGCCTCAGTGGCTGTAGTAATCTGGCCGGCATTTATAAATGTGATGTATGTTGGGCGTTCTAACACAAGTACAGCGCTGCAGGCAGCGAAATGTAGCGTCAGCTCAGTGCGACCGACTCGCGGCGCTCCACACCATTCTTATCAAAAAAGGACACACACACAGCATTGGCGCTCTAAATCTGGTCTCTATAGCATAGAGCACCAGACGCTGTGTGATTAAAGCCTGTTTTTGACCACATAACCACCAGTAACAAAGTGAAAACACATGGAATGACATTGTTTTAACACTGGGACAATAACACTTTAGTTCCAGACCTGCATAAAAATATAAAAAGTCAGAAAAGTTTCTAAAAGATTTTGTTTGCAGCCAGGACAGGTCACACAATGATTTGGGCAAAAATAAAAAATAAAAATTTGTCAAACACGCTGTTTAAACACAAGCAAATAAGCGGCCATTGAAATGTATAGGAGAGCGACAATAAGCGAAAGATAATACCTGGCGATCTGGAAGCTAGAGCGCCGGCGCTATACGCTGAGCCGCCTTTAATAATACACTGGATGCTACATGCCGCTGTTAGAGGCGCTCACTAGATTCACTTTCATAAATGTGGTTTTGCCTACAGCGCCCAGCGTTCAACAGATGCTACCTGTTGCTACGAGGCACTACCTGGCACTATCCCTTCTTAAATAACCCCCTTAGACTATCTGGACCAGGTGCCTTATCTATCTTTATTATGCTCAAAAATGTAATCCACATAAATATGCAAGTTAACAAAATGGTTAGTTATATACCCTGCGTAACAAATTGTAGCCAACATTATCTACTTTCACAGAAAGGAAGAAGATCCAAGGGTGACGGGGAAGAGAAAAAGAAAAGCCTGATGAAGTGGATGATGTGCCCACGGAACGCGTGGCTCCGAGTGTGGTAGGCGGTGGGGAGACTTCAAACATTTTATTTTCATGATACCTTGGCTTTATTTTTGGTGATGTTTTTTGTGATAGATTTGTGATTTAATTTCTGGATTGGTATTGTGATATACATCAGTGGTTCCCCTTTGGGATGCCTAAAAATATATACAGGTGATTATATTTTCATATTATTCTTTAATTGGTGAATAGAGTAGATTGATATGTTTATATGTTTATGAGTTGTTGGTTGGGAATATTAATTCTTAATGTATTGTTTGACTAGTAGCACTTGCACTTTATAAATAAACAGATTTTATAGTAATCCAAGTAGGATTTGCACATGTTTATTTGCACTGTTGGAACACTTGGTTGAATGTTTTAGCACATATATCTAGGCATTTGATATCAATTAGTGTGGTAAGACTCTCCCCATCGCCCATACACCTTTAGGTTTGTCCTGTGTGTTATTGTTCGATTTATGTGTTTTTTAAGGGATTTTAATATTTTGAGTGTATTGTATGTAGAGATTATAAATATGTAACTAATAAAAATGTATTTTTTTTTTATCAATTTATGAGTTGAGAGTGCCTCCCTAAATTTTTTTTTTTTGATCCAAGGGTGACGCGGAAAACTACAAGCTTTGGAAAATGTATTTTTTAATTATGAAGTACAAGTACCCTTTCTTCTGCTTTCTAGATTTTAGATTTAATATTATACAGTTTTCATGAGCAAGCTCTTTTAAACTTTGGTGTCAAATAATTACATATACGTAAAATTGATTGAGTAAGTTTCTTTGTTGCTAAACATTAACATTAACATTTCAACAAAGAAATATGTAGAACACTACAACAACTTCAGATAATATTAATATTAAATGGATGAGAGTTCACAAGTACCTGTCCGACCTCACGCTTTTAATCCCCTAGTGAAATAGAAAAAAATATTCAAAACATACAAAAATACGTCTCCATAAGCAGGGGAAGCTCCACAAGCAGTGCAGTGTGTGGTATTTTCTCGCACTCAGGTTGAGGGGACAGTAGGGTCAGCAGTCTGAAACCTAAAAGCTCCTTTTATTAAAAGGGTAAAACCTGTCCCGGGGGGGTAATGTAGTAGCCCTACTACATGTGGGGGTAGGTTAGGTAGCATTAATGTTCCTGTAAACCTGGCACAGGGAGTTGTCATGGAAATCGTAGGTCCCCATTTTAACACTTTGCTTACAACTTGCAGTTGACGAAAAATATATACTTGCTCACAAAAACTTGCTGTGTTTTAGCAGATAGGAAGGCCTGAATAGGTGTAGTTAGTGGTTGCAGCAAAGGGATATGCATCAGCATCATTCTCATACAACTTTGTTAACTACAAACAGAAAGACAATCCCAGCACTAGACACATTATTGAAAACAAACACAAATTAATAATAATGAAAAAACATAAAAGTCAGTACAAAAAAAAATAATACATTTGCCTAAGGCAACTCAATCATTTCCTCTTTGATGCAATTTAAAACAGAACTGAAAAATGTTTTTATTTTATTAAGTTTCTCTACATTTTAAGCAGAAATGTATCTTCCAAATAGAAATCATACATAATAAAAGGTGTTGTGCATTGTTCTGATGTCTAATTTTATATTAACAGACATTGCTCATGAAATAAACAGCTCTATGATTAATTTTTAAAAAGGTTCCATAAATAATACAAACAGCAAACTCTCCAGCAGTAAACTTCCTTGCATTACTGCTGACTTCATTGAGCATTTTCTAGATATATATTGTTAATGAGGTGCTGTTTAGCATCAAGAAAGCTATAACCTCCCCAGGTGCCCTGCCTAGGCTTGCTCTGGTTTCCATGATTGGTTTGTTCAGCCTAAACGATGTCACATCATGACTGGTTAAAGAGTTCAAATCTTTGTTTATGGACCAAAAACTTGAAAATAAAAACACACTAAAGGTTTGATAGGAGCATGAATAAATTATAGAGCTCAATTGTAACATAAAAAGTGTCCTTTAAAATTTGAAAATGATTAACAGAAACAACAGAAATTAAGCTTGTAACTAGAGATGAGCGAACCGGTTCGGACGAACCGGAATCCGCTCCGAATTTCAGGAAATATTCGATTCGGCACGAACCCGAATATTTTGTGGTTCGTGCCGATCGAATTTTTCCTGAAATTAAAAAAAAAAAATGCCGGCATGGTGGGAGCGGAACCGGCCGGCCCGCTCCCACCATGCCGGCATTTAAAAAAAAAGCAAACACTTACCTGCAGGTCCGGAGCGTGGAGGCCGGCGCCGCTCTCAACTGTCATCTGAGGGCGCGTCATCAGAGGCGCCCTCTCCCACCATGCCGGCAAAAATGCTTTTTTTTTTTTTTTTTTTTTTAAATGCCGGCATGGTGGGAGCGGGCCCGGCTTTACCGGCCCGCCGGTCGGCTCCGCTGTCAGCGGGCCGGCTTTGCCAGCCCGCTGACAGCGGAACCGGCCGGCCCGCTCCCACCATGCCGGCATTTATGATGGGGAACTTCGTAAAAGTTCGATTCGGCCGAACCCGAATTTCTTTTCAAAAGTTCGCTCATCTCTACTTGTAACCATGCAATGTAACCAGAGAACTTACTTTGGTCTAGCTCTAACATGTCGAGATTAATAAAGAAAACCAAATGTCCAACAATACTTGGTGCCTATTTTCCTAATCCCAGGGGGCATTCTGAATTGGGATGTCCCACAATGGCCCTACTAGATACCCTGGGGCCCACATACTTCCTTTCTTCCAGGATTCTTCTGATCTAGGATGTCCCTGCAGGGATTTTTAGCCTGAGACTCTAGGTCCAGTTTTGGTCCTCTTTCGGACTGTAGTTACAGTGATGCTCGCACTCCCATTACATTCATGGCAATTTAGGGGTTGTGCCAGGCCTTAAACAGCTCCTCTATTGCAGTAAATGAAGTGGGAATTACAGTGTCACAGTAGCTCGAGATCAGGTCTAGATGCTGCAGGACACTATTAAGTAAGGTTCAGAGCACTGAAGAAAGACCAAATGCTTGCAGGGAAAGAAAGATCAGTATTTAAGGGACTTTCCAGCTATTTTTCAAATATTCAAACAACCCCTCTGGGGCTGAGGCAGGGTGGTGATTACAACAAGAAAAAAAACGTACCTCGCTCATGATCCAGCACCAAATATTGTGCGCATCTGGTGCCAGACGCAGCCAGCTTTCATCAGCCCCGGCTGCCCATTCACTTGAATATGCGGATAGGAGCGCACACAGAGTGGGAAATGTGCCTTGGGAGTCGGATCAAAGAAGGGTGCACCCGGTGCCGGAAGCCCCTGATGATCGTTGCTGGATCCTGGGCGAGGAAAGTTATTTTCATTGTTGTAACCTCTTTGCTACATTGAATACTTGAAAACACTTGGACTTTTAGTGGCCTGGACAGTCCACTTTTTTTTATTGTGTCTATCAGGTTTTAACTGCAACCATCCATGTCAATTCGGGATGAGGCGAGCTAGGGGATTTAGCACAGCAGTGCGACCCAAATTGAAATGCCCCCTGGGCAACGATCCCATCATGTCATAGTGAAAATCCTAGTTATTGGTCCATGGCCATATTTACCATTAGGCATCCGTAGGCACATGCCTAGGGAAGCATGGCCGTTATGATGCGCATTTTTTCAGTTTCAATCTTTTTATTGTCATTTTATAGTATAACAACTTGATTATACAGTATAATAAAGTGTTACAAAAAGAGAATTGAATTTCAAGTTATTGCTCTTTAACATTCTCATGCATGCATATCGGCTATTTTTGATTGTCAATACACATTCAAGAATTTTGCGATACTTTTGAACACTTTTAAACACTGGCATAAGAGGGACTGATCTGACGCTAACTGTTGCGTGATAGCCATAGTACTGGGCCGATGGGTAGTTAGACATCCCCATCCCATCTGGTCCAGAGTTCTCCACACCGCTGTCCCTCAACTAAAGGGGAGAATCGTGACAGGCCAGGATTGGGGGGAAGGAGAGAGAGAAGAAAAAGAAAAGAAAAAAAAGGAAGAAAAGGGGGAGGAAAAGAATGTTAGATAAGTAGGGGTTTAGAGCCACCCCTCACTGCAGCAGGGTATTCCCTACATCCGAGATAGCGTATTCCACCTACGGGCTCAATATTTTCATAAATTTCTCATGGGAAACTTTTAGAATGCTCATCAGCTTTTCGTTAATGAAGGTACCGTTCAGCTTTTCTCACCGACTGGAACGGAACATGAGACTGCTACCTTTGCGGCCAGCATGACTTGGGTTAAAAGGATGTGCTGGGTTTTAGTAATGCCCCCTGGTTTCACATGCAGCAATGCCACCCATGGGTCTCTACGTATATTAGTATGCAGGAGGATATATAGCAAGCCGCAGACCCTTGACCAGAACCTCTTAACATTTGGGCACTGAGGTGTATTTTTAAACTGTAAAATTAATGTGAACAGGGCTAGTCGCATTTCACAGAGGCTGCTTACAGCCTGCAATTTTGTCTTTTCACCACTGGGGCAGTGATGCGACCTTAATCTTACAAGGAGGCTAGTCAAGAAGAACATTATCAACTCGGCCTCCGTGTGACAGCTCATCTCTCTTTCCTTCCATATTTCTTAACTAAACTGAAGTAGGTGCTGTTGATTTGTTGTGGCAGGAGGGTGTCTGCCAAGCTGGAGCTTGCAGTTCTCCATGCCTATAGATGGTGAGCAGCTGGGCCATGTAGTTCCCCAGGGTTGGGGAGGAATAGCAGCTGGATCTTTGGTACCCTGTGAGCAACTAGGCTTTCTAATTCCTCTAGAGTCAGCTGGATATTGTGGTCCCCCATAGCTGGGAAGGGGAAGTGGGCCATTTAGTTTCTTCATGCTCAGCTGAGCTTTGTAGTTCCTCCAGGGGCAGCTGGACCTCGTAGTTCCGCCAGTGGCACCTCCAGGGTCAGCAGGGCCTTGTAGTTCATCCAGGGTCAGCTGGGCCTTGTAGTTCCTCCAGGTTCAGCTGAGATTTGTAGTTCCTCCAAGGTCAGCTGGGCATTGTAGTTCCTCCAATGGCAGTTGGGAGTTGTAGTTCCTCCAATGGCAGCTGGGCCTTGTATTTCCTCCAAAGACAGCTGGGACTTGTAGTTCTCCAGTGCACTGGATGGGAAGCAGCTGGGCCTTGTTGTTCCCTTGGGGGCAGCTGGGGCTTGTAGCTACACAGACCTGCAGAGGGGAAGCAGCAGTTGGGGTTTTGTTCTCTATGGGGGGGGAGGTAATCGATTGGGCCAGGAAGGGAATCGATTGGCCCAGGAATCTTATAGATTCTGTGCCAATCGCAGTGGGTTTTGGTCCACTTTAATTTGTCCTGCCTGCTGAGTAAGAAAGGCTCTAACTTCCTGTCCAACCTCAGTCTCTCATTCGATTAAATATCATTTGGATAACTATTACAGTTACAAGTTCTTATCTTTGAATGATAGGGACTACCCCGTGCATTCCACTTTGTCTTATTGCTGGGTTAAGTGTTTCTTTAAGATGCATCATCAGTTAAAATGATCAGACAGTAGCAAATCTCAAAATTATCAAATGAATAAAATACTAATAAAATAATAATGAAAATTTAATAAAGCTACATTTTTAGCACTCATGAAATGCATTAATAAAATGTGTCTGAAATGCCCATCGGCACTTACCCTGCTGCTTTTTATAGTTTAAGTGCAAATAGTTTTAGGCTAACATCTTTTTAAAATGTGCTAATTATTTTACTGCTAGCTAAAAGCTTCTATTTGCTGCATTTTCCCTTTTCATTAAAGGAAATGAAATATACATGTTAAAGTCTAAAAGTCCAATTTAATTAGAATGTTTTATTTCTTCCCCTTTCATGTCAGTTAACTGACTAGTCAGTCTTTTGTTGATGCTACATAACCCTTATGAATGATATAAGTAATGGGGCAGGACAGAAAGAGCCATATTCTTAAAGTGGACCAAAAGCGGCCCATAAATAGGCTTTAAAGCACAACTTTCACTACATCTGATAAACAGGATATATACACTGTATACATGTTTGGCTTCAACACTTTACTGTAAACCTGTTTCTAGGGGTAAAAATTGGACCAATCACCAGGATTTTGACTATCCTGTTGATCACCCACTCAACTCACCTTTCATTCCCACATTGCATGTGAAGACGTTTAACCAAACAGCGATTTATGTTGTGCATTTAAATGCATGGCATAAAGCCCTTGTTGTGCCTCTTATATCCCAGGACAATGCTCTTAAACATCAAAGAACCCAATGTTGCCACCATTTTCTAGGCTCAGGGATTTGGCCATGGACCACATTGCAACGACAGGTTATAGGCACTGCAGGAAATGACACAGAAAGGCTAACAGAGCAGGGGTGTTGGTAAGACTTAAAGGGAGTGGTCTGCGTTCTGCTCTCCCATCTGCTCATCTAGCCACCCTGTGCTCATTTCCCAACAAAATGGAAGAACTACAGCTACTCTGTCTCAATCATCCTAGAGTTTGCCAACTCAGTGGTTCTTTGCTTCACAGAGACCTGGCTCAATGCCCACATTCTTGGCACAGCCCTGGAGCTCCCAAATTTTAATATTATCAGAGCAGATAAGGACTGTAAATCATCGCAAAAACTATGTGAAGGTAGCACAAAAATCTTTGCGCTAAGCTGCTCTCCATGTTTAGAGTTATTAGCAGTCAACTGCAGACCCTTCTACATCCCAAAGGGAATTTTCCTCATTTATCTTGATTGGTGTCTATATTCCTCCACAAGCATCTGTAAAAACTGCTTTAGATGGTTAAGTGGATTGCATTACTGACTGTGAAAGGAGTCCCCCTCAGGCCCTCATCATCATAATCGGTGATTTCAATCAGGCTCAGCTCAATCTAGAACTGCCAAAGCAGTCCCACTAGACGCATGACCACTGTTACACAATGATAAAGGGAGCGTACAAATCCATAGGTAAAACTGCATTTGGTCACTCTGATAACTCCCTTATCCACCTGGTGCCTGTATACAAACAGCAGCTAAAAAAACAGCAAACTCTCCTTTATTACTTTCAAGAGATAGACTGAGGAAGCAAAATCCAACCTACAAGCATGCTTCGAATCCACTGATTGGGATGTTTACAAGGACTGGACCAACAAGGTAACATCCTACATTAAGTTATGTGAAGGCCTGCTGGTTCCCACCAAGACATACAGGAAACAGGAGAACAACAAAACATGGTTCAAAAGATCGATTAAGGTCCTCAGAGTTAAAAAGGAGGTGACCCACAAAAATCTTCCAGAATACAAGAAACTCTGAAATATGCTATCAAAGGAGAGTTGCAAAGAAAACATATTCAGCTAGGCTGGAGGAAAGATTCTCTTCTGACAATACAAAAGCACTATTGAATGGTCTAAGACAGATAACTAATTTCAAAGGCTCCTCCCCTTCCATTAATCCTAGTAAAAAGCTTGCTGAAGAACTGAATAAGTTTTATAGTCAGTTCGACAAAGGAAATTCTGATGGGGTTACTTATACTGCTAATCCTCTACCGTGCACATGTAGCTAATCCCGACCAGACTTTGAATCAGCTGGCTCGTCCCATCCAGACTTTGAAGTCTCTCAATAACAGGAAGGCATCTAGTCCTGATGACATTTCTCACAACATGCCATAAAATATGTGAAGAGCAGATTGCTCCAATCCTAATTAACATATTCAAAGGATCACTAGAAGCTGGCATAGTTCCTGACTGCCTGAAGAGTTCACTTATTATACCAGTTCCAAAATCATCATCCACTTCGGACTTGAATGACTTCAGAGCCATTGCTTTGACACCAGTGGTCACGAAGGTCTTCGAACGGTTAGTCATGTCATTCCTCAAGGATTCTACCGGGTCTCAATACAATCCACTATAGTTTACATACAAAGCAAACAGATCAGCAAAGGATGTGGTCAATCTGGCGATCAAGTACACATTAGACAACGTTAATCAATCCAAGTCATATGCCAAAATGCTATTTGTGGACTTTTCATCTGCATTCAATACCATTGATCCCCAAATACTCCATAGTAAGCTGCTCTCTTTGGGCATTTCATTAATTATATCTGATTAGATTAGTAGCTTTCTGACTGGTAGGTCTCAGAGGGTCAAATTGGGCCCCTTTGTTTCTTCATCCAGTATCACAAACAATGGTGATGCATTCTGTCTCCCCTTCTCTTTTCTTTATATATTAATGACTTTACCTCCTCTGATACTTCAGTCAAAATCATCAAATATGCAGATGATACCACCTTAGTAGGCTTTATTAATGACAACAATGAGGCTGCATACTGGACCCAAGTAAAAAACCCTTGAATCTTGGAGCAAGGCAGACAACGTTATCCTGAATACTTATTGAAAATGGTCGAACTCGCAATTCCACCAAAAGCACCATCCCATTTTAATTGATTAGAAGTACGTAAAAATTGTAGCCAATACAACATTTTTAGGCACACAGATCTCGCAGGACTTGAAGTGGAGTAAGCAAGCTACCATTATCTTAAAGAAAGCCCAACCAAGGTTATATTTCTTGGGTCAATTGAAAGTATATGGTATGTCTCAGGGAATCTTGAAAACCTTTTACAACGCTGCCATCGATTTTGACCATTTGAACACTTCATTCACAGTCTAGTATGGTGGGGCTACGGTCAAAGACATGCATAGGCAGAAAGGGATAACTAGAATGGCTGAGTGAATAATTGGATCCCGCTTATCATCTGTGGAAGAACAGTTCATCAGCAGAATCTCCTCAAGGGCTAAGAAAATAAGTGAGGACTTGCTGCACCCAGGGCATTCCTTCTTCAGGCTCTTACTTTCTGGGTGAAGAATCATTGCTCATTCGACAAAAAACACTAGACACAAAAAATGATTTTTCCCTTGGCAATTATGGCTCTAAACAAAACACCTGTGAGAGGTTCTTAAACTCAATCCCCTTTATGCATTTGTTGTTAATACTATAATTGGGACAGTTTGAACTCTACAACATGTACTGCTTATCTACTTATATTGCACTAAGCCAAAATTAACTTGCACTAAACGATAATTACTTGTTATTACTTATGTTATTTTTATGTAATTGTTAATAGCGCCTCCGGTGTATCTCCTTGCCAAAACGCATTCCTTGTATGTATCCTGTACTTACTTGGCAGAATAAAGTATCCCTATCTATCTATGTCAAGCTAAGTAACCGTGACCTCTCAGCCATTTCTTCTTCAATTCAAAAATGGAAAACATTTTGGGACAGTGCCCATTGCAATGGGCTGAGAATTGGCTTTGCCTACAATAGGACATTAAGCAAGCTCACAGTCTGATGTCCCGACTGGAATGAGGGGAATATTGACCTCTAACAGAGGCAAATTAAAAGGCTAACCTGTTAAATGTTCTGTGCACCAATGTACACTCAAGTTCACACTAAAGGCTCTTCACTATAGTAACACTTATCTTTTAAAGTGAATCTGTCACCAGGTAGGGTCAGGGTGGCAGTTGTAGGCTTCAGTGCATGCAGTAACAGCAAGAGCTCCATTGGAATCAGTCTGGCTTTTCCAGAAAATGTTGGGACAATGATGAGAGTGGAGCTTCACTTCAAATTGTGCATTAGGAGGTTTTTCATGTGTGCTGTTTTTTCTTTGGATGGTCAGGTGAGGTGATGGAATGGGATAGATAAGTGAAAAGGAATTGTGCTGCAATTGTATTTTACTTTATACAGCCACTTGAAAGGAACAATCTGATCATCCAGGCCAGGCTCATTCGAGTGTGCTCAGTGCTCAGGGAGAGACGGGTGATACATAGATCAAGAGCAGTCTTTCCAAATCAGTCTCAACTGCACACAATGCTTATCAGGTCATTCCACGCAGGCTACAGGTTAAAAGCAGGAAAAAAACAGCTCCAGGAAGTTTCCAGTATATGAAGATATCTTTTTTTAGGTGCAATCCTGCTAACTTACTGAAATTGCCATTTTTAACATCAGTACCTTTTAACAGCTTCTGTCACATGTTAAATGCTAAACCCATAGCAAGATTTTTTTTTAGTTTTTATTACCTTCCGGCTTTCTCTCGTCTGTCAGGTGCCTGTCTTTTTAACACCTTCCACAGGGCTGTTTGCCAAACTTCTTCCAAGGATCAACGGGCAGGCTGATTCAGTATACTCTGTGATCGGCTATCGGGCGCTGTAATAGAACGCCTCCATCGCTGTAGTAACCTGGCCAGCATTGATGTATGTTTGGCGTTCTAACACCAGTACAGCTTTGCAGGGAGCGAAAGGTAGTGCCAGCTCATTGCGACTGACTCTCAGCTACTCACACCATATTCAACAAAAAAGCACAGACACACAGCGTCAGCGCTCTGGATCTGGTCGCTATAGCATAGAGCACCAGGTGCTGTGTTATTAAAGTCTGTTACTAAACACATATACACCAATAACAAAGCAAAAACTCATGGAATTACATAGTTGGAACATTGTAACATTAATACTTTAATGCCAGACCTGTAATGACAATTCTGCATATAACCCTTTCGCTGCCAGCCTACCTGGAGTTTTTGTCACCCTTGGTGCCAGACCATTTTGCACTATTTTACACTCCACATGTTCAAATGTGATTTTTGAAGGGATTTCCAGGGATTTCCTAGGAAAATGATATATTGTTTTTTTCAGCAGAGTCTGGGCTTTAACATGAAATGTCTTGTTTGTAATTTTTTAGGTGTATTCTCAATACTTTTGGGTGAAATATGTGCAAAAAATAAAAAAAAAATCTATTTTTGTAATAAAAAATGTAAGTTTGTCAATAAAATCTTATTGCATGTGAAACCCCAATTAATCCCGGTTACAGCGGTACCACATATGTATAGGTACACGCCCTTTCCGGCCCAGGAGACTCCCCCAAACTGAAACAGCGCTTTAGGAGATTTTCAGATAAAATACAACTATGCACCGCGCTAAGCGCACCTTGCTGTCTTTCCAGAAAAAGAACCCTTTAAATTTGAAATACCCCCACAAACTATATATTCTCTGGAAGTATACACCTCAGGCTTTCCAGGCCTACCAGGTTTGTTGACATGGGCACAATTTTCTGGAAGTAATCCCTCAATCAATTCTTTGGTTGCACAGAGTTTCCCTAAAAAAGAATAAAAAAGAAGAATCAAAGCCACATTTTCCTAAAAAAAAACTATAACCAAACAGAAAAACCAAGTAAAATCTGAAAAAGCAACATCCCTCGAACAGAACAATACCCAACATGCATAGGTACTGTCAAGGGAAGAGTTGCCAAACACCCCAAAGTAAAGCATGCACATAACGGTAATTTTACTTAAAAATTTCAGCTCTGCAGACAAAGTGCGCACCTTGCGATTTTTCAACAAAAACAACCCTTTAAATTTAGAATATCCCCATAAACCATATATTCCCTGAAAGTTCACATGTTAAGCTTTCTAAGAGTACTGAGCTTGTTGTAGTGGGCTCATCTTTCTGGAAGTAATCCATTGAAGAATTCTTAGGTTGCACAGGGTTTCCCTAAAAACAATTATAAAAAAAGCAGAATAAAGACCATGTTTTCCTAAAATATCAATATGCAAACAAGAAAAAACAAGCTAAATCTGAAAGCGCAAGGTCCCCCGAGCAGAACAATACCCAACATGCATAGTTACTATTAACCCTTTTAATTGTCAGCCTACTTGAAGTTTTGTCACCCTCTGTTGACAGGTCATTTTTCCCCATTTTGCGGCATGATTAACCGTGATTTTTGCTGGAATTTCCAGAAAAATTATATACATTACATATACATTTTTTGCAGCAGAGTTTAGGCTTTAACATGAAATGTCTTGTTTGTAATTTTTCTACTGTTTTTTGAATATTTCTGCTTAAAAATACAAAAAAAAACAAAAAATAGATATTTTTTAGACAATTGTCTCCTTATTTTAAATAAAACCTTTTTTTTGTTAATGAAAACCTATTTCGAATGTGATAGCCCCATTTCTCCCGATTACAACGGTACCACATATGTATCGGTAGCCCCCCCATTCTTGCCCTGGAGACCCCCCAAACTGAAAAGAGCAATTTATTACATTTACAAATAAAATACTATCCACACTCTAAACATAAGGGGTTAATTAAAAAAAAATGACATAGGGTCCCCCCTTCCAGGGGGGGGGGCATTTTTGGGGTAATTTTAAGGGTTTAGGGTTAGGCTAACCCTAACCCTCAAAAATCCCCCAATAGGGTCCCCCCTCCCAAGGGGGGGGGGGGCTTTTTTGGGGGAATTTTAAGGGTTAGGGTTAGGCTAACCCTAACCCTTAAAATTTAAAAAATATAAAAAAAAAATAAAAATTCCCTCCAAAAAATGGGGACCCCCCCCCCCCCCGGGAGGGGGGACCCTATGTAATTTTTTGGGAATTTTAAGGGTTAGGGTTAGCCTAACCCTAACACTTTAAAAAAAAAATATGACGCAGGGTCTCCCCTCTTTGGGGGGGGGAACCCATTTTTTGGGGGGAATTTTAAGGGTTAAGGTTATTAAAATAAAAAATGGGGACCGTACGTCATTTTTTTTTTTTTTAAGGGTTAGGGTTAGCCTAACCCTCACCCTTAAAAAAAATTTTTAGAATTTTTTTTTGAATTTTAAGGTTTAGGGTTAGGCTAACCCTAACCCGTAAAAATAAAAAAAAGACTTTTTTTTTTTAATTTTAAGGGTTAGGGTTAGGCTAACCCTAACCCTTAAAAATAAAAAAAATGACGTAGAGGGGAACCCATTTTTTTTTTACATTTTAAGGATTAGGGTTAAGCTAACCCTAACCTTAACCCTTAAGAGTAAAAAAAAATGACGTAGGGTCCCCCTTACCCGTCATAACCAGCCCGGGACCAGCTATAGGGCTTGTAGGAACAGAATAGAGGGGCCAGCTTTTGTGGCCCCCCACCCTGCAGCCTACGAGCCCACATACCCTGTGTGGGCCCGGGCTCTTCTGCCCCGCCCTGGGCTTTGGGGAGGCAGGTAATTGGGGGTGCGGGGGTTAATGGCAAGCCACCCGCTAGTTGCAGGTGACTTGCCAGCCCCTAGCCTTGTGAACTGGTATAAGGGGTCTCATGGACCCCTTACCAGTTCACAAAGGGTTAACAGTAAAAAAAAAAGACAGACACAAACATTTTTTAAATAAACCTTTATTAAAAAAAAAAAACAAAAAAAAACACTTTACTCACCTCACCCGATTGTCAGCTCCTGTGTTCATCAGCTATCAGATGCCCTGGTGATCGCTGGCCAGAGGATGGCCCCTGGGACGGATGACATATAGTGGCACTTGTCTCAGGGTCGGCCGGGACTCCTTACAATGACCCCGGATGACGTCATCAGGCGGCGCCAAAGGTGCGTGGTCTGTTTTGGCGCCATCAATAAGCACGCTGGGCTCCCTCACTATATAAGGTCTGTATGCCTCTAGTTTGATACCGCATCTCCTGATGAAGACATTCTTGTCGAAACGTTGAGAGAAGCGCCTGCTGTTGTACCTACCTGTAACCTGCCTGTAAGCCTAACTTTTTGATCTATTGGACATGCATTACAAAAGAGATTGTCAGATTTGTGTTGCCATTGGTTATACTGCCTTATCTGTTCTCTAATGGACTTTGCTCTACCATACTAAGAAGGACAACCAAATCTGAACAGTGAGAACTTTTTTCACACAACAGCGCCTCCTAGCGGTCATTCTGATTATAAAATGTTATGTCATGTTTCTGTCCATAATATGTTTTCACTATATTAAATCACTTTTGTTAATTGCAAGAATTTACGTTTGGGTGTTCATTCCTCCTATAATTTTTGTTCTTAGATTTGTCTTACTGCACATAGAGTAGGTGCAGATTGGAACGAATTGAACCCCTTAGATAACCACACTGAGATAATTATCTATCTATTCTTTTTTGGTGTGCTACAACCCCACAGTAACATTGAGGGGGGGCCAGGGGATCAGAGCATCCCCTGCCCCTCCACTGCTCTGCCCAGTGATCACCAGGGCATCTGACAGCTGAGCCGAGGAGAGGCAGCAAGACGCCCGGGAGTGACGTCATAAGCCCAAAGGGGCGGGGCTTAACAGCAAGATGGCGGCGCACGTCGGGAGAGGAGGGGGAGAGCCCTTTCAGGCTCTCCCCTGAAGCTGAAGAGGCTGGGGGGGGGGCGATCGGAGGCCCCCCCAGTGAAGAGGAGACCCGGAGGGAGGCAGTGTGACTGCAGGTAAGTAAATGTCATTTTTATTTTTTTATTTTTTTACAGTTAGCAGCTGCTGCTGCTGCCAAATGGGGGTGGGGCTATTCCGGGGGCTCTCCTGGAGCCATCCGACCTCCCACAGGGGATCGGATGACACCAAATTAAAGAGGATACCCGGCCGGATCCAACGAGGGGTCAGGTGAGTATTTTTGATTTTTATTTTTTTTGCTAGCAGGGGGGAAATTCAAGCACGTAGATTCTACGTGCTTGGCACTTAAGTGGAGTGGAAGCGAGCACGTAGAAACTACGTGCTTGGCACTGAAAGGGATAAATATAAAAAAACAAAAATGTTTTCAAAAATGACTTTTTCTAGGCCAGGATAGGTGACAAAATTATTTGAGAGAGAAAAAAATTATTGAAAACAAAAAACATTGAAATGTATGGGAGAGTGTCTTACCTGGCTCTCTGGAAGCTAGAGCTCCGGTGCTATACGCTGAGCCATCTGTAATGATGAATTGTACACTACATGGTGCTGTTACAGTAGCTCTACGATATTGCTTTCATAAATGTGATATTGCGTACAGCACCCAGCATTCAGCAGACACTGCCTGACACCACGAAGCACTACCTGGCGCTGGAGCTTCATGAATAAACCCCTAAGAGGGGAGTTCGCTGCCAACTGCTCTTGTGCTGACGGGCAGGCTGATTCATTACTAGCGGCAGGTAGCGACAGATGAGCGTCTGTACTGCGGCGCTATGATTGTCCACTAGTGGGCGCCCCGATCAGCCTTCAATCGCTATTACAGAGCACTGCAGTCGCTACTGGCACTTTGTAGTAATCACTCTGCCAATGTTAAATGTGATGTTTCTGATTTGCATTAGAGGCGCTGTAGAGTTGTTACACCTTATGCAATACAGCGCCTGAGCATTTCTATGCTGTTGTGTTTAAACCAATCTGTAATTATTAGAAATGTGAAACCACATAAGCAAAATAATACGTCACAAGATTTTTGAAATAAAAATAATTGTTAGGTTTATTTAAACATATAATTAAGACATTTTTTTTGGCATTGTCCATCTGGTCCATAACTGGAAAAAATCTTCATGGTGCCTGTAATGGAAACAAAAGTGTTATATTTTAATTTTTGTTTTGTAGTAATATTTTTTTTAATTTAAAACCCCAAAGTTATGCTGTTTAGTAATTAAATTATCCCCCTGTTCTAATGTAGCTGTAGTATATATCAGCTTAGACCACTTACCGCAAAGAATGCAGAAAACATGGTTTCCCGCCACTCAAAGCCAGTCTGGGTATCCTCATTACTGTCTGCGGCCATGTTGGGGACTTCTGGCACCAGTGCTGTTTCTTTCAGGGCTTTGATTCTGTGACATATGCAAATGTTGCGTAGGACACTGCAGGCTAGGATTATTTTGGAGACCTTTTGTGGACTGTACAACATCTCTCTTTTGGTTACCTCCTCCTCATCCTCAGGAAATGTTATATATACTGGGATAAGGTTGCAAATAGCCAGCACTACCTTGTAAAAGATATGGCTCATTGTAGCCTAGCTGATCCCGCTGAGGAGGGCTGCGGCTGCTTGAAAATTGCCCCGTGCCAATATATTTAGAATAGCACATAGGCGAACAATGCCAGGGATAGATTGGGTGGCGTCTGGTGGATGGCTCGATTTTGGTCTTAATCTGATCATATAGGGACCGTAGTGCTGCACAATTCAGACGAAATCTGCTTCTGATCTGCTCGTCACTTAAATCCCATACAGAGAGGCGGATGCCAAAGGATCTGGGTGCCCTAAGCCTGACAGCACTCTCTTCCCTTGGCTCCTGCCCTTCCTCTGCGCTGCCACAACTACATATCCATACCCCAAACATAATACCAACATCCACATCACACTCACTGGCCATAACTCAGGCACTCAAAAAATACACAATCTTCCCACACAACAACCAATCAACGCAAACAAGCAATCAAACTCTTGCACCCACACAAATGCAGCTCAACACGAAACAAGATGTATAGTGGAAACAAGCATCAGCCTGCTGAAAGTATGATTTCCAAGTTTTCCACAGCCAAGAGGGGATTTGCTGCACACTCCACAAAAGGTCCCCAAAATAATCCTCAGTTGCTGTATCCTACACAATATTTACAGATGCCACAAGAAGCTCACAAAGAAACAGCACTGATGCCACAAATCAACAACAAAGCCACAGACAGTAATAAAGATACACAGACAGCCAGTTCCTGGCACCTATGTCATAGAGACATGCAGCAAACACTACAGCCTTTGCCACAGCATTAAAAGATAATAATGAATATTTTTAGCCTTATTTATGCTTAACTTATCCAAATTTATGGGTCACTTTTCCGCCTTATGCGTTTCATAGCTGTTTCCGGTATGTAATTAGCTTACCACAGGTGTAGCGGAAATTGCTAGCGTATCATTAATAGCGTTGTTGTGTGGATCTGGTCGCACAGACATCTATGGGCCAATCAAAGGTAAAAACTTTAAAATTCAAATAACCGTTAGTGTAGCAGCATTTGTAATTGTGTTCAGATATCTTATTATATGTATTTAATAATGTGTTTCTGGTTGTGTAATTAGCTTCTTGATGAAATGATTGTGTTTACACATTTGTTGCAGATACATCAATGATTGCTGTAAAGATCTATATACACACACACCTGTATTGTATGTCTCCAACACTTAACTGGTCCTGTTTGTGATTGGTTCATCTAGCATTTAAAAGTTCCCAGACACATACAGCAATTGTTGCCATTCTGTAGTTTGCATGCGTCCTGTGTGTTTGGGGGTTGTTGGTGTTTGCAGCTACAGGATGGAGCCAAATTCTGGAAATCTGCCTGCCACTGCTGTGACTCCTGGGGCGTGGTGGCCGCAGGCCTTCCTCGAGGAAGAGGGTGCAGGCTGATGGTGGGGCACCACTCAAGCCCAAGCGTCCATATGCCAACAGGGAGCCAGATTTTAATTTGGCAGATAACAATACTCTTGTGAGTCTGACACTGGCTAAGTGGGAGCTAATATTTGCCTCACAAAGTCAGTGTTTGGGCAAACAAGAAAGGAGCAAATTGTGGGTATGCCATTGCGGAGCTCAGCTCAATATCCACGTAGTGGCATAGACTGCAAAAAACGCTTCTACACATTGCAAAGGACCCTTATGAAAAGATGAAGTCTGACCTTCTGGTGGATTGTGGGAGGAAGCAGGCTCCAAAGAGCCAATACAGGCAATATGAGGAGATGTTGAGGTGCAAGATCCCCCTTTGTCGGCTGCATGGTGGGGATGACACCACAGGCTGGGGTGAAGGTATTGTACAAATACATTGTTAATGTTTTTGAATAATAACGTTGACCCATATTTGTATCTAACCTTTTTTATATTAGTGGCACATGATGATTCTGATGTGTCTGAGGGGGATGCATCACAGATTAATGCCCTTCCATCAGCCACTACTTTAACCCAGATGTAGAAGGTAAAGAGGCAGAATTGGAAGCATTTCTGATATTGGTATTGATGGTTCTTTAGAGTGTTGACATTAATAATGGCTACATGTTGATTATCTTTTGCTACATATACCCTCATAATGGGATCAGCATATCCTCATCAATCCACATACTCTTTGGAAGCCAGTAAGTGTATGCTAAATTTGAGGTTTGGTAAAATAGAAAAAAGGTCTGGATTTAGATGTATTCTGTTTTTGATTTGTAGGCCAAATCCCAGCTACATCTTTGGACCCTACTTCCTGTGTTGCAGGCCTACAGGACACTGTTGGTGTGTAGTCCAAAGCATACTGTATCCTTTATAGATGTTGGATTTAAATATTTGCACAATCGGATAATTTCTATTTTAAACACGCAAACTCATATTTCAAGCAGTGTTTTAGATTATGAGTAAGAGCAAATGGCTAAAACTGTTACTTGACAAAACTAATGATAAGGTAAATTACAGGTATGATTTATGTTTGCCCAATTCATTCTCAGTAATGGAAGCACTACTAGTAAACCTTAAACTAATAGCATTTATGTTTCATTTAATTAGGCCCGACTACAGGAAGTGCTGGTCCTGAAAGGGCCCTTCAAAGCGAGGCTGCTAGGGATGAGGGTAAGCATGTGATTTCTTAGATATTTAAAATGATGTGTTAGAACCTTACATGGCTGAGGCCTATTTACATTAGGTATTATCCATGTATTTGTAGGGCAAAGTTCCAGTGATGGTTTGAGTCTTGACATCTCCGATGTGGCGGGTATGTGTGTCTAATAATGTACTAATTATATGTGAGCACACAATGTGTGTTGAGATATATTGAATTTGGTAACTTTGAATAATACTCATCACAAATGTTAAGGGTGTGTGAACTGAAGTTGACAATCAAGGTTAGAATCCAAAAATATTATAAGGGTAACTTAACGCAGTGGCAAAAATGCCTTGCATTAATATAAATAATATTGTTACTTTAGCATATGTGATGTTGCCGCCATTATCGAATGATGATTTGCCCCTTCCTGGCAGCCAGACACCTGACCTATATGTGGAGGACCACACTCAGGTAACGTAGAAATGTGGAATCAGGTTGGCGAAAATGTAATTGTATTTCTATAATAAATTAAAAAACATGTAACATACACCGCACTTTTATCTTAGCAGACAACCTTGACGGAAAACCTGGATGTGGACTCCTCGCAAGTGCCATGTGCTTAGCCTACTAAGCCTGTACAAATGGTACATGTTACAATAACAAAAGATGTTGATTCCATAGGTGTATATGCAAAATACAGACATTAATTGTATTTTCTCTTTTTATTATAGAGCACTGCCCAACAATCCACACGAAGTGTACCCACAAGTGTGGAACTGTTTGAATTAGGGAGCCGCATGTTAGAGGCCTACAGTCACCAGCAGCCGTCTGCTAGACTGGAGAAGTGCATTGCGGCGTTGGAATAACAATCGCTCACTTCAATTAACCGCTTTATAGATCGCCATGACCAAACTTGTTGTTGTTACATCAGCTAATACAACAGCAGTCAATTTTTTTTACTGCACTGTTGGCCCCCAACACGGCCCCTACAGCTGAGTCCTCAGTGGAAAGACCACAAAATTAATTTATTCATTGGATTATCTTTATTTTGAAATGAGGACAGCTTATGTTATTTTTAAATATGTCAAAATAAATCCTTGGATTTTAATCTAACATTTTGGAATCTACTTAAATGCATATATACTAACCCATACATGTCTATATATATAGATAGGTGCATGCGTATTACATTTCACAACATTAATAGCTTGGAACAACTTCTAATGCTTCTATTATGTTAAGTGTAACAATGTGTTTAAGTTCAAAACTAATACTGGTTTAATTGTAACTTGACCAAGGTTTGGCAGTTAATGCTGATATGCTCAGAACTGCCCATCTATTGACTGCTGCTTATTCAGTAACAGCGGCGATAGGCGTTGCTGAAAAAATTACCAGAAAAGCCTACAACACATGTATCAAAAGTACAGTGCAACATGCAGCGACAGGTAGCGACTGGCCAGAGCGACTGGCCCTCAGCGCTCTATACCATATTCAACAAGATTTTTCACTGAAACAGCGTAGGCGCTCTCATTTTTGTAGCTGTGGGATAGAACGTCAGACGCTGTGTGATTAAAGTGATTTTTTTAGACACATGAACAACATTGACCAAGCGAAGAACACTGGAATGACATTGTTGGAGGGGTATGATATTACACTTACTGGCAGACAAGTAAATACTCTTTTTTTCAGGTTGTGCCCCCTTGTTCTATCATTAAGTTTCTTCTTAAGAACACTTTCCTCCTCAACCTTATGGAATCCTATAGAGATTTTTCTCTATATCACAGAGAAATGTAAAATATCACATGTAATCCATATTCTCTATTAAATGTTACCCGTCTAACCCACAAAGTATAGCACTGCATTTAAAATAAATCACAGACAAATCTCTTGGTTCAGGTGAAATATATTTGTGCATATTAAAGGAGCCCTATCGCGAAATTGTATAATATTAAAAATCCATATAAACATGTCGACTAATGAGAGGAGGGGTCACTTATACCCCCGAACTGAATAAAACTCCCAAGCTTGTGGTTTATTCTCATGGTAGGAATAAAATCCAGGAGTGACAGGTTTAGTCTATCAGGGGTGACAGTCTGTCTGATGTCCTTTTCCTTCCATTTATAGAGAGAAAAGCAAGACTGGCTGCATATTTCTTGATGCCGGGTATATCAGTGACCCCCCCCCCCCCCCCCATCCAGCAAATGTATATGCATTTTTATCACTGGGACATTTTTCGCGATAGTGCTCCTTTAAGAAACTAGACAGACACATGTTTAACCTTTTAAGGTGACTTCCCCAGCAGACCTCAGATTAGATGTGCCCCCTTGCTTGAGACTTCCCACCTACCTGCCACTATATCTTGCATCGCACATTCCTCACTCACAGCAGTGATATGAGAAGCCTGTATGGTGGATGAGCCTGGTCTACTGCAGATGAGCAGTACTGAATTGACGTCAATGGGAGTGCCTTGTGCTAAGACCACACCCACAGCATACCAGTCCTGATTGTGTGGTACAGTCCAAGAAAGTCGACATTTCCTTTAACTATTCTCTATTGACAAGGTTTGTTCCACAGCAAATGTGGTGTCAAGATACACAAAGGGACCTAAAGGTGAACCTAGAAGCTATAAGCAAGCTATTGTAGGCAAGCTGTTAGAAGATTGAAGATATAATGTCTTGGAGGAAAAAAATGACTTACTAATTTAAAAAAAGCATGGATTTAAATTAAGAGGTAAGTTCTAGTCTGTAACAGGGTGAGTATTTGGCTTTTTTAAAAAATTTAAAAGGGCACCATCTAAAAGAATGGAACAAAAAATGAAAATGCTTGCACAGGGGTAAGATGGGTGTAAGTGGGTGACTAGGTAAAGGATAGCGACCAAGACCCACTGAACTTGTCAAATAAATGTATCCCCTGTTGATACTCCCCTCTATGTTTGTATAATAATAGGAAAACATATTGTCACCAACCTGTTATGGAATTCTGATTTTTTCTGTCGCATTCTGTTGAGCCCTGCATCAAGGTTTAGCTGCCAACCCCGACCACAGCAGGGCATGTGCATGACTCATCAAGCAAAGCCACTCACTTACCTGTTACCAAGCCACATTCAGGAATAGAAGGCAGCAGCTTATTCAAATAGGTTATGTTAATATATTTTTACATGCCTGATTTTACACTGATAAGTGGGAGAATAGCAAATGCAATGCAGTAACATTTTAATAATGAAAAACTAACATGCAAGCAGTTAAATAGGTGGGTGCCTAGGACTAAATATTTATTTTTAACTACTTTAACTTTATAATTTAAAGCCTAATGCTCCTCATTTTACTAGATACTGATGGAAGGTTTTGCATAAATACATTAGTTTTCTTTGTCTTTTAAAATGAAATCTTAAAATCCATTTTTGTTAAAATCTGTACAGGTTACAGTAGCACTGCCCTGACCAGGATTCAGGAATTAATCAACTGATATATTCAATTATAACATAAACTCAGAAGCAATATCCTCTAACAAATTAAAAGTAAGGTTTGCATATGAAGGCTTTGTTCTGCTTGTTTAGTTTAGCATTACAAACTGAGTTTTTCCAGTTTTGCTAAGGAAGTTTGAACTAATATTTCTATACATTTCCTCTAAACGTTTGGCCTTATTTAAACCAGACCAACAGCCTGGCACAGTTGGAAAAGAAAGGTAGAGGCCATTTTGTAGCTTCCTTTCCTAGCATCTCAGCCATGCTGCTGCCTGGATTCAACTGACATAACTGACAGGAAGCCCAGCAGCACTTCCTGTTTGCAGGGGGCCTGAAAACACATGAGCCGCCATTTTGTTTCTAAAATTTGCTACAGCAGGAGTTAGAAAAGGGTAAATGTTTTTTTATGTGCAGCAATATAAATTGCTCTGGGCAGGGATGCATATGAGCTCTGTTTGTTGTGTTGGTCTGGTTTAAGTCATTTTTGCATGTTGGTCCGCTTTAAGAAGTTCTAGCCAGTGTGCCACATAATGCCACCCATTGGTAGGTATTTTTCTGCTGCACCACCTCAGAACCATATTTATGATGCTAAAAATCTTTAGTGCCTCACATAACGCCACATAGTATTCAATTTATCCCTTGCACCTATTTTTTTTGCATGCTGGCACCGTGAGACCTGCAGCGCCATATCACATCAGGTGCTCAGTATCGTTCTCCCATAGACTTCAATGGTTTTTTGTAGGCATTATGTTTTTGGAACTTTTGATGCATTTTGTTTTAATATTTTGTGCTCATTTAGCTGCTACTTTATAGTTTGCATGTTCTGAATGTTGTTTGGGTTCATTTTTTTTAATTTTTGGGATCATTGTCTAACTTGTGTTTTTAATTTTGCAACTCCTGTGTCATTTATGTGCCATTAATGTAATCCCAGAAATTGTCGCTTAGTCACTGGGCATTCTGCGTTTTTTACAGACTTTTTTTGTTGTGTGCCTGGAACTTGCCTTAGTGGCAAGTTTTCCTTGCTCCAACACAGGTGCTGTTGATTTACATTTTAAATGCTGCACGGGCCCCACTTTTCCGGCATTCAAAAACAGAACAGCATATCGCTGTGTTGGGAGCCATGTAATTGTTAAATGCAGTGATGTGATTATAGTGATCGGTGTCATTTTTTTTTGTACAGCCAACACTGGGCACATGCTACATGTGACCTAACAAGTGTTTCTGTGACTGTGTTTCCACAAAGTTTTATTGTTTGTGTTGTGCATATTGCGCACTTCTGTGTATTTTAGCTTAATAATTTCCCCAGTTTCTCGCTGCTTGTGTAGCGTTCTTTCCA
The DNA here is from genome assembly GCA_027917425.1 of Gastrophryne carolinensis. Taxonomy (NCBI): domain Eukaryota; kingdom Metazoa; phylum Chordata; class Amphibia; order Anura; family Microhylidae; genus Gastrophryne; species Gastrophryne carolinensis. The sequence continues at coordinate 302,754,549 of CM051238.1, forward strand.
GCAGCGTTTTTCTGCATCTAATCAATTTTTGGGTCATGTTATTGGTTTTGATTGCGCACTTCCGATTTGTCGACCCCAAGTTGAAAGGGCAAATTATCAAAGTTTTTTAACTCTTCTAGTTAGTGTTTTTATTTACTTAGATGTTTACAGTGTTAGTGTGTTTTTTTTTTCTGCTTGCATCTTTACACTTCCCTTTTGTTTTAGGTTTGTGTATTTTTCTAGCCTGGTTTCTTGCTTTCTTTGTTTAGTTTAATTAGCATCCTTACATTTGCTTTGTTTACTGGTTCCTTTACTGTGTGCAAGCCACATCAAAGTCTATCAGGCAGCAATCGTCGGACCTGAAGCCCTGGGATCCCAAGGCTGTCTACCGGCTTTATAATGCCTACATGATAATGACTCCTCATTCATGTTTGGGTAAGGGAGAGGTGTAGCTAGTCTTTCTGGCACCTGGGGCAATGATTAAAAACGACAGAGAATGGGGTAAAAATAATCACCCTGTCCCTCTGGCAGCCAGGAACGGTTGCATAACAGAAGAGAATCTTGGACCTGCCATGGCCTCTGACTCAACCAATTCTAGTTGCACCAGGGCACCTCAAGGAGCATTGCCCTGTGTTTCCATAGCAAGCCAGAGGATCAAAACCTGGAATAGGGAAAATCCTGGTGGCGTTCCTCTTTACCACACATACACACACATGCACACACACTACTCACTGCACTCACAGACATCATAAAACACATACTTGAGGCTTACTGAAGAGTGCTGCCCAGTGCACATTCAAATCGGATTGGAGTAACTGCTCATACATTGATGTTGCTGGCCAGGTCTGAGCTTCCATTTTTTTGAGCTGTATGAAGGAAGATTCAGGAGGAAGAGCTCTGCCCTGTGAATTCTTCTCATACAGCCAGAGCTGCTGATGCTGCACGCTGAGCCTGGGAGGGGGGAGCTGAGGGGAACCTGCTGTCCATCCTTAAACACCATAGCCAACATGAAGGCCAGCACTTCGTCTACTGGTGAGTTTCCTTGATGTCTTACCAGTTGGCTCGCCAGTGTCTACATGCAAAATGTTTTGCTCGTGTGTGTTTTTTGTCTTTCATATTGTTTCAGGGCATCACAGGCTGGAGCCAACACAAGGTGAATGTTGCCTTCCAAACGCACATATCCAACTAGCTACTATGTTGACTCTGAGTTGCCTGTTTGCCAAACCTAAGAAACCCTCTTTTGTTTCTATTTTTCCTTGCCTTGTTACAGATAATGATATTCCTGTACCAGGGCTGCTGTTGCTGCCTTGCCCCCACCAGCATCACATTGGGTCCAGCAGCATGGACCACCTCCCAAGCTGTGATGGTCAGTAACTTTGTCAGAGGTTTGCATCTAAATCTATATTTCCTATGTTGTGCCTAATGGATCACCTCCTAGATGCCCACAAACTCTGTATTGTCATTTACTTTGTTTGTTTGGCTGGTTTGTGGGGGCATCATCGTAGGGGTTACTTACGACAAGGTATTTGATTATTGAAATACTACTCTGTCCAATGTTTGTGGGTGGTCCCACACAGTGCTACATTCTACACATGTCCCTGCATGCACCCCCTTACAGTGTGTGTGTCTCTGTTAACATTTGTGTTGATGTGCCTTGCATGTTATGTGTCGACAAATCCAAACCTTCCGTTTGGCTCAGCCAGCTGTAAGTTAAAGGTTGCATATAGCATTTTTGTGGTTCATACCAACTCCCTGATCTGTGTTGGCGTTATTGCCTGTTCTACACTGGCTCTGCCCTAGACCAAACCCAGATTTCGGCATTTTGGTGGTTTTTGTGGCACAGTTGGCTATTTACACATTATTTGGCCACCCACAAAAGGGTAGGGTTTAAAATCATGAACAAGTGTGGCCTTGGTGTGATTTGTTTAGCTAATAATAAAGTTTTGTTTCTTTCCCACTGCCCGCTGCTGATCTTTTTTTACAGAATGCATTTGGGAGCATCACAGAATATGCCAATATGTTTTGGAGTCCCAGGCAATGCTGATGGACATGCGAGGGAAGATGCTTGGTGGTGGAAAAAAAGTTGGCATGTCCTCCATGTTAATATTAAAATGTTATATTTTTGGACAAATGTGTGTATGTATGATTTAATTGGCCCATGTGTTATGTTTCTTTTAGTGTATTTTTGCAATAGACCCAACTTGTAGCCACCACAAGTACATGGCTGTGTGCTTCGGACCCAACATTAGAGTGGAAGTATAATTGTGTTAAGCAATGATGAACTTATTTAGGTGGATACTGAGGCCTGGATAGAAGGGACCTCTGAATAACCTGATGGGGGTCTTTCCAGCTAGGCTGCGAGGAAGTAGAGGGAAAACTTACAAATGGACAGATGTTTGCAAAAGTGAAGAACAAAACTACACCATCATGAATAGAGCAAGGGTGGGCTGGTGGTAACACCTCAAGATAATGGTTCATGGGTTTGTTGAACACACTTACACTGTTTCCAAACATGTGCAGCCTCAGTAGGCCACACATATGGCCATATACTAGCAAGAATGGGTACATTGTCTAAAGAGGGGGGATCATTGTTAAAATATCTGTCTGGAATCATCCACTGATGCTTGTGACAACTGCTGGGTTGGTAGCTGCTGCTGTGGTGGTTGCTGTGTTGGCTAATGCTACTGGGGTGGTTGCTGCTGGGCATCGGGTGATGCTGGGAACTCATACAACACTGGAGTATGAAAAACAAAGGGTAAAAAAATGAGTAGTCAAGTACATGTGAAGCCTTTACTATACATCTCTTATATTACAAAAAAGCACTGCATAACTGTTTTCAGAGTGTGTTTCATGGGCCGAAGATGGCAGGTCCTTTCCAATGTTAACCAAGCTGAAAAATGCATAGGGGCACTACCTGCAAACTCTTCCAGACTCTGCTCCATTTTCTAAATGTCAGATGTAAGACCTAAGAACACAGAGGAAAGCAAGGAGAAAGAAGAGTGTGAGAACATTAACCAACCTGGCCTAAGGCCCGATCAGCAGACACATTTAAAAGATCTTCACAGGTGTGTACTTACAGAAAGTGTCAGCTTGGCTGGAGGCAGAGAAGGCTGCTGGTGGGTTGCCTTGCTGACTGGGGCCTTCTTCCACATGGGAGGACATTTATTGGCTGGTGGCAGGTTGACAGTCTGGGGGCTCATTCACATCTGACCCAGAATCTGCATCTGCAGCTAGGGAGGAAACAAAGTAAACACTTGCAACACACACATGCTAACCCAAAGGGAAAAATGAGTGGAGCGAATGGCCATACTTACCTTCAGCCAATGCTGTGGTGTTATCCCACAGATTCACCCCCTGCGTGATTGATTAAAAACAATCACACGGTGTAAATCAGGGATCTGGGTTCAAGAGCTCCATTAGCATATTACATTTATCAATTGAATGACCAAAAAGTACAGTGCCACTTTGGCAGCAGCACCAAGCAGTGAGTGGAGCTATTAATAAATTAGCCTCTTTATTTCCTCCTATACTTTTGTACTGTAGCTTCACTAGCCTATTGAACTTTAAAAAATGATGTTGCTGATTTAATAGTTTGCGTTGCAAGGAAGCACACTATGTGTATTCCTTTTTACCATTTCCTTGTAAAATTGCTATTACATTTTTGTGGTGTTTTACATTCTTATGGATTTATTGTTTGTCTACTTTCTGTAGTGTAGCGAGTGTATGAGTTGGTAATGACACACACTCCTCAAAGTTAAATCAGATTTACTGGGAATATTTCAAAACCAGGCACCTTCTATAACTATTTCATTACTTCACTTATGCTTTTTCATGGCAATGTAATCGATAGCTTGTGCAGCTTCTTCCAGTTGATTGTAATAAAAGAGACAAAGAGACCATTACTACTGTAGCTATAGTAAAAGTAAAAAAACTTCATCATTGGGACGCAGAAACACTGTTTCATGAATATGTACAGCTTTGTTCCATTTCTTTATTTTAAAGTTAAATATATGCAATCATATTTATACCAAGCACCATTTTCATGCTTGACTAAAAAAATGGGTATGAAATAGTTATAACAGTACAAAATCAAAATCATACCAATGGAACCTTTGATATAGGTGACAGGTAAAAAAAATGCAATCACACATTAGTGCAGCGTTCTCAGCTAAAAGCTATGTTTACTGGCCAGAGAGTCAGAGGCTGATTCATCATTAGCGGCAGGTAGCGACAGATGAGCGTCTGTAGCAGGCATTTTCAGAGCGCCCGCTAGTAGTCGCAGTGCTCGGCCGTGAGTCGCTACTTTATAGCGACTCAGTCGCTGTTCAGTAATGTTGAATACATTGTGAGGAGTCGCTATTTGACCAGTACAGTGCTGTATGGGAGCGCATGTTAGCGACTGCTCATAGCGACTGACACCATATTCAGCAAAAAAACAGCCTCACAAATCTCTGGCGCTGACAAATATTTGTTTGAAGCCCAGAGTGCAGGAGGCGGTGTGTTTAAAGTCTGTTTTCAAGCATCTATCAACCAGTAACAAAGCAAAAACATATGGAATTACATTGTAACAACATTGTAACATGAACACTTTAATGCCAGACCTGTAATGTCATTTCTGAGGAAATATATAAAAAATGAAAAAATTATGAAAAAAACTGCTATTTCAATGCCAGAAGAGGTCACAGAATTATTTGTGATTTTTAAAAAAAATTTAAAAAATAAACCCGTTTAAAGAGAAGAAAAGGATCGTCCATTGAAATGTATGGGAGAGCGAGAGGTCATACCTGGCGCTGTGCAAGGCTGAACGCTGGCGCTGTTCGCTGAGGCTGTGAAAATGATGAATCAGACACTACATGCCGCTATCCCAGTCGCTAAACAGATTCTGCTTGATAAATGTGTAATTGCGTGCTGTGTCCGGCGTTGACCAGTCGCTATCTGTCGCTACCACCTCTCATTAACCAGGCGCTACCTGACGCTATCCCTTCTTAAATTAGGGCCTCAGTGTATCTGCATATTAAAGTCATTGTTCAGGCTAACATAATAAAAGCTTTATACTCACATTACTGTGACTGATGGTGGGAGGTTTCACTGCACTGAGAACAAGAAAGCAACGGACAATTGAGCCGAGCAGGGACATGTATCTTCTGATCAGGTAAGGCAGCCAGTGCTGATCTAGGAGAATACATCTGCGGGGTGAGTATAAAGCTTATTTTGTTAGCCCGGACAATGACTTTAAGGCTATTAGCATATTAAGAACAAAAATACTGACATCAACATTATATATTGGTATGTCTTGCCAGTGTAATGACAATATGGAAGCCACACCCCGGCCAGATAATATCCCTGTATCCGTGCAAGGCAGCTTACAATGATACAAGGTTATTTTAGTAGTGAATTAAACAAATTGCAGAAGGAATTCTTATTGGCAATTTTTACACCCAATACAAGAAGGGAAGGGGAATATAAACAGTATTAAATGCAATATAAAACATTATGACTAAAGCTAAAACCTAAAATATGTTTATATTGCTGATTTTAGGTTCCAGCAATGCTAGAATTTTTGGAGATTGCATGCCATTGCTGCCAATATACTCATCCTGTATCCCCCCTCTTTGCTTGTGACTGCCAAAATGTTATTGGCAGTAATGTGAAGGGTGGGAAATGCACTTCTTTGCAGCACTGGAATGCATAGTGGAATGTGGATGTTAAAGTCCCTGTCCAGGCACACACTAACTTCTCCTTCCCCCCCCCCCCCTTGGGATGAGTGTACAAGGAAGGCATCTCAAAATCTAAGATTGTTTATAAATACCTTATGTATTCTAAACAAAGCCAATGTCTTCACTTTCATTTCTGTGTTGTTGCCAATTTGGGAACAGCATGTCATGGCACAGCCTTACATGTTTTGAGAAGGCTCTGCTGTGGTGAAAGTGGCTTTCTGTGCTCACTCACACTGAGAGCCCAAGGGATAGAGTGTCTTTTAGATCACTTTTTAACACTTTTATCGCTTTTACACTACACCGCATGGAATAGAGGAGCGGTACATGGGTCCCATGTACCCCTCCTTCATTTCATGCAGCGCAGGGTAGAAGCCATAGCAGGGTTTAAACGTTTTGGAGGTCCCACTGTGTGACACCTTGCTGAGCTCCTGCAAAACTCACCTTTCTAGCAGTCTCATGGCACACAACCCTGGCATCTCTAGCCTGAGACATGCTCTCATGTCTAGCCATTCAGATAGCAGGCCGTGCGTAGCGTATCATGCAGCAGACCAAAGGGAGCCTGGGGATATGGCTGCTCCCCTTTCTCTATGCTGTAGCTTTATTTCCACACCATGCATTGCAGGGCATACAACACTGATTGGATAAAAGCCTTGCATGTCCAATGGGACCACTAGATATGTGAGATTTGTGTGTGATCTGGGGATTTCACATGGTCGGTTATTACAATTGGACCAATCACAGGGCTGTAAAAATGCTGTAGGAGACGCGCAAAAAGTTTTCTGGTGACCCTGGGGGTCTGCAGTCTGCTTTAAGTTACCAACTCCCAGAAAATAAGGGATTTGGATTGCAATTGTCAAATTCCTAGCCAGAAAAGGAATTGTGCAATTTCCTGCTGTAAAAGCAAGACGGGGAGGCCGATTCATCAATAGCGCCAGGTAGCGACAGATGAGCGACTGAAGTATGGCGCTATGAGCGCCGCTAGCGTCAGCCGCGGGCGGTAGCGATTCGCTATAGCAGGCCTCCTCAGTCGCTACCTGGCGTTGTTGCGAACAACGCCTACATTGCTGAATATGATGTTGGCCCTCAGCTTTGTAGGCGCTGTCAGTCAGTGTGACCACGCTATTCTACACAGCGCCTGTTAGCTTTGCTGTGTCCTGGCCATCCAGTACCTTCTGAATAAAACACATTGCCACATTTTGTAAAAATTTAAAGAGTTTTTATTTTGTGTTGAAAAGGAAATTAAATTCAACCAGATATTCTAATATAAATGCAAAATAAAACATAATTAAACACATAGCCACAATTATTTTTTTTTTTTATTTGTTAAATAAAAAGGAAATACAATTAAACCACCAATGAGAAAGAAAAGGAAAATAAAAACAGAACAGAGAAAGAAAAGGAAAATAAAAACAGAACAGAGAAAGAAAAGGAAAATAAAAACAGAACAGAGAAAGAAAAGGAAAATAGAAAAGGAAAATAAAAACAGAACAGAGAAAGAAAAGGAAAATAAAAACAGAACAGAGAAAGAAAAGGAAAATAAAAACAGAACAGAGAAAGAAATGGAAAATAAAAACAGAACAGAGAAAGAAAAGGAAAATAAAAACAGAACAGAGAAAGAAAAGGAAAATAAAAACAGAACAGAGAAAGAAAAGGAAAATAAAAACAGAACAGAGAAAGAAAAGGAAAATAAAAACAGAACAGAGAACGAAAAGGAAAATAAAAACAGAACAGAGAAAGAAATGGAAAATAAAAACAGAACTGAGAAAGAAAAGGAAAATCGAAAAGGAAAATAAAAACAGAACAGAGAAAAAAAAGGAAAATTAAAATAGGAATTAGAATGAAAAGGAAACTTACAACAGAAACTTACAACAGAATTAAACACATAGCCACATGTATATATATATTTTTTTTTTTATTTTTACTCTAAAAAAAAATTAATAATAAAACAGAAATGAAATTGAAAATGAAAAGTCCAACAGAAATTCTAAAGCAAAGTAAAGTCCAGGAAAGTTTTTGAAAAGGAAATTAGGGATCAGGGTGCATCTCTTTGTGCCTGAAAAAATAAGAAAAGTGCAGTTAGTATATATCTTTATAGTTGTTTTGTGGTTTTAAAAAAAAAAATGCATAACTTGATAACCAACATTGGCGTCTTACACCCCCCTTAGAGTGGTTTGGGTCATCTTACACCCCCCCTTAGAGTGGTTTTGGTCATCTTACACCCCCCTTAGAGTGGTTTTGGTCATCTTACACCCCCCTTAGAGTGGTTTTGGTCATCTTACACCCCCCTTAGAGTGGTTTTGGTCATCTTACACCCCCCTTAGAGTGGTTTTGGTCATCTTACACCCCCCTTAGAGTGGTTTGGGTCATCTTACACCCCCCCTTAGAGTGGTTTGGGTCATCTTACACCCCCCTTAGAGTGGTTTGGGTCATCTTACACCCCCCTTAGAGTGGTTTGGGTCATCTTACACCCCCCCTTAGAGTGGTTTTGGTCATCTAACACCCCCCCTTAGAGTGGTTTTGGTCATCTTACACCCCCCTTAGAGTGGTTTGGGTCATCTTACACCCCCCCTTAGAGTGGTTTGGGTCATCTTACACCCCCCTTAGAGTGGTTTGGGTCATCTTACACCCCCCCCTTAGAGTGGTTTGGGTCATCTTACACCCCCCTTAGAGTGGTTTGGGTCATCTTACACCCCCCTTAGAGTGGTTTGGGTCATCTTACACCCCCCCTTAGAGTGGTTTGGGTCATCTTACACCCCCCTTAGAGTGGTTTTGGTCATCTTACACCCCCCTTAGAGTGGTTTGGGTCATCTTACACCCCCCCTTAGAGTGGTTTGGGTCATCTTACACCCCCCTTAGAGTGGTTTGGGTCATCTAACACCCCCCCTTAGAGTGGTTTTGGTCATCTTACACCCCCCTGAGAGTGGTTTTGGTCATCTTACACCCCCCCTTAGAGTGGTTTTGGTCATCTTACACCCCCCTTAGTGCGTTTTTTTGCTCTTTTTGATGGGAGGTCAAATACATTTAAACAGTAGTGCAGTACTTGCATTAGAGTGAAGGGTAGTTAGCTTACCGCAAAAAAAGAAGTGATCAGCCTTTCCCTTAGCTCATCGCCAGTCTGGGTGTCCTCACTTCTATCTGCGGGCAGGTTGGGGATTTCTGGCACCAGTGCTGTCTCCTCGGGGGCTTGGATTCGGTGACAAATGCAAATGTTGTGGAGCACACAGCAGGCAAGGATGATCTTGGAAACCTTCTGTGGGCTGTAGAGCATCTCTCCTCCTGGCCGTGCCAAACAGAGAAAGCGTGCTTTCAGCAGGCCGATGGTTCTTTCCACAATGCTTCTGGTCTTGCGATGCGCTGCATTGTAGCGTTCATGGGCAGAGGTCCGTGGGTTCCTGACCGGAGTCATGACCCACGTTCTCTGCCCATATCCCTTGTCCGCTGTAGAAAAAACACAAGGAGAGAGACAGCAATTAGTACTAGTACATGTTTTTTGGTGGTAGTTTGGTTAAAATTGGCTTACTAGGCCACATATTAGCAAAATACATAGACATGGTTAATTTATTACCCAGTAGCCAGCCAGCTGGCATTTCGTTGTTATCAAACTTCCGGCACAGGACTGTCCGCTGCAAGACGTAAGAATCGTGGCATGAGCCGGGGAACCCCGATCTCACCGCCCGCAGCCTCATGTCTGGGTCACAGACCACCATGATATTAAATGAATGGAACTGCTTCCTGTTTCTGTAGGACAGCTCCTGTGCATGGGGAGGGCGGAAAGGGATATGTGTACCATCAACGCACCCTAGCACATTCGGGATCCCTCCCATCAGATAGAAAGCATGTTTTATTTTGGCAACCTCTTCCTCATCCTCAGGAAACTTGATGTAAATTGGGATTAAATCACAAATTGCCAGAACTACCTGGATTAGTATGCGGCTCATAGTAGCCTGGCTTATCCCGCTGAGGAGGGCTGAGGTTGCCTGGAAGGTCCCTCGTGCCAAAACATTAAGAGTAGCACACAGGCGTACTATGCCTGGAATGGAATGAGTGCGTTTGGTGGATGGCTCGATTTTGGTCTTAATCTGATCATATAGGGACTGTAGTGCAGCACGATTCAGACGGAAGCGGCTCCTGATCTGCTCGTCACTTAAGTCCCATACTGAAAGGCGGATTGCAAAGGAGCGGGGTGCCCTAAGCCTCACAACACCCCGCTCCCTTTCCTCCTGCTCTTTCAGCATACACATACATCCATCCACCCAGACACCATACATCACCCTCTTATCCATCACACACACTAAAGATATATACAAAAACAAAAATAAACAAAAAAAACCACTAACACACAACACACACACAAACAATCACACTACACACACACCCGCTACAATGCAGCTCACCACAAAACCAGAACTATAGTGGTCCAAACCACCAGCCTGCTGAAAACCAGCTTTCTAAGTTAAGCACAACCAAGAGGGGAGTTGCTGCACAGCCCACAAAAGGCCCCAAAATCAAGCCTCACTTGCTGTATGCTACACAATATTTGCAGATGCCACCCAAACCAAGCTCCTAAAGAAACAGCACTGATGTCAGAAATCACCCAACAAGCCACAGAGAGTGAGGACAGAAACCAGACAGAGGCTCAAATGAGCTAAGGGAAGCGAGCACAGCACCACACCACAGCCTTTGCCACAGTGTAAGAATAGCAGAAGCTAGAACATTCCTTCCTTTTATACTTCATTTTCTAAAGTGACAGGTCCGCTTTGCCGCCTTTTGCGTCGCTCTGCTATTTCCGGGCGCCAATTAGCCGACCCAGGTGTGCGTAAAACAGAGTGCGCACGCGCACGCTAGTAGCGCTACTAGCGTACTTGAGCCGTAACTTGCGTGCATTAACGGACATGGGCCAAAAATCAGGTGGGGACCAATGAAAGGGAAGCTGTTGTTTTTTTAAATAGCCGTTAGGCTAAGCACATGTCACAAGGGTTTGAGATACATCAGTCCATTGTTGGATTTGGGTGTGTGTTGTTTGTTTAATGAGGTCTGTAATGAGTTAATTGGCTAACACACATGCTTCTGTCAGTGCAGTGGAGGTGTGCCTAGAAGGAACTGGGCTGTATGTGTGAATCAATTAAGTGGGCTGCTTTTGGATTGGCTGTTAGAGCACATAAAACCTGCCCAAGCCTAAGAGATTGCGATGCCATTCTGTAGTGTGCATGCGTGCTTGTGGGGTGTTTATTTGTGTGTGTGTGCAGCTACAGGATGGAGCCAAATACAGGACATCTGCCGGCCACAGCAGGCCCGAGTAGGAGTTTGGTGGGTGCTGTGCGCAGACCTCCCTTACGGAAAAGGGCCCAGCCTGAAGGTGGGGCAGCACCCCAGGCTAAGCGCCCAGGTGCCAAGAGGGAGCCTGAATTTAATTTGGCTGAGAATAATCATCTTGTGCGCCTGACACTTGCGAAATGGGAGCTGATATTTGGCTCCCAAAGCAAGTCCATAGGCAAACAAGAAAGAAGCAAACTGTGGGATGCCATTGGTGTGGAGCTTAGTAGCACAGCTCAACACCCACGTAGTGGCCCATCCTGCAGGAAACGCTTCTACACTTTGCGAGGGGCCCTTATGAAAAAGATGAATCACGATCTTGATGTGGACAGTGGGTTCATCCAGGCTCCAAAGAGTACCTACAGGCCGTATGAGGAGATGCTGAAGGCCAAAATCCCACTGGCTCGGCTGCAGGGTGTGGATCCTGGGGATGACACCACCGGTTGGGCTGAAGGTACATATTTTCTGGCTTTTACAATAACCTAATGTTAATGTATGTGATTTGCATTTTTACATTCTGACCAACTAACAGTAGGACCTGTGAAGTATTACATTACAGCTCAAACATTTGTAACTTTTCTGTCTGTTGCTTTATGCATAGGTGCACATGCTGCTGTCCGGGATGTGGCTCAGGACACCCAAGCTCCTGCCCTTCCAGCAACCTCAAGGCTACCCCAGTCTGCCATTGAAGGTATTTACCCATAATTTGGTTGCTGGTTTTTTTATAAACAAATGGGTGTGGGAGCAGCTCAAACAATCAAGGTTTGCCCTGTTGACTATTAATAATATGTGCGTGCGCCCTAATTGCACGCCCACTGTAACACTCACAGCAAGTAACTAACAAGGCCCTAACATGTGTAGATATGTAGGACGCCAGAGATGTGTAGCCATATATCGGCATATCAATGTGGGAGCCACACTTGGCTTGATTAGTCAATATTAGTGAAAGAGCTGCTCACACACCTTAATGCATGTTGTATTTTGCAACGCACATTAGCTATGGCTCAATGTTGGTTTTATTTTGGCCTAGCTCCCATGCCCTTGGCCCCAGCATCTCCTCCGGATCCCACCTACTCTTTGGATGTCGGTAAGTGCATGTGTTCACCTTGCTTGATCCACTTTTACTCAAGTGCATGTGTCTCATTCGTCTTTTTTCTTGGTAGGCCAAGTGACTGGTTCATCTTTGGACCCCACTTCCGATGTTGCCGGTCAACAGGACCCTGTTGGTGTGTAGAGCAATACATAATGTATCCTTTATGCTGTTTAGGTTACACTGGTTCAATTTGGTTAGTCTACTAAGCTACATGTTTGCTTGGTAAACTTGAAGATGCCTCTTGGGAGTGCTGGTTGCCTCCCCAGGGTCAGTCTATTAGTTATTTGAGTGATAGCAATGTATATTTGCGGACATATTTTTAGCCAAACATTCCCTGTAGTAGTTTGCTGATTATTTAGAGACATTTTTTTTTTTTTTTAGTTGACCCGAATATCGGAAGTGGCTGTCCAGAAAGGGCCCCTCAAGTTCCAGCTGCCAGAGATGAGGGTAAGTGGTTTTGCCTTGCTCTAGTCTGTATTTTGGCTCTAATGTTGTGCCACTTGCTTCTGGCAACTTGTGTGTCCACATGTATTTTCAAGGTCCAAGCTCGAGTGAGGACCCCACTCCAGACATCTGGGATATTGGGGGTATGTTTAATTTAAGCAATGATTATGATGAGATTTGCAGAAATTAGTGCGTCTTAGTCCTGTAACATACATGTTAACAATCTGAGTTTAACAGAGACCTTTGGTCTAGTGTGTATTTTTTAACTTTTTAGAGGTATGGCCTCGATAGCCTAACCAGGTTACATTAGAGTTTGGCCCACAGACCTACTAACCTGATTTTCCTGTTTAGCATATGCCAACTTGCCCGACATCTCGGATGTTGAATTGCGACTCTCTGGCAGCGATACCTCGAGCCTACCTGTGCCGGAGGACACGCAGGTAACATGGCTGATGTAGACGACCTCGAAACCCATTGGCATATTCGTGGGTAGTGGAAGAAGCAACATGTAACATTTCCTTTCATTGTTGTTTTGGCAGGAGGCGGAACCAGAACCCCAAGCTGGGACCTCTTCCCAAGTCCCATGTGGCCAAGCTTCAGAGGCTCAGACAAGGGTAAGTTGTATAGTGAGTGTTTATGGTAACTTTTTGGAGGGGCATAACTGCATTGGTTCTGTTTGACTAAAATGTGGTTTACTATTTGTTTAGCCTCCAACCACAGCAAGAGGAGGTGTGGCACCAACCAGTGCCGATTTCTACCAACTAGGGGTCCGGATGCTGGAGGACTACAGTCGCCAACAGCCGCGTGATGGAACTAATGAGCGCATTGCGGCGTTGGAAAATCAGGTGCTGATGTGTCAGCAACAAAATGAGGCCCTGCAGCGCCAGGTGGACCAGTTACGGCAAAACCTACAACAGAACCAGGACCTTGGTCGCCTGGCAAATGTTATCGAGCAATCTGTACAGCGCCAGGAAGAAGCAATACAGCGCCAGGCAGAAGCAATACAGCGGCAGGACCAAACTTTGTTGTTGCTACAACAGCTCATACAACAGCAGTCTATATTTTTTACTGCACTGTTGTCCCCCAACACCGCCCCTAGCAATGACTCCCAACCTCCCCGGCCACCCAGCCAAGAATATTAATTTGTAAACCTTTTTCTTATGATTTATGTAAATATATTTTTGAAAACCACCTCTAATTTGTGTTTATCCATACATGTGAAAGCGAAATACACAGTCATGGATGATTTGCTCAATCATCTCTAATATTATGCCACCATTTATGTGCCACATTAGTTAACATTGCTTACTATGGTGTAAACATGTACTGGCTCAAAATGGCTGCCTAATTTTAGACATAATGGTTTTTTGAAATCTAAACCTATGCTGGTCAAGGAACAACACAGTTATTCGTAAATAAAATTGTATTCAAACAAATTGGCCCAACACGGCCAACATAGGCCAACAAAGCCACTAAAATTTGACATGGCAGCCATCCCCCCCACCCTAACGTCTCCGACGCCTCTTCATGGCCAGCAGCATCCCTTTCATCTGTCGGAAGGCCCGCCACAGTCTGCGATGCTGGCGTATACAAGCTGTAGAGATGTGATTAAAAATAATATATTAGAATTTGATTGGGAACTCAACATACACAGATGTAGCAATGTAATGTCAGTGTTTCTAACTTGCTAACACTCACATTAACATTGGTGAACAATGTGCCCCTAACATTTTAAATTAAAGTTTTAATATTGGCTTGAAAACATGTTAGGACCACATACCTTTACTCTTAAAGTGGACCAACACCCACAATATAGTTTATCATGGGTTTTGGCCCACTTTGTTGTTGCTCACAGATCTGTTTTTCCCCTGATGTGTGTATACACACAGTAATCCATAGCCACTCACCTCTCCATGCTCCAACGTGATTGGCACAAAAAACGCACGCTAACGTCTATGCAGGGAACAGGAATGTACACTCCTCTTCCGCCGCCTCTTCACGCATGTCACTCTCTGGCTGCTCATGGGGACCCGGCGGCCATTCACAGAGGCCCAGGGGGGAAAAATGCACGTCTGGAGTGGTGCGCGGGAGCCAGCGGAAGATAAGTTCCGATAATTAGGGGTTTGCTTGGTGGGTTGGACCCGCGGTACCTGCACTTATCGTATGTTCCGCGGGGTGTTAGTTGTTAGTTGTTGGCAAATTAAATGTTTAATGCACATTAAACACCCTTGGTGTTGGGCCAGGTTAACTCTTGCAAATGTAATAATGTTTATGGCCAAGTAAGGACATTTATGTCTTTAGTCCCAGCCAAACATCAGTGCCTAAGGATGATGGAAGTTTGCCCTATAATGTTATGGGTAAACACCTAATCAGCCCCATTTGGTTGTCTATACGCCACAAATAGTCCGTATTTGTCCGTAACAAGAATGTGAGGCAACTATCAAGGATGGTGACTGGCATGTTGGATTATTGTCCAAACACATTTAACCTAGATGTGTGTGAAATTCACACATTGGTAAATTAAAACTTTCTACAAATGTAACTAGAAGAGAAATGTTTCAAAAGTATTTACCCATATGAATTTGGATGTACTCACCATCGCAGCTGTGGCGGTGGCCCATGCTGCTGGCCGTCCCTGGAGCTGGTGTGGGGAGGAGGAATTCTGCCTCCGTCTGCGTAGCGACATCTGTCCATAAAAAAACAAAATACAAAACAACATTTAGTGGAGCTATGACACCCGAAGTTTTGACATCAATCTGGTTATTGAGTCTTACCTCCAAAAAAAAAAAAATGTTTACATACATGTTAAACGATATTTGCTATATTCCTGGTCCATTAGTTAATGTGAAGTGTTTATGGTTGCCACATGTATCCATTATGAAAATCTGGCACTAACCTTTACATTGCAATGTAAATGACTCATTACCAATTTAATGGCTAATGTTACCAGTGTGCAACATGTGTTTGCCCTAACTACTTCACGTAAATTAACTATTGCTAGCACACATCATGGTGTGGCCAGAAACATAGGGGTGGTTGCCAGTTGGCTAGCACTGTAGTGTGGTTTGTGATGTTAATGTACATTAGCAAACCAGCTGAGACAATGGACCAGGAAACGTGTCTGTTAAAAGTGGACCAAGACCCAGGATTGTGAATATTCAGTGTTTTAGTCTACTTTGGCAGAGCAACACAATTTTAGTCCGCCACCGCCCCTGCCTTCCGCACATCACTCCTCCAGTGTGTGCGCACGCGCATGCCAGTATGAAACAGAGCGCAGGCGCACACACATCTCGAGTGCCACACAGGAGGCAGGGACAATGGCTTCTGCCACCCCCAAAGAGGGAAGTAGTTTGTGGTGTTTGGTTGGGGGGTGGCCCTGGGTGAGGGATGTGATTGGGCAGGGAAGGCGCCAGAATCCAAGCAATATCATCAATGTTTGTGGGTCCACTTTAAGGAATGACATAAATTCCAAAATGAGCTGGCTAACAACATACACTTACCACGACTATGCCCGAGGAGGATTTGACGCCAAAATTCCATGGAGGTGCCGCCTATATGATGCCCTGCAAATTACAGAGGAATGGCAAGGGCTAAGCACAAATGGTCAGATGAAACCTGTCACAGACTAACAATTAAAACATGTAAACTCACCAGGGGATGAAGCGCCACTTGAAGCCCAGGGAGGGCTCTGAGGAGGAGGCGGGGAGCCTCGGCTCCTCACACTCTGCTCAGAAGATCCACCAGGCAAAGGGCCACCCTCCTCCCTCTCACTCCCTGCTTGAGAGTGGCCCCTTGCCTGGTGAGAGTCCTCAGACTCAGAGTGTGAGGAGCTGAGGCTTGATCCAGCCTGCCCCCCAGCAGCACACTCCTCTGGGGCGTCATCCCCTTCCTCCCCTGGGTCCTCTAAATAGGACCCGCGGGAGGGACCCTCCCCCGATGACTCCCCCGAGTCCGCCTGCCTGGTTCGGGGGAGGAATCCCTTCCCACGTTTCCCCAGGGGAGGACGCTTATCTGTGTGGAGGGGGTGAAATCAAATAATTAATATAAAGAGCAAAAAAGGACACAGCTTAGCAGATGATTCTGCACAAAGGCAAAAAAGAACATAAGCTTTAACTTACCTGATGCGTAGGCATCATATAGGCGGTACACGCCTTCTGGGTCCCGGCGCTTGAAATCAGACCATTTTTGCTGGATGGCCCGGATGGTCAGGTCGGTCTGGAAGCGCCGGGACACAGTGGCCTTCACCTCCATGGCAAGGCGTTTTTTAGCTCCTCGGGCATAGTCGTATTCGGCCAGGCAGAAGTCCTAGGAAAAAAAAAAAAAAAAAATTAAATACATGACCTCAGAACAATGTCATAAACAGTTATACAGAGACAAGATCAAAGTGGACCCACACCCAGGATTTACATTATTCTGGGTTTGGGTGCACTTTTGTGGGCCACAACTATTGTGGGTGGGCCACTGTCTGCAAACCCCTTGGAAGGCCCCAAATACACCGCTGAGGACACTCCCACGTCACTCCGCAAGCCAAACACAGCGCTCCACGCCGGTGTGGTATGCGCATCCAAGGCCCTTGGGAGGTGCATACCAGCTCAGCTGTGTCTGCACGGCAAAGTACGCATGTGGCGTTTGACTCTAACAGGGAGTGCGCCTGCACACAAAATGAAAATATGTATGGCGCAGGGGTACACCCTGCTAGAGGTAAGCGCAATAGGCATCCGCAACTCACGCATGCACAGATGGGACGGGGCAGAGGTAATTTTTAGGGCCCTCCAGGGGGGGGGGGCCATCCAAGCAGGACATCCACAATGGGGATGCCCCATGTGGAGTGTTAAATTTTGGCCTAAAAACAATACAAATTCTGCCCCTATCCCCCCTGTGTGTTTATCAATTTTTAAGCTAAAAATACATAACTAAAATACTCACTTTCACAACCTGGCCATTTACACGGCTATCCACCCGGGTGCGCCTTTGTTTCCTGGGCCCAGGAGGGGAATGGGTGGGAGGGGTGGTATTTGGGGAAGGTGAGGTAGGTGGGGGATGTGGGGGAGGGGTGGTGGGTCCGGAATCTGAGGAGGAGCTGGGGAGGCGCATTACTCGGCGTTTTGGAGCCATATTGGAAACGCTAAGGAGGAAACAGGAACCGGAAATGACGCTAGCGACATTAGACAAAAAAAAAAAAAACCTAACAAAAATACGCACCGCGCCCCAGCAACAAGCTATTCTCAGCTATGTGCAAGCTAAGTGGCGGAAAAACTAAAATGACGCTTGAAAACAAGCTAGTGGCATAAGCGCAAGACAGTTTTACCTTAAGGTGGCGTTGAAACGCAAAGGAGGATCCCGGAACCGGATATGACGCTAGCAACTGTGCTTCAAAATTCAAACACAAACATGCGCGCAGCAGGGACAAGCTAATATCAGCTATGTGCAAGCTAAGTGGCGGAAAAACATTAAAATGACGCTGCAAAACAAGCTATTGGCATAAGCGCTAGACATTTTTACCTTAAGGTGGCGTTGAAACGCAAAGGAGGATCCCGGAACCGGATATGACGCAAGCAACTGTGCTTCAAAATTCAAAAACAAACATGCGCGCAGCAGGGACAAGCTAATATCAGCTATGTGCAAGCTAAGTGGCGGAAAAACATTAAAATGACGCTGCAAAACAAGCTAGGGCCAAAGGCGCAACGAATTATTAGCTTGATTTAGCAGGGGATTCTACATACTGTAATGCATAGGTCCTTCTAAAGCATACACCGTTGTGCTTAAATATACAGATCTTATTGCTTCACAAAGTCATCACACAATCTAACTAGACAACTACCTGAAAATGTGGCACACATGAGAATGCATAACGGGTTGTTATGAGCTGGTACGACTGAATGTTAATCCTGCAATATGTGGCCAGGCACGCTCACAACTACAGTGTATTCATTAACAACGACTGGGGTCGCGGGAAGTGAATTCCTTGCAAATGGCAGAAGGGCACATGTATGAACAGCACAGCGCCGCACAACGCAGCGCAGCGAGGCACAGCGACGCTCGCGCCGCCACATAGCGAATTCAAACAGCGACTGCACAAACACTGACCAACACAGATTCATCAAGGACAGGGCTGCCGAATAGCTTGGGCGCTGACAATTTCTAAGAGCGAACGTGACCGCCCAACCTGACAGGCTACAAAATAGCTTTACAAGCCCCGTTTGTGTGGAAAACCAGCGATTTTGAGGCCAATGAGTTTGGGTGGAGGAGATGCAATTCCCATGTCACTCACAACATTACATTGTGAAAAATAAAAAAAAAATCTAATACATATAAATAACCAGCAAGATTCATAAAACATATCAATATAAACATGTGTTGAATTTTGTACCAAAGCAAAAAACCCCAAAACCAAGAAAAACAATCATTGCAGCGTCTGCCATTGAAATGTATGGGAGAGCGGCAGGTAGCGCCAGGTAATACGTGTCGCTGTGAAGGAATTTGCAGCGGCGCTGTTCGGGCCAGCCGGCTTCATGATGAATGCCGCGCTAGCCGTCGCTCTCGCCGGCGCTAGCCTCATTTAGCTTGATAAATGCGTCATTGTGACCGCCGCCGGGCGTACTTGAGTCGGTAGTCGCCGTTAGCTGCCGCTACCTGGCGCTCGTCAGACACTACCTGGCGCTATCGCTTGATGAATAAGGGCCATAGTAATACATGTCTTGATAGAAGTTTAGGTACAAAGCCCTTCTATGCAGAACCAAGTTACTGAGAGGGAATTTTTTTTTTTTATTCATCCCCGTTAGCAATTGTGGGTTTTATGGCAGCAGTTTTCACTAACTGTAATCTGTTGCTATTAGCAACCGTACACGTAGTCTGTACAATAAGATCTACAAGAAGAGAGAAGTGATCCCTGCACGAACAGAACGCTGTGTATGGGGCTCACTTCTCTCTTCTTGGTGATGTATGGTTGATAATAGCAACAGGTTGCCAGTAGTGAATAGTTCTTCCATAAAACACACATCTACTAACATAAGAAGTTATTTAAAAAAATGCTAAATAAGCTCAGCACCTTGAGGACATATTTTTGGCACACAATACTATACATTTTCAAATAGCTATCAAAAGTAGAGTTTCCCTTTAAGTGTAAAGCTATTACATGTCCATGGGTAACCTGATGGTTATTTGGGCAAGGTGCAGGACGGCATAAACTTGAACAACTTTTTTTTTGTGGGGGGGGGGGGGGGGGGGCATATTCTCACAAAACAAAACTCAAAAAGGCACATATGGCACATGAAACACTTTAAAGTGAACCAAAACCCAGGATAGTCAATATTTTTGACTATCCTGAGTTTTGTTCCTTTCCCCAGGGTCACCTCGATTGGGGGTGCCCCGCTGTGTCAAATCCCCCCAGATCGTGGCAGCCAACTCAACTTATCCCGGTCCCACGGCACGTCTAAGAGCAGCGGATCTGACGGATGCATCCTCCGCCTCCCTTTAACAGGGAGAGTGCCTGTGCCAGTCATTCACAAATGCCTGGCATGCGCAATGCTACAGGGAAGCAGAGGATGAGGCCATCAGAGCCGCTGCTCTTAGACTCACCATGGGACCGGGATAAGTTGAGTTGGCTGCCACGATCTGGGGGGGTTTCACACAGCGGGGCACCTGGGGAAAGGACCAAAACCCGGGATAGTCAAAATCCTGGGTTTTGGTCCACTTTGAGAGCTGAGAGTTTACATTTTACTGTTGTTTTTCCAAAACTGACCTATACCTCAAATGTGCCAGATATTGTTTTTTTTTATAAATAAGTGTTTCTTTTATAAATAACTTTCTTTTTTACATTATAATAATCTAGTACATTCTTCTCTTACTTACCAAGTGGAAATAAAAAACCCTTGAAAATCCCAATATAAATTTTTGTGCTGAAATATATTAGAGGGACTTCAATATGCACTTGTATATATTTTATTTAATAAATGTAATATTCACATTTAAAATCAAAGTTCTGATATATATATTTTAATACTTTCTGTATATAAATTTAAACCCAATGTCGGTAGCTTCTTTCTCTCTGCTGGCTTCTTCCCCAGAAAGTTTGCATGGAGGAACAAAGCGCCTACTGGCCAATATATTTATATGAATTATAACTGCAAACTGTCAAACGCCTCCAGTTGAAATAAATGAAAAACTAAAAATGTATTGTACTGTACTTTCCCTATTCATAATATGGTAAATCAATATTCTTATTTTAAATAATCCTAAACATTGTGTTTGGGTGTCTCTGGGAGCAGAGGGGGTGTCACTGGTAAAAAATTATGAATTTTAGCTAGAGCAGAAGGATGGCTGTTTAGAAATCTTTATTAAAGTGGACCAACACCCAGGATTTTGACTATATATAGTATATATATAGCATATATAGCATATAGTATATACAGTACTTGACATGACAGTTTGGACAAGTATACAATGGTAAATCATTGAAAAATATTGATACACTTCTCACGGTTGCCATCAACATAGAGTGGCTAAATTTAGGTAAGAAAGTATATATTCTTCCGACATGTTTCACCAAAAAAACACTGGGCTTCTTCATGAAAGTTGTCGATACTATGCAGCAAATTAATGGCTAATCCTATTAGAGCCATTAAAGCGTTAATGCCCATGGTCCGTAGCTACCACTATGTTTTTAAATGTAAGCGAATGAATACACTTCTTTATATGAGGGAGGGGAGAGATAGTAAAAAAAAAGTGTTATTGACTAGTAAAGTAGCACTGTGAGTTTTTATACATGTAGCCTAATTAGGTACCTTATATGTAAGCTAATGTGCAGCTCCTGCATGCCTTGGTCATCTGGGCCCTTATAGCAGCCTATGGAAAGGGTTCCAACAACTGATTGCCTGGTCACGCTATAAAAAATCATAGTAAGGTTAACAATACCTCAGTAATAAAAATATATTGAGATGGTGAGATGGCTGTAGAGGTGGAACAAACCTTTTGGTATTCACTTCTGTGGATGAGCCTGGTTGACCAGGCAAGTTCCCAAAAAGGTGGAAGTAGTGGAGGTAGTTGGCATCCATTGCAGGGGGCATCTCCTAGTGCAGGTCAGGCTGGATATGGCCAGAGTGGGTACATACTGGCTGCACCTCGACTGGTGCAAGTCTGCTACTGCCTATTTGGGATCCTTTGGCTTGCTGATATAGGGGGAGGTGTGATGTTGGGCAGGTGGCACTAAATGGACCTGCCACTGGGGAGAGAGAACAGTGATATATTAACTAAGAATGGGCTGGGTAATTGTGGAGCGCACCTGGTTTGGACACGTGAGGGGCAGCAATGCAGTACGGTGCATCTCCCCTGTATCCCTGTGGTGGGGAGTTTGTGAGTGGAAAGGTGGAGTTGGCGGGGCAAAGTGCTACACTCAGCTGTGAGGTGATGACATCAGCTGATATTGGTGGCACACATTGGGGTTTATTCATCAAGGGATAGTGTCAGGTAGTGCCTCGTAGAGACAGGCAGCTTCTGGTGAACGTTGGGAGCTGTACACAATACCACATTTATGAAAGCAATTCTGGTGAGCGCCAGTAGCGTACGGCGCTCTAGCTTCCAGAGCGCCAAGTATTACCTGTTGCTCTCCCAAACATTTCAATGGACGTTCCTTTTCTTCTGTTTAAACAGGGTTTTTTTGTGTTTAATTTCTCTCAAATAATTGTGTCACCTCTCCTGGCCTAGTAAATTGAATTTTTATATTTTTATGCAGAATTGTCATTACAGGTCTGGCATTAAAGTATTAACAATGTCACAATGTCACAACAATGTAATTCCATGTGTTTTAGCATAGTTACTGGTGGATATGTGTTCAAAAACAGACTTTAATCACACAGCGTCTGGTGCTCTATGCTATAGCGACCAGATGCAGAGCGCCAACGCTGTGTGTGTTTTTTTGTTGAATATGGTGTGAGTCGGTCACACTGAGCTGGCGCTACCTCTCGCTCCCTGCAACGATGTACTGGTGTTAGAACGCCCAACATACATCTCATTCATCAATGCCGGCCAGGTTGCTACAGTGAATGAGACGCTCTATTACAGCGCCCGACTACTAGTCTACTGGCAGTCGCTAGTGCCTCTGTACAGGCACTCATCTGCCGATACCTGGCGCTAGTAATGAATCGGCCTGCCCAAAACATCCTATTGTGTCAATTATGTGGTGGAGAAGGAATCATAGTAGATAGGCAGGTGGGCCACGGTTTGACTTAGGCCCTTATTCATGAAGGGATAGCGTCAGGTAGTGACTATTTAGCAACAGGTAACGAGAGAGGCAGTCAGCCAAAAACAGCGCCCATGCTCTTTCCTAGAAATTTCTTTGTTGAATCGGGATTTTTGCGGCGAGGGCCAGTCGCTATGCAGAGTTGCTACGTGTTGCTGGCTGCGGCACTGTGCTGTTCATACATGTGCATTTGTTGTTTTTGTGTAGAAATACCTTGTAACGCCCAGAGTCGATGTTGTAGAATACGCAGCAGACATTTGCGCGCATCTGACTGCACTAGCATGACATTGAAACCATAGTTCAAGTTAATATGAACCCATTAGGCATCACATTGTGCAACCCATTTTGACACCTTCCATTATTGAAGCATTTCAATGTATCTAAAGCTATATCTGGAGTCTGGTTTTGTACACATTCACACATCTATATATAGATGCTCTTACGCTGTTACAAATAATTACGCAGCATAAATCAAAATATGTCCAATACATTTTAGCGTGTGTGCATGTAGAGGATGAGATCTTAGCGTATCCTTGCTATTTCCTATGCATATATTATCTTATTATTAATGCGAGGAGTGTCATATTTTTTGCTTTTTTCAACTTCCGGTTTACACCTACGAGGATCCGTCATGCGGCCTAGACGCCCTGCACGTCGTCTCCCCAGCTACTCCTCTGATTCTCCCCTTAACACAGATAAGCGTCCTCCCCTGGGCAAACGTGGGAAGGGTATCCTCCCCCGCACAAGAGTGATGGGCTCGGATGAGTCTGCGGGGGAGGGTACCTCTTGCCAGTCCTATCTAGAGGACCCAGGGGAGGAAGGGGATGACGCCCCAGAGGAGCGTGCTGCTGGGGGGAGGGCAGTATGGAGCCTCAGCTCCTCACATTCGGACTCAGTTGAGTCTGAAAACCCTTGTGGCCACTCTCAAGTGGGGAGTCCAAGTGGGGAGGAGACATGGACTCGCCCACACTCCCTCAAGGATCAGGGAGTGAGAGGGAGGAGGGTGGCCCATAGGTTTTGGGATCTTCTGGCCCGAATGTGAGGAGTAGAGGCTCCATGCCTCCTCCCCAGAGTCCTCCCTGGGCTACCAACGGCAGTTCATCCCCTGGTGAGTGCATTTCTAATTGTTGTTTGTCTGTTCCAGGTTGAATATGTGCATAGTCAAATATCCTGTGCCATCATTATCTGTTTTTCAGGGCATCATAGAGCCGGCATCTCCAGCAGCTATGCGCCAGACGTTGCACTCGGGCATAGTCGTGGTAAGTGTTTTTTGTTATCACTCACATGGTGTATGTAATATTAGAAACTACATAGACATGTTTGATGCTACATAGCATTATATTGTAGTGCAAATTTCATACACTTCATTAACACAACTCCAGTTCATGACAAATGCAAGCCCAACAAATGTAACATTTGAGTCATTACAGCATGATGCTGCATTGCAAATGTGTTAGCAAATGTTTTAGTTTTTTCCTAACACATGTGCCAGCCTCAAATATAAATATGTGGTCAAGGTAAAATCTTGAATTTGCATTGCACTGGGAATGTGTGCCAAAAATGGTATTGTTTGCTCCATGTGGCTTAAAATAAATTAGCCAGCTGACCTTATGAACCAATAAATCTGCTAAGATCTTGGAAACATGTGTCAAACCATGTTAGCATGATTTAGAGGAGACAAAAAACACGTGGCTGTAGAAGAATAATATTCAGGGCACAAGCTTATGACATTTGTGGTGTTGTTTTTGTCTCCCCAAATGTTTCCACGCAGACGGATCCTGTCACCATACTCCCCACCCCAGGTCCAGGAACCCCCAGCAGCATGGCCCCTTGCCACAGCTGCGATGGTGGGCACAAATACTTGTTTGCCAGACATACTTTTCCAACTTATGTCTTCACAAATAACCACGCCTAAGGGGAAAGGTCATTATGTGGTTAATTTGCAAACATGTAGATGTAATTTGGGCCACCCACAATCAGAAATGCATGTATGCATGCTAGATTGTTGCCTCCCCTTTGTTTAAATGTAAACACATAATACATTTCGCCTGTGAGTGTGTTTGTTCACTAACAAACTCATTCAATATTAATTTTATGAACTATCATATGAATAGCAGAAGGATTTGTTTATTTAGTACTACGGACATGAATACTTTAGGCAAACCGCAAAAAAATGTCCACAATCTTAAGTAGGCATAACATTTTTTAAAGAGGGGATGTCAATATATAGGGTAGTGCATAAAAATGCACATGTAAGCCCCAAAAATGAAGGTCATGTAACCTGATAATTCCATAGTTTGGTCTAATGTGAATTATGTGGCCACATAATGAGTCACAACTATTACATTGTAATTAATATGCTTACGTTTGGATCCATTTCACCACACTAATGAGGGTTTTTTCGCACTACAGCTTGTATTAATGAACATCGCAAGCTTGTATTAATGAACATCGCAGACTGTGGCAGTACGTCCGGCGGACCCGATATCTGCTGCTGGGGAAGAAGAAACAGCTGTAGGGTGGCGGGTATGGGTTTATCTGCTGTGCGGATTTTTATATTGGCCATGTTGGCTTTTTTTAAAATATTAAACATTGTTATCCGTTTCAAACTTGAAGTGTGTCTTGACGTTTACACCATAGTTAAAGTGTACAACAACCCATTATTTTGGTCATTCTGTAAAACATTGTTAGGGCTTACATTTTGAAAGCATTGTAATGTTTCCTAAATAATTACAGTAGTAATTTTTGCCAAACATTCACATATCTAGATATAGAGAGGTCTTAATGTGTGGGTTATTAGCTATGTAATTAGTTACCAAACACAAATTATTGCATTTTTTCAAAGATTTATTACATCACAAAAAGTAAATCCACATTGTAACAGCATTGGATTTGACACAGACAAATAATAATTAGTCCCTTGGTGGCCTGGGTGGTGCAGACTCATTGTTAGGGGCGGTGTTGGGGGACAACAGTGCAGTAAAAAAAATAGACTGCTGCTGTATTAGCTGATGTAACAACAACAAAGTTTAGTCCTGGCGCTCTAGAGATTGTTGGATGCCATGCATCATTTGTTGTATGGCTTGCATCATTTCAGACTGTTGGTGGTTTCTCAAATCTCTAACTTCTTGTCTCAGGTCCCGAATTTGTTGTTGGTCCACCAGCGATTGGTTTTCCAACGCCGCAATGCACTCCTAAGTTCCATCACGCGGCTGTTGGCGACTGTAGGCCTCCAGCATCCTGCCCCCTAGCTCATACAGGTCGGCACTTGTGAGAGCACCTCGGGCAGTTGGTTGTTGTGCAGGCTTAAACATAAAACCAAATATTAGTTTCCAGATTGGATTTAGCAGATACATCAAAACCGCATACATCTATGGTTACATTATCATGTACCGTAGGTTCTGCCTCTGTAGCCTGGCCACAAGGGACTTGTGAGGAGGGCACATCCTGGGTTGCCGCAAACAATTCCTGCTATGATCAAAGTATGTTGTATGTTACATGGGGGAACCTGATTGTCACAAAAACTGTAAATGTATCCATTGGACAACTATAACCAATTCATCAAGGGTACCTGAGTGTGCTCCTCCTCAAATAGTACAGGTGTCTGGCTGCCAGAAAGGGGCAAATCCTCATCTGAGAGTGATGGCAACATTGCATATGCTAATTAGAAAAGTCCTGTTATTTGTTAGGTTCATATTGTGTGTCCATTTTGGCAAACCAGTATAGAGGCAATACCTGTCCAAAGTAACCCATTGGCCAATACACACACCCTTGAAAATGTTTAGATATTAGTAAGAAAGCTGTTTGTTTAATCAACATGATAAAGTCATTAAGGTCGATTCTAAATGCAAAAGTTAATTGATTTCGGATCGGGAATCGGAAGTTTGGGTGGGTGTTAGTCATTTTTTCCTTTTTTTTGGCCATTTCCGACTCGCGCGAACGTTCGAACTAATTCGTATATGCTCTTACGATCATCGGAAGTTTTACTAACAAAATCGGAAGTTTTACAACCAAATCGGAAATGTTCCCAACCAAATTATAATTTTTCCGTTCGTTCCTAAAACTTCCGTTAATTGGATGTGTTTCCATGTGATTCAGAGAGCTGATTCCCACCCTAAAAATCCGTTAAATTAAAAATCCACTTCCGACACCTTTGAGGACTCGGATTTGCTATTGTAGAACATGTTTTGTGGCTATGTGGAGGAGTCTGCGCGCCTTCAGCTCCAATGAACTGCATGTATCAGCATGGCCGAGGCCATAAATTGTATAGCAATGCATACCTGAATCAATACATTTCATGTATGCCTTATAAAAGCATTTTAATGTGGACCTTAATTAGTTCTTTGCATGTAAACCTTTATTTTGCCACACATCCATATAATTGCGATTTATTTTTAAACTTATGTCCTTTGTTATTTTTTTTTGGATTGTTGTTGTTAGAGATGAGCGAACTTTTGAAAAATTCGATTCGACTGATTCGCCGAATTTTCCGACAAAAATCGTTTCGACCCGAATAAATTCGCGACGAATCGCTATTAAAAACGGCTATTTCTGAGCCTCCTACAGCCTCAATAGGGTTGTAAACCATTCAGCCTTGCTGTAACACGCACAGGATGCGTGCTGGGTTAGTTAAATAATACTTTGAAGAAATATCACATGCAGATCAGAGGCATCGCTAATAGAATCGCAGAGCGGCACAATTGCAGAGAGTTGAAGTGGCATCACTATGAGGGGCAGAAGGAGCCCAAATATACACTGGAGTTGGCCTCAGGAGCCCAAAAATTGGATGAATCACACCCTGGAGTTGGCAGAAGTTGGCAGCAGCAGCAGCAGGAGCCCAAATATACACTGGAGTTGGCTTCAGGAGCCCAAAAATTGGATGAATCACACCCTGGAGTTGGCAGGAGTTGACACCAGCAGCAGCAGGAGCCCAAATATACACTGGAGTTGGCTTCAGGAGCCCAAAAATTGGATGAATCACACCCTGGAGTTGGCAGAAGTTGGCAGCAGCAGCAGCAGGAGCCCAAATATACACTGGAGTTGGCCTCAGGAGCCCAAAAATTGGATGAATCACACCCTGGAGTTGGCAGAAGTTGGCAGCAGCAGGAGCCCAAATATACACTGGAGTTGGCCTCAGGAGCCCAAAAATTGGATGAATCACACCCTGGAGTTGGCAGGAGTTGACAGTAGCAGCAGCAGGAGCCCAAATATACACTGGAGTTGGCCTCAGGAGCCCAAAAATTGGATGAATCACACCCTGGAGTTGGCAGAAGTTGGCAGCAGCAGCAGCAGGAGCCCAAATATACACTGGAGTTGGCTTCAGGAGCCCAAAAATTGGATGAATCACACCCTGGAGTTGGCAGGAGTTGACACCAGCAGCAGCAGGAGCCCGAATATACACTGGAGTTGGCTTCAGGAGCCCAAAAATTGGATGAATCACACCCTGGAGTTGGCAGAAGTTGGCAGCAGCAGCAGCAGGAGCCCAAATATACACTGGAGTTGGCTTCAGGAGCCCAAAAATTGGATGAATCACACCCTGGAGTTGGCAGGAGTTGACACCAGCAGCAGCAGGAGCCCAAATATACACTGGAGTTGGCTTCAGGAGCCCAAAAATTGGATGAATCACACCCTGGAGTTGGCAGAAGTTGGCAGCATCAGCAGCAGGAGCCCAAATATACACTGGAGTTGGCCTCAGGAGCCCAAAAATTGGATGAATCACACCCTGGAGTTGGCAGAAGTTGGCAGCAGCAGGAGCCCAAATATACACTGGAGTTGGCCTCAGGAGCCCAAAAATTGGATGAATCACACCCTGGAGTTGGCAGAAGTTGGCAGCAGCAGCATCAGGAGCCCAAATATACACTGGAGTTGGCCTCAGGAGCCCAAAAATTGGATGAATCACACCCTGGAGTTGGCAGAAGTTGGCAGCAGCAGCAGCAGGAGCCCAAATATACACTGGAGTTGGCCTCAGGAGCCCAAAAATTGGATGAATCACACCCTGGAGTTGGCAGAAGTTGGCAGCAGCAGCAGCAGGAGCCCAAATATACACTGGAGTTGGCCTCAGGAGCCCAAAAATTGGATGAATCACACCCTGGAGTTGGCAGGAGTTGACAGTAGCAGCAGCAGGAGCCCAAATATACACTGGAGTTGGCCTCAGGAGCCCAAAAATTGGATGAATCACACCCTGGAGTTGGCAGAAGTTGGCAGCAGCAGCAGCAGGAGCCCAAATATACACTGGAGTTGGCTTCAGGAGCCCAAAAATTGGATGAATCACACCCTGGAGTTGGCAGGAGTTGACACCAGCAGCAGCAGGAGCCCAAATATACACTGGAGTTGGCTTCAGGAGCCCAAAAATTGGATGAATCACACCCTGGAGTTGGCAGAAGTTGGCAGCAGCAGCAGCAGGAGCCCAAATATACACTGGAGTTGGCCTCAGGAGCCCAAAAATTGGATGAATCACACCCTGGAGTTGGCAGAAGTTGGCAGCAGCAGCAGCAGGAGCCCAAATATACACTGGAGTTGGCCTCAGGAGCCCAAAAATTGGATGAATCACACCCTGGAGTTGGCAGAAGTTGGCAGCAGCAGCAGCAGGAGCCCAAATATACACTGGAGTTGGCCTCAGGAGCCCAAAAATTGGATGAATCACACCCTGGAGTTGGCAGGAGTTGACAGTAGCAGCAGCAGGAGCCCAAATATACACTGGAGTTGGCCTCAGGAGCCCAAAAATTGGATGAATCACACCCTGGAGTTGGCAGAAGTTGGCAGCAGCAACAGCAGGAGCCCAAATATACACTGGAGTTGGCCTCAGGAGCCCAAAAATTGGATGAATCACACCCTGGAGTTGGCAGGAGTTGACAGTAGCAGCAGCAGGAGCCCAAATATACACTGGAGTTGGCCTCAGGAGCCC
Organism: Gastrophryne carolinensis; assembly: GCA_027917425.1. Taxonomy (NCBI): domain Eukaryota; kingdom Metazoa; phylum Chordata; class Amphibia; order Anura; family Microhylidae; genus Gastrophryne; species Gastrophryne carolinensis. Next base: position 302,784,236 of record CM051238.1, read on the forward strand.
AAAAATTGGATGAATCACACCCTGGAGTTGGCAGAAGTTGGCAGCAGCAGCAGCAGGAGCCCAAATATACACTGGAGTTGGCCTCAGGAGCCCAAAAATTGGATGAATCACACCCTGGAGTTGGCAGAAGTTGGCAGCAGCAGCAGCAGGAGCCCAAATATACACTGGAGTTGGCCTCAGGAGCCCAAAAATTGGATGAATCACACCCTGGAGTTGGCAGGAGTTGACAGTAGCAGCAGCAGGAGCCCAAATATACACTGGAGTTGGCCTCAGGAGCCCAAAAATTGGATGAATCACACCCTGGAGTTGGCAGAAGTTGGCAGCAGCAGCAGCAGGAGCCCAAATATACACTGGAGTTGGCCTCAGGAGCCCAAAAATTGGATGAATCACACCCTGGAGTTGGCAGGAGTTGACAGTAGCAGCAGCAGGAGCCCAAATATACACTGGATTTGGCTTCAGGAGCCCAAAAATTGGATGAATCACACCCTGGAGTTGGCAGGAGTTGACACCAGCAGCAGCAGGAGCCCAAATATACACTGGAGTTGGCTTCAGGAGCCCAAAAATTGGATGAATCACACCCTGGAGTTGGCAGAAGTTGGCAGCAGCAGCAGCAGGAGCCCAAATATACACTGGAGTTGGCCTCAGGAGCCCAAAAATTGGATGAATCACACCCTGGAGTTGGCAGAAGTTGGCAGCAGCAGCAGCAGGAGCCCAAATATACACTGGAGTTGGCCTCAGGAGCCCAAAAATTGGATGAATCACACCCTGGAGTTGGCAGGAGTTGACAGTAGCAGCAGCAGGAGCCCAAATATACACTGGAGTTGGCCTCAGGAGCCCAAAAATTGGATGAATCACACCCTGGAGTTGGCAGGAGTTGGCAGCAGCAGCAGCAGGAGCCCAAAAAATGGCCTAAAGACATAAATATGTTTTGCACCATTTGGAAAGTGTAAAACGTGGCACCATGCTGAATCTAGTCGCATGCATCAGGCATTGGTGGGTGGAAATCCTGGCTGATCCATCCCTGATTCATTTTGACAAAGGTGAGTCTCTCCACATTTTTAGTTGACAGACGAGTTCTCCTCGCCGTAACTATGGCCCCCGCCGCACTAAACACCCGCTCAGATGGCACGCTACTTGCCGGGCAGGACAGCTTTTCCAGGGCAAACTCTGCTAGTTGCGGCCACAAATCAAGTTTGGCTGCCCAGAAGTCCAGCGGATCCTCAAGGTGTGTTGGCATGGTCATGTCAAAGTATGACATGACCTGCTGGTTCAGGTCCTGCTCCAGGTCTTCCTGCTGCTCATGAGTAGCCTCACTATGCGGGTGTAGAAAGCTACTCATTAGCGACTGAAGACTGAGGCTGCTGCTGCTGATGGAGCTTCTGCTGCTGCTGCTGCCAACCCCCCCAGCGGCCATGGCAGTGGAAGGTGAGCGCAGAGGTCCCCTCGAGTCAGACCTGCGAGAGTATGGACCATGGCGCAGATAGGCATCGGCCAACTGCCTACGTAGAATGTCTTTGTAGTAGTTGAGTTTGTCCTCCCTCTCGGTGGGTTTAAAAAATGCCCCCATTTTGTGCCGGAAGCGAGGGTCCAATAAGGTGGACAGCCAGAAGTCATCCCGCCGACAGATGGAAACAATTCTGGGGTCACTACGCAAGCATGTGAGCATGCTTCGTGCCATTTGCGCAAGTGACTCGGATGGACTACCTGTCTCCATCTCCACTGCATACTGCCACGGTGTGCCCGGGTCCTCTGTCTCTCCTTCCTCAAAAACCTCTAGCTCCTCTGGCTGCTCCTGCTCCTCCTCTCCTGTCCGCTGACTAGATAAACCAGCCATTTCGCCAAGCCTAAACTGTGTTTCGCTGGGCAACTCCTCCTCCTCCTCTTCCTCCTCCTCCTCCTCCAGTTCAGCTCCAACGGGGTTCATGTGGCCGTAAGATGTAAACGCCATGTCTCCAGTGCCCTGACCAGCCATGGTTTCCAACATGTGCTGTAGTACATGAAGCAGTGGAATCACGTCGTTCATCCCGTAATCCTGCCGACTGACAAATAAAGTGGCTTCCTCAAAGGGCCTGAGCAAACGGCAGGTGTCACGTATGAGCTGCCACTGGTTGACATTGAAGTTACACAGGGGAGTCCCCCTATCTGCTTGGATCATCAGGAAATCCGTGATGGCTTTTCTCTGTTCATATAATCGGTCCAACATGTGAAGGGTGGAATTCCAACGGGTGGAAACATCACAAATCAGACTATGTTGGGGGATACCATTCTGACGCTGTAGCTCAAGAAGGGTGTGTTTGGCGGTGTAGGAGTGGCTGAAGTGCATGCAAAGTTTCCGTGAAGTTGTTAGGATGTCCTGCAGATGGGGGGAACACTTCAGAAACCGCTTGACAACCAGATTGAAGACGTGAGCCATGCAGGGGGCATGGGTCAGGCTTCCTTGGCGCAGCGCAGACAAAATGTTCTTCCCATTGTCGGTAACCATGATTCCCATTTTAAGTTTTCTCGGAGTAAGCCATGTTTGGATTTCCTGATGAATACATTTAAGCAGTTCCTCCCCTGTGTGACTCCGTTCGCCAAGACAAACCATGTGAAGCACTGCGTGACACCTCCGTGCCCTGCACACATGGTAGACTGGAGGGGCACTGAGACTTGAGCCTACAGTGGAGGGTGAGGAGATGGCGGAGGATGAGGAGGCCGAGTCGCACGGTGTCACAGGCCCAATGGGCAGAGAGCGCGGAGGCCGAAGCGGCGTGACCTGTCCAAGTTGCTGCTGCAAAGGGACCACATTCACCCAGTGGGCCGTAAACGACATGTACTGCCCCTGACCGTAGTTACAGCTCCAGATGTCGGCGCTGCCATGTATTTTGCTACACACCGACAGGCTCAAGGACTGGCCCACCTTCTGTTCAACAAAAGTGTGCAGCGCTGGTACTGCCTTCTTGGCAAAGAAATGACGGCTTGGGACTCTCCACCTCGGCTCGGCACAAGCCATCAGTTCTCTGAAAGGTGCAGATTCCACCACCTGAAAAGGGAGCGACTGCAGCACCAGCAACTTGGACAGGAGCACATTCAGCTTCTGCGCCGTAGGATGAGTGGGCGCATACTGCTGTCTCTTGGACATGGCTTCGCTGATGGATTGCTGGCGGGATGCATGACTTGGAGGAGGAGGAGCAGGAGCGACAGAGGATGGGTATGACGCACAGCTGCCTTCGGCTGAGGTGCTGGAGCCTTGGCTGGCAGAAATTGGGAGCTCACTTGGTGAGGAAGCAGACTGGACCACCCCTTGGGAGCCTCGGTTCTCCCAGGTCGTTTTATGGTGACGCATCATATGTTGACGCAGGGCCGTGGTGCCAACATTTGGACCCTGGCCACGCTTCACCTTTTGCCTACATATCTTGCATGTGGCCATGTTACCCTCCTGCGGATGCCTCAGGAAGAACTGCCACACTGCCGAGTAGCTACTTTTCCCACCCCCTGGCCTCACTGATTCACTGCTGCTGTTGCCAACTCCAGGAACCCCTGCTCCACTACCTCCCGATAAGGTAGACTGCCGCACAGCAGGTGCTCTACCCCGGCCCCGGCCCCGGCCGGCTCCAGCCTTTGGAATTGTGCCCCCATGCTGACTGCTACCACCTTGCTGCCTCAGCTGCTGACTCCGGGGCAACCTGCACCCCTCTTCTCCTGATGATGACGATGAAGCCCCTTCATCACCCGGCTCCCAAGTGCGATCGGCTTCATCGTCATCATCATCATCATCACCGAGTTGTGGCTGTACGTCACTGATGTTCGTGGATTCGTCAACAGTGTCTGGCGCAGGAGCTGGAACGCTCGCAGCACCCACGACACTGTCCACATCACTATTTGTCTGCCTAGCTAAAGAAGCCACCTCCATTTCTTGGCTGGGCAGTAGCTGCTGACTGTCCTCTATCTGATGGTCCTCCTCACTAAAGAGTGGAGCTGAACCCAAAGCATAGGATACATCGCTGGGGGAGGGAACGGCGTAGGCCAGAGGCAATGGGAGGACAGGGACTGCTCTCGGGGCATGCCAACTCAGGGTTGTGTCAGAGGAACCTACCGACCCTAGACTGGGGGTCTCAGACGTAAGTTGTGATGATGTTGTTGATGAGCGCGTCAACCAATCTACCACGGCAGATGCGTTACTGGTGGAGACCCGACCGCTAGCAGATACTGGCAGATTAGGTCTCTCAGCGTGACTCCTGCTGCTACTGGCCCCCAGTCTGATGCGAGCTCTGCCTGCGGAATCTTGGCCTCTGCCACTCCTCTTTTCACTTCCAGGCACTTGTCTGCCCGACATAGTCTAACTGGCGTGGTAGTAGGTGATATTTAAAAAAACCCCGGGCAGCGGTGGGTCTATATGAAACAGAATATAATGCACACCAAAAGTGAGCAGTAACACTCAGCCTCCAACAGGCCTGCTTAGTGTAAATAAGAGAGCTGCTTAGTGTAAATAAAGAGGGGTATGCTATGTTACAGAATGGGATGCCTCAACAGAAGTGCACCTGGCAGGCAGCAGTAAGCCTATGCCCAGCAAAAGTGTCTTATAATATAAATATAATAAGAGCAAATGCTTATATGGTCTTAAACAGAGGCTGCTTTAGTCACAGAATGGGATGCCCTGGGCAGGAATGGACCTGGCAGGGTCCAGTAGTGCTTTGGCCAGCAAAAGTGTCTTTATCAGGCTAATTTCAAATATGATAAGAGCAAATGCTTATATGGTCTTAAACAGAGGCTGCTGTAGTCACAGAATGGGATGCCCCGGGCAGGAATCGACCTGGCAGGGTCCAGTAGTGCTTTGGCCAGCAAAAGTGTCTTTATCAGGCCTAATTTCAAATATGATAAGAGCAAATGCTTATATGGTCTTAAACAGAGGCTGCTTTAGTCACAGAATGGGATGCCCTGGGCAGGAATGGACCTGGCAGGGTCCAGTAGTGCTTTGGCCAGCAAAAGTGTCTTTATCAGGCTAATTTCAAATATGATAAGAGCAAATGCTTATATGGTCTTAAACAGAGGCTGCTGTAGTCACAGAATGGGATGCCCCGGGCAGGAATGGACCTGGCAGGGTCCAGTAGTGCTTTGGCCAGCAAAAGTGTCTTTATCAGGCCTAATTTCAAATATGATAAGAGCAAATGCTTATATGGTCTTAAACAGAGGCTGCTTTAGTCACAGAATGGGATGCCCTGGGCAGGAATGGACCTGGCAGGGTCCAGTAGTGCTTTGGCCAGCAAAAGTGTCTTTATCAGGCTAATTTCAAATATGATAAGAGCAAATGCTTATATGGTCTTAAACAGAGGCTGCTGTAGTCACAGAATGGGATGCCCCAACAGGAATCGACCTGGCAGGGTCCAGTAGTGCTTTGGCCAGCAAAAGTGTCTTTATCAGGCCTAATTTCAAATATGATAAGAGCAAATGCTTATATGGTCTTAAACAGAGGCTGCTTTAGTCACAGAATGGGATGCCCCAACAGGAATCGACCTGGCAGGGTCCAGTAGTGCTTTGGCCAGCAAAAGTGTCTTTATCAGGCCTAATTTCAAATATGATAAGAGCAAATGCTTATATGGTCTTAAACAGAGGCTGCTGTAGTCACAGAATGGGATGCCCTGGGCAGGAATGGACCTGGCAGGGTCCAGTAGTGCTTTGGCCAGCAAAAGTGTCTTTATCAGGCCTAATTTCAAATATGATAAGAGCAAATGCTTATATGGTCTTAAACAGAGGCTGCTGTAGTCACAGAATGGGATGCCCCGGGCAGGAATGGACCTGGCAGGGTCCAGTAGTGCTTTGGCCAGCAAAAGTGTCTTTATCAGGCCTAATTTCAAATATGATAAGAGCAAATGCTTATATGGTCTTAAACAGAGGCTGCTTTAGTCACAGAATGGGATGCCCTGGGCAGGAATGGACCTGGCAGGGTCCAGTAGTGCTTTGGCCAGCAAAAGTGTCTTTATCAGGCTAATTTCAAATATGATAAGAGCAAATGCTTATATGGTCTTAAACAGAGGCTGCTTTAGTCACAGAATGGGATGCCCTGGGCAGGAATGGACCTGGCAGGGTCCAGTAGTGCTTTGGCCAGCAAAAGTGTCTTTATCAGGCTAATTTCAAATATGATAAGAGCAAATGCTTATATGGTCTTAAACAGAGGCTGCTGTAGTCACAGAATGGGATGCCCCGGGCAGGAATCGACCTGGCAGGGTCCAGTAGTGCTTTGGCCAGCAAAAGTGTCTTTATCAGGCCTAATTTCAAATATGATAAGAGCAAATGCTTATATGGTCTTAAACAGAGGCTGCTGTAGTCACAGAATGGGATGCCCCGGGCAGGAATGGACCTGGCAGGGTCCAGTAGTGCTTTGGCCAGCAAAAGTGTCTTTATCAGGCCTAATTTCAAATATGATAAGAGCAAATGCTTATATGGTCTTAAACAGAGGCTGCTTTAGTCACAGAATGGGATGCCCTGGGCAGGAATGGACCTGGCAGGGTCCAGTAGTGCTTTGGCCAGCAAAAGTGTCTTTATCAGGCCTAATTTCAAATATGATAAGAGCAAATGCTTATATGGTCTTAAACAGAGGCTGCTTTAGTCACAGAATGGGATGCCCCAACAGGAATCGACCTGGCAGGGTCCAGTAGTGCTTTGGCCAGCAAAAGTGTCTTTATCAGGCCTAATTTCAAATATGATAAGAGCAAATGCTTATATGGTCTTAAACAGAGGCTGCTGTAGTCACAGAATGGGATGCCCCGGGCAGGAATGGACCTGGCAGGGTCCAGTAGTGCTTTGGCCAGCAAAAGTGTCTTTATCAGGCCTAATTTCAAATATGATAAGAGCAAATGCTTATATGGTCTTAAACAGAGGCTGCTTTAGTCACAGAATGGGATGCCCTGGGCAGGAATGGACCTGGCAGGGTCCAGTAGTGCTTTGGCCAGCAAAAGTGTCTTTATCAGGCTAATTTCAAATATGATAAGAGCAAATGCTTATATGGTCTTAAACAGAGGCTGCTGTAGTCACAGAATGGGATGCCCTGGGCAGGAATGGACCTGGCAGGGTCCAGTAGTGCTTTGGCCAGCAAAAGTGTCTTTATCAGGCCTAATTTCAAATATGATAAGAGCAAATGCTTATATGGTCTTAAACAGAGGCTGCTTTAGTCACAGAATGGGATGCCCTGGGCAGGAATGGACCTGGCAGGGTCCAGTAGTGCTTTGGCCAGCAAAAGTGTCTTTATCAGGCTAATTTCAAATATGATAAGAGCAAATGCTTATATGGTCTTAAACAGAGGCTGCTGTAGTCACAGAATGGGATGCCCCGGGCAGGAATGGACCTGGCAGGGTCCAGTAGTGCTTTGGCCAGCAAAAGTGTCTTTATCAGGCCTAATTTCAAATATGATAAGAGCAAATGCTTATATGGTCTTAAACAGAGGCTGCTTTAGTCACAGAATGGGATGCCCTGGGCAGGAATGGACCTGGCAGGGTCCAGTAGTGCTTTGGCCAGCAAAAGTGTCTTTATCAGGCTAATTTCAAATATGATAAGAGCAAATGCTTATATGGTCTTAAACAGAGGCTGCTGTAGTCACAGAATGGGATGCCCCGGGCAGGAATGGACCTGGCAGGGTCCAGTAGTGCTTTGGCCAGCAAAAGTGTCTTTATCAGGCCTAATTTCAAATATGATAAGAGCAAATGCTTATATGGTCTTAAACAGAGGCTGCTTTAGTCACAGAATGGGATGCCCTGGGCAGGAATGGACCTGGCAGGGTCCAGTAGTGCTTTGGCCAGCAAAAGTGTCTTTATCAGGCTAATTTCAAATATGATAAGAGCAAATGCTTATATGGTCTTAAACAGAGGCTGCTGTAGTCACAGAATGGGATGCCCTGGGCAGGAATGGACCTGGCAGGGTCCAGTAGTGCTTTGGCCAGCAAAAGTGTCTTTATCAGGCCTAATTTCAAATATGATAAGAGCAAATGCTTATATGGTCTTAAACAGAGGCTGCTTTAGTCACAGAATGGGATGCCCTGGGCAGGAATGGACCTGGCAGGGTCCAGTAGTGCTTTGGCCAGCAAAAGTGTCTTTATCAGGCTAATTTCAAATATGATAAGAGCAAATGCTTATATGGTCTTAAACAGAGGCTGCTGTAGTCACAGAATGGGATGCCCCGGGCAGGAATGGACCTGGCAGGGTCCAGTAGTGCTTTGGCCAGCAAAAGTGTCTTTATCAGGCCTAATTTCAAATATGATAAGAGCAAATGCTTATATGGTCTTAAACAGAGGCTGCTTTAGTCACAGAATGGGATGCCCTGGGCAGGAATGGACCTGGCAGGGTCCAGTAGTGCTTTGGCCAGCAAAAGTGTCTTTATCAGGCTAATTTCAAATATGATAAGAGCAAATGCTTATATGGTCTTAAACAGAGGCTGCTGTAGTCACAGAATGGGATGCCCTGGGCAGGAATGGACCTGGCAGGGTCCAGTAGTGCTTTGGCCAGCAAAAGTGTCTTTATCAGGCCTAATTTCAAATATGATAAGAGCAAATGCTTATATGGTCTTAAACAGAGGCTGCTTTAGTCACAGAATGGGATGCCCTGGGCAGGAATGGACCTGGCAGGGTCCAGTAGTGCTTTGGCCAGCAAAAGTGTCTTTATCAGGCTAATTTCAAATATGATAAGAGCAAATGCTTATATGGTCTTAAACAGAGGCTGCTGTAGTCACAGAATGGGATGCCCCGGGCAGGAATGGACCTGGCAGGGTCCAGTAGTGCTTTGGCCAGCAAAAGTGTCTTTATCAGGCCTAATTTCAAATATGATAAGAGCAAATGCTTATATGGTCTTAAACAGAGGCTGCTTTAGTCACAGAATGGGATGCCCTGGGCAGGAATGGACCTGGCAGGGTCCAGTAGTGCTTTGGCCAGCAAAAGTGTCTTTATCAGGCTAATTTCAAATATGATAAGAGCAAATGCTTATATGGTCTTAAACAGAGGCTGCTGTAGTCACAGAATGGGATGCCCCAACAGGAATCGACCTGGCAGGGTCCAGTAGTGCTTTGGCCAGCAAAAGTGTCTTTATCAGGCCTAATTTCAAATATGATAAGAGCAAATGCTTATATGGTCTTAAACAGAGGCTGCTTTAGTCACAGAATGGGATGCCCTGGGCAGGAATGGACCTGGCAGGGTCCAGTAGTGCTTTGGCCAGCAAAAGTGTCTTTATCAGGCCTAATTTCAAATATGATAAGAGCAAATGCTTATATGGTCTTAAACAGAGGCTGCTTTAGTCACAGAATAGGATGCCCCAACAGGAATCGACCTGGCAGGGTCCAGTAGTGCTTTGGCCAGCAAAAGTGTCTTTATCAGGCCTAATTTCAAATATGATAAGAGCAAATGCTTATATGGTCTTAAACAGAGGCTGCTGTAGTCACAGAATGGGATGCCCTGGGCAGGAATGGACCTGGCAGGGTCCAGTAGTGCTTTGGCCAGCAAAAGTGTCTTTATCAGGCCTAATTTCAAATATGATAAGAGCAAATGCTTATATGGTCTTAAACAGAGGCTGCTGTAGTCACAGAATGGGATGCCCCGGGCAGGAATGGACCTGGCAGGGTCCAGTAGTGCTTTGGCCAGCAAAAGTGTCTTTATCAGGCCTAATTTCAAATATGATAAGAGCAAATGCTTATATGGTCTTAAACAGAGGCTGCTGTAGTCACAGAATGGGATGCCCTGGGCAGGAATGGACCTGGCAGGGTCCAGTAGTGCTTTGGCCAGCAAAAGTGTCTTTATCAGGCCTAATTTCAAATATGATAAGAGCAAATGCTTATATGGTCTTAAACAGAGGCTGCTTTAGTCACAGAATGGGATGCCCTGGGCAGGAATGGACCTGGCAGGGTCCAGTAGTGCTTTGGCCAGCAAAAGTGTCTTTATCAGGCTAATTTCAAATATGATAAGAGCAAATGCTTATATGGTCTTAAACAGAGGCTGCTTTAGTCACAGAATGGGATGCCCTGGGCAGGAATGGACCTGGCAGGGTCCAGTAGTGCTTTGGCCAGCAAAAGTGTCTTTATCAGGCTAATTTCAAATATGATAAGAGCAAATGCTTATATGGTCTTAAACAGAGGCTGCTGTAGTCACAGAATGGGATGCCCCGGGCAGGAATGGACCTGGCAGGGTCCAGTAGTGCTTTGGCCAGCAAAAGTGTCTTTATCAGGCCTAATTTCAAATATGATAAGAGCAAATGCTTATATGGTCTTAAACAGAGGCTGCTTTAGTCACAGAATGGGATGCCCTGGGCAGGAATGGACCTGGCAGGGTCCAGTAGTGCTTTGGCCAGCAAAAGTGTCTTTATCAGGCTAATTTCAAATATGATAAGAGCAAATGCTTATATGGTCTTAAACAGAGGCTGCTGTAGTCACAGAATGGGATGCCCTGGGCAGGAATGGACCTGGCAGGGTCCAGTAGTGCTTTGGCCAGCAAAAGTGTCTTTATCAGGCCTAATTTCAAATATGATAAGAGCAAATGCTTATATGGTCTTAAACAGAGGCTGCTTTAGTCACAGAATGGGATGCCCTGGGCAGGAATGGACCTGGCAGGGTCCAGTAGTGCTTTGGCCAGCAAAAGTGTCTTTATCAGGCTAATTTCAAATATGATAAGAGCAAATGCTTATATGGTCTTAAACAGAGGCTGCTTTAGTCACAGAATGGGATGCCCTGGGCAGGAATGGACCTGGCAGGGTCCAGTAGTGCTTTGGCCAGCAAAAGTGTCTTTATCAGGCTAATTTCAAATATGATAAGAGCAAATGCTTATATGGTCTTAAACAGAGGCTGCTGTAGTCACAGAATGGGATGCCCCGGGCAGGAATGGACCTGGCAGGGTCCAGTAGTGCTTTGGCCAGCAAAAGTGTCTTTATCAGGCCTAATTTCAAATATGATAAGAGCAAATGCTTATATGGTCTTAAACAGAGGCTGCTTTAGTCACAGAATGGGATGCCCTGGGCAGGAATGGACCTGGCAGGGTCCAGTAGTGCTTTGGCCAGCAAAAGTGTCTTTATCAGGCTAATTTCAAATATGATAAGAGCAAATGCTTATATGGTCTTAAACAGAGGCTGCTGTAGTCACAGAATGGGATGCCCTGGGCAGGAATGGACCTGGCAGGGTCCAGTAGTGCTTTGGCCAGCAAAAGTGTCTTTATCAGGCCTAATTTCAAATATGATAAGAGCAAATGCTTATATGGTCTTAAACAGAGGCTGCTTTAGTCACAGAATGGGATGCCTCACAGCAGACTTAAGATCAGTTCAGTATATATGCACAGTTAGTTACTATAAGCAGCCTGAAAACGCTAACAAAGGCTGGATGAAAAAAAAAAAATCTCCCTGTCAGCCAGCTCCGTTTTTCCTACCTTTCCCTGGCTTTCTGTCTGTCTCCTGTCTGTCTCCTGCCTGTCTCCTGCCTGTCCCTGTCTGTCCCTGTCTCCAGCCTGTCTAACTGCCTCAGCTACACAGCGTTCTGTCTGTCTGTCACGAATGCAATAGAGAAATGAGGAAAAGCAAGATGGCCGCCGTTAAATACCGCTGTGTGACGTCACCGGGCTTGCTGGCTGCTGATAGGCTGCATGTGACTGCCCCAGCTTGCACTGGCGCGGGATACATGTCCAGACATGTCCCGTCCGCCATCTTAGAATGCCTGTAAATGTAAATGAATGGATGTTAAAGGAAAACTTCGAGTGATCGAATCGCGGGGAAATTCGGATTCGATCCGAATCGAATTTTTCCTGAAATTCGGATCGAATCCGGGTTCGTCCGGATCGATTCGCTCATCCCTAGTTGTTGTACTTGAATCTTAATTTGTTTTCGGATTTATTGTTGTAGTTGGCAACCTTTGCTTTGTGTAATTATTTTATCTTATCTTTGGTCAGATGCATCACAGTTACTGAGGAGAGGAGAGTGGGATAAAGTGCAGGGTGCGGGTTACAGCTGTGTTTTGCTCAGAGACAGCAGAGCTGGGGGCCTTGAAAGGTCAGAAATCCCAGAATGCAGAGCAACACAGTCACAAGGCCCTTTCTGTTTGCAGGCTGCCTTATATTACCTGACCCGCCATCTTGGCTGTTTCAAGGCTCATAACATGCAGAAGATGCTGGGTGTTTTAAAAATTTGGAGAGCAATCTGTATGTACAGGGTGTGGGTAACAACACAAACAATTTAAAGTTGTACCATTTGAAACCAAAAATTTTGATTAAAAAACGCAAGTAAAAAATGCCAGTTCAAAATTAAAAAAAAAAAAAAAATGTATGATTTACATTCATTAATGGTTGGTTACCACAAAACGAATGAAATAAAGAAAAAGCAGAAATGAAGATTCGCCTGAGCGCACAGTGGTTTGGGTCAGTTTTAGGGGTGAGACATGGAAGATGTAAGAAAGTGCATTTAGCTAAGCATTGTAGAAGAAGTGAGTGAGCCAAATATGTAGGCAGCACTTTAATGAGTTAAGTTTGTAGTGTGCAGGCGCAAGATCATAAGGATTTTCGTCTGGACAAAAAAGGAAAAAGGGCAAAATTCAAAACCGACTTTGAAACCTGAGAAATGAAACGGAAAAGTCAGGATGGAAACTGACATTCAACTGATTCACTAACTGCCATACGAACGGACGGAAAACTTACACACGGTTATAAATGCATTATAGAATCACTCGAATGTTCATACGAAATCGGAAAATTTACACCAAAAAACACAGATCGGAAAAAATACTAACATTTTTGGTGTTTCTCTGAATCGACCATATTGTGTCAACAAATAGCATAATCACAGATCTAAAAACACACATACCCGCCACATCTGAGATGTCCAGACTTAGGCCATCACTAGAGCTTTGCCCTACAAAAATATTGTTCAGAACAAATGTCAAGAGCCACACAACATTTCTGGTCAAACAACATCCTTACTTGAAAAAAACCAAACACATTCTTACCCTCATCCCTAGCAGCCGCGCGGTAAATGGCCCTTTCACTTCCTGTATTCTGGCCTAAAATAAAGCAGAATGGACATAATTAGCACCTAGTATGGTAATGTCATTTTTTCACAATAGCAGCTTAACGCAAAAACATGTATAATGCATTTCCATCATTTGTAAATGCCAAAAGAGGATCTGGTTGTTGCACAAACCTAAACAACTATCCATTTTGGAAAGTAATGTATCAGGGTTTGGCATTTTCACATATGAAAAGATGCACATTGTTACCCAAAAACCACAAAGGATACAGTGTGCTTTGCAATACACACCAACAGGGTCCTGAAGGCCTGCAACACAGGAAGCGGGGTCCAAAGATGAAGCAGGGACTTGCCCTACAATTACAAACCATGATTGAGAGACATTCACACATTTATATTACCTAAACCCAAGCCAGGTTGGCACATGCACTTACTGGCATCCAAAGAGTAGGTAGCCTCATGAGGAGATGCTGGTGCAATTCAGAGGGCATCTATGATAATCAAAAGTAAATAATTATGCATTGTTAATGTGTACAAAAAATTAAAAAACAAAAAATAAAAACATATACAGACTGTTTACCTTCAACAGCAGACTGCGTTAAGGTTGAGGCTGGGGGGAAGGACAGGATTCGGGGTCACCTCATCACCCGACTCCTGGGAGTCCTCATGTGCCACTATGCATAAAACCAGAAAAATGTTTGTAAAAAAGGACATAGCTAAAATCTAATACTTACCGTGCCCTACTTTTATTATGAGAAATATTTGGTTATGAGAAATGTAACAACATTATTATCAACAATCACTTTCCAGATTAAATGAATGTACCTTCACCCCAACCTGTGGTGTCATCCCCAGCATCCACCCCCTGCAGCCGACAGAGTGGAATCTTGCACTTCAGCATCTCCTCATATGGCCTGTATTTACTCTTTGGACCCTGCTTTGTCCCATTGTCTACAAGTAGATCATTCTTCATCTTTCCCATAAGGGCCCTTTGCAAAGTGTAGAAGCGTTTCTTGCAGGCTGTGCCACTACGTGGGTATTGAGTAGTGCTAGCAAGCTGCTCACCAGTGGCATCCCACAATTTGCTCCTTTCTTGTTTGCCTAAACACTGACATTGGGAGCCAATAATAACTCTCATTTAGCCAGTGTCAGACGCACCAGAGTATTATTATCCGCCAAATTAAATTCTGGCTCCCTCTTGGCAAATGGACGCTTGGCCTTGGGTGGGGCTTCACCTCCAGCCTGTACCCTTTTCCTTAAGGAAGGTCTGCGGCCACAACGCACACCACTGGTACTGGGCCCAGCAGAAGACACAGCAGTGGCTGGCAGATGCCCAGAATTTGGCTCCATCCTGTAGCTGCACACACCACCAAACAACACACACGCAAGGATGCATGCAACCTACAGAATGGCAACAAATGCTGAATGTGTATGCCACAATTTATATGCATTAGGACCCAATCACAAACAGACCCAGTAAATTGATTGACACATAATGTACAGGTGTTTGGAGATACATCTTGACTGCAATGAATGATGTTTCTGGAAAACATGTCTTGCAGTCAATAAAGTAATGAATTAGCTAATTAACAGCCAACATAGACATTATGAAGTAATGGGATCCTCTTAACAACTTTGGAAATGGTGTCCCAAAAACAGCTATTTGATTTTGGAACAGCGTACCTTTGATTGGTCAAAATATGTCTGTGCAACCAGATCCGCTAAAGTACGATATTATGCAAGCGCTAGGCATTTCCGCCACAACTATATTAAGCTAATTACAGACCGGAAACTTCTAAAAAACGCAAGAGGCGGCAAAGCGGACCAGTCCTTTGGATAAGTTAAGTATAAATTCAGAATACTTTAATCATTCTTTTCATGATACACTGTGGCAAAGGCTGTGGTGTTTTGGGTTACTAAGCCCTAGCTTGCACAAAGTGTCTGGCTGTTTTTATTGAGTACTGTCTGTGGCTTTGTTGAGCTTTTCTGGCATCAGTGCTGTTTGTTTGTGAGATTTGTTTTGGTGGCATCTGCAAATATTGTGTAGCATACAGCAAGTGTGGATTGTTTTGGGGACCTTTTGTGGGTTGTGCAGCAACTCCCCTCTTGGTTGTGTCAAACTTTGAAAGCATACTTTCAGCAGCCTGATGGTTCTAACCACTATACATCTGATTTTGTGGTGAGCTGTATTTGTGTGATTGTGTGAGGATTGTGATTGTGTATGTGCAGTGGTGGTGTGTGTGTTGATATTGTTTTTTGTTGTTTGTGCAGTGCCTGAGCTATAGCCAGTGATTGTGAGATGGATGAGAGGGTGATGTTTGGGTTATGGACGTATTGTTGTGGCAGCATACAGGAAGGTCAGGAGTCAAGGGAGGAGGGTGCTGTGAGGCTTAGGGCACCCCGATCCTTTGGCATCCACCTCTCTGTATGGGATTTAAGTCGTCTGAATCGTGCAGCACTACAGTCCCTATATGATCAGATTAAGACCAAAATCGATCCATCCACCAGACGCACCCATTCCATCCCTGGCATAGTTCGCCTATGTGCCATGCTAAATATTGTGGCACGGGGGAATTTCCAGGCAACCTCTGCCCTCCTCAGCGGGACCAGCAAGGCTACAATGAGCCGCATATTTTACAAGGTAGTCCTGGCTATTTGCAACCTTATCCCTGTTTATATCAAATTTCCTGAGGATGAGGAGGAGGTTGCCAATATAAAACGTGCTTTCTACCGCATGGGAGGGATCCCTAATGTGCTAAGGTGCGTAGATGGTACACATATCCCTTTCCGCCCTCTCCGTGCACAGGAGCTACATTATAGAAATCGGAAACAGTTCCATTCCATGAACGTCATGGTAGTGTGTGACCATGAGATGAAGATGCGAGCCGTGAGATCTGGCTTCCCCCGCTCATGCCATGATTCTTACGTGCTCCAGCAATCAGTCCTGTGCCGGAAGTTTGAGAACAATGAAATGCCACCTGGCTGGCTACTGGGTAATTAATAATCCTTGACATAATTGCAAGCTTGATATGTGGCCTAGTACATTTCCAAACTAGATAACAGAAGCTTTAATGTATACATTATGTTCATGGTACTTGACTAATTGCTCTCTCTAAATTTGATTATTCAACAGCGGACAAGATATATGGGCAGAAAACATGGATAATGACTCCGGTCAGAACCCCACAGACCGCTGCCCAAGTACGATACAATGCAGCACATCGCAAAACCAGTTGCATTGTGGAAAGAACTTTCGGCCTGCAGAAAGCACGCTTTCTCTGTTTGGCACGGCCAGGAGCAGAGATGTTGTACAGTCCAAAAAAGGTCTCCAAAATCATCCTTGCATGCTGTGTCCTACACAATATTTGCATATGTCACCGAATCGAGGCCCCCCGAGGAAACAGCACTGGTGCCAGAAGTACCCAACATGGCCGCAGACAGTCACAAGGACTCCCAGACTGGGTTTGAGTGATGGGAAAGCATGATTATCTCTTTTTTTTCGGTAAGCTAGGTCACCTTAACTATACTAAAACTACTGCACTACAGGGCCCTGCAAAACATTACTTGCCAAATATGTGGTTGGTGTCTAATTATTACCCCGAAAAATGTGTAGCTTAAAGTAATTAAAATAAAAAAATATGTGGGTGGTAGTTGATATGGATAAAGCAAAAGTAGCTTAAAAAATCTCTAAAGTTTAAAAGTGTTTGTTATGTAATTAAATTCAACCACAACAAACAAAGGGGAATTTGTTAAATATATGAAGCAACAACATTTACTAACTACACTTTTTTTCTCATTTTAGGCACCATGAATAGAGATGAGCGAACTTTTGAAAAGAGAAAGAAACAAAGAAATTCGGGTTCGGCCGAATCGAACTTTTACGAAGTTCCCCATCATAAATGCCGGCATGGTGGGAGCCGGCCGGCGGGCCGGTAAAGCCGGCCGGCCCGCTCCCACCATGCCGGCATTTAAAAAACAAAAAAAACAAAAAAAAAGCATTTTTACCGGCATGGTGGGAGCGGGCCGGCCCGCTCCGCTGTCAGCGGAACCGGCCGGCCCGCTCCGCTGTCAGCGGAACCGGCCGGCCCGCTCCCACCATGCCGGCATTTCAAAAAAAAGCAAACACTTACCTGCAGGTCCGGAGCGTGGAGGCCGGCGCCGCTCTCAGCTGTCATCTGAGGGCGCGTCATCAGAGGGCGCTCTGATGACGCGCCCTCAGATGACAGCTGAGAGCGGCGCCGGCCGGCCCGCTCCCACCATGCCGGCAAAAATGCTTTTTTTTTTTTTTGTTTTGTTTTTTAAATGCCGGCATGGTGGGAGCGGGCCGGCCCGCTCCGCTGTCAGCGGAACCGGCCGGCCCGCTCCACTGTCAGCGGAACCGGCCGGCCCGCTCCCACCATGCCGGCATTTCAAAAAAAAGCAAACACTTACCTGCAGGTCCGGAGCGTGGAGGCCGGCGCCGCTCTCAGCTGTCATCTGAGGGCGCGTCATCAGAGGGCGCTCTGATGACGCGCCCTCAGATGACAGCTGAGAGCGGCGCCGGCCTCCACGCTCCGGACCTGCAGGTAAGTGTTTGCTTTTTTTTGAAATGCCGGCATGGTGGGAGCGGGCCGGCCGGTTCCGCTGACAGCGGAGCGGGCCGGCCGGCCCGCTCCCACCATGCCGGCAAAAATGCTTTTTTTTTTTGTTTTTTTTGTTTTTTAAATGCCGGCATGGTGGGAGCGGGCCGGCCGGCTTTACCGGCCCGCCGGCCGGCCCGCTGACAGCGGAACCGGCCGGCCCGCTCCCACCATGCCGGCATTTTTTTTTTTTAATTTCAGGAAAAATTCGATCGGCACGAACCACAAAATATTCGGGTTCGTGCCGAATCGAATATTTCCTGAAGTTCGGAGCGAATTCCGGTTCGTCCGAACCGGTTCGCTCATCTCTAACCATGAACATGGCAACACCTGTTTTTGTTTTGTCAAAATTAAACCAAATATTTGCTTAAATAAATCCAACAAAAAAAACAAAAAAATGTTTCCATGTGTTATTTGCATAATGTTATATCACATTTCCTAATTTTGATTGATTGATTGATTTCTATACAACAGCAAAGAAACGCTCAGGCTCTGTATTGAATACGGTGTAACAACTCAACAGCGCCTCTAAAGCACATCTGAAACATCATATTCAACTTTGGCAGCGTGATTACCAATAACGGCAGGTAATGACTAAGGAGCCCGGGAATAGCGACTGACAGCTGATCGTGGCGGCCACTAGCGGTCGCTAATAGCGCCGCAATACAGACGCTCATCTGTCGCTACCTGGCGTTAGTGATGAATCAGCCAATCCCAATTCGGGAAGCCCCAAGGACAGGAACTCGGACAGCCCAGGAGTCTTTTAAACTCCAGAACCCCCAAAGCTTCTCTTTAACAAAAGTAGACACATGTTGTGGTTGTGAGCCAGCAATCATGAGATCAGCCAATCAGTGATCTCAAAAATAGCAGGTGGCTGTGAAAAAACACATTTTAAAAATAAAACTGTACCACCACTGAGTTGGCTGCATTGTGGTGGATAAAATTATGGTTTTGATCCACTTTAAAAGAAAAGGAAGCAGATTCAATTAAGAGAACCTGTCGTTCCTAAGTAGCCTCAGGGTGCACTCTATGGAACCATACACTAGGGATATGCTTATCAAAGGTGGATATAATAAAAAATCAAATGGCCACTTCAGAGATGGCTGATTCAGCCCACACAACAACTGGAAGATCAGGTGTGTATTCTGTATTTTTTGTTAACTGTATTAACTTTTTAAGGAATATCTTACCCATAATTAGGACTGTCATGTTTTATCCTGTGTTTTTTTATTTCTGTCCAAATAGGAGAATTAGCAATGATGTAAGAGGACATGCACAATTATAAGGTCTGTGGTAAAGGCATGATGCAATTTTTGCACTGCAATTTTAAACATATAACTGAATCAAGGTTTTCCAAGAAAGAAGAACTAAAAAACACAGTCAATAAGTAAAGTTAAGTAACAGAGTGGCAATGGGGCCATGCAGTGCTAAAGATGAAAAGAGCAAGGTTACAACATGCTAAAGATTGAAAGAAAAACATGGATTCATGATGTTCAGTCTATGAATAATTCTGCTGAAGTGCAACAACTCAAATACTAAAGAACCTTTCCGCATTAAGCTTGAGCCTAGAGAGACCCTGAACTCCATTAAGTACAATGCATTGATGTGATAAAGGCCCAGAGGCTGAGAAAGGGCATTAAACATCTGTCTGAAAGCAATGCACTGTAAACATAGCCATTAAAATGGAATTTTGATTACGATGAAGTTCAAGGGTTTTGTCAATAAATATCTAGAAACAAAACATATATCCACGTATTCCATTTTCTTTCATACTTTAACAGGCTTCAGACCATTCAAGGAACATTTGTCTGAATGCATGAAACGTACACTATATGGACAATAAAATGGGGATACCTACACCCACAGTCGTTTTTCTGACACCCAAATTCATAGACATTAATTTGGAGAGGATCGCTGCCCTTTTGGTGGCAAGGCTCACCGCCCAGCTGAAGACTTTATTTTTGCCAGCTGATATTTTCATGGGACAGTCTGCCCTGATGAAGCGGATATCACCCCCTTAAAGTAGCCCAAAACCCACGGAGATCGACCCAGGAATCTATAAGATTCCCAGACCGATTGATTCCCTCCCCCCAGAGCATCCAGAATCGAGATGCTCCCCTGTGTGAAACGCCCCAGGTCGGCCATAAACTCAGCTTCTTTCCCGGTCCAGTGGCGCATGCATGGGCATCAACCGCATCCTTGCTATCCCTCTAGCAGGGCGTGTGCCCACACCAGGCATTCGTGAATGGCAGGTGCGGTCACGCTCCTTGTTAGAGGGTAGCGGGGGATGGGCCCGCCAGCACTCAAGCTGATCTAAGCGCTCTGATTGGACGATCGCCCACGCATGCATCACAGAGGAAGAGGTGAGTTTGTTTGGGCGACCTGGGAGGGTTTCACACACCGATTGGGGTGCACCGGGGGCAAGGACCAAAGCCCAGGATAGTCAAAATCCTGGGTTTTGGTCTACTTTAAAAGTTTTTGGGCCTCATTCTGTTTTTTTTTTTTTTTTTCTATTGCAGATGCATTATCATGTCTGGTTTACAATTCTATGTGTTAATGTAATTTTGGAGGCACCTAACATTATTTACCATTCTCTAATTGACCTGTATATTCAACAGCGCCTACATTCTTCTATGATTATAAATATACTCTAGTCACCTGTGCTGTTTAGGTAAAAGGCATTTATTCTTTGTCTGGATATGCTCTCATAAAGCTTTAATGGGGCCATTCATGTTTTTAATGGCCTTGATTGGGCAGGCTGATTCATCACTAACGCCAGGTAGCGACAGATGGGCGTCTGTAGCTGACGCCAGGTAGCGACAGATGGGCGTCTGTAGCTGGCATTTTCAGAGCGCCCGCTAGTAGTCACTGTGCTCAGCCGTGGGTCCCTACTTCATAGCAACTCAGTCGCTGTTCAGTAATGTTGAATACATTGTGAGGAGTCGCTAGTTGACCAGTACAGCGCTGTATGGGAGCGCATGTTAGCGACTGCTCATAGCGACCGACTACATAGTAACATAGTATGTAAGGCTGAATAAAGACTTTAGTCCATCCAGTTCAGCCTGTTTATCTCCTTCCAGTGGTCTAGCAGCCATAGCTGGAAATGTTATTATATGCCAGGAAGGCATCAAGGCCACTTTTTAACGTTATTACTGTATCCTTCATAACTACCTCCTCTGGCAGCGAGTTCCATAGTCTCACTGCTCTTACAGAGAAGAATCCCCTCCTATGTCGGTGGAGAAAGCACCTTTCCTCTAACCTTAGTGGATGTCCTCGGGTTATAGTTACACTCCGAGGTATAAATAGATTGTGGGACAGATCTTTGTATTGACCCCGAATATATTTACACAGAGTTATTAGATTACTCCTCAATCGTCTTTTTTCTAAACTAAATAAACCTAACTTTGACAATCTTTCAGGGTACTCTAGTCCCCGCACTCCTTTTATTAACTTTGTTGCCCTTCTTTGAATGAGCTCCAGTTCTGATATGTCCTTCTTAAGCACAGGTGCCCAGAACTGTACACAGTGCTCCATATGGGGTCTGACCAGTGACTTGTACAGGGGTAAAATGATGCTCTGGTCATGAGCACCTATGCCCCTCCTGATGCACCCCATGATCCTATTTGCTTTGGCAGCAGCTGCCTGGCATTGATTACTACAGTTGAGCTTATTGTCAACTAAAACCCCTAGGTCCTTTTCCATTGTTGTTTTACCAAGTGTTTGTTTATTTAGTGTGTAATCATGATACATATTTCTCCTTCCCATGTGCATAACCTTACATTTATCTGTGTTAAACTTCATTTGCCATTTAACTGCCCATGCTTCCAATTTATCTAAATCTGTTTGTAGCTGCCTGCTGTTCTCTTTTGTTTTAATTACTTTACACAGCTTAGTATCATCTGCAAAGATTGAGACTTTACTGTTTAATCCATACCCAATGCCATTTATATATATATATTGAAGAGAATTGGTCCCAGAACTGACCCTTGTGGTACTCCACTAGTAACAGTGACCCAATCTGAGTGTGTACCATTGATAACCACCCTCTTCTTCCGATCATTAAGCCAATTTCCCACCCATCTGCACACGTTTTCCCCTAGTCCAAGCATTCTCATCTTTTGTACCAGCCATTTATGTGGCACAGTATCAAATGCTTTAGAAAAATCAAGATATATGATATCCAATGACTCCCCCTGATCCAATCTTGAACTTACCTCCTCATAAAAGCTGATTAGGTTTGTCTGGCAGGAGCGATTCCTCATAAATCCATGCTGATATGGAGTAATAAGGTCATTTTCCCCAAGGTGCTCCAGGATAGTATCCCTTAACCCTTTTGTTGCCAAGCACGTAACACCTACGTGCTGGCTTGGCTGGGCCTTAAGTGCCAAGCCCGTAGGTGTTACGTGCTTGACTTTGATCGCTTCTAGTTTAAAAAATAAAAATAAAAAATACTCACCTGACCCCTTGTTGGATCCGGCCGGGTCTCCCCTTTAATTTGGTGCCATCCGATCCCCCGTGGGGGGTCGGATGGCTCCAGGAGAGCCCCCGGAATAGGCCGCCCCCCCCCCGCTTCTGCAGCAGCAGCTGCTAACTGTAAAAAAAAAAAAAAAATAAAAATGACATTCACTTACCTCCATGTGCGCTGGCTCCCGCTGTCCCTCCTCTTCACCTGGGGGGCCTCCGATCCCCCCCCAGGACTTACCGATCTTCAGGAGAGAGCCTGAGAGGCTCTCTCCCCTTTGATCCTCGATGGCGGCCGCCATCTTGCCGCTAAGCCCCGCCCCCTTGGGGGCGGGGCTTATGACGTCATCCCGGCCCCCGATATCTGGCTTCACCCTTCTCAACTTCTCAGATGCCGGTGATCGGCACAGGGTAAGGAGGTGGCAGGAGATCCTCTGATCTCCTGCCTCCTCCTTCTCCTGTACCGATCACCGGCATCTGTCAGCTGAGCGGCGAGGGACAAGAGCTTGCAATCGAAGGTAAGTACAGTAAAAAAAAATTATTTTTTTTTAATAAAATACTTTTTTTTATTGTGTGGTGTTTTTTTTTTTACAGTTAACCCTTTGTGAGCTGGTAAGGGGTCCATGAGACCCCTTATACCAGTTCACATGGCTGGGGGGGTGGCATTGCCATTAACCCCCGCACCCCCATTACCTGCCTCCCCAAAGGCCAGGGGGGGGCAGAAGAGCCCGGGCCCACATAGGCTATGTGGGCTCGTAGGCTGCAGGGTGGGGGGGCCACCAAAGCTGGCCCCCCCACTCTGTGCCTACAAGCCCCCATAGCTGGTCCCGGGCTGGTTACTTTGGGTAAGGGGGACCCCACGTCATTTTTTTTTTTGGATTTTTAAGGGTTTTTAACCCTTAAAAATCCAAAAAAAAATGGGGTCCCCCTCCCCGGGAAGGGGGACCCTATGTCATTTTTTTTTTTAATTAACCATTTGTCATCCAGCAGCTATAAAAGGCTTCTGGGCAGGAAAGGGTGTCTACCTATACATATGTGGTATCGCTGTAAGCGGGAGAAATTGGGGTTTCTCACGCAATAAGATTTTATTGACAAACTTACATTTTTTATTACAAAAAAACTCTACAAATTGTAAAAAAATATATTTTTTTTATTTTTTTTCACACATTTCACCCAAAAATGTTGAGAATACACCTAAAAAACACAAACAAGACATTTCATGTTAAAGCCCAGACTCTGTTGAAAAAAACAATATATAATTTTCCTGGGAAATCCCTGGAAATCCCTTCGAAAATGACAGTTGAACATGTGTAGCGCAAAACAGTCAAACTCAGTCTGGCAACAGGGAGTGGCAAATGCTGCAGGTAGGCTGGCAGCGAAAGGGTTAAGAAGCCTTCAAACAGCTTGCCCACCACAGATGTTAAGCTTACCGGTCTGTAGTTCCCAGGTTCCCCCCTAGATCCCTTTTTGAATATAGGCACCACATTTGCCAAGTGCCAATCCCTCGGATCAGACCCTGTAGTTATTGAGTCTACAAATATTAGAAATAATGGCTTGTCTATTACTGTACATAACTCCCTTAAAACACGAGGATGTATGTCATCTGGTCCCGGTGATTTATCGATTTTTATCTGCTTGAGACTTCTTCCTTGGTTAGACCAGTGACATTTAATGGAGGGTTTCAGTTATTCCCAGGCATTTCACTCAGCATGTCACATTCTTTTGTGAATATAGAAGCAAATAAATTGTTTAGTAAATTTGCTTTCTCCTCATTTCCCTCTATAGGTGTCCCCTCCTTGCTCTTCAGCCTCAGGTTTGTACCTTTTACGGTTTATGTAGCTAAAGAATAATTTGGGGTTAGTTTTACTCGCGACCAGTCTTTGTCTCCAGCTTAGCTGCCCTTATCTGTTGTTTACATTGTTTATTTTCTTTTTTATAATTTTTTAACGCTTCCGCTGTCCCTTCCTGCTTTAAACGTTTAAATGCCTTTTTTTTTGTTGTTTATTGCCCACTTAACCTTTTTGTTTAGCCACATCGGTTTACATGTGTGTCTAATAGTTTTATTCCTGTAAGGTATATATCTGTCACAATGAAAATTAAGGATTCCTTTGAAAGTATCCCATTTAGTGTCCATGCTTTTGTTTTTAAGGACATTTTCCCAGTTAATGCAGTTTAGGGCATCTCTAAGTTGGTCAAACTTTGCCTTTATGAAGTTCCGCGTTTTTGTGGCTCCTTGATAAGGCACCCTAGTGACTGCTAAGTGGAAATTAATGATATTATGATCACTGCTTCCAAGGTGTCCCCCAACCTGTACCTTTACTACTTTGTCTGGTACATTGGTTAGTATTAGGTCCAATATGGCTTTCCCCCTTGTTGGAGCTTGTACTTGTTGGGAAAGGTAGCCATCTTTTTTTTTAGATAAAAAAACTATTACTTTTATGCGAAACACATGTTTCAGCGTCCCAGTCTATATCTGGGTAGTTAAAGTCCCCCATAATCACTACCTCATTTAGTTTAGCGGCTATATCTATTTGCCTTAGCATCATATTTTCTATGGATTCGGATATATCCGGAGGTTTGTAGCAAACCCCCATCAGTATTTTATTTTTGTTTCTCCCTCCATGTATTTCTACCCATACAGACTCCACATGGTTATTCCCCTCACATATATCTTCCCGCAGAGTGGGTTGTAGAGAGGATTTTACAATTAAGCAGACTCCACCCCCTTTGCGTTTGTTACTGTCCCTCCTAAGCACACAGTAGCCCTGTAGATTTACTGCCCAGTCATAGCTTTCATCCACTCACACCATATTCAGCAAAAAACAGCCTCGCAAATTTCTGGCGCTGAAAAATGCTTGTTTGAAGCCCAGAGAGCAGAAGGCGGTGTGTTTAAAGTGTGTTTACCAGCATTTATCCACTAGTAACAAAGAGAAAACATATGAAATTACATTGTAGCAACATTGTAACATGAACACTTTAATGGCAGACCTGTAATGTCATTTCTGAGGAAATAAAAAAAATGAAAAAATTGCGGAAAACCTGCTTTTTCAATGCCAGAAGAGGTCGCAGAATTATTTGTGATTTTTGGTAATAAAATAAATAAACAAAAACCCTGTTTAAAGAGAAGAAAGGGATCGTCCTCCATTGAAATGTATGGGAGAGCGACAGGTAGCGAGAGGTCATACCTGGCGCTGTGCAAGGCTGAACGCCGGCGCTGTCCGCTGAGGCTGTGAAAATGAAGAATCAGACACTGCATGCCGCTATCCCAGTCGCTAAACAGATTCTGCTTGATAAATGTGTAATTGCGTGCTATGTCCGGCGTTTATCAGTCGCTACCTGTCGCTACCTCTCATTAACCAGCCACTACCTGACGCTATCCCTTCTTAAATAAGACACTATGTTAATTTACAACTTTTTCTAGCGGGTGGTAGATCTTCTGAGACTCTGTCAGCACCCACACTGCTGGGGCGGCTGGAGTCAGAGCTCAGCTTGCACTCGCTTCCAGCCGGCGGCTGGGTGCAGCGCTCACCTTGTATAAGGTAATGTGCTAGCCACCCCTAATTCCGGATGGGAGTGCTAGAAAGACAGCGATTTTACCATTGAAGAACACAACACCCACGTGGGTGCTGTGAAAAAGGGATTGCACAGCAACAGCGCCTGTTGTAATCCCCATTTTTTAAAAGGGAATTGCAATGGGGGCACTTGAAAGACATAACACAGCTTTTTCATGGCCCAAAAGTTTGCAGTGCAACCAATAAGTGCCTAAAAAATGCATAAGCCATGCTTCCATGACAGCAGCTGTCACAAGCATCAGTGGATGATTCTACACAGATTTAACAATGAGTCCCCCTCTTTAGACAATGTACCCATTCCTGATATTATGTGCCCATATTTGTTGAAACAGTGTGAGTGTGCTCAACAATCACATGAACCATTATCTTGAGGTGTTACAGTCACCAGCCCACTCTGTTTTTCTGCAGCCCCCCCCCATGCTGTGTGCTCTATTTGTGTTGGTGTAGCTTTGTTCTTTACTTCCCTTAACATAAGTTCACATGCAAGTTTTCCATTTGCTTCTTAACAGGTTGAGGCTTCCTGGTCTCTGCTTCCTGGTAGTCCAGCTGGAATGGCCCCATCAGGTGATTCAGTAGTCCCTCCTACCCAGGTCTCAGCATCCGCCTTGGTAAGTTCAGGGTGCCACAACCATGTATGCCCAACACTCTTGTGGGCAACTGTCAGGAATATCATTGCCTAACACAATTACAACTCCCGGATCACTCCTTGATTCGTGGCCCTAATTTTCATTTGTGGATCTGTATACTTCTGTGCATTCACCACAATTAATTTGTTTGTGACTACCTACAAACCTCATATTGTGTGGCTTGCTAACGGAAGTCTAAAGGTTTGCTTGGTTCTTAATGTAAAAATACACTAAAATAAACATAACACATAGGTCTATCAAAACACACACACATTTGTCCAAATAACATTTTATTAGTAAAATGGCACGCCAACAGCCCCAATCACCAAACCTTGGTGGGTCTTAAACAACAAAATTTTCCCCCCAGCCAGCATCTTCTCCTGCATGTCCAGCAGCATTGCACAGGACTTCAAAACATATTGCTAGATTCAATGATGCTACCAAATATATTCTGTAAAAAAAATATAAAAGGTCAACAATGGCTAAAAACAACAAACGCCAAATTTTTAGCTAATCAAATCACACCAACGTCACACTTTGCTTGTTCATGACTGTGCACAACCCTACTTCTTGTGTGGGTGGTGAAATCATTTGTAAATTGCCATCTGGGCCACATAAACCACAAGCTAAATCATGCACAAAAGGGTTTGTTTAGAGGCAGAGCAAGTGTAGAACAGCCAATAACTCCAACACAGATTGGGGAGTTTGTGTGGGCCACAAAATTGCTTTAACTTAAAGTGGACCAACACCCAGGGGTGATCGGCCCGGGAATCTTATGGATTCACCTCACTCACCGCGGGACATCCGAGATCGGGATGTCCCGCGGGGTGAAAACCCCCAGAAAACCCCCAAACTCCTTACCTGATCCGCCGCTGCTTCCGCCGCCGCCGCCTCCCGTGCGCCCCTCTAGACGTGCGCGCGCCCGCGGCGGCCGTCTGTGAATGCGCGCGCGCACTCCGAAAGTGACGCGCAGGAGGCGGCGGCGGACGCGCTGTCCTGGACGCCGCTGACACCCGCTTGGACGTCGGCAGGGATTGGACGGCGCGGTCACGTGAGAGCGGGGAGAGGTGAGTTTTTTGGGGTTTCTGGGGGGTTTCAGAGAGCGGGACACCCCCGATTGGGATGCCCCGCCGAAGTGAACCAAAACCCAGGATAGTCAAAATCCTGGGTGTTGGTCCACTTTAACAGCCAACACACTCACTCTGTGAGGGAGTACATGCATGGACATGTGGACAGTGTAGACCTCAGTGGGACCATCCACAAACAGCAGACAGAGAAGTATTTCAATGGCTTTGTTGTAAAGATACCCCCAAACTTATAGTGGTGGTGCCTCCACACCGATGATGCCCCCACAAACCAGCCAACAAACAGGGTGGAGGAAAACACAGGGTTGGCTGGCTTCTAGAAGGTGACCCATTGGACACAACATAGTAAATCTAGCTTCAGATGAAAACCTGTAATAAAGTTATTCACCATCATAGCTAGGGAGATGGCCAAGCTGCTGGATCCACCGTGATGCTGGGGCACGGCAGCAGCATCCCTGGTGTGGATGCCCCAGCAGGAGTGTCTTGATCTGTGGCGAAGGAAAAAAAGAAGGTTCCTTAGGTGTGGCAAACAAGTAAACAAGCACCAAAGAGTCAACACAGTAGCTAGTTGGGGATGTATGTTTGCGGAGCAGTATTAACCTTGTCCTCACCTGTGATGCCCTGAAACAATATCAAAGGCACATGAGCAACACATTTTGTATTTATACCATTGCCAGACAACTGGAAGGCATCAAGGAAACTCGCCAGTGGATGGATTACTGGCCACCATCCAGGGAGGGCTGGGAGGGAAGGAAGGCAGTAAAGCTTTCATCCCACTTGGTGGGTAAGAGTCCAACTCTGAGGGGCCAGCCTCCTCCAGCCTCAAGCCACCCACAACATGCAGTGGTGGGGAGTCTACCGCCTCCTCCTCCGGACTCCTTACCTGAGACTGGCCCAACTCATAATCGGATTCCTCCGACACCACCTCGGACAAACTCAAAGTGTCAACTAAATGAGCACAAAATTAAGTGAAAAAAAATACCAAAAGTACCAAAAACAGAATGGCTAGAAAGGACCATTG
Source organism: Gastrophryne carolinensis (assembly GCA_027917425.1). Classification (NCBI taxonomy): domain Eukaryota; kingdom Metazoa; phylum Chordata; class Amphibia; order Anura; family Microhylidae; genus Gastrophryne; species Gastrophryne carolinensis. The sequence goes on from CM051238.1 coordinate 302,812,570, forward strand.
AAGTCTATGGGAGAACAATACTGAGCGCATGAGGTCTCACAGCATCGGCACTCAAAAAACAACAGGCGCAATTGATAAATTGAGTGCTACGCAGTGTTATGTCAGGCGTTAATGGATTTTTAGTGTCATAAAATATGGCTTTGTGGTGGCACAGCTGAAAAATACTTTCCGCTGCGTGTCATTGGGTGGCGCTAGTGCTTCTTAAATAAGGCCCTTAATAAAGGCATACATAATACCTGTAACTGACTGGGGCAATGCAAATTTTTTGCTGGTCAACGAAAGTTATCAATATCAGTGGGGTGTAATGGATGTATGTCATGAGTCTGCAATGCAGGTATTGACACCATGCGCATTTGAGCAGCTGCAGTGGGAAATAACAGTTTTTGTTTCAGATGGTTTCAGCCTATAGGTTCCCAATTCTTGCTTGCTTCATGGTACAAGATACCTGCGTTGTCTTTCTTTATCTTTTGTGGTGGGGGCTGCATAACAGACAGCAATAGAGCTGCTTAGTAGGCAGAGTAGAAGTTCACCCTAGTTCCTTGTGACAGGTTTAACTTGTTTAGTGAGGAAGCTAACAGTTTTCTCACAATGTAGGGACACTCTATTTTATCATGGTTATCTAGTCTATTTTTCTATGAGCCAGTTGATTATATGATGCCTTGCAGATATTTTGTTATTATATTCTGATACCGCGGTGAAAGCATCATGGAACATTGAAGGTTTTAAACAAATTGAAGGTTAGCTAAGAGTATGGGTATCTGTAGGTCAATTTTAAAGCAGCATAAAGAACAAGGAAACCCCAAAATATCTTTGGACACAAAAAGCCCATGGTGGGTATTGCCATATTTCACTTCTGTCCTTAGCATTTAAATGCTGTATTCTGCTTCTAGTATTAGCATGCTTCTGGAATTATAATAATTAGTAAAAAAGACTATTATCTTTACTGTAACAATGTAAAATGTACTTCACCCTTCACTTTAAATTGCTTTATATAGTTTTTAAAGTAATTTCACATGATGATCAACAAAACGTACTTCATGGTATTTGATTTTTTTCCACATACTTAATTAAATGTTTTATTTTCTGCATCAGTTAATTCATTTCTTAAACTTAAACAGAAATATATAATTGTTAATCAACTTAATCATAAAATCATTTGAGAAACAAGGTTATTGGTTTTCTGCCTTCTAAAATGGTCCATCAAACACATCTCGTTATATGGTATCATCTCAGCAGACAGTTCACCCAGCAGAGTACTGACAGAAATCAATAAGAAAACCTTTCAAACCCTGACCTTAGTTCATGCATACATATTTTAATGATATTTGTTCATCTCCTACAAGTACTGTAGGTTGGATATTGCATCTAATGTTTATAACGAGATTAAAGGAGACAAGAACAAAGGGTCATGCATTTTCATAAGACATTGTTTTGAATTTCTCTTAATGAACTGATTTTTTTACACACTACATGGACTTATTTCTATGTAAAATGGAGAGTTTTTACTCAGTTATGTCATGGTTGCTCTATTGTCATTATATAGCTCTAAAGATGAGCAAAACTGAAATATTTTAACCCTTTTGCATAGGCATATGTGTTATTGTCCTAGAAATTGTCATAAAAACATGACCCAAAAATAAACTCTATCCAATGCACGGTTAATATTTTAGCTGTAGTTTATTAAATCCCACTCCCTCCAGTAAATTTTCATTTATGTCCCTACTGAAAAAAGTCATTGATTTCAATAGAGGCCTACTTTCTGCTGCATGCACAGAAGCCGCATACTGTCATCCTGAGATTTCCTCTGCCAGATTTCAAAGCAAAGACAGAACATGAATCAAAATCAATTTAAACACAGACTAAAAGGTGACATCTATATCTGCCATTTCAAAATTCCATCAGTAATCAATTTATTGTTCGCCAACTACATTACATACGAGGAAATTGCTTTGACATCGGAAGCTGTTGGCTGTTGGCATTTGAACAAAGGGGGCATGAACTGGGGGCTGCATATAATAAAGTTATAAAGTACTATCAACTATCAATTAAACAATTAATATATATATATATATATATATATATATATATATCCACATGTGAGACATATATGGACGTTCTTGTTTGTATGGCCCTCAGTCTTCTTCCAGAGGGTAGTAGTTGGAAGAAACTATGGCCTGGGTGTGTTGGATCACAGGATATGTTTTCGGTTCTTTCAAGAACCTGCAGGTGTAGAGGAGCTCTACTGAGGGTAAGGGTGAGTCAATGATTTTGCTTGCTGACCTCACAATCCTTTGTGTCTTTTGTTTGTCCATCAGGGAGGTGTTACTGTACCGTCTATTTTAAGCACCACTGTTTTTGGAGTGTTTATTACCAGACTGTTTTCTAGGCACCAGGTACTGAATTTTTCCACTTCTTTCTTATAAGCAAGTTCATCACCATCATGAATGCACTCCCAGCGGCCATCGTCCTCCCACCCGTCCACATAAATAAATCACATTACGTAAATCATCATACCAGCATTTTTCTTTGTAAAATCAAATAATTAGATGAGATCTTTAAAAACAGATCTAGGCTTACCAGCAGGTGCCGATGATCCACTTTTCTGGGACTAATGGATCAGACAAGCAATAATGGCCCAACAATAGAGTCCTGCCTCTGTAATCTATGTCTCCAGTGGGGGACAAGAAACACACTGCCACTGCACACCAACATAAATTGTCATTTTGGGGTTTTGTAGTCAGAGTACGGACACACAGGATTCTTTTCAAACTGTAAATAGCTTTATTCCACACACGACAGTAACAGGATTATTTGCAGCAAATAACAACCAGTTCAATAGTCTCTTGCACGTCCTCTCTTGGGACTAGACATATCTACTAGTACCAGAGCACAAATCATACCAACGGGGACATGACAGTTTTTTTTGTGTTTGGTAAACACGTGGATGATCATTCTGCTTCACATCACATTTCACTTCATTAACCTGCCAAGGATGACTATGCCATCCTTCCCTTCTAGGCTGATGAAGTAGAAGTGATTCACACTGAGTTTTGGGCACAGGGCTGGACAGCATTCTCCCATCTCTGTTGGCTGGAACATCGGGAGCTTTTTGTTGTGTGGCCGGGGCATCTTTGAACACAAGGGACTTTAGGCCTGCCCCCCGTTCAGCCATAGCAGAGTAAGTACCGGGATTGTGGTTTAAATAACCTTTCCTCTGCTATGACTCTGTCCACCAACTGTCGTACTCAAATTAGCTGCCCCTGCTGTTCAGCAATCTGGACTGGAAGAGTTTCCGCAGGAGCCTGACACTAGATGTAGCTGTAGGTATACAGGCAGTGTTTACATTCAGCTCACACTCTGTCCACCTAGGGGGAGCTCAGGTTCTTCTAACTATACCCATGGCCCTTGGAGTGATATCATTTTGGGATGCCCCCTGAGACCAGTCACCACCCCAGGGCTTATCAGGTTAGCAGCCCCCCAGCGGGAATAAGGTTGTTTAAGACAATCCCTCTCCTCTCATAGTATCCGGCTGCTGTGTATGGTACCCCAGTTCTTTGCAAAGTCTGTCCAATCCAGTGCCTTAATCACCTCCTCCAAGGATCTCTGCTGTTGTGGCCTGTGGACAGTCTTAGTCCCTTGAACAAACTTTGCTCTCACCTCCTGGAGGTGTCTGCAACATGGAAAGTGATTTAGCTTTACTGGATAGATGGTCAAAACTGTGGAAACTAGAGTTTAATGTCTCTAAATGTAAAATCATGCTCTTGGGTAGAAGGAATCCCTGCTCTGAGTACCGTATGGGCAGTATTGTGTTAACCAGGACCTCGGAGGAGAGAGATTTAGGGGTACTGATTACTGATAGCTGCAAAATGAGGGGACAGTGTAGCCAGGCAGTGGGAAAAGCAAGCAGGATGCTTGGCTGCATCGCTCGAGGCATCACCAGTAGGAAGAGGGAGGTTGTGATGCCGCTGTATAGAGCCCTGGAAAGGCCACAGCTAGAATACTGTGTGCAGTTCTGGAGACCTTACCTGCAAAAAGACATTATTCAAATAGAACATGCCCAAAGGCGGGCAACAAAAATGGTGGAAGGACTAAAACTTAAAGGAGAGACTTAAATAACTTAATTTGTACAGTCTGGAGGAAAGAAGGGAGAGGGGGGACATGCTTGAGACCTGGGCATCAGGAGCAAAATTAGAAAATATTATTTTACAGAAAGAGTAGTAGATGCTTGGAACAAACTTCCAGCTGAGGTAGTTGAAAAATCAAAAGTCACTGAATTTAAACATGCCTGGGATAAGCACACATCTATCCTAAGATAAAGAGTACATACAGTATATACTGTACGGCAGACTAGATGGAGCGTATGGTCTCCTTCTGCCGTCAACCTTCTATGCAAAACTGGCCATCTCTTTCTCAGCAGCCAAGGCCAGCTGCTGCAAATGCAGCAAATAAATATCCTTCTGTAGGCTGCACAGCCCCAGCATGAACTGATTGCACAACCAATGGTCAAAATAGGACATGGTAGACACCATGGTGGTAGCCGCTGGTTTCTTTCATTTAATGGTGGCCAGTATATCCTGTTAGGCATTTGCATAATCCGGGATAGACTCTCCTGTATGCTGCAATTGGTCCACAAGTTGTTTCGCATGGCGCATGGCAGCGCGACAAGTTCAGGGATTGCTGGCCAGGTGCTGACCACCCCACAGTGCACTGAAAAGGCCCCTAGTGTGTAGTCATAATTTGTAAGTGGGGGATAGATACAAGAAACATATAAAGACTATCAACTGGGAAAATGAAATAGACATGAAATGAAAAAAAGAATAAATCATGATAAATCTGTCAAAAACAAGGGCTGTCCTCCATTAATGAGTGACTGTGCCAGAAGGAAATTACTGTAAGAGGTAAACAAAAGACCTTTGGCATATTTTGGATAATTTACAGGTCTCATTGACTGATACTAGCAAGGCTATGCATATCGTTGACTAGGTTTTTACTAGAGATGAGCGAACTTTTGAAAAATTCGATTCGACTGATTCGCCGAATTTTCCGACAAAAATCATTTCGACCCGAATAAATTCGCGACGAATCGCTATTAAAAACGGCTATTTCTGAGCCTCCTAGAGCCTCAATAGGGTTGTAAACCATTCTGCCTTGCTGTAACACGCACAGGATGCGTGCTGGGTTAGTTAAATAATACTTTGAAGAAATATCACATGCAGATCAGAGGCATCGCTAATAGAATCGCAGAGCGGCACAATTGCAGAGAGTTGAAGTGGCATCACTATGAGGGGCAGAAGGAGCCCAAATATACACTGGAGTTGGCCTCAGGAGCCCAAAAATTGGATGAATCACACCCTGGAGTTGGCAGGAGTTGACAGTAGCAGCAGCAGGAGCCCAAATATACACTGGAGTTGGCTTCAGGAGCCCAAAAATTGGATGAATCACACCCTGGAGTTGGCAGAAGTTGGCAGCAGCAGCAGCAGGAGCCCAAATATACACTGGAGTTGGCTTCAGGAGCCCAAAAATTGGATGAATCACACCCTGGATTTGGCAGAAGTTGGCAGCAGCAGCAGCAGGAGCCCAAATATACACTGGAGTTGGCCTCAGGAGCACAAAAATTGGATGAATCACACCCTGGAGTTGGCAGGAGTTGACAGTAGCAGCAGCAGGAGCCCAAATATACACTGGAGTTGGCTTCAGTAGCCCAAAATTGGATGAATCACACCCTGGAGTTGGCAGAAGTTGGCAGCAGCAGCAGCAGGAGCCCAAATATACACTGGAGTTGGCCTCAGGAGCCCAAAAATTGGATGAATCACACCCTGGAGTTGGCAGGAGTTGACAGTAGCAGCAGCAGGAGCCCAAATATACACTGGAGTTGGCTTCAGGAGCCCAAAAATTGGATGAATCACACCCTGGAGTTGGCAGGAGTTGACAGTAGCAGCAGCAGGAGCCCAAATATACACTGGAGTTGGCCTCAGGAGCCCAAAAATTGGATGAATCACACCCTGGAGTTGGCAGGAGTTGACAGCAGCAGCAGCAGGAGCCCAAATATACACTGGAGTTGGCTTCAGGAGCCCAAAAATTGGATGAATCACACCCTGGAGTTGGCAGAAGTTGGCAGCAGCAGCAGCAGGAGCCCAAATATACACTGGAGTTGGCCTCAGGAGCCCAAAAATTGGATGAATCACACCCTGGAGTTGGCAGGAGTTGACAGTAGCAGCAGCAGGAGCCCAAATATACACTGGAGTTGGCTTCAGGAGCCCAAAAATTGGATGAATCACACCCTGGAGTTGGCAGGAGTTGACAGCAGCAGCAGCAGGAGCCCAAATATACACTGGAGTTGGCTTCAGGAGCCCAAAAATTGGATGAATCACACCCTGGAGTTGGCAGAAGTTGGCAGCAGCAGCAGCAGGAGCCCAAATATACACTGGAGTTGGCCTCAGGAGCCCAAAAATTGGATGAATCACACCCTGGAGTTGGCAGGAGTTGACAGTAGCAGCAGCAGGAGCCCAAATATACACTGGAGTTGGCTTCAGGAGCCCAAAAATTGGATGAATCACACCCTGGAGTTGGCAGAAGTTGGCAGCAGCAGCAGCAGCAGGAGCCCAAATATACACTGGAGTTGGCCTCAGGAGCCCAAAAATTGGATGAATCACACCCTGGAGTTGGCAGAAGTTGACAGTAGCAGCAGCAGGAGCCCAAATATACACTGGAGTTGGCTTCAGGAGCCCAAAAATTGGATGAATCACACCCTGGAGTTGGCAGAAGTTGGCAGCAGCAGCAGCAGCAGGAGCCCAAATATACACTGGAGTTGGCCTCAGGAGCCCAAAAATTGGATGAATCACACCCTGGAGTTGGCAGGAGTTGACAGTAGCAGCAGCAGGAGCCCAAATATACACTGGAGTTGGCTTCAGGAGCCCAAAAATTGGATGAATCACACCCTGGAGTTGGCAGAAGTTGGCAGCAGCAGCAGCAGGAGCCCAAATATACACTGGAGTTGGCTTCAGGAGCCCAAAAATTGGATGAATCACACCCTGGAGTTGGCAGAAGTTGGCAGCAGCAGCAGCAGGAGCCCAAATATACACTGGAGTTGGCCTCAGGAGCCCAAAAATTGGATGAATCACACCCTGGAGTTGGCAGGAGTTGACAGTAGCAGCAGCAGGAGCCCAAACATTACTTCAAAGAGACCCTGGGGTTGGCTTCAGGAGCCCAAAAATTGAATGAATCACACCCTGGAGTTGGCAGAAGTTGGCAGCAGCAGCAGCAGGAGCCCAAACATTACTTTAAAGAGACCCTGGGGTTGGCTTCAGGAGCCCAACAATTGGATGAATCACACCCTGGAGTTGGCAGCAGCAGGAGCCCAAATATACACTGGAGTTGGCTTCAGGAGCCCAAAAATTGGATGAATCACACCCTGGAGTTGGCAGAAGCTGGCAGCAGCAGCAGCAGGAGCCCAAATATACACTGGAGTTGGCCTCAGGAGCCCAAAAAGTGGATGAATCACACCCTGGAGTTGGCAGGAGTTGACAGTAGCAGCAGCAGGAGCCCAAACATTACTTCAAAGAGACCCTGGGGTTGGCTTCAGGAGCCCAAAAATTGAATGAATCACACCCTGGAGTTGGCAGAAGTTGGCAGCAGCAGCAGCAGGAGCCCAAACATTACTTTAAAGAGACCCTGGGGTTGGCTTCAGGAGCCCAACAATTGGATGAATCACACCCTGGAGTTGGCAGCAGCAGCAGCAGGAGCCCAAATATACACTGGAGTTGGCTTCAGGAGCCCAAAAATTGGATGAATCACACCCTGGAGTTGGCAGAAGTTGGCAGCAGCAGCAGCAGGAGCCCAAATATACACTGGAGTTGGCCTCAGGAGCCCAAAAATTGGATGAATCACACCCTGGAGTTGGCAGGAGTTGACAGTAGCAGCAGCAGGAGCCCAAATATACACTGGAGTTGGCTTCAGGAGCCCAAAAATTGGATGAATCACACCCTGGAGTTGGCAGAAGTTGGCAGCAGCAGCAGCAGCAGGAGCCCAAATATACACTGGAGTTGGCCTCAGGAGCCCAAAAATTGGATGAATCACACCCTGGAGTTGGCAGGAGTTGACAGTAGCAGCAGCAGGAGCCCAAATATACACTGGAGTTGGCTTCAGGAGCCCAAAAATTGGATGAATCACACCCTGGAGTTGGCAGAAGTTGGCAGCAGCAGCAGCAGGAGCCCAAATATACACTGGAGTTGGCTTCAGGAGCCCAAAAATTGGATGAATCACACCCTGGAGTTGGCAGAAGTTGGCAGCAGCAGCAGCAGCAGGAGCCCAAATATACACTGGAGTTGGCCTCAGGAGCCCAAAAATTGGATGAATCACACCCTGGAGTTGGCAGGAGTTGACAGCAGCAGCAGCAGCAGGAGCCCAAATATACACTGGAGTTGGCTTCAGGAGCCCAAAAATTGGATGAATCACACCCTGGAGTTGGCAGAAGTTGGCAGCAGCAGCAGCAGGAGCCCAAATATACACTGGAGTTGGCCTCAGGAGCCCAAAAATTGGATGAATCACACCCTGGAGTTGGCAGAAGTTGGCAGCAGCAGCAGCAGGAGCCCAAATATACACTGGAGTTGGCCTCAGGAGCCCAAAAATTGGATGAATCACACCCTGGAGTTGGCAGAAGTTGGCAGCAGCAGCAGCAGGAGCCCAAATATACACTGGAGTTGGCTTCAGGAGCCCAAAAATTGGATGAATCACACCCTGGAGTTGGCAGGAGTTGACAGTAGCAGCAGCAGGAGCCCAAAAAATGGCCTAAAGACATAAATATGTTTTGCACCATTTGGAAAGTGTAAAACGTGGCACCATGCTGAATCTAGTCGCATGCATCAGGCATTGGTGGGTGGAAATCCTGGCTGATCCATCCCTGATTCATTTTGACAAAGGTGAGTCTCTCCACATTTTTAGTTGACAGACGAGTTCTCCTCGCCGTAACTATGGCCCCCGCCGCACTAAACACCCGCTCAGATGGCACGCTACTTGCCGTGCAGGACAGCTTTTCCAGGGCAAACTCTGCTAGTTGCGGCCACAAATCAAGTTTGGCTGCCCAGAAGTCCAGCGGATCCTCAAGGTGTGTTGGCATGGTCATGTCAAAGTATGACATGACCTGCTGGTTCAGGTCCTGCTCCAGGTCTTCCTGCTGCTCATGAGTAGCCTCACTATGCGGGTGTAGAAAGCTACTCATTAGCGACTGAAGACTGAGGCTGCTGCTGCTGATGGAGCTTCTGCTGCTGCTGCTGCGAACCCCCCCAGCGGCCATGGCAGTGGAAGGTGAGCGCAGAGGTCCCCTCGAGTCAGACCTGCGAGAGTATGGACCATGGCGCAGATAGGCATCGGCCAACTGCCTACGTAGAATGTCTTTGTAGTAGTTGAGTTTGTCCTCCCTCTCGGTGGGTTTAAAAAATGCCCCCATTTTGTGCCGGAAGCGAGGGTCCAATAAGGTGGACAGCCAGAAGTCATCCCGCCGACAGATGGAAACAATTCTGGGGTCACTACGCAAGCACGTGAGCATGCTTCGTGCCATTTGCGCAAGTGACTCGGATGGACTACCTGTCTCCATCTCCACTGCATACTGCCACAGTGTGCCCGGGTCCTCTGTCTCGCCTTCCTCAAAAACCTCTAGCTCCTCTGGCTGCTCCTGCTCCTCCTCTCCTGTCCGCTGACTAGATAAACCAGCCATTTCGCCAAGCCTAAACTGTGTTTCGCTGGGCAACTCCTCCTCCTCCTCTTCCTCCTCCTCCAGTTCAGCTCCAGCGGGGTTCATGTGGCCGTAAGATGTAAACGCCATGTCTCCAGTGCCCTGACCAGCCATGGTTTCCAACATGTGCTGTAGTACATGAAGCAGTGGAATCACGTCGTTCATCCCGTAATCCTGCCGACTGACAAATAAAGTGGCATCCTCAAAGGGCCTGAGCAAACGGCAGGTGTCACGTATGAGCTGCCACTGGTTGACATTGAAGTTACACAGGGGAGTCCCCCTATCTGCTTGGATCATCAGGAAATCCGTGATGGCTTTTCTCTGTTCATATAATCGGTCCAACATGTGAAGGGTGGAATTCCAACGGGTGGAAACATCGCAAATCAGACTATGTTGGGGGATACCATTCTGACGCTGTAGCTCAAGAAGGGTGTGTTTGGCGGTGTAGGAGTGGCTGAAGTGCATGCAAAGTTTCCTTGAAGTTGTTAGGATGTCTTGCAGATGGGGGGAACACTTCAGAAACCGCTTGACAACCAGATTGAAGACGTGAGCCATGCAGGGGGCATGGGTCAGGCTTCCTTGGCGCAGCGCAGACAAAATGTTCTTCCCATTGTCGGTAACCATGATTCCCATTTTAAGTTTTCTCGGAGTAAGCCTTGTTTGGATTTCCTGATGAATACATTTAAGCAGTTCCTCCCCTGTGTGACTCCGTTCGCCAAGACAAACCATGTGAAGCACTGCGTGACACCTCCGTGCCCTGCACACATGGTAGACTGGAGGGGCACTGAGACTTGAGCCTACAGTGGAGGGTGAGGAGATGGCGGAGGATGAGGAGGCCGAGTCGCACGGTGTCACAGGCCCAATGGGCAGAGAGCGCGGAGGCCGAAGCGGCGTGACCTGTCCAAGTTGCTGCTGCAAAGGGACCACATTCACCCAGTGGGCCGTAAACGACATGTACTGCCCCTGACCGTAGTTACAGCTCCAGATGTCGGCGCTGCCATGTATTTTGCTACACACCGACAGGCTCAAGGACTGGCCCACCTTCTGTTCAACAAAAGTGTGCAGCGCTGGTACTGCCTTCTTGGCAAAGAAATGACGGCTTGGGACTCTCCACCTCGGCTCGGCACAAGCCATCAGTTCTCTGAAAGGTGCAGATTCCACCACCTGAAAAGGGAGCGACTGCAGCACCAGCAACTTGGACAGGAGCACATTCAGCTTCTGCGCCGTAGGATGAGTGGGCGCATACTGCTGTCTCTTGGACATGGCTTCGCTGATGGATTGCTGGCGGGATGCATGACTTGGAGGAGGAGGAGGAGGAGCAGGAGCGACAGAGGATGGGTATGACGCACAGCTGCCTTCGGCTGAGGTGCTGGAGCCTTGGCTGGCAGAAATTGGGAGCTCACTTGGTGAGGAAGCAGACTGGACCACCCCTTGGGAGCCTCGGTTCTCCCAGGTCGTTTTATGGTGACGCATCATATGTTGACGCAGGGCCGTGGTGCCAACATTTGGACCCTGGCCACGCTTCACCTTTTGCCTACATATCTTGCATGTGGCCATGTTACCCTCCTGCGGATGCCTCAGGAAAAACTGCCACACTGCCGAGTAGCTACTTTTCCCACCCCCTGGCCTCACTGATTCACTGCTGCTGTTGCCAACTCCAGGAACCCCTGCTCCACTACCTCCCGATAAGGTAGACTGCCGCACAGCAGGTGCTCTACCCCGGCCCCGGCCCCGGCCCCGTGCCCCCATGCTGACTGCTACCACCTTGCTGCCTCAGCTGCTGACTCCGGGGCAACCTGCGCCCCTCTTCTCCTGATGATGACGATGAAGCCCCTTCATCACCCGGCTCCCAAGTGCGATCGGCTTCATCGTCATCATCATCATCATCACCGAGTTGTGGCTGTACGTCACTGATGTTCGTGGATTCGTCAACAGTGTCTGGCGCAGGAGCTGGAACGCTCGCAGCACCCACGACACTGTCCACATCACTATTTGTCTGCCTAGCTAAAGAAGCCACCTCCATTTCTTGGCTGGGCAGTAGCTGCTGACTGTCCTCCTGTATCTGATCGTCCTCCTCACTAAAGAGTGGAGCTGAACCCAAAGCATAGGATACGTCGCTGGGGGAGGGAACGGCGTAGGACAGAGGCAATGGGAGGACAGGGGATGCTCTCGGGGCATGCCAACTCAGGGTTGTGTCAGAGGAACCTACCGACCCTAGACTGGGGGTCTCAGATGTAAGTTGTGATGATGTTGTTGATGAGCGCGTCAGCCAATCTACCACGGCAGATGCGTTACTGGTGGAGACCCGACCGCTAGCAGATACTGGCAGATTAGGTCTCTCAGCGTGACTCCTGCTGCTACTGGCCCCCAGTCTGATGCGAGCTCTGCCTGCGGAATCTTGGCCTCTGCCACTCCTCTTTTCACTTCCAGGCACTTGTCTGCCCGACATAGTCTAACTGGCGTGGTAGTAGGTGATATTTAAAAAAACCCCGGGCAGCGGTGGGTCTATATGAAACAGAATATAATGCACACCAAAAGTGAGCAGTAACACTCAGCCTCCAACAGGCCTGCTTAGTGTAAATAAGAGAGCTGCTTAGTGTAAATAAAGAGGGGTATGCTATGTTACAGAATGGGATGCCTCAACAGAAGTGCACCTGGCAGGCTGCAGTAAGCCTATGCCCAGCAAAAGTGTCTTATAATATAAATATAATAAGAGCAAATGCTTATATGGTCTTAAACAGAGGCTGCTGTAGTCACAGAATGGGATGCCCTGGGCAGGAATCGACCTGGCAGGGTCCAGTAGTGCTTTGCCCAGCAAAAGTGTCTTTATCAGGCTAATTTCAAATATGATAAGAGCAAATGCTTATATGGTCTTAAACAGAGGCTGCTTTAGTCACAGAATGGGATGCCCTGGGCAGGAATGGACCTGGCAGGGTACAGTAGTGTTTTGCCCAGCAAAAGTGTCTTTATCAGGCCTAATTTCAAATATGATAAGAGCAAATGCTTATATGGTCTTAAACAGAGGCTGCTTTAGTCACAGAATGGGATGCCCTGGGCAGGAATGGACCTGGCAGGGTCCAGTAGTGCTTTGCCCAGCAAAAGTGTCTTTATCAGGCTAATTTCAAATATGATAAGAGCAAATGCTTATATGGTCTTAAACAGAGGCTGCTGAAGTCACAGAATGGGATGCCCTGGGCAGGAATGGACCTGGCAGGGTACAGTAGTGCTTTGCCCAGCAAAAGTGTCTTTATCAGGCTAATTTCAAATATGATAAGAGCAAATGCTTATATGGTCTTAAACAGAGGCTGCTTTAGTCACAGAATGGGATGCCCCAACAGGAATCGACCTGGCAGGGTCCAGTAGTGCTTTGCCCAGCAAAAGTGTCTTTATCAGGCCTAATTTCAAATATGATAAGAGCAAATGCTTATATGGTCTTAAACAGAGGCTGCTTTAGTCACAGAATGGGATGCCCTGGGCAGGAATGGACCTGGCAGGGTCCAGTAGTGCTTTGCCCAGCAAAAGTGTCTTTATCAGGCTAATTTCAAATATGATAAGAGCAAATGCTTATATGGTCTTAAACAGAGGCTGCTTTAGTCACAGAATGGGATGCCCTGGGCAGGAATGGACCTGGCAGGGTACAGTAGTGCTTTGCCCAGCAAAAGTGTCTTTATCAGGCCTAATTTCAAATATGATAAGAGCAAATGCTTATATGGTCTTAAACAGAGGCTGCTTTAGTCACAGAAAGGGATGGCCTGGGCAGGAATGGACCTGGCAGGGTCCAGTAGTGCTTTGCCCAGCAAAAGTGTCTTTATCAGGCCTAATTTCAAATATGATAAGAGCAAATGCTTATATGGTCTTAAACAGAGGCTGCTTTAGTCACAGAATGGGATGCCCTGGGCAGGAATGGACCTGGCAGGGTACAGTAGTGCTTTGCCCAGCAAAAGTGTCTTTATCAGACCTAATTTCAAATATGATAAGAGCAAATGCTTATATGGTCTTAAACAGAGGCTGCTTTAGTCACAGAATGGGATGCCCTGGGCAGGAATGGACCTGGCAGGGTACAGTAGTGCTTTGCCCAGCAAAAGTGTCTTTATCAGGCCTAATTTCAAATATGATAAGAGCAAATGCTTATATGGTCTTAAACAGAGGCTGCTTTAGTCACAGAATGGGATGCCCTGGGCAGGAATGGACCTGGCAGGGTACAGTAGTGCTTTGCCCAGCAAAAGTGTCTTTATCAGGCCTAATTTCAAATATGATAAGAGCAAATGCTTATATGGTCTTAAACAGAGGCTGCTTTAGTCACAGAATGGGATGCCCTGGGCAGGAATGGACCTGGCAGGGTACAGTAGTGCTTTGCCCAGCAAAAGTGTCTTTATCAGGCCTAATTTCAAATATGATAAGAGCAAATGCTTATATGGTCTTAAACAGAGGCTGCTTTAGTCACAGAATGGGATGCCCTGGGCAGGAATGGACCTGGCAGGGTCCAGTAGTGCTTTGCCCAGCAAAAGTGTCTTTATCAGGCTAATTTCAAATATGATAAGAGCAAATGCTTATATGGTCTTAAACAGAGGCTGCTTTAGTCACAGAATGGGATGCCTCACAGCAGACTTAAGATCAGTTCAGTATATATGCACAGTTAGTTACTATAAGCAGCCTGAAAACGCTAACAAAGGCTGGATGAAAAAAAAAAATCTCCCTGTCAGCCAGCTCCGTTTTTCCTACCTTTCCCTGGCTTTCTGTCTGTCTCCTGTCTGTCTCCTGTCTGTCTCCTGTCTGTCTCCTGCCTGTCTCCTGCCTGTCTCCAGCCTGTCTCCTGCCTGTCTCCTGCCTGTCTCCAGCCTGTCTCCAGCCTGTCTCCAGCCTGTCCCTGTCTGTCCCTGCCTGTCTGTCTAACTGCCTCAGCTACACAGCGTTCTGTCTGTCACGAATGCAATAGAGAAATGAGGAAAAGCAAGATGGCCGCCGTTAAATACCGCTGTGTGACGTCACCGGGCTTGCTGGCTGCTGATAGGCTGCATGTGACTGCCCCAGCTTGCACTGGCGCGGGATAGATGTCCAGACATGTCCCGTCCGCCATCTTAGAATGCCTGTAAATGTAAATGAATGGATGTTAAAGGAAAACTTCGAGTGATCGAATCGCGGGGAAATTCGGATTCGATCCGAATCGAATTTTTCCTGAAATTCGGATCGAATCCGTGTTCGTCCGGATCGATTCGCTCATCCCTAGTTTTTACCAATGAAAGGAAATGGCAAACTGCTCCGACAATTAAATAGGTAGCGTGGGAGGTTGTGGAAAATATACACATTTTCTAACATTTCACAAAAGAAGACTAAACCTTGAAGCTTTTGTGATCATGATCCTAAACACACAATCCTTACTGAGAAGTATTGTAAAGTCAGCACCAGGATGCAGGATGCTTGTTTACAGTAGATCCTGGAAGGTCTGTGATGACAGAATATAGATAGAAACTTAGGGAAAACAATGGAGGAAACTTTAAACTTTGGGACAAGTAAGACAATGACCAAAGTATAAAGCTAGCAGCACAAAAGTGTGAACAATTTGATGTTCTCAGTCCAGATCTAAATCCAATTTTGTTGGTTTGAAGAAAAAAAAACTGTTCATCCATGACTCTCCAGGAAATATGGAAGATTTGGACCATTTTGATGAAAAGGGACAAACTGCAGTGTCCCGTAACCCACATAGAGACAGGCTTAACATGATTAAACAGCCAAACAAAAAAAAAAAAAACAAAGGCCACTTACATTTTGTCCACCTAAGCTGATCAGTGCTAGACCAATGATCAGCAACTCATCTGATTGCTGGATCTCGGCCCACAATTCATGCATCGCCTCGGACCTGAACTTCATTTACCAGCAGGCTCCTGCCCCCATCATCAGTCACAGGGGTGTAGCCATGCCCTTTCTATTGACTACAATGGAGGGAGCATGTAAGGCCTTGGCACACTCATTCCATTGCAGTGTTTGGAAAGTGTGTGGCAGCTTTCCTGTGACTGCAAATGGGTTACGAGCCTGACGTGCCATGATTTGGGTGTACGGCGTGACTTGAAACCCAATGATCAGGTTAGTCGCTGTTCACCGGACTAGCACCAATCAGCTGTGCAGGACAAAAGGTAGGTTCCCCTTTGTTCTTTGTTTTGCTGATTAATGACCTAAAGCCTACAATGTTTAAAAGCATTTGTTTCTATTTGGAGCCTGTATTTTTTTAGACTATGCAAAAATCACTTTTGTCTTCAAGATAAAAACAGAGAACTACAATTTAGGATTTATACTTTTCTCACACTAACCGAAACTTGAAATAAAAAAGACTGTTTGGTTGGATTTCCTCTATAAATCACAGCCACTGTACTGTGACGCCTAATATATGATGAGATCATTATTGCTCCCAGGAAAACAAGCTCCAGGATACTGGAGCCATCGGCCTTGTAACCACATTGCATTAAATACACAGTTTTCTATTTGTAACAGACACAATTCAAGATGACTAAATTACAACAGTTTATAAGGCCGCAGTTAGAGATGAATTCCCAAATGTCATATTCTGTGAAACCATGCTATGTTACAGCTTTAATACTCGTGAACTATGTAGTACTATAAAACATTATTGGATAAATAAATGCACATTACATAAATATGTGAGCTATGTAGTCTGAAAAATACATAAAGCAGCCATCTTTTTTGTAAGCAGAAAGCAGAATAAAATAAACTGGTATTTTCATTAATATGGATTAGATGAATAGAAATGAGCGAACCGAACTGTTAGAACCGGATTTTGTTCTGAATTTCAGGGAAAAATAAATTTGGCATGAACCCAAATTTTCTGTGATTCTCGACGACCAAATTAATCCATTTTTGAACAAACACAAAATTCTTGGGGAAATTTGCTGAAGCTGCCCCCAATACCAGTTCACAAGGCAGGGCAGTCTGGCTACATACCAGCACATTCCAGACCACATACGAGATATTCTATAACCCCCCCGCCCTATTACCTGTATCCCCAAAGCACAGGGGGGTGCAGAAGAGCCAGCAGCCCATGAGGGATATGCAAGCTGGTAGACTTCAGGGCCGGGGTCCCCCTCTACAGGGCTGTACTTTCCCTTTCCCTAAAAGCCATCAGCACAAAGAGGAATAAGGTGCTTGCAGACAGACACACCCTTGAAGCCGTTCGCCTTCACATTCCCATATGAAGGACCACAAGCCAGAGGCTTCCTTAAGGAGCACTATCGTGAAATTGTATAATATTAAAAATCCAATTTAACACATCGGCTAATGAGATAAGGGGTCACTTATACACCCAAACTGAATAAAACTCCCGCCAAGCTTGTGGTTTATTCTCTCATGGTAGGAAAAATATCCAGGGGAGCAGGTTTAGTGTAACAAAAGAGGGGTGGCAGCCGCTCAGACCATTTTATAACTAACCAGGGAGGTGCACATTAGCAGGGCAATTGGAATACAAAAGTCTTAAAGGGGCCACAGCACTCAAACCAGCTAGCTTGCTGACCAGCCTACAATCTGTCTCTAAACTAGGTTAAAAGCAGGGGGCTCGGTCACACACATCTGCAGAAGTATGCTTAAGCTGCACCACCAGCGCCAAGGTGCCCCTGTGAGGTGCAGTCCTAACTCTAGTACTAATTCTAGTCTCTAAGAGCCCCATTTGGGACATACAATGCAATAGATAAATTGGGAGCAGGCTTACCTGAGGTTGCCCTAAACCTCAAGTGCAAGCCATGGGGTGGAAGGGTCAAAGACCTTGCAATACAGCCTAGACCCCACACTCCATGTGCTTGCACAACTTCAAAAGAAACAAAAGAGGGGTGGCAGCCGCTCAGACCATTTTATAACTAACCAGGGAGGTGCACATTAGCAGGGCAATTGGAATACATAGTCTTAAAGGGGCCACAGCACTCAAACCAGCTAGCTTGCTGACCAGCCTACAATCTGTCTCTAAACTAGGTTAAAAGCAGGGGGCTCGGTCACACACATCTGCAGAAGTATGCTTAAGCTGCACCACCAGCGCCAAGGTGCCCCTGTGAGGTGCAGTCCTAACTCTAGTACTAATTCTAGTCTCTAAGAGCCCCATTTGGGACATACAATGCAATAGATAAATTGGGAGCAGGCTTACCTGAGGTTGCCCTAAACCTCAAGTGCAAGCCATG
This sequence comes from Gastrophryne carolinensis, assembly GCA_027917425.1. Classification (NCBI taxonomy): domain Eukaryota; kingdom Metazoa; phylum Chordata; class Amphibia; order Anura; family Microhylidae; genus Gastrophryne; species Gastrophryne carolinensis. Next base: position 302,830,474 of record CM051238.1, read on the forward strand.
GGGTGGAAGGGTCAAAGACCTTGCAATACAGCCTAGACCCCACACTCCATGTGCTTGCACAACTTCAAAAGAAACAAAAGAGGGGTGGCAGCCGCTCAGACCATTTTATAACTAACCAGGGAGGTGCACATTAGCAGGGCAATTGGAATACAAAAGTCTTAAAGGGGCCACAGCACTCAAACCAGCTAGCTTGCTGACCAGCCTACAATCTGTCTCTAAACTAGGTTAAAAGCAGGGGGCTCGGTCACACACATCTGCAGAAGTATGCTTAAGCTGCACCACCAGCGCCAAGGTGCCCCTGTGAGGTGCAGTCCTAACTCTAGTACTAATTCTAGTCTCTAAGAGCCCCATTTGGGACATACAATGCAATAGATAAATTGGGAGCAGGCTTACCTGAGGTTGCCCTAAACCTCAAGTGCAAGCCATGGGGTGGAAGGGTCAAAGACCTTGCAATACAGCCTAGACCCCACACTCCATGTGCTTGCACAACTTCAAAAGAAACAAAAGAGGGGTGGCAGCCGCTCAGACCATTTTATAACTAACCAGGGAGGTGCACATTAGCAGGGCAATTGGAATACAAAAGTCTTAAAGGGGCCACAGCACTCAAACCAGCTAGCTTGCTGACCAGCCTACAATCTGTCTCTAAACTAGGTTAAAAGCAGGGGGCTCACAGGGGCACCTTGGCGCTGGTGGTGCAGCTTAAGCATACTTCTGCAGATGTGTGTGACCGAGCCCCCTGCTTTTAACCGAGCAGGTTTAGTGTATCAGGGGTGATATCCTCTTCCTTCCATTAAAATTAAAAAAACAAGCCTGGCTGAATATTTCTTGATGTCGAGAAGTGACCACTCCTCCCACCACCCAGAATATTTATATGTATTTTTATCATCGACCCATTTTTTCGCGATAGTTCTCATTTACTACCAAAGAGTCCTACTGACAAATGACAAATACCTAGTTTAGTGATAAAAGCTAATTAGTTAACATTAGGAGCTGTGACTTCCAGTGCCATTCTGTCAAAATAGCAGTGCCAAAAAAGAAAGAGATGCTGGTGTTCCAAAACTGGCACTGTGCACTGTGCACTATGCAAAATTATGCTAAACAGCGCACTTCTTAAATAAAGCCTTAAATAATTTCACACATTTAACACAGATAAGTGTATGAGGTAGTATTTAGTGATAGATATTTCTTGTGTATAGGCAAAGCATAAATATACTGTAGCATTAGAAGCAGATGTATTGTTGTGGATATTGCAAAACAAAAGCCAAAGCAGTGCATTTATTAAAAAAACAAAACAACACTACAGTTAATATGTGCTGGCACAAAATAGGTTAAGCATTTTAACAAAAAGAAGGGCCACGGGACCCCAAACCACTCCTATATACATAAGTGCCGCACACAGAAAGTACTGTAGTTAAACAAATAATCAGCTTTATAATAATCAAAAGCAGGTATACACAAATGCCCCCTCCTTTTTAATAAAATACCTAGATACACATAACTCACCCTGAGGAAGTGACAACCTGGTCACATAACGCGCGGGTTCTGTGCCGTAGCTGGATCTCTCCTTCTAACTGCTCTACACTTTCAGTGATATATACATGTTTCATTTATTTTCTTCTCCATGAGCTCTCTCTCTAGGCTGCATTATTGGAGCATATTACTTTTGATGTTTCTATTTATATATATATATCTTTTGTTAACTATATCCATTGGATTAGTGTGAGGACTGAGCCTTTCGGATATTGCGTTTGCACTGTTTTTCAGAACGTTCACTTTCAACAGCCCTTTTTGTGTTGCTGTAGTTATTTGTGTAGTACTCAGCACACCTAAATTTTATTATTATTTGATTATTTTGTTGCGCTGACATTAACACATATTAGGGCATTTTGTTTCCGATGATCACTCATTGTAATTTTTGTTTTTAGGAGGGTTACACTTTTCATACTATTTATATGGCGCTATTTATTAGAGCATTTTTGTGTGGGGGAGGAAACAGTCCTGTCTATGTGTATCTATGTATTTTAATAATAATAAGAGGGGTATTTGTATGAACCTGTTATCGACTATTCATTAAAGCTGATTATTTGTGTACCTGTATTCAGTATGTGGTACGCATTAACCCTTTAAGTGCCAAGTCTGTGAATTTTACGTAGTTGACACTCCGACCCTTAAGGGGCAGCCACGTAAAGTTCATGGGCCTGGCATATACCCCTGCTTTCAGATTTATCTTGTTTTTTCTTGTTTGCATATTGATATTTTTAACATAGATGGTTTATGGGGTGTATTCCAAATGTAAAGGGGTGGTTTTGGTTGAAAAAATGCAAAGGTGTGTACTTTGTCTGCAGAGCTGAAAATTTCAAGTAAAATTATACTTACTTTACTTTGGGGTGTTTGGCAACTCTTCCCTTGACAATACCTATGCATGTTGGTTTTTTTGCTTGTTTGCATATAGTTTTTTTGGAAAATGTGGCTTTGATTCTTATTTTTTATTCTTTTTTAAGGAAACTCTGTACAACCAAATAATTCATTGAAGGATTACTTCAAGAAAACTGTGCCCACGTCAACAAGCCTGGTACGCCTAGAAAGCTTGAGGTGATGTGAGTACTCCTACTTTATAGGAGGTATTTCAAATGTAAAGGGTTGTTTTTCTCGAAAAATTTGAAAAAAACGTGAAAAACTGCAAGGTCCACATAGCACATAGCATAATTGTATTTTATCTGAAAATCTCCTAAAGCCCTGTTTCAGTTTGGGGGAGTCTCCTGGGCAGGAAAGGGTGTCTATCAATACATATGTGGTACTGTTGTAACCGGGAGAAATGGGGATTTCACGCGCAATACAATTTTATTGACAAGCTTACATTTTTTATTACCAAAAAAATTACAAATTGTAAAAATAGTTATTTTAAAATTGTTTTGCACATATTTCACCCAAAAGTATTGAGAATATACAAAAAAGGTCAAACAAGACATTTCATATATAATTTTCCTGGGAAATCCCTGAATAAAATCACAGTTGAACATGTGTACCGTAAAATAGTGAAACATGGTCTGGCAACAGAGGGTGACAAAAACGCTAGGTAGGATGGTACTTAAAGGGTTAATAAGGGTTGTTTGTTGCCCACCTGGGGACCCCGCAGCCTTTTTGTTTACTGTATTTAATACTATTTTTGCATTTTAGGGTTGCTCTTATTGAGCTTCCCTGTGTTGTGCGACCCTTTGTGCCCCCTAATGTATCGTTTCATTATGTGGGTACATAATCGAGACATATAGACATTTTCATATATTGGATTTTGGGTTAGGTATCCCGTTTAAGGATTAGTCTCTGACTATGACCACACTTGTTTTCATTTAAAAAAGTTGTTTTACATTTATTGAATTATTTTAAAAGTACATCAATCCAGCACAATTCATACATTAATTTGTACATCCAAGTATATAGTAGTTGTTGACTATGAAGCTGCGTATAGAGAATATTCATTCCTCATTATCATCTAAAAATACCTTACTGGTAGGCAGACATGTTTCGCCTTACTGAATAGGCTTTATCAATGCCCCTAAATAGAAACACAATACATCGTGTAAATCCAGATATATTCACATGTATGTCTGGCAAGAAAATCTTGTCAGTTTTTTATATACTTGTGTAACATCACGTAAGCAATACATAAGTGAACGATACATAAATAAACAAACAATATTATCCTTCTAGTATACCTTCTCTGTAGTTATATGGTTTCCATTGTCTTTATTGTACAAATTATGCTGATTCCTGAGAAAGGTCTGGTCGGAGGGCACCCTCTTTTTGCGGCCATGTGCTCGGCCTTATGCTTATTATTCTTGTGAATACCGCACTGTCACTTTAAATGCACTTTTTGCGCTGTCACTTTAATTGCGCTTTCTGCAAATTTATCCTATATAGGGTTCAAGCTCATAGTTAGTTTTATATGTTTTTTTCTCTTTAGCTGGACCTCTCTATTAGATTTGTCTTACCTCTGATGGTCCGTGCTTACATTTGGAAAGAGTGCTCTTTTAATATATTTTTGTGTGAGACTGGCGCTGTCCTGCTATACACATTGCCAAGTTTGTCCAATCACACCTATGATTTATGGAAACAGAAAAGGCATTGTATATTATACTGTGCCTTTCAACTAGGATTATTTACCTCTTATCTTTAGCTGGACGGTATTTCTAACCGTTCTAGTTGCTATATCCCACAGTCCTTACCTTGTTTTTTGGCAGTTGGAGCGTCTTCCTGTCTGTGTTCTATCTGGGCGGTCCGCTCGCCCGCCGTCCATACCTGACCTCGCTCCCCCGGTGACGGTCCTTTATGCCCCCGGCTCCGGGCGCGCACCGCACCGCCCCCGGCCTCAAAGCCGGAAGTGATGTCGTGCGCTCCAGCAGCCGGAACGCAGATCGCGTCTCCCCGGCGTTTCCGCCGGAAATGACGCCGCGCGTCACCGGCCAGTTCACAGTGGGCGCTGTGAGGCTCCATTTTGTTGGAGACCTCCCTCAGCGCTTTGAGGCTCCATTTTCTTGGAGACCTCCCTGAGCGGATGTATCGAAATTTTGGTGACCTACTGTACTATTCATGATGTCTTATTTAAACATACTTAATCTCAACAAAAATGTAGCTGCATGTTATTACAGCTACATTTTGGAGTACCCCTCTGTGTTTTTTGGTCCTATTACTGTAGTTGCCTATGATTCTCAATTTGGGCTTATTAATCAATTATTAAGTTTATTAAATATATGGATATCTTGCACTTCCTTATGTCCATTATATCTATGGAGTAAAATTACTGTATTTAATACTTTATGGGTGATGCTGAGAACTGTCAATCACAAAACAAATCTCAGATCTTTTGTTAGAAATTTTGTTAGCAATTTTGGTTATTACTAGAGATGGGTGAAAACCCCAAAATTTGGGTTCAGCAAGTTGGGCCAAAATGTGAATAAGCGCTCGGGTTCAGGGACCAAAACCCTAACCCAGTCCCCATTAAAATCAATGGGGACCCAAACTTGGGTCTCTGTAGCGGGGGGGAGCAGAGTGTGCATCACAGTGCTGTTGTAACTTACCTGAGTCCTGATTCTCTTCTCCCAGTGACGGGCAGCATTTTATTGATTATTTATGTTAGAAGCTATTGCGTGGCTATTTAATTATCAGAATAGTACTCCCTTAAACACCTGCCACAGTGAAAGTAAGGGAATGGGGTTTGTTTTATAAGCATGTAACCTGCTATAACCGTCACAGGGCACATGCCACCAAACTCAAGCTCTACCACTTGTGATCCCTCGTCATTAATTTTCATCCCCAATAGTTTAAACTGTAAGTTTGTAAGAGCAGGGCTGTCTTTTCCATTGTCTCTTGTTCTCACAACATTTGACCCAAACTTGGGTTTCTGTAGCGGGGGGGGGGGGGGGGGGGAGCAGAGTGTGCATCACAAGTGCTGTTGTAACTTACCTGAGTCCTGATTCTCTTCTCCCAGTGATGGGCAGCAGCAGCAGCATCCCATACTGGCCCCAGCCGGGGCTACAAACAGATGGCCACCAGCTCCCATAAATGAGGACACTTGAGTGTGATTGTCCTCACTCATGGGAGCCAGGGGCCATGGTTTTGTTGCTGTATTAACATTCTAAGAAACATACAATGTTCCTACCTGTGTATTTATTTAACAATGATACAATTTTCAGAGCTTTACACTACGGGCCTTTTTCAAAGAATGAGTAATTCAGTTATATAGCAACTTACAGCAATAGAAAAAAATGATGATGTAACCGTAGTATAGGAACTGTTTAAAACACATGCACTGTAGCACAATCAATCTACAAGCAGATTTGTTACACAGATTTTAGGTGGTCAAGTAGGTGCGTCAGTGGATGACAAATTCAAGTGCAGCAGGTAAGCAACTCTGCAAGTTTAGAAGGTCCAGCAGCAGTACTAGAAATATCATCATAGATGCAAAAACAAAAAAGAATATTGCTTGGCTCAAGAACCACCTACAATGAACTCCTAAAAAAAATGAAAGATGGTCTTATGGTCCAGTTAATTATTATGCACCACCAATTAACCCCAGTTTGCAGCCTAGCTTTTGACTTTTCAAAACATTTTATATGATCGACAAGAGCATGGAGCCTCATTTTCAAGAATTAAACTAGTAAAAAAGTTATCACTACATTGCTGAAATAAATACTTTTTATTATATTTTCTTAAAGTTCTTACCGAGTTTGCAAACTGTAATGCTGAAACATTAACCTCAGCTTTCACGCTGTTTCCATTTTCCAATTGTCCTCTATCAGCAGTTGGATATTAGATGGCCGATTAGAGCAATATAAGCTATTACAGTCCATCTAGTTTTTAATATACTTTATGTATAACATATGCCTCATTACCTCTTTATCACTATTGCTGTGTTATTTCAGAATGTGCATTAAACTGACCTTTCCACTTCACATTCTGTCTATGCGTGCTTACATTCATATAGTGGATTTCTATTTTTTGTTCTACAAAAAAGTATAGTTTTAGTGATTTTCAGTATTTTTTGCCACTGTGCATTAATTACAATTTACCTAATGTAGTCATCAAAAAGAAAAGTAGCATTATGGTACTAGGCTTGCTGTGATCTCAGCAGTCTTTAGATTCTATATTGAAAGGGGGTGTTAAAGGAGCACTATCACAGATTTCTGATGAGAACAATTTCAATATATTAGTTGTAATTTCATACAACTAATATATTTTCTTATAACACCATTTTCCTTTTTTCCATGCTTATTTTTGGCTTTGTGTGTTTTGAGCAGAACAAAACCCAGAGTTTTTAATATCCCAAGTTTTGTTTCTTGTCCCAGGGGCATCCCAACTTGGGATGCCCCACTATGTGAAACCCCAGTTCACCCGTAAAAAATTTCCTTCCCCTGTTCCATGGTGCATGCACATTCTCTTGTCCAATCAGCACTGTTTGCTTGACCAACGGCTCTGTTTGCAAGCAGAGCTTGGCAATGGGGAGCGGAGTGGCTGGATCCCTGGGTGCCCAGCCTATCTGAATGGCTATGTGTGGGAGCGCACCTCAGTCCCTGAGGATGCGGCCGCAGCTATTTACATCGCCATGGGAGCCAAGTAAAAGGTGGCATTTCAAACAGTGGGACATCCCGTTTTGGGAATTTAGAGTATTTTAGAATTCAGGGTCGACTACTCAAGGTTTTGTTCTGCTATAATTCCTTTATATATACCTGCACAGTTAAAGTAAAACATTTTTTTCAGACAGTTTAGTTTATTTTGTATTGTATTTTATTGTGGTCACAGAAGCAGCACCTCACACACACAGAACTGTTACCACTGTACAGTGTCTGCCTGGGAAAAAAGCTGTAGCTGTTGCCAAGAGACCAGAGGGCTAAATGCTGCGGCTGTCTGCTATCACCTCATGGAATACAATCCAGCTAATCCACCCATTCAGCAAATTGACTGAGCTATTTCATCTTAAAATATAAAAGTAAAGTAAACATTTTATTTCTTACTATTGACTTATTGATTATTTATGCTCATGTTAGAAGCTATTGTGTAACTATTTAATTATCAGAATAGTGCTCCTTTAAACACCTGCCACAGTGAAAGTAAGGGAATGGGGTTTGTTTTATAAGCATGTAACCTGCTATAACCGTCACAGGGCACATGCCACCAAACTCAAGCTCTACCACTTGTGATTCCTCGTCATTCATTTTCATCCCCAATAGTTTAAACTGTAAGTTTGTAAGGGCAGGGCTGTCTTTTCCATTGTCTCTTGTTCTCACAACATTTGATATGAACTTTGTAGCATCTAGTTTATAATGGTCTCTGTTTTACCTTGTCTGTAATTACACCCTGTGCAGCACTACGGAAGAAGATGGCACTATATAAATATACAACAACAATACTACAATTATACAATTTTAAATCTTACATACATACCACCCCCCTGCTTCATTTATGCAGGTACAAAACTCAAGGGCCTGCCAGAGAATATAATCTCTTCTTGGGCTCATGTGAAACTGACAGTAAAATGTTAAAGGTTTGTTTACAAGACAGGACAAGCTATTCCAATTTCAGCTCACTTACAAGAAAGGACTGCCCCATGCCACTCGTTCATACTAAAAGCATTATATTATTAGCCCAGTGGATTTCATAGCTGCTGTGGTCTTACGGAGAATTCTCATTGCTCTTGCCTAACAGCACAGCGGGATCAGTAGCAAGAAAGAAGCTAAACACAAACTTTGCTCACTCCATTAGCCCCACTCATAAATTACTTGCCCCAACTTTAAAATATTAACTACACTATTAAACTGGACCTTCACCATGAATAAGAGCCTATCTTATTTGTTCTTCCCACCCTAAACACACAGATTGCCCCCATTAAAAATCATCCTACCTGCACCTACTGCATTTTCTGAGCCTTTAAACATTCAAGATGGCAGCACACAAAGTCTCAGGCTGCCTGCAAACAGGAAGTGTCTTCTGGCTATGCTGCTCTGCATTCTGGGATTACTGTCCTTTTCCTGGCCCCAGCTCTGCTCTGTCTGAGCAAAGCACAGCTATAACCTGCCCCTTCACTTTTCCCCCCTCTCCTCAATATGTGATGCTTCTGATGGCGGTGCCTGCATCATACAGTCCTGAACAGAGTTGCAGCCCAGTGGGGGAAAGAATATAAAGTAAGTGACTAAAATGTAAAATATTATTATTACATAGTGATTCCGTGCATTTTGATTGAATCTAGGCCTTCAAATTCAATTCTTACTCTAAAGTCCTGTAACAAAAAAGCATTGGGGGACACATTCTGGCAAGATAAAATAATGTTTCCAATTTGTATTGCTGATTGATCATTAAAGTAGAAAAGGTGAAGTGAATAATTTCTAGTTAACGTGCATGAAAGAATCACATATTAATTTATTTAGTAGTGGATGAATTTGCCAACCTCTTTGCAATCTTGCTGTCAATCAATTAGAATATGACAAAAAAACTGGAAAGAACTGTAATATTTACATTTTAGAAATATGTTTATTTTAATCACTATTTAGGTAATGAATGGCCATGATGAGCTTACACTGAACAGATTAGTAATGACCAGTGATAAGTATGGCTTTTAGCAACATGCAGTTAAGCATTTTTCATTTGTTGTTTGGTGTTAAATAAATGCTACTGTAGGGAGAGCTTTCTTAAAATGTGATTCTCCTTCTGGGAGAAATACCCTGTAAAGTATTTGCCTATTGTCTCTGGGGTGCAATGCAGTCACATATGTTTCTGTTGAGATTCCACTATCGCAATATTGTTTCTGTTTTCAGTCAGTTTCTACATAAATTTTGCTGTAATGTGCACGTCAATGGAACCTCTGCATTAGCTGTAAATTGGTGTTTGAAATGGGCCAGCACAAAGCAATAAAATAATAAAGACATTATGTCATTAAAAGTCCATTCCAAGACAAATTCATAACCATTCTCACAAATAACTTGCTTCCCAAATTGGGACTCCATGGTGGTCAAATGCGTTAATGAAGCAACATCTCCTCTTCTAATTGGTCTACCAGCTGTGGGAGCAGGGATGCCACTGCAGAGTGAAGTCATCAGGTGAGTATGCTGCAAGGACCACCGGTTTCCCTGGGGATTGTCGGGCCCTGTGGGACACCCGCCTTCTAGGTAAGCTCACAACCCCCAATCTCCGCTGCTAGCTTCACCTTTAGTCAAGCCCCCATTTGCCAGGGTGCTTTAGACGCCTTGCTGGACACGGTTGCCCCCAGGACTTCGTAGCACAAAGGATGTGGGCTTACAGGGGCGAGGCGGATAAACCAGAGGCAAGACTAGACAATGTCGGGTAAGCCAGGGTCATACACGGGTAGTCAGTCCTTAACTAGCGCAGCACAAAAGGGACAGACAAGAAAAGAGTTGAGGTCAAGCCAAAGGTCAATCTGGAAGGCACAAGCCGACGCTGCCTGAGCCGGCATTCAGCCCGACAGCTGGGTGGGAAGAGCCCTGGCCAGGCGCCCGGAGACACCATGCCACTCCAAAACCACTCCATAACCATAGGAAACATTTCAAAAGGACCGAAAATCTAGTTAGTCTTATAGTCTGATTAAGGTTGCATAACATTCAGTATGATTTAAGTGCTTAGGCTGGGCATTTTCAGTACTAAATATTAGTTCATAGCAAAGGCAGTGGCTGTATTAGTAAAGAAAATTGTACAGCTTTTGGTCCTTAAGGTATCTTTGCATTTTCCATTCCCATTACTTCACTCTTATTTGTGGTAAAGGCTAAAACTAGTAATTTATAGTGTCATAATCAAATGTAATCTGGAGAGAATAATATCATATTACTGTAAATGTACTATACTGTCAAATGCTGTAAAATGTAAGTGTAAAAAATGTAAAAAGGTAGATGAAAGATACTTATTGTGCTTGATCTTTCTCTTTCTCTCTCTGCCTCAATATATAAATATATGTGCGTGTGTAGCTTTGCTAGTCTACCAATAAAACAGAATTGAAAAAAGGAATTCTTGCAGGAATTGCCTCAATCTACTTGAAATTCCGTAAATGACTTTCTTATTTCATGTAGTGATCCTACTGGCTTTCATGAAGTAAATGGCTTATGAGTTTCATAGGGTTGCAGTTATGTCACCAGAACCATAATACCACTACTCAAATCCACGCTGTATTTCTGGGATCAATATCTGTGGGTTTTAACTGATCTACACTATGTTTTTTTCTAAGACTATTTCCCACCAACATGTTCAATCAATGTTTCTCAACAATAGGTTTTTGAAGTCTTAATTTTAAATTACATCACGTTTCCATCTTTAAAAAAAAAGAAAACATTTATAGACAAAGGTCTCCTAGCAGTACATGTTTTTGAACTTCTTTGTTTCCCCAATTTAAAATGCATTAACAATAAAAAGTCTGCATAAATACATCCATCCTTATACTTGTAACCCCACCCTACTTTAGCACCTCATGATTATATATCGTTCTTTCTCTTCTTAGACAACCGGGTGTAACATCTCCTCACTGTTTCCTTACTTATAACATGTTAATATTTAAGGCATTTCAACTTTTTGTATAATTACATTTTATTGAGTTTTAGAAAGAGACATTACAATTACAATACAAGAATATAAAGACTTATACATATAACTTAGCGGAACATCACTGCATTAACACTCCACATCTTATTGTGATCGACATCAAGAGGCACCTTGGCTTATCTCAATGTAGGAACATTACTTTTGTGTTGTACATGTAACAGGCAATGGTGACCAATACCAGGGGGTATTGTATGTTTGCACACACATAGGAATATTTCCTCCGCATGTTTGCATGTGTTAATATTATGGCACCCGAGGAACAGTTGGGGTTTAGGTGCCTTGCACAAGAGCACTTCAGCCATGTCCCATAGCTGGGAATTAATATTAATTGTGGTAAAGTGTATGGAAAAGTGGTGGATGGTGTCTATATTTCTCTTGTTTTTTTCAGCCATGCTGGGATAACAGAGCTTCAGTCCACATCTCCAGTCCTCTATGGGTTTTTCCCCTACTCCCAGGTCTTTCCATGTGATAAGATTTATTGAAGGAAGGAAGCCTAATAAAAGGAACTGCTGAGGCTTCCAGTGTGGAGAAGGAAAGACTGGGATAAGGAGCCCGTACCTTGCTGCTCCAAAAACCTATAGGTCTGAACTGCATCCGAAGGACTTGTGTTATGTTTTTTTGAACCTGTGGATCAGCAGCCTGGGCTTGTATGTCCTGAAAGTGGACCTGTGAGATCGAGGACTTGCAATACTCTGTACCTATCAGACACCGGACATTGCTAAAGCTGGTGAGGAAACCGCTGACTGTACTGCACTGTACCCTGCATTATACTCTGAATTTAAGAGATTTTCTGTTGGACTTTGTCTTCAATAACCGTTTATTTCAACTAAGAACTGTTTCCAGAGTCATTTCCGTTAGCACTCCAAATCCTGACACAATGTATAACATACAGCACATTTAAAGTGATCCTATACCAAGAAAACAAGTTTGTGTCTTTGTCTTCATCCCAATGCCCCAAACAGCTTTTGTTTCTTTTTTTTAATAAAGCCTTTGCCCAATATTCATAACAACACAAACTGGATGCAGTTGGCCATATTACTCCCTGGGCGAGCAGGCCTGCACCCTGGTGCTTTCTAGCTATGATACATTAAGCAAGGTACAACATAAAACTCCTGACAGGCTGTAGTAACATTGGTGTTTCGGGCCCTTTGATCGGACTGCTAGGGATGTCAGGTTCATGTGTTCAGGTTCATCGTGGCAATGAAAAGGATAGCTGTTAACTCCTGAATACAGAAAATTAACAAAAAAGACAAAACACTAGAGGGCGCTGCCAACTGATTAATCCCACAACATCAATGATAAATGCAATCAAATTCCACCTATTACAACTGCCTGAGTCCACATATCCCAAAGTGCATTTGTGCCAAATAAATTAATAATATGAATAAAGTGAATAAATTAATATAATATCAAACATATCAATATATCACAATGACAAAGTGCAAATCTCTAATAATCAAGCTACCATGATTGAGGACCCAGCGGAGTGACAAAAGGGGACAAAATATCTCTCAGCATATAGAATCTTACATATTCATAATCAGAGCCAGCAGCGTCCATCCCCCGGCCAACGCATTACGTGACACGTCACTTCATCAGAGCAGAAATGTGTGAATACAGAAAATAATGGATTTTATTCCTTTGTTAGGAAGGCACTGCTTTTCTTTTGCTCAGTCATTCCGCTGTTTCCGGCGATGTTTGAGGCTTTTTTGATGAATGTGGTGTGAGTCAGTCACACTGAGCTGGCGTTACCGTTCGCTCCCATACAGCGTAGTGCTGCGACTCACACATCATATTCATCAATGCTGGCCAGCGACTGAGGCGCTCTGAAACAATGATCCATGGCCGAGCACAGCGACTACTAGCGGTCGCTCTGAAATCTGCTCTACAGCTCATCTGTCGCTACCTGGCGTTAGTAATGAATCAGCCTGCCCGTTATTTACTAGCATCAGGACAGGCAAAAGGCAAAAACACATCATCAGTTCAGTTTACTTATATAACTGTGTATCTCCTCTTCCATCCCTGTACACTTTGTAGTAAATACAGCATACAATGGATAAAAACAAATGCAGCTAAATAGAGAATTCCAATGAACCAAACCCAGAAGACCACAGCAAAATACCTCTGTCACCGAATTCATAGCTACCCTCTTCTCTGCTATGAAGTGAACATTATACATTGATTAAGGGTGCATGGAGACACCTGAAACACCTGGTGCCACTACATGCTTTTAACTGGAACCCAAATGGACATGTATATTTTTTATAAATATTAAAAATAAATGTGGAGCTTTATGATACCTTTTTTGAAATCTGGACTATATTTTGTTGAACATTATACATGTCTGGTCAATAAATGAATAAAATGGATAGCATCAAAGAAACATGTTGTTACCCCTGAACCTCACAAAAAAAGAGATTATAAACCTAGGCCATTGAGTCACTTCATACATACAACAAATTCTTCTATAGGTTGTGACATCGAAGTCAAAATTGCTTCAAAGAATACCCTAATTGCCACAACATATGCGACAATGGTCAATTCACTTATTCTAAACTGGCAAATTAAGTTTAATACAGATAAATGTAAGGTTATGCACATGGGAAAGAGCAATTTGTGTCACAAACACTAAATAAGGAAATGTTTGGTAAAACACCAATGAGAAAGTACCTAGAGGTTTTAGTTAACAATAAACTTAACTGTAGTGCCAAATGCCAGACAGCAGCTGCCTATGCAAACAGGATCATGTGGTGCATCAAGAGGGGTATAGGTGCTCATGGCCACAGCATCATTTTACCCTTCTGTAAGTCACTGGTCAGACCCCATATGGAATATTGTGTACAGTTCTGGCACCATTGCACAAGTAGGATATATTTGAACTGGGGCTCCTTCAAAAGTGGGCAACTAAATTATTAAATGAAATGCAGGGACTAGAGTACCCTGAAAGTTTGTCAAAATTAAGTTTATTTAGTTTGACAAAGAGATGCTTAATGGGTGATCTAACAATACCCAGGCAACCACTAAGCTTAGAGAAAAGGCAATTCCTCCACCAATATAGCAGGGGATTCTTTACTGTAAGAGCAGACTATGGAAATCTCATCCAGAGGAGTTAGCCATAGAAAATACACTAAAAGAGTTCAAAAGTGGCCTGGATCCCTTCCTTGTACTCAATGGGCCTGATGCAGAGCCTCCTCTGAACCGCCCTTAAAACCTTCCTATTGTCCGGGGCTCCCGTTTGAATCGTGGCTCAAATGTGATGCAGAGCCTCCGTCGGAATGGCTCCCTAACTGATCCGTCAATTTCACTTTACTCGGAAAGCTTTTTTTGCTCTCTCTGGTGCCTTCAATTTGATCGGGGCTCCCGTTCAAGTTCACACGGGCGACCCATTTTTTCCTGATTTTTCCTGCCTTTTTGAACGTACCTGCTTGGTTTCCGTCGTATTTGACCTTCCATTTTGGTGGTTTTAGCAAGTATACTTACATCTCCATGGCTCTTCAGTTGCCAATCTGGCTACACGCAAGCGCACATCCCTCAAACTCCATTGGAATATGCATATGGCCACAAATGCAAATTTGACACACATCTTTATTTTTTTTTTTTGTTTTTTTCTGAGAGTTTCCTTGTCCTTAATGCATACCTTAATCATCTAGTAGTTCCTTCTTCCTTGTCCTTAATGCATACCTTAATCATCTAGTAGTTCCTTCATCCTTGTCCTTAATGCATACCTTAATCATCTACTAGTTCCTTCGTCCTTGTCCTTAATGCATACCTTTATTGTTTGTGTATTTTTATGTTTTATTGTCCCATATCTAAACCTTTTGTGTGTCATTTAAATGTGTGCTGATGTTGTGTGATGGTACTTTTGCAGAAAACACAACTCTCAAAATTTTATGATTTTTTTATTAGTTAAATTTGTTTTTTGTTTTTTTATACATAAAAACATTTTAGATTTTAAAATGAAAAAAAAATTATTTACATTGTGTAACCAAACAATTAAAATTAGGCCTCGGGGTCTGGAGCCTGTTTTCTTTGATCTGTGAATGAAAAACAACATTACTTTAGCATTGTTTTTTGGTTTTTTTTTTTTGGTTTTTGGTTTGTGCACTTTTTAAATCGGACCTTCTGCGTGATTTAATGAAAAGGCCAAACTCTTCAGAAATGTTTCCACAGCATCTTAAACTAAGATATATTACTTTTTTAGTCAATCAATTATTATTCTTTCCCCCACTGGGCTGCAACTCAGTCCCAGAATTTAGGATACGTGCAACGCCATGTTGACTCTGAAGCATCACACTTACTGAGGAGAGGAGAGTTGGATAAGGTACAGGGGGTGGGTTATAGCTGTGCTTTGCTCACACAGAGCCGAGCTGTGCTCAGGAAAAGGTTGGTAAGATGATTTGTAAGGTGGTCAATCTGTATGTACAGGGTGTGGGAACTATCTAAGATAGCCTCTTATTCATAGTTAAGGTCCGCTTTAAAGGGCTTTTTTGAATTCATTTTGATGGAAAGGTTAAAGTTTTTTTGTTTAAAAATGGTATCGTTTGCCCACTTACAAGGTTTAGGCTGCACATTGCGTGGGGGGCGGAGTCTCCCTTCATCCTCCCTCTGTGGCAGTTGGGAATCTGGATGAATGACAAACACACTGATATTAGAGACTGTTGTTCTTTAATTAATATAATATTATGTTAGGCTTCTAGGTATCAATCTACTCACCTTCCCCAGCAACCTCTTCCTCCTCGCCCCCTTCCTCACTCATCCCTTGGGATGTTCCAGCGACGTCTGAATCTAAAACAAAAGTGCACATCTGTATTTAATGCATGTCTTACCACATATCTAACTTTATTTCCCTTACCGGAGTCCGGTTGAGGCTCTGTTCTGCTCGACTCCCTGCCGTCAGATTGCCCCCTCCCCTGCATGCTGAGGTCCAGCGGCTCCTCATACTCACTGGCAGAGGAGGGTGTGGCCGTTGACCCTGGCGGTGGGCCACCTACACCTTCACCTGTTTCGCCCAACACTGGGCTGCGTGTCCTGGTCCGGGTGGGGCGGAACCGCAAATTCCATTCATGGGCTGAAATACAAACACAATCATTAAACCACGCCCAGGCGAGGCCAGGGTTATAGGTGCATTTACATTTTCTACACTTACATGGGAAATGTTTTGCGAAGTACCGCCTCACCCGGGGCTTATGCCTTCTTTTTAAATCAGACCAGTGTTGGGCGATCTGGGTGAAGGTATAGGTGGTTTGGGATCTTCGTTCAATCGCGTCCACCACCGCCAGGGCCAACGTCCGCTTGTCATAATCTGACGGCAGGAAGTCGTAGCGATTCCTCAGCATCATCTGTACAAAAAAGATACAAGGATCCACCATTAATACACAAAATACATTAACAAGTTTCTTGGCCTAACTAAAGTCACTTTATTAACCTCTTGCTGCCTCACATTGCCCTAGTTCTGCTATCTGCATGTAGGCTAGTTTGTAGCTGCGGACATGTGTTAAACTAAGGTGGGCTTGTATTTTACGTCACAAACTAAGTTGTTTCAGACTATTCTTGCGTTTTTTTTTTTTTATTAGAAGGAATGTGTGCGTGCACATAAACGCACGCTCGCACGCTCGCATACTCACATCCATGATGATGTCGTCCTGCTCCCGGGTAAAGATGGCGGCCGACATCTTTTCTTGTTTTGCAAGGTATAGCTCTGACGTTCCCCCGCGGTGACGTGCGTGCGTGCGCGCAGGCGCGCACCCGCTGTTGACCACGCCCACACGGGAAACATATTTAAAGCACAAGGCACTCAGCTCTGTGTTGGATACCATATCATTATGGGCAGACCTAAAGGGAGCAAAAAGAGCCAACCAAGGGCCGAGGCACATAGCAGCCGCACACATGCCTCATCCTCCCAAAGACAGAAGAGCAAGCACCAGACACAGGCAGAACATGCCCCAACTAAAACGCAGGATACTCCACACACACAGGCACATTCAAAAAAACGCAGGACCAAGGAGACATTCACCCATTCACCACCACCTGCCAAAAAAGCACGAACACACAAGAGTGCAAAGTCGAGTAAGACCCTGCAGCATCATCAGCCTCAACACACAAAACATACCCACAAAACAAAACACATCAGCAAGGGAAAGCGTATTGCCAAACCCACCACCCCACCAAGGTCACCCACCCCTCCACCTCAACCCTCTGGTTCTCCCAATTCCAGTACCTCACATTCCACATGCAGCTCCACATCTGATAGCTCAACAGGAACCCAGACATTAAGCCATAGCAGCACACACACCACATCACCCTCCCCCATAAGCCCCAGAACCACACACGACTCACCAGATAGCCAACCATCAATTTCCACAGATGCAGGGGACACTACACACCCATGTGGCCGACAACTACGCCGTGGCTCCCTAACTGCACGTTTTTGCGATGCTCAAAGCATGGCTGTGGCAAATGCAGTTTGTGAGCATTATGATGCCCTATTTGGCAGGACCTCCAAATCCACCACTAAGCAGGCTAAGCTGGAGATCTGGACGAATATTTGCCGCCAAGTAAATACTGTGGGATCTGTCAGGCGAGATATTCAACAAATCAAAAGGAAATTTGGGGACCTGAAATACTACAGTAAAAAAAAAATGGACATGCGCCGTCAGCAGAGGTAAAGGGCAAATTAAATGCATTTGTAGTTGCATGGTTAAAAGAATGTAACACTTATTAGGTGTGATTTAATCTTCCCCAGCCAACAGACAGGGGGTGTAGCAGAGGTAAAGGGCAAATTAAATGCATTTGTAGTCGCATGGTTAAAAGGATGTAACACTTATTAGGTGTGATTTAATCTTCCCCAGCCAACAGACAGGGGGTGGCTTACCCACTAAAATAATCCTTACTCCCGCCGAGGAACATGTATATACATACATACACCCGGCCAGTATCCAGGGCCTGGCAGAGGCACAAGACACAGACCGGAATGTAAGGTCCCAAGGTGAGTCTGATTTTGCCATGACCTATTACAAAAAGTTCAAGAAGGCAGTGTTATGCTACACAACACACTGTACTTGGCCATTTAGCTAATCTTCCTATCTACATTCTAAGGACCAAGTCAACAGGACACACCAGGCCTACAAACCCCTGGGTTAGCACCGAGGCCAAGGGCACACCAGGCTTCTACACCACAAACCCAAATTGTGGATTGCGATGAGGTAAGTCAATGGGCCTTGGTGTGTACTTTTAACATTGATATTTGAGAGCTTTTGTGGACAGAAATAATCTAAAAGGATGCTATATTTCTTTAAAGACCACAGGAAGCCCACCCATCATCGACCATATACGAGATTTGGAGGAGGACACCCCACATATGTCACTAACCACTACTGCACCAGTGGCAGCAACGCAGTCAACCCCGGCACAGCCACCACATCCACAACCACCTTCGGAACCAGAACCAACCACCCGTCCCACTGCTCCTACCCAGTCTAGATGCCATATTTCCCAAAGAAGGCAACTTCAAATTTTGGAGGAAACATGGAGGCAGGAAAATATTGCCTTTGCTGCGACAACACAGCAATTCAATGAGACTGTGTGCACCCAACTCACAAACCTCAACGCCCAAGTAGAGGTATTAAACAGAAATATCTCTGCCCTAACCAGCCATATGGGTGAGATTAATCAAAGCCTGGCCCACATTGCAGCCAATTTGCAGGCACAACATCATTCCTCGTCACCATGCAACCCAACATACCACTAATTTGTGGGGAATACATTTTCTGTGCCCACGTGTAATTTTTCTTTTGGGCCCAAAAAAACAAATGACAAAACAAAATTTGTTTGAAAAATAAAAAATAACAAAAACCCCCCAAAAAATGTGGTCTCTGAAAAAACACTAAACACTAGTTGTGCACGTATGGTTTGCGCGGTGCCACTTTGGGTGCAAGAAAAAGGAGGGGTGGGGAGGGCTGAAACTAAAGGTGGTGGAGTAGCCCACAAGCCATGATTAGGTTTAAGACCGTTGCAGGCGTCTATTGTAGTGCCCCCCCCCAGTCTCATCAAGACAACGGAACCTCATCTTCAAGAGAACAAAGCCTCGCTCCAACACAGAGCGAGTCCTCCTGGGGGCAGTATTGTAGCGCTCCTCTGCCTGTGAAGATCAGTGCAGGATGGGGGTCTTCATCCAGGGGACCAAAGGATAGGCAGAGTCTCCTGCCCTAAAACCCCAAAAAAAAAAATTAAAAAAAGGTGTGCATTGCAACAATAGAAAAGAGGGACAAATAGGTGAGCGGGGTACGGTGGGAGGAAAGGACATTTTTAATGAGACTACATGCACATCCAACCTGTACTCTCATTAAAAAAGTCTGGGGAATACTACTTACATAAGAGGGCAAGAACATGACGCAATAGGGTACAATCACTTAACCCATTTAATTTGTAGATCAATAATTGGGCTCAAAATATACTACGAAAAAAGTTACCAAATAGTGTGTTAAGGGAAAAAACACAGTCAGACAGGGTGCGTAACCAATACAAGTTTCATACACATACCCAGTAGCCAGCCACCAAATAGATCGGCTGATTTGAATCGCTCATGTAGGCAGGAATTCCTAGGCAGGGAAAGCCAGAAAAACGACTCCCAAAAACCAAATCAGGGCCAGCCAGTGCCTGCACATTTATGCTATGTCCCATCTTCAAATGCCTGCACACAGACAATAAAATAAAAATTATGGAGACCCTGTAAAAAGGACTCCAAAAAAAAACCCATAACAAATATCAAATACTCATGCCATCGATGTCCAAAGGCGTGCGGTGCAGCCTGGTTTCTGCCATACTCAGCAGGACAAGACCGCGGAGCTGGCGCCGCTGATGTGCTCCAACAGAGGACTGCATATTATTGCCCGAGTGCAAATACGGCTGCTCTGACTGGCCGTAAGTGAAGGCTCGGCGGCCCCATTTTATTAGGGTGTTTTCAATCGGAAATCAAGGCTCTGCATCACTGAAAAAAACGGACCAATGAATGAGGCGTCCGTTTTCCCGGAAAACAGCCTCGTGCGAGCCGACAATCGGAAAGGCGGCTGAGCGCACACCTGAGCGCATAAGCGCACACTAAAATCAACGTAGCACCCTTTCCTGACCCGATCAAAGGCCAAAACCAATGGGAAAACGCACGGGAGAACTGAACGGGGAGGCTCTGCATCAAGCCAAATATCCTTACTGCCTATGGCTAATACTGGAAGTAGATCTTTTTTATACAGGCTTGATTGGATGTACTAATGTCTTTATTCAGTCTTACATACTATGTCAGGGCCTAATTTATGATGTACGCTAAACACTACTAAACAATTAGCTTTGTTTGTTGCACGTATTGGCCGGCCTACGTCAACGCCTGTTGGACCGCCGGCCCATTATCCCAGCGGCAGTGAGAGCCACTTTGTATTGACTCTTCTCCGGCGCTCTCCGGCATGTTTATGAAATTTTTCCTAGCAATTGTAGTTGTTAAATCAGATGCTGAGGCCAAACATGTGGAGCTGTGTGGTGCTATTCTTAAATAAGGCTTTTAATATGTTACTATTTAAAAACCAAAAATAGGTGACTTACGCCTGTTTCACCAGACTTTACGCTGGTGAGGGAATGCTTGGTTTGTCGAATGCCCACCAGGCTGTGCCAGTTGTAGTAAATAAGTTCCTAAATATAAATAGTATATATAAAATATAATGCGATAAAAACTACCTAATATACATATATTACTTAAAATATAAAATTATTAAACAAAAAATATTGTATCATTAGTGTAAACAATCATGTGAAATAATTATTATGTAATTCATACAGCTTCCCCGGACCAACACCCTTACAAGAAACTGTGGTCAAATGCATCCATCCCCAGCGCAATACTGATTGCTGCACATAAAATTTAATTTACATTTTGTAACTCAATTTTAAAAACAATATGGAGTCTCATGCAGGCCACCTATACTGTATTTGGGACCACTCCATACCCCTACACATGTTTTACAACGTATATATTGGGGGGACATCTTCATTGTGTGTTAAGTTATCGTTAGAGATTACACAGGCACTCAGAAATTCAGCCTCTGCAAATCTTTACAAAAAATCCCACAATACACCAATAAAAATCACTGATTAGATTCTGTAGATACTCTTGTATTACACACCTTTAGATTGCAAGCCCACAGGGGCAGGGCCCTCTCTCCTGGTGTATTTCAGTACTGCACATTTGTGCATGTCTTTCACATTTGACTCATAATGCCCATGTATTTGTAAGTTAGTTTTTTTATCCTGTTTGTAATTTCGCATTGTACAGCGACATGGAAGTTGATGGCACTTTATTAAAAAATTACAAGACATTTTATATCTTGTATGCCTAAAGTTTTTATTTCCTATTGTTGTGCTTCATATTAAAATGAAAAGGCAGTAGAGTGTCCTGCAGAGCCTGTCCAAGGACAGTTCAGACATTAGATTGCTAGGGTACTTAATTATATTGTAAATATGTAAATTTCATGGAAGCAGCTGTTTAAGTTTATTTTTTAATATTATAATATTTTCACATAATGCAAAGTAATAATTAACAATACTAAAGCACACAATTTCTATTCATTCACTATAATATTTTGTATGCAGAACAGCAATCACCCAGGCTGATTACAAAAGCCATTTATTTCTACAGTTATTGCTGCCCAGTCCTAGATGACTTTCTTTTAATAATTAATAATAACCATACAGAGAGATTTGTCTTGTAAAGAATGTATAATTGGCAGCTAGTTTATTTTTTAGATATGCTGGCTTGTAATCACCTTGAGGAAAAGCATAGCTCTGCATTTTTGGATAACACATAATAAAGTGAACCAATGTTCAGTTGAAATACCTAATTATGCGCTAGGTATGAAAAGAAAACAACAGTTGATGTTAAATAGGAAAATATTATCAAACTACAGTACACATGATAGAGAAAATAATTTAATTAGATTAATGATTATTTTTCACCTTAACCTCCCGTATTCCCGTATTCGCTGGCAGAAGATCCGGTCTTCCCCAAAAACTCTATACAATATGCAAGTTCAACACTCCAAGATCTATTTAAAATCATCAAACAAATGGCAGTGGCGCTGTCAATAAACGGGGGTTGGCCTTATGCCAGCATTGAAAAACAAAGCACTGAAAGCAAACCAGGCATGCTCTGTGGCTGACCTGGGCCACGTGTCGCCTGGAAATCCACACAAACCGTGTCTGAAAGAGAAAGAAGTAAGTAGGAGGGCCCCTCCCCTGAGCCAAAACCAACCAGTAGCCAGCAGAGGAAATGCTGGCCACCAATCAAAAAAGGAACACTGGGCCGATGGCCCCTGCCCCATCCCTCCCTACCTGTACAAGCTGCTAAGGCCCACTCACTTTAAATTATTCATGGCAATTCCTCTAACCACTTCCAACCAGCAACATTATATATTTCTTACCCTTTCTCTGTTCATACTGTATATATGTATATATTGTATACATGCACATAAAATAATTACCTTTCTTTCTCTCCCATTCCTCATACAACAACATTAAATCATTGAAATGATACAAAATAAAATAATAAACATTTTTTAAAAACATGGGAGAATTGGGGGGCTTTTAGAGAATGGGCCATGGGCAACGACCCAGTTTAAATGCACGCTTGTCTTGTGTAATTATGTTATTGTTTTTAAGGTATTTGTAGTCCATTTCTGATCACATGTCCCCTTTTATCCATACCACAGCATTTCCCATCTACATAGAGGATTCATGGGTAGGATCTCATAATGCAGTTTTGGGCAAACTAAAGGGGTTATTTAAGAAACGCTAATGCCTGTTGGGGGCCACATAGCGCCACGTAGCGCCACATAGCGTCGGGTGAACGCTGGGCACAGTATGTGAAAACCATATATATGAGTCATCTGGTGAGCACCTCTAAAAGCATCATGTAGCGTCACATGTATCACTAGCGTTGGCTCAGTGTTTAGTACCTGTCGCTCAGTAGTGCTCTTCCTTACATTTCAATGGTGTTTGTGTGGCCTCTCCTGCCAAGCAACCAAACACTTTTATTGTGACTTTTTTTTTTTATGCAGAAAAGGTCTGCCATTGCAGTGTCATTGTCACAGTGTTAAAACAATGTCATTCCATGTGTTTTTGCTCTGGTGCTGGTGTTCATGTGTTTAGAACCAGACTTTCATCACATCTTCACATAGCCCATTTTTAGAGCGCCGATGCTGGTTGTGTGTAGTCTTTTCTTAAATATAGCTGGCGCTACCTATCGTTCACTGCAGCTTTGTCCTGTTGTTAGATGTAGCGTAGTCTTGGGCGCTTTGAGCTCGGGACACCATATAGTGTTCTCGATAGGCTCTGCAGTGATTCAGGGAGAGCACTTCTACAGCACCCTCCCGATATCACATTTATCACTGGTGGACAGGAAAGTACAGTGTAACTTGTCCGTCCACTAAGCTAGGTCACAGCTCCCGACACCCGCTTGCAACGACCACTTGCGGACACTCTAATGGCCTCTACATAGAAGCTCACATGGCAATACGTGGAGATACCAATCAATATGGCAAAGATGGTCGGACTTCAAGCGCCGGGACAATGAGTAGCGCTCAGTCGCTCTCAAATCGAGGACCCTGGGGAGTAAGGGGATGAGGATGTTGAAGCCCCAGTGGAGTCCGCTGCTGGGGTGAGGGCAGTGTGGAGCCTCAGCTCCTCAGAGTCTGACTCGGCAGAGTCCAAATACTCTTGTGGCCACTCTCAAGTGGGGAGTCCTAGTGGGGAGGAGGAAAGGGACTCCACCACACTCCCAGAGGATTCAGGGAGTGAGAGGGAGGAGGGTGGCCCCTTGGATTTGGGCTCTGCTGGGCCCATTTTGAGGAGTGGAAGCACCCCACCTTCATCTCAGAGTCCTCCCTGGGATCCCACCAACATCTTAATCCATGGTGAATGCCCTTATTAGTTTTGCTTTGGTGTTAAATTGTAACATTGTTGTGTGTTAATTATTTTTGATTTGTCTATAAATCTTTTTTAGGGCATGTTAAGTGTGTATTTTTCATTATTTTCCACAGCTTGCAATGAGGAGCATCACAGACTGTGGCAATATGTGAGGGAATCTTGCAATATGCTGCTGGTGATGAAAAATGAAAGAGAGGGTGGGGGGGAATTAATGTATCAGCTGTGTAGTATTTTTAATATTGTTAATAATAAATTAGCTTTTTGTGTTTTGTATTTATTATTCATATTATTGTCTGATTGATCACTCACAACACAATTAGGTTTTTTTAATTACACATGGGTTACACAAAAAAAGAGAAAAATACAAAGAAAAAAAAACAAGAGAAAAAAAACATTAACAAAAAAACAGAAAGAACAATGCAGAAGATAAAATTCTATACAATGTTGGTGTTAGAGCAGCATTGGAATGCTCGGGTGCTGCATTGATTGAGGGTGAGTGCCTCTACAGTGCCTCCACAGTGACTCACACACATCACATTTATCATTGCTAAACTGATTACTACATCGTCCCTTCAGCGACTGAGGCACTCTGTTACAGCCCCTGATAGCCGCTTACAGCATACAGACGCTCATCTGGCAACACGTGGCGTTAGTAGTAAATCAGCCTCCACATGTACTAGTATAGATCGCTCATCTTTTTAATTAAATTGTGTTCTACTGTTGCTCCATTTATGACCCCTATAGTCTTTGAAGAAATGTATAGGTTGTTGAGCATATACTGCGAAATACACCTTTTCTGACAATATATTTTTTTAACCCTTCTAGTGCCAGCTACGTGAGTCTCATTTAGCAGCCTCTCCTACCGTTAAGTGCCAGCTACACAAGACTCACGTAGCTGAATTTAACACCATACAGCAAAAAAAATATAAAAGTAAAAAACTCCCCTGACACCTCGTTGGATCGGGCCGGGTCTTCTGTGCACCCGGGGGGCATCCTATCCTCCCCCAGGGCTCTTCTGTCTTCAGGAGGGTGCCCGAAATAGCGCCCCCCCCCCGCTTCGGCCGCTGCCACAAACTGTAAAAAAAAAAAAAAAAAAAAAGAAAAGTGACAATTACTCACCTGCAGCCCTGATTCCTTCCGCTGGGTCTCCTCTTCACCAGGGGGGCCTCCAATCTCCACCCCGGGCTCTTCTGTGGTGAGGAGAGGGTGAGAAATCACCCTCTCCCCCCACTTCCTAAGTCGGGACTGCTAGCCCCGCTCCTTGGGGCCGGGTGACATCATCGGTGACTTGGCACCTGTCACCCGGCAGCTGAGACCCGATGCTCAGTTGCTGTTAGAGATTGGAGGAGGAGGGCTGGTTACCAGCTCTCCTCTGACGATCTCCAGCAGCTGTCATCAGAACGGCGTGGGACATGATCAGGACATCGGAGGTGAGTAGAAAAAAAAAATAAATAAATGTCATTTTTTTTCTTATGTGTCTGTGTTTATTTTACATTTAACCCCTTGTGAACTGGTAAGGGGTCCATGAGATCCCTATACCAGTTCACAAGGCTGGAGGCTGGCAAGTCATCTGCGGCTAGCGGGTGACTTGCGATTAACCACCGGCACCCCCAATTACCTGCCTCCCCAAAGCCCAGGGGGGGCAGAAGAGCCCTGGCTCACACAGGGTATGTGGGCTTGTAGGCTGCAGGGTGGGGGCCACAAATGCTGGGCCCTCCACTCTGTTCCTACAAGCCCCCATAGCTGGTCCCGTGCTGGTTATGACGGGTAGAGGGGACCCTACGTCATATTTGGGGGGATTTTTAAGGGTTAGGGTTAGCCTAACCCTAACCCTTAAAATTAAAAAAAAAAATGGGGTCCCCCCCACATGTCATTTTTTTTTTAATTAACCCCTTATGTTTATAGTGTGGATAGTAGTTGTATTTTATTTGTAAATGTTATAAAGTGTTCTTTTCAGTTTGGGGGGTCTCCTGGGCAAGAATGGGAGGGCTACCGATACATATGTGGTACCGTTGTAATCGGGAGAAATGGGGCTATCACATGCAATATGGTTTTCATTAATAAAACAAATGTTTTATTTAAAATAAAGGAGACAATTGTCAAAAAATATTATTTTATTTATTTTTTTGTTTTTTTAGGCAAAAATAATTAAAAAACTGTAGAAAAATTACAAACAAGACATTTCATGTTAAAGCCTAAACTCTGCTGCAAAAAATATCTATATAATTTTTCTGGAAATTCCAGCAAAAATCATGGTTAAACATGGCGCAAAATGGGGAAAAATGACCTGTCAACAGAGGGTGACAAAATTTCAAGTAGGCTGGCAATTAAAAGGGTTAATAGCACCTATGCATGTTGGGTATTGTTCTGCTCGGGGGACCTTGCGCTTTCAGATTTACCTTGTTTTTTCTTGTTTGCATATTGATATTTTAGGAAAACATGTTTTTTATTCTGCTTTTTTAGAATTTTTTTTAGAGAAACCTAAGAATTCTTCAAGGGATTACTTCCAGAAAGATGAGCCCACTACAACAAGCTCAGTATGCTTAGAAAGCTTAACATGTGTACTTTCAGGGAATATATGGTTTATGGGGGATATTCCAAATGTAAAGGGTTGTTTTGGTTGAAAAATTGCAAGGTGCGCACTTTGTCAGCAGAGCTGAAAATTTCAAGTAAAATGACTGTTATGCGCATGCTTTACTTTGGGGTGTTTGGCAACTCTTCCCTTGACATTACCTATATATGTTGAGTACCATTCTGTTCAGAGGATGTTGCTGTTTCAGATTTAACTTTGTTTTTTCTTGTTTGCATATAGTTTTTTTTAGGAAAACGTGGCTTTGATTATTTTTCTTTATTCTTTTTTAGGGAAACTCTGTGCAACCAAAGAATTGATTGAGGGATTACTTCCAGAAAACTGCGCCCATGTCAACAATCCTGGTATGCCTAGAAAGCTTGAGGTGTGTACTTCCAGAGAATGTGGGGGGTATTTCAAATGTAAAGGGTTGTTTTTCTGGAAAAACTGCAAGGTGCGCTTAGCGTGTAGCATAGCTGTATTCTTAGTATACAGTACGTCCTGCTCCAGATATAGTACTTACACTTGGGTTATCCTCCGCCAGATGGCGCTGCACTGCAGAGACATGCAAAACAGGCTCCTCCCGGCCCCTCAAATACCCGGGGACCTCCCACAAATCCCCAGATTTCTCTGCAGTGCCGACTGCGAAGACATGAAGTATCACTCTCTCGCAGGTGAGCGGAGCTATTAAAGCGTCGTTGTGTTGTGCCTCCCAGCCTGGGCTGCGCTGGTCAGGTGAAGGTAGGCAGCACCACGCGTGCTTATGGAGCGCTGCTCCTCCGCAGTCCCCCACCAAAGGGTAGGCGGTGTAGGCTGATGGTGAGTCTCCACGGGATGCCCCTCCCGCATTACTGCCCCTTGCCCCGTGTAGCGGTGGGCCCTGTACCAAGGGCCGCCATCCTCCCTCATTCCCCCTGTAGTCGGGGGGAAAGATAGGGGGGGTGTGCCTGTGTGGTCTGTATTGGATCCTTGCACGTATATGGCCTTTGTCTGTCTTTGGACTCTTATAGATATGGTGTCAGCCGCCGCGCCCATTTTATGTATTTACTTGTATGACTGCCGCCGCCGCACGCGCTTCTTTCCTTAGTTGAAGGCTCCGCGTCGGGCGGCGGCGTGACCTCAGACACCTTTGTGTCCTCATTGGCTGATGT
Organism: Gastrophryne carolinensis; assembly: GCA_027917425.1. Classification (NCBI taxonomy): domain Eukaryota; kingdom Metazoa; phylum Chordata; class Amphibia; order Anura; family Microhylidae; genus Gastrophryne; species Gastrophryne carolinensis. Next base: position 302,858,251 of record CM051238.1, read on the forward strand.
TGGACTTCACGCTCTTCGGGAGGGCGGGGTCTGGTCTGGCGTGCTCTGCGTCATGATACACTTTGGCCCACCCTTCGAGGTACACGGCGCCATTTTGTCTGTTCGCGCGCGACGCGTGGGACGCTCCTGCTTACCGTCAGGAGTCATGACGATTCTGGACCTGAATACTGGGCCCAGTATGACACTGATGATTTGTTGATTAAGGTCTTTAAGGCTCTGTCTATCTCTCTCCCTGGTGAGGCTTCCAAGCCGAGAGGGGAGCGTTTCCATACAGCAACAGCACGTTTGGAATTCTTAGAGCAGGCTCACTTCCATGCTCTTGTTTTCAAGGAATGGGAATGCCCCAGTAAACTTTCAGGGGTCCCAGGGGACTGGGATAGGAAATACCCTTTTCCCCCTGAGGTGGTTAATTGCTGGTCATCCCCTCCCGTGGTGGATGCCCCGATCATAGGGGTTCCTAACCCCCCCTTTATTACAGCCCCTGCTCATAATATCCTTCGGGATGCTGAGGACCGGCGAATTGAGCTGCTGGCCTCCCACACCTTCTCTTGTGCAGGGACGGCGCTGCGCCCGGTCTGTGCCGCGTCTATTACTGCAGTGGCTGCTAGAACCCTCATCAGAAAGATGCTTGATCATCAACCTGATAATCTCCACTGGGAGGTGTTTAATGCACTCTCCAGCTGTGATCTGTTTTTAAAGTTTATCCTATTAGCGTTGGACCACACCATTAGAATGTGTGCAAGAACTTCTGCCCTTGCGGTGGCTATACGTCGCTTGGTTTGGCTACGACAGTGGGGTGCTGACGATGCTACAAAAAAGACTCTTACTGGGCTTCCCTTTAGAGGGCTACGCTTGTTTGGGGCCTGTCTAGACCTGTTTGGTCTACTCCCCCCTACCATAGTGTTAAACAAGAACCAGGGGTGTCCTTCGTGGGGGCTCGCACAGACTCCGGCCCCGGGAGCAGCAGACAACGCTCTGGCCCCTCTGGCGGGGCTAAGCCTAAATCTTCCACCAAACCCCCTCAAGCGTGATGGGGCGCTCTCGCCCGTCTGGGTGAGGGGATGACTGCGGCACTTTGCTCTTGTCAGGAGGCTTTACGCCTCTTACTGGTGGATTCAGGAGGTAGTGTCCTCCGGATACAAGATAGAGTTTGCTGCGCGGCTTTCCCCAAGTTTATCAGGTCCCAGGTACTCCTGGTCCCTGCCGCTGTTCAGCTGCTGGCACAGACCATGCAAGGCCTGCGAGGTTTGAGGGTCACTTGCAGATTGCCCTTAACTGGCAGAGGCAGGGGCCGCTACACCAATCTTTCCACAGTACCCCAAAAGGATGGGTCAGTCTGGCCCATTCTGGATTCACAGGTCTCGGCAATTCTCCAATTACAGGCAGTTTTCTGCATGGACACTCTGAGATGGGCCATCAGCGCCTTGCGCCCAAGGGGCTTCTAGTCATCCGTGGAGCTCAAAGATGCTTATGTTTACATCCCTGTTCTTCTGGACACCCAGGCTCTTCAGGTTCGTGTTGGAAGTCCAACATTGCTAATAGGGGCCTTGTCTGGCCTTGCTTCAGCTCCCAGAGTGCACACCACGGTGCTGATGACGGTGATGTCTCTGATGAGACCAAGGGACGTCCGCGCGAAACCTACCTGGACGTCATTCTTACTTCCCAGTCTCTGCGTCATGCTAAGTTGTATACTCGGCTGGTGGTGCCCACTGGGAGTCATTTGGACGGGTGGTCAATCACCCCAAGTCCTCATTGTCCCCTTATCGGTGTTTCATTTCTAGGAATGAATCTGGATTCTGTTCAGGCGAGAATCTTACTTCCTCAACAATGAAGTGGACAATCTGGTTGCATAGGCTTGGTCCCTCATTGCTGTCCCCGTCCCTTCACCAGGCAGGGATGCTGCTGGTGGGCCCGTTGGTGGCTTGCTCAGAAGAGGTCCCTTATGCTCAGGCCCCCTTGGGCCCTTCTGCAATTTCTATTATTAGTACAGGACAGGGATCCAGCATCCCTGGAGCAGGGTCTGTGTGCCTTCCCCCTCTGGTATGGAGGTCCCTCTTGCAGTGGATGAACTCAAGGAACCTGTCTGGGGGCAGTTTTCCTTCCTTGCCCCTTGCTGGAGAAGGTCACCATGGATGCTAATCTATCAGGTTGAAGGGGGGGTTTCTCTTCTGAAACTCCCTTCGGTTCTGGGGGAGGTGGGGCCCTTAGAAGGCCCATACACCTATCGATGTTTGAAACAGTGAGAGTTCAGGTTGATTCTATCTTGTTTTGACTACTCCTCTTCAGGGCCTGCCTGTTCGGGGGCGCTCGGTCTGTATGACAACAGTGGCCTACATTAATCCTCTGGAAGGGACCTGGAGCAGGAGGGTCCTCCAGGAAGTGTCTATGATACTAATCTGGGTGGAGAACAATGTTCCCTGCATCTCAGTGGTATTCGCTCTGGTGGGGGTCTCTCTACGACAGGATGAGCTAATCCCTGTATCACTATGGGGTCCAACCAGTTGTGGATCTGTTTGTGTCCCGTCACTTTCACAAGCTCTTGGCCCTTGTTTCCTTGTCCCAGGATCCTCTGGCAGTTGTCAGGATGCCTTGGTAACGTTATGTCTGGACATTCTGTTCTGTATGTCCTTTCTCCATCCTAGGCAGGGTTCTGCGCAAGATTGCTCTGGAAGGGGGACCAGTGACTCGGGTGGCCTAGTAGAGTGTGGTTCGCAGACGTGGTACTGAGGGCAGTAGTTATGTACGTTCTGCCAGGAGTGCCAGCCCTGCTCACTCAGGGCCCCTTTACGTCACCCCAATCTACAGACTTTGGCCTAGACAGCCTGACTGCTGAAGCATCCATCTTGCTGGAGACTGGCTTATCTGTCTCGGTGACTGAGACTATGGGAAGACTAGGTGCAAGCTTCTTCCCTGTCGGGCGTTCTCGGTTCCCAGGGTTCTAGAGTTGTTTCAGCATGAGTTGGAGTTGGTTCTCCAACTCAGTACTCTGATGGGTCAGGTTCTGCCCTGTCCACTTTGCCTTAGAAGTCTTTTGTTCAGTCTTCCTTGGTTAAGACTTCTTTCAGGGGGTACTCATGTGCGTCCCCCATGTAATCCTATGGTCCCTGTTGGGATTTGAATTTGAATTTGATTCTGTCTGCTTTGCAGGGTTTTTCCCTTTGGTCCTATTCAGGATGCTGTCTGACTTCTTACCCTCAAGGTTGTCCTTCTGGTGACTGTTACTTCGGTCAGACGTGTGTTGGCGGGCGGCTCTGTCTACCTAGCCCCCATTCTTTCAGATGCACCAAGATAGGTAGTGTTCCGCCTGAAGCCGGACTCTCTGCCTCAGGTGGTGTCTTATGTTCATTGATTCGAGATATTGTTCTTCCTGCTGTGCCTTAGTCCTAGCATCACTGAGGAAAGGGTTCTGCATTCCTTGACCAGGTGTTGGAAGTTTTTTTCTTGGTAGTCACTGTGTCCTTTAGGAGAACTGATGTTCCTTTGGGCCTATGGTCACTACATCCTGAATGTGCCCGATCTCGTCTGCTCTCGGGGAGTTGGGCGGCTTTTGCCCTGGTTATTACTTGAATGGGTTGTTCCTTCTGGTCCTAGGAATGGGTTTTTTGGCTTCTGCCAAGTCTACTGTTAGCAATTGGATTCGTCAGGCTGTTACTCAGACCTATTCCAACAAGGGGAAGAATCTTCCTTTTCGCTTTGATTCTTATTTTGCTCGTGCTTTGGTGCCTCTTGGGCTTTTCAGCACCAGGCTTCTGTTGACCTGGTTTGCTAGGCTGCTGTTTGGTCTTCTGATTCATACCTTTTTCAAAGTTTTACAAGGTTGATGTTTGGGCATCAGCTCATGCTGTCTTGGCCGCATGGTTATGCAGGTGACAGTGGTTTTAACTGTCTGCTGTTGCCTTTTTTGTTGGGGATCCCACCCTACTTTATGGACACTGCTATTGGATGTCCCGAGTGTAAGTACTATATCTGGAGCAGGACGTACTGTATACTAAGAATAATACAATTCTGTGAAATACTCACCTGTAGAATTGATATTATTTGTATACAGTACGTCCTGCTCCACCCTACCCTGGTTTTTGCATTTTTCTGGATCCCCTGTATGGTGATTTACCATTGTTATAGTTACCAGTTTAGGTGGTTAATTCTCCTGGCTTCTTGTTCACTGCTTTTCAATGCTGGGGATTTGTGGGAGGTCCCCGGGTTACAAAAAAACACTACAAATTGCAAAAAATAGATTTTTTTAATTTTCCACATATTTCACCAAAAAAGTATTGAGAATACACTAAAAAAAGTCCAAACAAGACATTGCATGTTGAAGCTCAGACTCTGCTGAAAAAAAATAATATATACTTTTTCTGGAAAATCCCTGGAAATCCCTTAAAAAATCAAGGTTGAACATATGTAGTGCCAAATAGTGATCTGGCAACAAAGGGTGACAAAATTCTAGGAAGGCTGGCACTTAAAGGGTTAAATTATTATCGAAGGCAGAATGACGTGAAAAGCTCCAACCTTTTCCTTTGTTTTTAATCCAAAATGTTGGAAATTCTGTTGGAAAGGTAACCTTATCAAACCATTCTTCCCAAAAACTACAGACAACATACAATTAGCTGAAACAGGACAGTACTGACAAAGGTTTAAATTGGCCTGCTTTCCCCTCACCTCAAGCTGGTTGTCAGGGGCTGTGTCTTTAATTCAGCGGCACTCTACATTTCCTGATACGCTCCCTCCCACTGACCTCATGCAGCATCCCATGCTATATTCATCCCTGACAACTGTTGTTTATTGTGGGAACCCTGCATAAGAAGGTTTATTAGGAAAGCATTGCTGAACAAAGGATACCTCCAGTGACAAAACCAGCAGAAACCAAGCTAATTCAACTCTTAGGCTGAACTGTCTATTTAACAGAAAGCAAGCCTTGCTCAAAACCCCTATTATTCTTAGCAGATGAACAGCGTGACTATAAAATGTTAAAAAGACATAAAGGGTAAAGGGTGATTTGCATTGGCCATGAGTAGGGATGAGCGAATCGATCCGGACGAACCCGGATTCGATCCGAATTTCAGGAAAAATTCGATTCGGATCGAATCCGAATTTCCCCGCGATTCGATCACTCGAAGTTTTCCTTTAACATCCATTCATTTACATTACAGGCATTCTAAGATGGCGGGCGGGACATGTCTGGACATGTATCCCGCGCCAGTGCAAGCTGGGGCAGTCACATGCAGCCTATCAGCAGCCAGCAAGCCCGGTGACGTCACACAGCGGTATTTAACGGCGGCCATCTTGCTTTTCCTCATTTCTCTATTGCATTCGTGACAGACAGACAGAACGCTGTGTAGCTGAGGCAGTTAGACAGGCTGGAGACAGGCTGGAGACAGGGACAGACAGGGACAGACAGGGACAGGCTGGAGACAGGCAGGAGACAGGCAGGAGACAGGCAGGAGACAGACAGGAGACAGACAGAAAGCCAGGGAAAGGTAGGAAAAACGGAGCTGGCTGACAGGGAGATTTTTTTTTTTTCATCCAGCCTTTGTTAGCGTTTTCAGGCTGCTTATAGTAACTAACTGTGCATATATACTGAACTGATCTTAAGTCTGCTGTGAGGCATCCCATTCTGTGACTAAAGCAGCCTCTGTTTAAGACCATATAAGCATTTGCTCTAATCATATTTGAAATTAGGCCTGATAAAGACACTTTTGCTGGCCAAAGCACTACTGTACCCTGGCAGCTCGATTCCTGCCCGGGGCATCCCATTCTGTGACTAAAGCAGCCTCTGTTTAAGACCATATAAGCATTTGCTCTAATCATATTTGAAATTAGGCCTGATAAAGACACTTTTGCTGGCCAAAGCACTACTGTACCCTGGCAGCTCGATTCCTGCCCGGGGCATCCCATTCTGTGACTAAAGCAGCCTCTGTTTAAGACCATATAAGCATTTGCTCTAATCATATTTGAAATTAGGCCTGATAAAGACACTTTTGCTGGCCAAAGCACTACTGTACCCTGGCAGCTCGATTCCTGCCCGGGGCATCCCATTCTGTGACTAAAGCAGCCTCTGTTTAAGACCATATAAGCATTTGCTCTAATCATATTTGAAATTAGGCCTGATAAAGACACTTTTGCTGGCCAAAGCACTACTGGACCCTGGCAGCTCGATTCCTGCCCGGGGCATCCCATTCTGTGACTAAAGCAGCCTCTGTTTAAGACCATATAAGCATTTGCTCTAATCATATTTGAAATTAGGCCTGATAAAGACACTTTTGCTGGCCAAAGCACTACTGTACCCTGGCAGCTCGATTCCTGCCCGGGGCATCCCATTCTGTGACTAAAGCAGCCTCTGTTTAAGACCATATAAGCATTTGCTCTAATCATATTTGAAATTAGGCCTGATAAAGACACTTTTGCTGGCCAAAGCACTACTGTACCCTGGCAGCTCGATTCCTGCCCGGGGCATCCCATTCTGTGACTAAAGCAGCCTCTGTTTAAGACCATATAAGCATTTGCTCTAATCATATTTGAAATTAGGCCTGATAAAGACACTTTTGCTGGCCAAAGCACTACTGTACCCTGGCAGCTCGATTCCTGCCCGGGGCATCCCATTCTGTGACTAAAGCAGCCTCTGTTTAAGACCATATAAGCATTTGCTCTAATCATATTTGAAATTAGGCCTGATAAAGACACTTTTGCTGGCCAAAGCACTACTGTACCCTGGCAGCTCGATTCCTGCCCGGGGCATCCCATTCTGTGACTAAAGCAGCCTCTGTTTAAGACCATATAAGCATTTGCTCTAATCATATTTGAAATTAGGCCTGATAAAGACACTTTTGCTGGCCAAAGCACTACTGGACCCTGGCAGCTCGATTCCTGCCCGGGGCATCCCATTCTGTGACTAAAGCAGCCTCTGTTTAAGACCATATAAGCATTTGCTCTAATCATATTTGAAATTAGGCCTGATAAAGACACTTTTGCTGGCCAAAGCACTACTGTACCCTGGCAGCTCGATTCCTGCCCGGGGCATCCCATTCTGTGACTAAAGCAGCCTCTGTTTAAGACCATATAAGCATTTGCTCTAATCATATTTGAAATTAGGCCTGATAAAGACACTTTTGCTGGCCAAAGCACTACTGGACCCTGGCAGCTCGATTCCTGCCCGGGGCATCCCATTCTGTGACTAAAGCAGCCTCTGTTTAAGACCATATAAGCATTTGCTCTAATCATATTTGAAATTAGGCCTGATAAAGACACTTTTGCTGGCCAAAGCACTACTGTACCCTGGCAGCTCGATTCCTGCCCGGGGCATCCCATTCTGTGACTAAAGCAGCCTCTGTTTAAGACCATATAAGCATTTGCTCTAATCATATTTGAAATTAGGCCTGATAAAGACACTTTTGCTGGCCAAAGCACTACTGTACCCTGGCAGCTCGATTCCTGCCCGGGGCATCCCATTCTGTGACTAAAGCAGCCTCTGTTTAAGACCATATAAGCATTTGCTCTAATCATATTTGAAATTAGGCCTGATAAAGACACTTTTGCTGGCCAAAGCACTACTGGACCCTGGCAGCTCGATTCCTGCCCGGGGCATCCCATTCTGTGACTAAAGCAGCCTCTGTTTAAGACCATATAAGCATTTGCTCTAATCATATTTGAAATTAGGCCTGATAAAGACACTTTTGCTGGCCAAAGCACTACTGTACCCTGGCAGCTCGATTCCTGCCCGGGGCATCCCATTCTGTGACTAAAGCAGCCTCTGTTTAAGACCATATAAGCATTTGCTCTAATCATATTTGAAATTAGGCCTGATAAAGACACTTTTGCTGGCCAAAGCACTACTGTACCCTGGCAGCTCGATTCCTGCCCGGGGCATCCCATTCTGTGACTAAAGCAGCCTCTGTTTAAGACCATATAAGCATTTGCTCTAATCATATTTGAAATTAGGCCTGATAAAGACACTTTTGCTGGCCAAAGCACTACTGTACCCTGGCAGCTCGATTCCTGCCCGGGGCATCCCATTCTGTGACTAAAGCAGCCTCTGTTTAAGACCATATAAGCATTTGCTCTAATCATATTTGAAATTAGGCCTGATAAAGACACTTTTGCTGGCCAAAGCACTACTGTACCCTGGCAGCTCGATTCCTGCCCGGGGCATCCCATTCTGTGACTAAAGCAGCCTCTGTTTAAGACCATATAAGCATTTGCTCTAATCATATTTGAAATTAGGCCTGATAAAGACACTTTTGCTGGCCAAAGCACTACTGGACCCTGGCAGCTCGATTCCTGCCCGGGGCATCCCATTCTGTGACTAAAGCAGCCTCTGTTTAAGACCATATAAGCATTTGCTCTAATCATATTTGAAATTAGGCCTGATAAAGACACTTTTGCTGGCCAAAGCACTACTGTACCCTGGCAGCTCGATTCCTGCCCGGGGCATCCCATTCTGTGACTAAAGCAGCCTCTGTTTAAGACCATATAAGCATTTGCTCTAATCATATTTGAAATTAGGCCTGATAAAGACACTTTTGCTGGCCAAAGCACTACTGGACCCTGGCAGCTCGATTCCTGCCCGGGGCATCCCATTCTGTGACTAAAGCAGCCTCTGTTTAAGACCATATAAGCATTTGCTCTAATCATATTTGAAATTAGGCCTGATAAAGACACTTTTGCTGGCCAAAGCACTACTGTACCCTGGCAGCTCGATTCCTGCCCGGGGCATCCCATTCTGTGACTAAAGCAGCCTCTGTTTAAGACCATATAAGCATTTGCTCTAATCATATTTGAAATTAGGCCTGATAAAGACACTTTTGCTGGCTAAAGCACTACTGTACCCTGGCAGCTCGATTCCTGCCCGGGGCATCCCATTCTGTGACTAAAGCAGCCTCTGTTTAAGACCATATAAGCATTTGCTCTAATCATATTTGAAATTAGGCCTGATAAAGACACTTTTGCTGGCCAAAGCACTACTGGACCCTGGCAGCTCGATTCCTGCCCGGGGCATCCCATTCTGTGACTAAAGCAGCCTCTGTTTAAGACCATATAAGCATTTGCTCTAATCATATTTGAAATTAGGCCTGATAAAGACACTTTTGCTGGCCAAAGCACTACTGTACCCTGGCAGCTCGATTCCTGCCCGGGGCATCCCATTCTGTGACTAAAGCAGCCTCTGTTTAAGACCATATAAGCATTTGCTCTAATCATATTTGAAATTAGGCCTGATAAAGACACTTTTGCTGGCCAAAGCACTACTGTACCCTGGCAGCTCGATTCCTGCCCGGGGCATCCCATTCTGTGACTAAAGCAGCCTCTGTTTAAGACCATATAAGCATTTGCTCTAATCATATTTGAAATTAGGCCTGATAAAGACACTTTTGCTGGCCAAAGCACTACTGTACCCTGGCAGCTCGATTCCTGCCCGGGGCATCCCATTCTGTGACTAAAGCAGCCTCTGTTTAAGACCATATAAGCATTTGCTCTAATCATATTTGAAATTAGGCCTGATAAAGACACTTTTGCTGGCCAAAGCACTACTGTACCCTGGCAGCTCGATTCCTGCCCGGGGCATCCCATTCTGTGACTAAAGCAGCCTCTGTTTAAGACCATATAAGCATTTGCTCTAATCATATTTGAAATTAGGCCTGATAAAGACACTTTTGCTGGCCAAAGCACTACTGTACCCTGGCAGCTCGATTCCTGCCCGGGGCATCCCATTCTGTGACTAAAGCAGCCTCTGTTTAAGACCATATAAGCATTTGCTCTAATCATATTTGAAATTAGGCCTGATAAAGACACTTTTGCTGGCCAAAGCACTACTGTACCCTGGCAGCTCGATTCCTGCCCGGGGCATCCCATTCTGTGACTAAAGCAGCCTCTGTTTAAGACCATATAAGCATTTGCTCTAATCATATTTGAAATTAGGCCTGATAAAGACACTTTTGCTGGCCAAAGCACTACTGTACCCTGGCAGCTCGATTCCTGCCCGGGGCATCCCATTCTGTGACTAAAGCAGCCTCTGTTTAAGACCATATAAGCATTTGCTCTAATCATATTTGAAATTAGGCCTGATAAAGACACTTTTGCTGGCCAAAGCACTACTGTACCCTGGCAGCTCGATTCCTGCCCGGGGCATCCCATTCTGTGACTAAAGCAGCCTCTGTTTAAGACCATATAAGCATTTGCTCTAATCATATTTGAAATTAGGCCTGATAAAGACACTTTTGCTGGCCAAAGCACTACTGTACCCTGGCAGCTCGATTCCTGCCCGGGGCATCCCATTCTGTGACTAAAGCAGCCTCTGTTTAAGACCATATAAGCATTTGCTCTAATCATATTTGAAATTAGGCCTGATAAAGACACTTTTGCTGGCCAAAGCACTACTGGACCCTGGCAGCTCGATTCCTGCCCGGGGCATCCCATTCTGTGACTAAAGCAGCCTCTGTTTAAGACCATATAAGCATTTGCTCTAATCATATTTGAAATTAGGCCTGATAAAGACACTTTTGCTGGCCAAAGCACTACTGGACCCTGGCAGCTCGATTCCTGCCCGGGGCATCCCATTCTGTGACTAAAGCAGCCTCTGTTTAAGACCATATAAGCATTTGCTCTAATCATATTTGAAATTAGGCCTGATAAAGACACTTTTGCTGGCCAAAGCACTACTGTACCCTGGCAGCTCGATTCCTGCCCGGGGCATCCCATTCTGTGACTAAAGCAGCCTCTGTTTAAGACCATATAAGCATTTGCTCTAATCATATTTGAAATTAGGCCTGATAAAGACACTTTTGCTGGCCAAAGCACTACTGGACCCTGGCAGCTCGATTCCTGCCCGGGGCATCCCATTCTGTGACTAAAGCAGCCTCTGTTTAAGACCATATAAGCATTTGCTCTTATCATATTTGAAATTAGGCCTGATAAAGACACTTTTGCTGGCCAAAGCACTACTGGACCCTGCCAGCTCGATTCCTGCCCGGGGCATCCCATTCTGTGACTAAAGCAGCCTCTGTTTAAGACCATATAACCATTTGCTCTTATTATATTTATATTATAAGACACTTTTGCTGGGCATAGGCTTACTGCTGCCTGCCAGGTGCACTTCTGTTGAGGCATCCCATTCTGTAACATAGCATACCCCTCTTTATTTACACTAAGCAGCTCTCTTATTTACACTAAGCAGGCCTGTTGGAGGCTGAGTGTTACTGCTCACTTTTGGTGTGCATTATATTCTGTTTCATATAGACCCACCGCTGCCCGGGGTTTTTTTAAATATCACCTACTACCACGCCAGTTAGACTATGTCGGGCAGACAAGTGCCTGGAAGTGAAAAGAGGAGTGGCAGAGGCCAAGATTCCGCAGGCAGAGCTCGCATCAGACTGGGGGCCAGTAGCAGCAGGAGTCACGCTGAGAGACCTAATCTGCCAGTATCTGCTAGCGGTCGGGTCTCCACCAGTAACGCATCTGCCGTGGTAGATTGGTTGACGCGCTCATCAACAACATCATCACAACTTACGTCTGAGACCCCCAGTCTAGGGTCGGTAGGTTCCTCTGACACAACCCTGAGTTGGCATGCCCCGAGAGCAGTCCCTGTCCTCCCATTGCCTCTGGCCTACGCCGTTCCCTCCCCCAGCGACGTATCCTATGCTTTGGGTTCAGCTCCACTCTTTAGTGAGGAGGACCATCAGATAGAGGACAGTCAGCAGCTACTGCCCAGCCAAGAAATGGAGGTGGCTTCTTTAGCTAGGCAGACAAATAGTGATGTGGACAGTGTCGTGGGTGCTGCGAGCGTTCCAGCTCCTGCGCCAGACACTGTTGACGAATCCACGAACATCAGTGACGTACAGCCACAACCCGGTGATGATGATGATGATGATGACGATGAAGCCGATCGCACTTGGGAGCCGGGTGATGAAGGGGCTTCATCGTCATCATCAGGAGAAGAGGGGTGCAGGTTGCCCCGGAGTCAGCAGCTGAGGCAGCAAGGTGGTAGCAGTCAGCATGGGGGCACAATTCCAAAGGCTGGAGCCGGCCGGGGCCGGGGCCGGGGTAGAGCACCTGCTGTGCGGCAGTCTACCTTATCGGGAGGTAGTGGAGCAGGGGTTCCTGGAGTTGGCAACAGCAGCAGTGAATCAGTGAGGCCAGGGGGTGGGAAAAGTAGCTACTCGGCAGTGTGGCAGTTTTTCCTGAGGCATCCGCAGGAGGGTAACATGGCCACATGCAAGATATGTAGGCAAAAGGTGAAGCGTGGCCAGGGTCCAAATGTTGGCACCACGGCCCTGCGTCAACATATGATGCGTCACCATAAAACGACCTGGGAGAACCGAGGCTCCCAAGGGGTGGTCCAGTCTGCTTCCTCACCAAGTGAGCTCCCAATTTCTGCCAGCCAAGGCTCCAGCACCTCAGCCGAAGGCAGCTGTGCGTCATACCCATCCTCTGTCGCTCCTGCTCCTCCTCCTCCTCCTCCAAGTCATGCATCCCGCCAGCAATCCATCAGCGAAGCCATGTCCAAGAGACAGCAGTATGCGCCCACTCATCCTACGGCGCAGAAGCTGAATGTGCTCCTGTCCAAGTTGCTGGTGCTGCAGTCGCTCCCTTTTCAGGTGGTGGAATCTGCACCTTTCAGAGAACTGATGGCTTGTGCCGAGCCGAGGTGGAGAGTCCCAAGCCGTCATTTCTTTGCCAAGAAGGCAGTACCAGCGCTGCACACTTTTGTTGAACAGAAGGTGGGCCAGTCCTTGAGCCTGTCGGTGTGTAGCAAAATACATGGCAGCGCCGACATCTGGAGCTGTAACTACGGTCAGGGGCAGTACATGTCGTTTACGGCCCACTGGGTGAATGTGGTCCCTTTGCAGCAGCAACTTGGACAGGTCACGCCGCTTCGGCCTCCGCGCTCTCTGCCCATTGGGCCTGTGACACCGTGCGACTCGGCCTCCTCATCCTCCGCCATCTCCTCACCCTCCACTGTAGGCTCAAGTCTCAGTGCCCCTCCAGTCTACCATGTGTGCAGGGCACGGAGGTGTCACGCAGTGCTTCACATGGTTTGTCTTGGCGAACGGAGTCACACAGGGGAGGAACTGCTTAAATGTATTCATCAGGAAATCCAAACATGGCTTACTCCGAGAAAACTTAAAATGGGAATCATGGTTACCGACAATGGGAAGAACATTTTGTCTGCGCTGCGCCAAGGAAGCCTGACCCATGCCCCCTGCATGGCTCACGTCTTCAATCTGGTTGTCAAGCGGTTTCTGAAGTGTTCCCCCCATCTGCAGGACATCCTAACAACTTCACGGAAACTTTGCATGCACTTCAGCCACTCCTACACTGCCAAACACACCCTTCTTGAGCTACAGCGTCAGAATGGTATCCCCCAACATAGTCTGATTTGCGATGTTTCCACCCGTTGGAATTCCACCCTTCACATGTTGGACCGATTATATGAACAGAGAAAAGCCATCACGGATTTCCTGATGATCCAAGCAGATAGGGGGACTCCCCTGTGTAACTTCAATGTCAACCAGTGGCAGCTCATACGTGACACCTGCCGTTTGCTCAGGCCCTTTGAGGAAGCCACTTTATTTGTCAGTCGGCAGGATTACGGGATGAACGACGTGATTCCACTGCTTCATGTACTGCAGCACATGTTGGAAACCATGGCTGGTCAGGGCACTGGAGACATGGCGTTTACATCTTACGGCCACATGAACCCCCTTGGAGCTGAACTGGAGGAGGAGGAGGAGGAAGAGGAGGAGGAGGAGTTGCCCAGCGAAACACAGTTTAGGCTTGGCGAAATGGCTGGTTTATCTAGTCAGCGGACAGGAGAGGAGGAGCAGGAGCAGCCAGAGGAGCTAGAGGTTTTTGAGGAAGGAGAGACAGAGGACCCGGGCACACCGTGGCAGTATGCAGTGGAGATGGAGACAGGTAGTCCATCCGAGTCACTTGCGCAAATGGCACGAAGCATGCTCACATGCTTGCGTAGTGACCCCAGAATTGTTTCCATCTGTCGGCGGGATGACTTCTGGCTGTCCACCTTATTGGACCCTCGCTTCCGGCACAAAATGGGGGCATTTTTTAAACCCACCGAGAGGGAGGACAAACTCAACTACTACAAAGACATTCTACGTAGGCAGTTGGCCGATGCCTATCTGCGCCATGGTCCATACTCTCGCAGGTCTGACTCGAGGGGACCTCTGCGCTCACCTTCCACTGCCATGGCCGCTGGGGGGGTTGGCAGCAGCAGCAGCAGAAGCTCCATCAGCAGCAGCAGCCTCAGTCTTCAGTCGCTAATGAGTAGCTTTCTACACCCGCATAGTGAGGCTACTCATGAGCAGCAGGAAGACCTGGAGCAGGACCTGAACCAGCAGGTCATGTCATACTTTGACATGACCATGCCAACACACCTTGAGGATCCGCTGGACTTCTGGGCAGCCAAACTTGATTTGTGGCCGCAACTAGCAGAGTTTGCCCTGGAAAAGCTGTCCTGCCCGGCAAGTAGCGTGCCATCTGAGCGGGTGTTTAGTGCGGCGGGGGCCATAGTTACGGCGAGGAGAACTCGTCTGTCAACTAAAAATGTGGAGAGACTCACCTTTGTCAAAATGAATCAGGGATGGATCAGCCAGGATTTCCACCCACCAATGCCTGATGCATGCGACTAGATTCAGCATGGTGCCACGTTTTACACTTTCCAAATGGTGCAAAACATATTTATGTCTTTAGGCCATTTTTTGGGCTCCTGCTGCTGCTACTGTCAACTCCTGCCAACTCCAGGGTGTGATTCATCCAATTTTTGGGCTCCTGAAGCCAACTCCAGTGTATATTTGGGCTCCTGCTGCTGCTGCTGCCAACTTCTGCCAACTCCAGGGTGTGATTCATCCAATTTTTTGGCTCCTGAAGCCAACTCCAGTGTATATTTGGGCTCCTGCTGCTGCTGCTGTCAACTCCTGCCAACTCCAGGGTGTGATTCATCCAATTTTTGGGCTCCTGAAGCCAACTCCAGTGTATATTTGGGCTCCTGCTGCTGCTGCTGCTGCCAACTTCTGCCAACTCCAGGGTGTGATTCATCCAATTTTTGGGCTCCTGAAGCCAACTCCAGTGTATATTTGGGCTCCTGCTGCTGCTGCTGTCAACTCCTGCCAACTCCAGGGTGTGATTCATCCAATTTTTGGGCTCCTGAAGCCAACTCCAGTGTATATTTGGGCTCCTGCTGCTGCTGCTGTCAACTCCTGCCAACTCCAGGGTGTGATTCATCCAATTTTTGGGCTCCTGAAGCCAACTCCAGTGTATATTTGGGCTCCTGCTGCTGCTGCTGCCAACTTCTGCCAACTCCAGGGTGTGATTCATCCAATTTTTGGGCTCCTGAAGCCAACTCCAGTGTATATTTGGGCTCCTGCTGCTGCTGCTGTCAACTCCTGCCAACTCCAGGGTGTGATTCATCCAATTTTTGGGCTCCTAAAGCCAACTCCAGTGTATATTTGGGCTCCTGCTGCTGCTGCTGTCAACTCCTGCCAACTCCAGGGTGTGATTCATCCAATTTTTGGGCTCCTGAAGCCAACTCCAGTGTATATTTGGGCTCCTGCTGCTGCTGCTGCCAACTCCTGCCAACTCCAGGGTGTGATTCATCCAATTTTTGGGCTCCTGAAGCCAACTCCAGTGTATATTTGGGCTCCTGCTGCTGCTGCTGCCAACTTCTGCCAACTCCAGGGTGTGATTCATCCAATTTTTGGGCTCCTGAAGCCAACTCCAGTGTATATTTGGGCTCCTGCTGCTGCTGCTGTCAACTCCTGCCAACTCCAGGGTGTGATTCATCCAATTTTTGGGCTCTTGAAGCCAACTCCAGTGTATATTTGGGCTCCTGCTGCTGCTGCTGCCAACTTCTGCCAACTCCAGGGTGTGATTCATCCAATTTTTGGGCTCCTGAAGCCAACTCCAGTGTATATTTGGGCTCCTGCTGCTGCTGCTGCCAACTTCTGCCAACTCCAGGGTGTGATTCATCCAATTTTTGGGCTCCTGAAGCCAACTCCAGTGTATATTTGGGCTCCTGCTGCTGCTGCTGCCAACTTCTGCCAACTCCAGGGTGTGATTCATCCAATTTTTGGGCTCCTGAAGCCAACTCCAGTGTATATTTGGGCTCCTGCTGCTGCTGCTGTCAACTCCTGCCAACTCCAGGGTGTGATTCATCCAATTTTTGGGCTCCTGAAGCCAACTCCAGTGTATATTTGGGCTCCTGCTGCTGCTGCTGTCAACTCCTGCCAACTCCAGGGTGTGATTCATCCAATTTTTGGGCTCCTGAAGCCAACTCCAGTGTATATTTGGGCTCCTGCTGCTGCTGCTGTCAACTCCTGCCAACTCCAGGGTGTGATTCATCCAATTTTTGGGCTCCTGAAGCCAACTCCAGTGTATATTTGGGCTCCTGCTGCTGCTGCTGCCAACTTCTGCCAACTCCAGGGGGTGATTCATCCAATTTTTGGGCTCCTGAAGCCAACTCCAGTGTATATTTGGGCTCCTGCTGCTGCTGCTGCCAACTTCTGCCAACTCCAGGGTGTGATTCATCCAATTTTTGGGCTCCTGAAGCCAACTCCAGTGTATATTTGGGCTCCTTCTGCCCCTCATAGTGATGCCACTTCAACTCTCTGCAATTGTGCCGCTCTGCGATTCTATTAGCGATGCCTCTGATCTGCATGTGATATTTCTTAAAAGTATTATTTAACTAACCCAGCACGCATCCTATGCGTGTTACAGCAAGGCTGAATGGTTTACAACCCTATTGAGGCTGTAGGAGGCTCAGAAATAGCCGTTTTTAATAGCGATTCGTCGCGAATTTATTCGGGTCGAAACGATTTTTGTCGGAAAATTCGGCGAATCAGTCGAATCGAATTTTTCAAAAGTTCGCTCATCTCTAGCCATGAGGTATTGATTATTTTCCAGTAAATAAGGAACCAGCAGCGATGTGCTATAATGTGCCATCCATAGTGAGTAATAGAGTAGTAGAGGAATAGAGAGGAAAAATATGGTGATACCTTTTAAAGGCTAGCTGAGCATTTTTGAAGTTAAGCTTTGGATAATACCTAGTTCTCTTCATCAGAAATGATAATATACAGGAAACAAAAAAATCTAAGCCTTTAATTAGTAAATTCATTTGCATACATACAGTAGCAGTAAAGAAGGTCATATAAGCAGAACATATGATTTTACATTAACAAGGACATAAACATATATTCCCATTCCTTCCTCTCTCCATCTCAAAGTTGCATCTGTCAAATAGTTAATGTGCTGATTAAAGAGCAAGTATCAGCAATAAAAATGTCTGAAATTAAACTTAATTTAACTTAATGTATGATTACCTGATGAGTTTGTGTGCCTTCTCTAGAGAACACACAGCCTCTGCATTCTTATTTGTATTAGCAGCAAGCCAATGCAGGAGATAATAAGACAGCTACATTTCAGCATTATAAGGGACACAACTTCATTTTGTGATACCTGTTTTTTAGGGGGCACACTAAGCTACAAGTTTATATGCAAACATAATGTGGGACCAAAGGCAGTGAATAAAAATTACACCCCCGCCCCCTTTATCAAGAAGCTCTGCCATCACTTTACCTGGAGCAGCTCACTTCTCAGATTGTAAAATGGCCAGTGGGGAGGAGTAAAATATTTTTTAATGTCCAGGCTATCATACATGATACATACATAGAAATGTAAAGGAAAAGTCATCTTCTGTGTACCTGCCAGGTTGCTCTGGCAGTAATCAGAAGATCTGCTTACCTTACCAGTCCACAGAAATTGACTTTTCCTTTCATTTCAAAATTCTTCATGACTCTCTGTGCTGTTTCCTCACATATGACTTTAACCCGTCTACAGAGGCTCTGAGAGTAGTAAAACTTTACAGCTTTACACAGTAACAGGAAAGGAATCCTGCTGTTACATTGCAAAAATCCAGTCAGATCCCTGTTGTGTTACATTTTATTGCAGGTACTCTGCTGTTACAATGTAAACAGATTTACAGCTGAATCACAGCTAACTTCAATGTGTGAATGATTTATCTATTACACTCCTGTAACAGAGAGACCACTTTTATATATGCTATATTTGTACTTCTGGTGTTTGTGATTCCCTAATTGTGACGTACTCTCTTTTTCCCCATGAACATCTGCAAGATAGGGGATCAGAAAACAGCTGCATTGTGGTGCCTTACAGAGAACCTCAGGCTGTTGCACATGATTGCAGTTCTTGCCTGACGCTTTTGTTCGGAGCTTCACTGGAAAATATGAGTATATTTTTATGCAGGGTTCACTTATAGCATAAGGATGTAGGTTAGGGGGTTATTTAAGAATGGATAGCGCCAGGTAGTGCTTCGTAGCAGCAGGCAGCGTCTGGTGAACACTGTGCACTGTATGCAAAACCACATTTAAGAAAGCAAATCTGGTGAAAGTCTCTAACAGCGCCATGTAGTGTCACATGTATTACTAGAGGTGGCTCAGTGTATAGCGCTGGCGCTCTAGGCCCAGGAGTGCCATGTAGTATCTGTCGCTCTGTAGCACTCTCCCATACATTTCAATGGGGTTTCATTAGTTGTGTATAAATAGCGTGTTTTTTTTTTTTTTTTGCTCAAATCATTGTGTGACCTCTCCTGGCCTGAAAACACTTTTATATATATTTTTATGCAGAGTTCTATTTACAGGTCTGGCACTAAAGTGTTATTGTCCCAGTGTTAAAACAATGTCATTCTATGTGTTTTCATTTTGCTACTGGTGGATATGTGTTCAGAAACAGACTTTGATCACACAACGTCTGGCGCTCTATGCTACAGCACCCATCTTTAGAGCGCCAATGCTGTGTGTGTCTAGTTTTTTGTTAAATATGATGTGGAGCGCCGAACTGGCACTACCTCACGCTTGCTGCAGCGCTGTACTGTTGTTGGAGTGTCGGCCAGGTTACTAGAGTGACCGAGATGCTAGCTTACAGTGCCCGATACCCATGTGGTGCTAGTAGTGAATCAGCCTCTAGGTTATTTTAGTGTCCCTGTGGACCATGATCCTTCTAAAAATGCATAAGAACTGAAATATAAATAGTTTTGGAGAAGTTTTTTTTGATCTGTTGCTTTGCACGCACACTGATCAGACTGCAAATATAACAGCATAATAGTATTCTATTAAAAAGGGCAATTTAACTTGTCAGATTCATGAAGATGTCAGTGTGACTGCACAGTGCACACCCAATTCTGAGAGAAGTACCTGAAGAGAGACATTTCAATAGCAATTTACTGCTGAAAAATGCTGTGTAATTTAGTCAATGATTGAAGGAACATGTATACTTTGTATTACCTACAACTTCAACACAAGTCAGTAAATCCCTTCTCCCCGCTAGTAATGTAATTTAACTGCAAGCAGGGAATTTAAGAGCAATTTGTGTTAGACAAACCAATTTATATACGTTAATATAGATTGTCAAATGCATTAGTTCTTGAAGCGAATGTAATAGTTTCTTGGGGTGGGGGTGAGACTGATACTGCCTGGCAATGTGCAAGTTCTTTACCCACTGAGCTCCATAATAAAACAACAGTGTTCGTACCTCCACAATTCATACCTTTTAAAAGAAATCAGGCTTGGGCCTCTGGGTTTTTAGGTAACGTAGTAGATATAAATGGCACCGTCTGGTCAGATTTAAATTGAATTTCTTCATGTTGCCTTTTGTAAATGGCAAAGGGGATGGTTTCCCAAAGGTGATCTCTTTCCTCTGTCCAGATAAAACTGAATTTCTATTTTAATGTACAAGTCTAGTACCAACCACTCTCAGTCAAATATTGTTTATTCAAAAGAGTCATGGGTAGGGTTGCTGTTCCAAATTTGGGTTCAAGCTGAATTGAACCATTTTTCTGACATGATATGGATCTGCAACAAGGTTTTTAGCAAAATGCCATTGCAATTTAATGAAAAAATCTTTGGGGCTTATTCACACCTACTGTTTGACCTGCACTGTGCCACACACAGTGCAATGTAGGTTAGTGTTTTACATATTTGTGCACTGTGACTCAACAGTACAGTGTACACAGCCAGGCCATAATGGTGGTTACGAGACTTTAACTTCAGCATTTTGGCATTGCAGAATGAGTGTTCTGAAAGCCCAATAGAAAGCTGCAGACTCCTCCGGTAACTGAAGTCACTTTGTCCGCAGCATTCATCTTGAGCTTGCCGCATCAATTTGTGAATGGGAGCCTCAGAAGCCAGCTGGTAGGTAAAGTAAGTAGGTCATTAACAGTCAACAGTTTGCATGAATAATGACCTTTTCCTGTTTTACAGTTTAAAAGAGTTTACAAAATCCACTTCAGGACTTCTTTAAAGTGGACCTAATTATCTTCCCTCGGGCATCCAGATTTGTGATGTCTCACTGTGTAAAAACCTCCAGGTCGCCCAATAAACTCCCCTTCTTTCTGATCCAATGGTGCATGCATGAGCCATGGCCACCAGGACATCAGCCGAGTCTAGCCAATCTGACGTGAGCGCAGCCCAGCGCACTGATTGGACGAGGGGCCACGTATGCACGGTTGGACCATAGAAAGGTGAGTTCCCTGGGCGATCTGGAGGGATTCTCACAGCAGGTCAATTGAATCACAGTGCCCTGGGGACAAGAACCAAAACCCGGGATAGTCAAAATCCAGGGTTTTGGTCTACTTTAATGGTGGCTGGAGAACTGCTACCTCATCCCTCATTCAGCTCAACTGCCTATATCGGCAAGCAGAGGTCCGTCATTGGGCAGCAGTGGGACCGCTGTCTTCTGGCCAACATCTACCACTGAGAAGAGGAGGTGGTGGTGGGTGGCCCCTAAAGAAGAGACTGGTAATGAGGCCCTGGGGAATTCAAGTAAGACTGAAAAGGTATGGTGGGCATTCTGTGCCACAATGCAGAACAAAAGAAAAACAAAAATGCACTTTATCATTGCTGCACATAAACATTTACAAGCTGAATTGCACTTACAATGAGGACAAGGTGCTGCAGGCAGCTGTGAAAGAGCCATTAGTTTCAATAGGCACAGTTATATTCCTGCTTGTGTTACATTAAAGTATTCCTATTGCTATAAAATAGAGGAAGGTAGAGCAGGAAGGGGCCTTCAATGCCAGTAGCTCTT
This sequence comes from Gastrophryne carolinensis, assembly GCA_027917425.1. Lineage (NCBI taxonomy): Eukaryota > Metazoa > Chordata > Amphibia > Anura > Microhylidae > Gastrophryne > Gastrophryne carolinensis. Next base: position 302,879,353 of record CM051238.1, read on the forward strand.
CAAAATAAAATGTTGGCTGTTTAGCAGTAGTAAACGATAATGGTTGAGGCCCATCAGCCAAGAATTTTATTTACTTTTTATAGTTTATTCAACTTTACCAAAACTTATATACCAAAAGAAAGAAGCCTTCTTCTGCTTCAGTAATGTCATAAAGTCTACATTTTTGTAGAGAAAAGTAGTAGTAAACTTCAGTAACTCCTATCACATTTAACATGTGGCATTCATCAGCGTGATCTTGCAAAAGCGCAATAAATAGAGGTCACTCTGCCCTTTGTTAAGAGTAAACAGCAATCTGGCTGCTACAATGTAACACAGTTGGGAGCTGGTCAGCTTTTTGCAGTGTAACAGCATGATTGTACAGTGTGAGGAGAGAGGCAGCAGCACGAGTTTTTAAAAGCCACAGCCCAATGTTTATAATGTATAACAATAATATATAATGTGCTCATATGAACGCTGTATGCAAATGCATAGTAAGGTGAGAATATGAGTGCCTGTGCTGTGTTCCCTATAGCGCCACATAAGATCAGGCACACACCGTGCATTGTGTGGCCTTATTCCATATATTACAGTGGGCTGGGTTGGTTATCATTTTTTGGGCCATTTTTTTGCTGGTTCGTGTGCCACAGGACCTCTCAGCTGTTTGGAATCATTTTTGTATGCATTTTTTGCACTTTTGTATTGCGCTGCAAACTTGTCATGTCATTCAAGTATCCCAAATGAAATTTCTGGTGATTGCATCAGGTGTTGTATGCCTGTTTTTCGTGTACTGGAGGACTGGGAGTACTGGAGGAATACAATTGAATGCAAGGCAAACACTGTAGCCCTGATACAGCTTCTACTCAGTGATACAGGAAATGGAGGAGAGGCACATAGAACAGGCTTCAGGCCTGACAGTTGCAGAACACCGCCTTGGTTCGAATGCAGCAAATAGGGACATTAATGTCTAGGACATTAGGTTCTCTTCTGGTGTACCACAGCCAAGTGTCTTACAATAATTAGTCTTCCCTACAGCTACATTTTAGGGGTATAAAGAAACTTACTAATACTTAATTAAATGTTCTTATGATTGTATCTGTTGTGTTTTTTATCTATACAGATGTTTCTACGCAGACGGGCCCCGTCGTGATTCCACCCCCATTACCATTACCATCTCCAGGAGCCTCCAGCAGCATGGGCCAAGGCTACAGCTGTGATGGTGAGTAATGTTATTTTTGACAATAAGGTTGTAGACATGCATATGTATGTGTCCATGACCATGTACACATGTTAATGGCAGTCTAGAGTTGACACTCATACATGGAGACCCTCTTTTTAAAATAATCAATCAGAATTGGATCAAAGCATGCTAGTTTCCCAGATGTTAATGACCACTATATGGGCAGGCCGATTCATTACTAATGGCAGGTATTGCCAGATGAGCGTCTGTAGTGCGGCGCTTAGAGCGATCGCTTGTTGACGCTGTAAGCGGCTATCGGTCGTTGTAACTGAGCGCCTGAGTCTCTGTAGTACGCTGGCCGGCAATCATTGAATAAGATTTACGTTGGTTGCTGTAACACCAGTATTACGCTATTAGGAGCGAAAGGTAGCGACTGCTCAGAGCGACCGACTCTCAGCGACTCATACCATATTCATCAATAAAATCACCCTCACACAGTGTCGGCGCTCAAAATTGGTTCGCTATAGCCTAGAGTGCCAGACGCTGAATGATTAAAATGATTTTTTGAACACATATACACCAGTAACAAAACGAAAACACATGGAATGACATTATTTTAACACTGTGACATTAACACTTTAGTACCAGACCTGTAATGACAATTCTGCATAAAAAAAAAAAAAAAAAACTTTTCAAAAATTACCTTTTCAAGGCCATGAGGTGTAACACAATTGTTTGATAATATAAAAAAAATGGAATCAGGAAAGGGATTTGAAGGAACGTCCATTGGAATGTATGGGAGAGCAAACGGTAGTGACAGGTCTTACCTGGCACTCTGGACGCTAGAGCGTTGGCACTGTATGCTGAGCCGCCTGTAATGATGAATCGTACACTACATGGTGCTGTTCCAGTTGCTCACCAGATTCGCTTTGATTAATGTGGTATAGCGTACAGCGCTCAGCATACACCAGATGCTATCTGCCGCTACGAGTCACTAGCTGGTGCTAGACCTTGATGAATAAACCCCTAAGTAAATTCTTCATGTGGTCAAGTAGGCCTTATTTGGTTAGGTTATGTGCTTTGTGATGTTAGACTAGGGTGGTTATGTTGAATGGCTACACGTATTCTTTTACTTTGCCATCAATTATTTAGAAAGGTTGGGCTGTTGTGTAAGTTATTAAATATTTGTAATGAATTATTGATAAACAAACATTTTTACCAAAGATTATAGGTATATACTGTATTTGTAGAGCTGTGGTACTTAATTGTGTCTTTTCTTTTTCACAGCTTGCAATGACGAGCATCACAGACTGTGGTAATATGTGAGGCAATCTTGCCAAATGCTGCTGGAGATGAGAAATGAAAGAGAGGGTGGGGGAATTAATTTACCCGCTGTGCGTTTTTTGTTAATAATAGTTACTATGACACATGGGTTACACCAAAAAACAAGAAAAAAAGACAAAGAAAAAAACCACAAGAGAAAAAAACAAAGAGAAAAAAAAACACAAGAGAAAAAAACAAAGAAAAAAAAACACATCAAACATAATTTAAAATTGTGGGTGGAATATAACAGTGCCAAAGATAAAATTCTATACAATGGTTGTAGAACAGCATTAGAACGCTCAGGCACTGCATTTAATGAGGGTGAGCGCCTCTACAGTGACTCACATACATCACATTTAACATTGGTAAACTGATTACTACAGCGTCACTTCAGCGACTGAGGCGCTCTGTTACAGCAATGATAGCCGCTTACAGTGTATACTAGCGGTCGCTCTAAGCGCTGCTATACAGATGCTCATCTGCCAATACCTGGCATTAGTAATAAATTAGCCTCTAACTTTCATCCAGGATCCTATGGTAATAAAAACAACAGCTGCTTCTCCTCTTTGTCCACTCTGCAATTCCCACTGAGGGATGCCCCCTGCTAAATATGAGAGTGTACAATTTGAGAGTCTATTTTAGGTTTTCTGTTCACTTAAGGAGAATGTTACTCAATGTCGGACTGGTGTGGCTGGGGGCCTACATGTAGAACTAATTCTGGGGGTCCACCCCACACTTAGATGCAAGTATCACTGGCTTATTTTCAGGGCTCATGCACAGAAACATTATGCAAAACTGTCTCTGTGTGCATGCATATGGGACACCACAAATAAGCTATATGTGGTTCAGGTTTTGTGATAAAGGCCCCAAAAGTGGCCGCTGGGACAAAGGACACAGTGGGGGATTACCTGGTAACCCTGTAGACCAGTCCGAGCAAGCTGTTGCTCTCACAGTGAGAGCCATACATCCCCCCCCTCTTAAGGGCAATGGGAAATACATTCACTGCTGCCTTTGAGCTACAAACATCCACATTCCCACGTGCCAGTGTACGTGGTACATGGGGAGCTATGAACCCACCCGCCCAGCAGACTCTGCTTGTTGCCAGCAGTCACTCAGGAGATTGCAAAAGCAGGAGAATACTGTGGCTAATGTACATGTCTACAGCACTGCTATAAGAAATCAGATTCTTGGAATAGTAATTCTCGCTATGTAAAATCTTCTGAAATCAGTGTAAAACTCATCTTTCCAATAATCCCACAGTGCCTGCTGCAGCATCCCCCAGGTGATGCACACTCCCACGCCAGGTCTATCTGAAAGGCTGACTTGGGCACACACAGCTGGATGGGTTCTGGGGGCTCACCATTTATGCATAATAGATTTCTGTCTGGTGCAGATTGGCTCTAAGCGCGAGCATGTGCAGTGGTGAGATATCCAGCGTACTGTGGGGTTTCACACAAGAGGGAATCCCAAATCGGGATGCCCCTGTAAAGCGGACCAAAGCACAGGTGAGGATCAACCGCCCCCTCAGGTCTATAAGAGAGAACTGGGGGTTGCCTGATCAACTCACCTCTTGCCACAGTGCAGTGCTGCAGGTGCATATCTACTAAAGCTCCGGTTAGGCATGCACCCATGACAGCCTGAATGGCTGGCACGGGCACAGCTAGAGCAGAGTGGGGGATGCGACACTCACTCCATTCCTATTTCCTTACCAGTCTGAGCTCAGAGCAGCCAAGGAAATCTCAATGGAAAGAACACTGCTGATTGGCTGGGCGGCCCGCACATGCACTAGTGCGGGCATGCGCGAGTAAAAGGTGAGTTTCCGGGTGTTCCCGGGGGATACACACAGCAGGATATCCCAAATTGGGTGGATATCTTTAGTTTTGTTCCTCTTTAACAGAGACTATGACCATACCTTCTAACTTTTCAGGTGGGAAAGAGGGACAGTTGTTAAATTACCTCAAACCCCCTTATTGAGGGATGGATAGGAGATTGTAACAGCCACCACAATATAAACACTTTGAATAGGAAAGTTAATCATTTATTGATACAGATCTGCATGTTAAAACTTAAAGAGGGACAAATGAGAACAACTAGAGTCAGGGGCACATGGACTCAAAAGAGAGACAGCCCCTCCAAATCAGGGACAGTTGAGAAGTATGACTATTCCTACCACGGGCAGTTCGCTCTTGCTGCTACTGGATGTCATATTGTAGGGCTTGAGCACTGCACAGAGAAGAAAGATGATCTTTAAGCTGAAGGATAGCCAGCAGACCACACTCTGAGCTGAAGAGGGGGAGGACAAGATTGGAGGGACGAGATTGGAGGGGAAGAGCCACCATCAGACACTGAGAGTACAATCCCTGTTCCCGCTCACTGATCCGGTCAGTTTATACAGCATGGTGCAGGCATCAGACAAAAAGGCATCTCCAGACACACTTAAGATGGGTGGATCCTGCCCTGCTGAGCAGCCAATGCTGAATCAAGCTAAACAGAATAGCAGCCTTCAGCCTATTTAGCTTGTAGCTTGGTGCTGACTTCTTCACCTTCTCTGTCACACATCTACATCAACAAACCAGGGGAAGTGCAGAGAGGGAGAGCAGAGCTGCAGGCTGAAAACTGACATCGACTTGTGAATGGATCATGCTGCTGCATTATATTACAGACCGCCAGACCCACCCACGAGGATCCCCGCTGTCCAGCCACAATGCACTTTAGTTGGTTTGTAAAAAGTTTTACCTGTCATGAATCTGTGTCCCCTGAACCCTCATCCCCTGGGGCACAAGCCCCGCCTGCCCCCAACCAGCTACGCCCTGCCTTGAATCACATCTTGTGTGGAGGCTGATTTAAGACTACCGCCATGTATTGCCATTTGAGCGCCTATGTAGTGGCGCTTAGAGCATCCACTAGTGGACGCTGCAAGCGGGTGTCTGACGCTATAACCTAGCATAGCGGCTGGACAAGTGACATTGTAGTATCCTCTCCAGCATTGATAAATCTGATGTCTGGAGGGAGCTGTAAAAGTGCTCTCCCTGAATCAATATATAGCTCCCCGAGAGAAAGACGCCCAGAGTAACGCCTCATATAACCCTTTCAGTGCCAAGCATGTAGATTCTATGTGCTCACTTCCACTCCACTTTAGTGCCAAGCACGTAAAATCTACCTGCCTGACTTCCCCCCCCTGCTACAGTAAAAAAGACCCCCCCCCGGGCTCCTCCGGCTGCAGGGGAGTGACAAGAATAGGGTGCCCCCCTGGCGCTTCAGCAGTGTCCAATTCCTGTTTAAAAAAAAATGACATTTACTCACCTGCCACTGTGATCGCTCCCGCTGGCTCTCCTCTTCACCCAGGGGGCCTCTGATCCCTCCAGGGCTCTTCTATCTTCAGGAGAGCCAGTAAGGCTCTCTCCTCCTCCTCTCCCAAGGGGCGCTGCCCCTTTGGGGGCGGGGCTAATGGCATCACCCATCGGGCGTCGTCCTGGCTCCCCGGGGCTCGGGTGTCAGATGCCCGAAGATCGGTGGGCAGAGTAAAGGGGCGTAGTAAAAAATGACAAACAAGACATTTCATAATAAAGCCCAGACTCTGCTAAAAAACAATATATAATTTCCCTGGGAAATCCCTGGAAATCCCTTCAAAAATCACAGTTGAACATGTGGAGCACAAAATTGTGCAAAATGGTCTGGTAACAAGGGTGACAAAATCACCAGGTAGGCTGGCTGCGAAAGGGCTAACAACAGGACACGATAGGTAGCGCCAGTTGAGTGCATCTGGCACTGAAGCCCATATTTAAGAAAATCAAACACAAATCCAGCGGTTGGCGCTCTAAAACTGGGCGCTCTTGCGTCAAGTGCCAGATGCTATATGATAAAAGTCTGTTTCTCATCACATATACACCAGCACCAGAGCAAAAACATATGGAATGACATTGTTTTAATTCTGTGACAATTACACTACAATAGCAGACCTGCACATACAATTTTGCATAAAAAAAAACCCATATAACAATATTAGTGTTTGGTTACAGGGCAGGAGAGGTCACACAATAATTTGATCCTAAAATTGAGAAAAATAATTAAAACGCTATTTATACACAAGCAAAAAAACACCATTGAAATGTATGGGATATCGCTGCTGATCGACAGGTGCTACATGGCGCCGACGCTTTACACGGAGTCACTGCTAGCAATAAATTCAACGCTGCATAACACTATTAGAGGCGCTTACCAGGTTCACTTTCATATATATGGTTTTCACATACTGCATCCGGCGTTCATTTGACGCTACGTGGTACTACATGGCATCAGCGTTTCTTAAATAACCCTCTTTATCTCATGCTTATACTGAAATAAAGCATGGAATGGCCCTTATTCTTAGGAGATATAATGTTCATGTTTTCTGTGAAATTCTGGCATTGCATTTTAATATTGCATGTGTTTCACATTTCTGTAATGGTTTCTTAATGACTAAAACATTTTCAAAATGGATCATTTAACTTTGGTTTTGATTTATGTCTAATGTATTCTTCTTGTGTTAGCACCACACTCAGAATAGAAGCACTCGGAGTGCAAGGAGGCTTTAATCAATGCATGTAATTTATGACAATGACATGTCAGCATATAAGCATTGTATTCGATCGTTCTCTGATATTACTTTTCTGCAGTTATAACTATTAATCATAAAAAGGGCTTGCTGAAAAGGTTTGTATGTGACTTAAATGGGTCATGTCACAGTAAAGGAGCTGTGTGCTAAACTGAATATTGGGATAACAAGTAAATATACACAATACAGCAAAAGATTTGGCATTTAGGATAATAAAGCAATTTGATGCCTAAAAATAGCAATAGAACAATTTAGCCCTGTTGGCAAATAGAGAACAAAGGAGAAAAAAGATTACAGAAAATTGCATTATAAATTATCTCAGCAACAAGCGTGCGTCTCACATGCTTCAATAGTTTGATCTAATACCTGAGATTACAGGGCAAGTATAGTATATACCCATGTGCATAAAAATCTGAATATATATATATATATATATGTATATATATATATATATATACAGTGGATGTAAAAAGTCTACACACCCTGTTAAAATATCAGGATTTTGTCATGAAAAAATAAAATGAAACCAAAAATAATAATTTCACCTTTAATGTTACTTTTAATTAGTACAATTCTATTGAAAAACAAACTTAAAACTCTCTTACGATGGAGAAATAAAAATAAAAGTAAAATAATGTTGCATATATATGCATACCCTTCTCTAGACCAACTCTCATTTTACATCAAATGGACAATGATCCGCCCTGTGCGCAGTGCACATCAAGACATCCTTACCTTTTATCCTCACAGTGAACTGTGGCACTGTGATTGGCCGTCTGTGGTCATGTGTTCTGTACTCAGCCAGCAACCGATTGAGTAGGGACTTGGGAGTTTTTCTTGAAGAAAAGTTATCACAACCAGTACTTGGCAGATGTTTTTGTTGCTACTTTTATGTTGCTGTATATTTTTTTTTTTTATTCTTTATTTAAAGGTTTTTGCATATAAACATACATAAGAAAAAGATAACAGATTACAATACATTACAATACACAGTAGGAAAGGGGAACAAGGGGTATAAGGGCAGAGATTGGGGTTTGGGATTAGGGTGAGGGAGCAGCTTGATGATCTACATGGCACACAATCCTACCAGCCACCAACTCGACGGTATTTTGAGGCTCTCGGGTGGGGCCCTGGACCAGGGTCTCGGGCAGCCCCCTCCTTGCTTATGTCTCTCCCTGCAAGGCACCTCAGGGGCCGTTTGGGGTAAAAGGTTAAGCCCGCCGCAAGGGGAGCCAGAGGGGGGCGGGGGCAGACCTCTGCAGCAGCATAATGGTACAATGGTATAGGATATGGTCATCAACTAGCTGATTCTGCGAACAGCTGTTTAAATTCTTCGGACTCCTGGTAAATTAGCCAGGGCATCCAAGAGTGCCTGTACTGTTTGTCATGGATTGCAAGTGTGAGATCCTCCAGCTCTGAGATGTTCAGCACCTCCTCGACCCAATCCCTCACAGTACGGGATCTTTTTGGTTTCCAAAATCTTGGAATCGCTAGCTTAGCTGCATTAAACAGGTGAACCTGCAGGGATTTCTTATATTTGCCTACAGAGCGATTTGTCGAATGCAGCAGGATTTGAGCGGAGTCTCTAAGGGTCTGACCCCCTGTGAGTTGGGAGATTATGGCCAGTATGGTGCTCTGTCGTCCCGGGCATGGAAAAAGGAGGGGATGGAGCGGTCCCGGAGTTTCTTGGGTGCTCCCCTACCTCTCCCCTTCTTGGGCATCTGTACTTTGGGCTCTTCTGGAGTGCGTGAGTGCTGCTAATCACGGTGCCAGTGCGGAGCTCCCCTCGCCCACGTCTCTTCGGCGCCATGTCAAGCCACGCCCCCCAAAGATAAATATTTAACATTAGTTAAAGGGACATTTCAGGCAAAGGGTAACGTTAGCTTGTCTTTTGTTTTCCCCAGGCTCATTCAGCATCACTTTTTGGGATTAGTGGGCTCGGCAAGTTTGGCCGAACTCGGTCCCCATAAAAATCACTATGGACTGCGAGAGGGGGAATAAACATGAAGCTTACTTTTTATTTACTTGTTTTGACTGTACTTTTTATACCTGCCAGAAGCAGAAGGTGTAAAGAGCACAGTCAAAAACATGCAGATAAATCACACACTTTGTACACATGCATTTTTTTTTTTTTATGCGTTTATGCAATTCGATAAGCACATAAAATTTGCAAAATTAATCAAAGTTATTTTTGCAAACACTTGATGTTTACAACAAAAAATTGCATTAATTGATTTTTACTGTATGAAGCCCTATATATATTATTTTATAGTGAACAATATATTCACTCAAGCACTCAACCACAAAAAGTTTTTCTGAATCAAACCCTATACATCATTTTTTATAGTAAAAGATGTATTCACTCAACCACAATAAAAGTATGTCATAACAAGCACACCCCAAACCCCACTTAACAGTAATACCCATTTTTAGGCTTACAGCATTCGTCCCTCTGCATGATTTTGCACCAAACATGTTCAGATTCAGGTTAAAGCAGAGTAACACCCATTCGGGGGGGGGGCTGGAATTTGGGATGCCTTCTGGAGCGGAGGCATCCCAATTGCTGTGGCCCCCCTCAATCAAGCCTGTGCAAAACCCTTAAATATTATCTGTCACACTTGACTTGCAGGCCTGTGATTGTAAGGTGGCGGTCACATGTCCTGTGCTCCTCCACTTTGCTGACTACAGCCCGAGTACAGGGCATGTGACCATCGCTGGTCAATCACATTGCTGCAATTCCCCCAAGGGAGTGACAGGTACAAGCGGACCAACACTCATTTTTTGTAAAAAGGGTCTTGTTCTGGTTTAAGGTCAGCTACCTAATTACCTTCTCCCTGGTTGGTCTGTAACAACAACTGGAACTGGAACATCCAATCCACATTAAATGTTGCTGTTGATCATGATGATCCACAATGAGCTTCGATGATAAGCCTTGTAAAAACGACTGGCCATTGTTGTTATTGCTTCTCGTATCCAAATTTTTGGGGGTAAACTGAACTGAACTGTATTGGAACTAAGAAAAGCACTATTAAATCAACACTAATAGAGATGCACATTTAAAGTGACTCTCTTGCCAGTAAGGCTCAGAATAACAGTTGGAGGCTACAATGAGTTCAACAACAGTTAGCACTTACTAAAGTGGAACATAACTCATATAAAGATCCTGATAAAGATGCTCTGCAGTGTAAAAAACCCTGGTTTCCCATATACTGACTTCAGTTCCCAATTTCATGGCTGTGGCAAAGAGTTGTTGCACTTTGGCAACAACCCGAAGCTCTGCCAAGCGTGCCAACGTGCAAAGCGAGGAAGCTGTCAGAGGCCCAGGCATTTGCTTTGGGATTGGGGATTGAGATGAGTATACAGGAAAATTCACTCTGCAGAGCATCCCAAATAAGGATGCCCCTAGGGTTGGGAGTCACCTAGCCCAGCCCTAGAGTCTAGGCAAAACAAGTGTTGGTCCTTTTCAACCTTTATTGGATATTTGATGATTTTCCCATACAATTCTAAATGCATTTGGCTACTTTATTTGCTTTTCAGAGACCAGGAAACACAACCAGATTTTTTTATACACTTGAATGGTATTCAGATTCAAGTCCTCCTAAACCAAAGTATAAACTGTCACTGCAAAAAGAATGTAGGTCAGATTCTAGCAATATTTCTTTTAAATATGTGGTTGTTTGGATAACTGACACTAAGGGCTTTATTTATCACGGGCTAGCGCCAGGTAGTGTCTGACGAGCGCCACCGGCTACCGACTCAAGTACGCCCGGCGTCGGCCACAATGACGCATTTATCAAGCTATATGAGGCTAGCGCCGGTGAGAGCGACGGCTAGCGCGGGATTCATCATGTAGCCGACTGCAACGAACAGCGCCGCTGCTAATCCCATCACAGCGACAGGTATGACCTGGCGCTACCTGCCGCTCTCCCATACATTTCAATGGCAGACGCTGCAATGATTGTTTTAAGTGGTTTTTGTGTTCTTGTCTTTGGCACAAAATTCAACACATGTTTATTGGGATATGTTTTATTAATCTGGCTTGTTACTTTTCTTTTATTGTAGAAAGTTGTTATTTTTACACTGTAATGTTGTGAGTGACATCTAAAATGCATCTCCTCCCACCAAACTCATTGGGCTCCAAATCGCTTGTTTTCACCACACACGGGGCTTGTAAAGCTACTTTTTAGCCAGTCCTGTTTGGCGGTCACGTTCGCTCTTCGAAATTGTCAGCGCCCTGTCCTTGATGAATCTGTGGTGGTCAGAGTTTGTGCAGTCGCTGTTTTGATTCGCTATGTGGCTGCGCTGTGCTGCGTTGTGCGGCGCTGTGCTGTTCATACATGTGCCCTTCTGCCATTTGCAAGGAATTCACTTCCCGCGCCCCCAGTCGTTCTTAATGAATACACTGTAGTTGTGAGCGTGCATGTCCGCATTATGCAGGATTTATTCAGGCGTACAAGCTCATAACAACCCGTTATGCATTCTCATGTGTGCCACATTATCATGTAGTTGGATAGTTTTATTGTGTGATGATTTTATGAAGGAATAAGATTTGTCTTTTTCAGCACCAAGTTTTTTGGTTTTCAAGGACCTATGCATTACAGTATCTTGAACCCCCAGCTAAATCAAGCTAATAAATAATGGCGTCTTTGCCAATAGCTTGTTGTAATGCGTCAGTTTACTTTTTCCGCCACTTAGCTTGCACATAGCTGATATTAGCTTGTTCCTGGTGCGCGGAACTTTTTTTTTTAAATTTATTTCACAGTTGCTTTGGTCATATCCGGTTCCGGTTTCCTCCTTTGTGTTTCAAAGCCACCTAAAGCAAAAAATGACTAGCGCTTAGGCCAATAGCTTGTTGTAATGCGTCAATTAACTTTTTCCGCCACTTAGCTTGCACATAGCTGATATTAGCTTGTTCCTGGTGCGCGGAGCGTTTCCTTTGGCGCTCAGAGGCAGCTTGGGTCATATCCGGCTCCTGTTTCCTCCTTAGCGTTTCCACCATGCTGCCCAGGAGACGGATTCAGCGCCTCCCCAGCTCCTCCTCCGAATCTGACCCCACCACTCCTCCCCCACCTCCCCCACCTACCTCACCTCCCCCACCTAGCACCCCTCCCACCCCTTCCCCTCCTGGGCATGCAAAAAAGAAACGCATGCGAGTGGATAGCCGCGTTAATGGCCAGGTGGTCAAAGTGAGTATGTTTTTCTTGCATTTTATGTTTAAAGTGGACCAACACACAGGGGGGATTGGCCCTGAAATCTATTACTTTTCAGGACCAATCTGATCACTCCCCGCGGGGCATCCCCAATCTGGATGTCCTGCGGGGATGAACCCCCCTGGAGGCCCATAAACCTTACCTCAGCCCCGTCCCATCTGTGCATGCGTGAGCTGCGGATGCGTCTTGCGCTTCCCTCTAGCAGGGTGGTCCCCTGCGCCAGACATTTGTTCATGGCCTGCGCAGGCGCACTCCCTGTTAGAGTCAAACGCCACACGCGTCCTTTGGCGCTCAGAGGCAGCTGAGCTGGTATGCACGTCCAAATGGCCTTGGATGCGCATACCACAGCGGCGCAGAGCGCTGTGCTAGCCTGGCGCAGTCACGTGGGAGTGTGGTCAGTGGTGTATTTCTGGCCTTCCAAGGGGGTTTCAGACAGCGGCCCACCCCCGATTGGTGTGCCCCACCAAAGTGGACCCAAACCCAGAATAGTGATAATCCGGGGTGTGGGTCCACTTTACTCTGGTCTCAGTATAACTGTTTATGCCATTGTTCTGATGTCATGTATTGATTTGTGTTTGTTTTTCATTTCTCATAGGATTTCTGCGTGATGCAATATGACTATGCCCGTGGGGGAAAAAAAAGAATAGCCATGGAGGTGAAGGCCACAGTGTCCCGGCGCTTCAACACCCAGCTCTCCATCCGAGCCATCCAACAAAAATGGTCTGACTTCAAGCGCCGGGACCCTGAAGGCGTGTACCGCCTATATGATGCCTACGCATCAGGTAAGTTTAAGCTTATGCTATGTTTATACTTTAGTTTAAATCATCTGCTAAGCTGTGTCCATTTGTGGTCGTAATATTAATTATTTACTTTCACCCCCTCAACACAGATAAGCGTCCTCCCCTGGGGAAACGTGGGAAGGGATTCCTCCCCCGATACAGGCAGGCGGACTCGGGGGAGTCATTGGGGGAGGGTCCCTCTCGCGGATCCTATTTGGAGGACCCAGGGGAGGAAGGGGATGACGCCCCAGAGGAGTGTGCTGCTGGGGGGCTGGCAGGATCAAGCCTCAGCTCCTCACACTCTGACTCTGAGGAGTCTCACCAGCCAAGGGGCCACTCTCAAGTGGGGAGTCCAAGTGGGGTGGAAGGAATGGACTCTCCCACACTCCCTGAAGGAGCAGGGAGTGAGAGGGAGGAGGGTGGCCCTTTGGCTGGGGGATCTTCCGAGCAGAGTGTGAGGAGCCGAGGCTCCCCGCCTCCTCCTCAGAGCCCTCCCTGGGCTTCAAGTGGCGGATCATCCCCTGGTGAGTGCACATTTTGTCATTGTTAGTCTGTGACAGGTTTCATCTGCCCATTTGTACTTAGCCCTTGCCATTCCTCTCTAATTTGCAGGGCATCATATAGGCGGCACCTCCATGGCCTTTTGGCAACGCCTTCTCCACGGGCATAGTCATGGTAAGTGTTTGTTGTTATCCATCACATTCCCTATGTTATGACATTCCTTAAAGTGGACCAACACCCATTGTTGATTGTGCTTGGAATCTCGAAGCTTCCCTGCCCAATCACCTCCCTCACCCAGGGCCCTCCCCCAAAAAACCCCACAAACTTCTTACCTCATTGGGGGTGGCAGAAGCCACCGGCGCAGCCTCCTGCGTGCCCCTCTAGATGTGTGTGCACCTGCGCTCTCTGTTTCCTAATGGCCTGCGCGTGCGCACACACTGGAGGAGTGATGTGCGGAAGGCAGCGGCGGCGGACGGTGTCTCACTCAAATGGTGGCGCTCTGCCAAAGTGGACCAAAACACAGAATAGTATCAATCCTGGGTCTTGGCCCACTTTTAAGAGACACATGTTTCCTGGTCCATAGTACAAGGTGGTTTGATAATGTACATTAACATCACAAACCCCACTACAGTGCTAGCCAACTGGCAACCACCCCTATGTTTCTGCCCACACCATGATGGGGGCTAGCAAATGTGTTATTTGGTTAAGTTGTTCCGGCTAACACATGTTGCACACTAGTAACATTCGACAATCAACTGCAAATTAGTCCTTAACATTGCACTGTCAAGGTTATTGGCACATTATCTTTAGGGGTCCATGTTGCAACCATAAATAATTTACATGAACTCATGGTCCAGGAAATATGCTAATGTTGGACAACATGTATGTAACCATGCAAGCATTTGATTTTTCAGACTCCCTAACCAGATGGATGTCAAATTGTCAGGTGTCATTGGCCCACTAATTTTGCTTTTCTCTTTTGCTTTCTCCTGACAGATGTTGCTACACAGATGGAGCCAGTGACCATCCTCCCCACCCCAGCTCCAGGGACGGCCAGCAGCATGGGCCCCCGCCACAGCTGCGATGGTGAGTACATCCCACTTCATATGCCTAAACACTTGTGAACCCTATGTCTTCTAGTCAAATCTGCAGACATTTACAATGTACCTATGTGTTAATTTAACACACATCTAGGTTACATGTGTTTGGGCAACAATCCTACATGCCTGTCTGCATGCTTGATTGTTGCCTCACATTCTTGAGTTTGCCACATAGAGACAATTTGTGGTTTAGACACAACCAAATGGGGCTGCTTAGGTCGTGACCTCTAAGATTCTTGGCAAAACTAGTTTACTCGTTAGGACTTAGGCCCTGATGTTTGGCTGTGACTAAACACATAAATGTTCACACTGGGACTTATACCTTCTTTGATTCCCAAGAGTTAAGAGTAAATGTATGCTTGGGATGTGGTGGCCAAATTTCAGCCAGCCACTAGTACTCATATAATGTTAACAACTAAGGGCACAGTGGGCAACAATGTTAATGTGAGTGTCACCTAATTGGACCCACTGACATTACATTGCTACATCTGTGTCTGTTGAGGTCACATTCCATTTATTAAATCTGTTTTTTTTCTACATCTCTACAGCTTGTGAAAACCAGCATCGCAGACTGTGGCGGTCGATCAGGCGTCTGAAGCTTATGCTGCTGGCCAAGAAGAGGCGGCGGCGTCGTTAGGGTGGGGGGATGACTGGCCCCTTGTTGGAGCCCCTTTGTGGGCCAATGTTGGCCCTGTTGGCCACCTTTATAATAAATAATTTTATATTTTGATAATTACAGTGTTGTGCCTTGTCAAGCATAGTTTAAGTGTCTACAAACCCATTTGTGTGTAAATTTTGCCATACCTTTGGAGCCATTTAATGTGTAAACCATAGTAAGCTATGGTCACAAATGTGTGGCATACATTTTGAACTACATTTACATATGTAGATCAAGATACTCATCCCTGACTGTGTTCTTAGCTATGTCTTAGGAAAAACACAATTTAGAGGTGGGTTAATCAAATATATTTACAGAAAAAAAAAATAACCACAAACAAATTAATATTCTTGGCTGGGTGGCCGGGGAGGTTGGGAGTCATTGCTAGGGGCGGTGTTGGGGGACAACAGTGCAGTAAAAAATATAGACTGCTGTTGTATGAGCTGTTGTATCAACAACAAAGTTTGGTCCTGTCGCTGGAGAGATTGCTCCATTAGATTGCCCAGGCGACCAAGTTCCTGGTTCTGCTGTTGGTTTAGGAGCAACTGGTCGATCTGGCGCTGCTGGGCCTCATTTTGTTGCTGACACCTCAGCACCTGATGTTCCAACGCCGCAATGCGCTCATTAGTTCCATCACGCGGCTGTTGGCGACTGTAGTCCTCCAGCATCCGGACCCCTAGCTCATAAAAATCTGCACTGGTTGGTGCCACACCTCCTCTTGCTGTGGTTTGAGGCTAACAAAATAGAAAACAACATTTTAGTCAAACCGAACCAATGCAGCTAGGCCCCTCCAAATCATTTGCCCAAACTGTCACAATACAACTTACCCTTGTTTAAGCCTTGGAAGCTTGGCCGCATGGGACTTGGGAAGAGGTCCCAGCTTGGGGTTCTGGTTCCGCCTCCTGCAAAAACGACCAAGAAAGGAAATGTGACATGTTGCTTCATCCACTACCCACGAACATGGCAATGTGGTTATTGGTCCTCTAAATCAGCCATGTTACCTCCGTGTCGTCCGGCACAGGTAGGAGCGGGGTATCGCTGCCAGAGAGGGGCAAATCCACATCCGAGATCTCCGGCAAGTTGGCATATGCTAAACAGGAAAGTCAGGTTAGTAGGTCAGTGGACAAAACTCAAATGTAACATGGATAGCCTATGGAGGCCATACCTCCACAAAGTGCCAAATTACACACTAGCCAAAAGGTATCTGTTAAACTCAGATTGATAACATGTATGTTAGAGGAATAAGAGGCAATAATTGGACCAAATAAGATCAGACACATTGCTAAAATTACACATACCCGCAATCTCCCAGATGTCTGGAGTGGGGCCCTCACTCGAGCTTGGACCTTGAAAATACATGTGGAAACACAAGTTGCCTGAAGAAAGTGCCACAAAAGTAGAGCCAAAATACATACTAGATCATCAAGCCAAAACAACTTACCTTCATCTCTGGCAGCCTGAACGTGAAGGGCCCTTTCCGGACAGCCACTTCCGATATTCTGGGCAACTAAAAAACACAATTAATGTCTCAAAATATTCCTCAAACTACTAGGGTGAATGTTTGTCTAAAAATATTTTTAACAAAATGCATTGCAATCACTCCAAAAACTATTAGACTGACCCTGGGGATGGAATAAGCACTCAAAATTGGCAACTTCAAGTTGACAGAGCAAACATGTAGATTATTAGACTAACCAAATAGAACCAGTGTAACATAAACAGCATAAAGGATACATTATGTATTGCTATACACACCAACAGGGTCCTGTTGACCTGCAACATCGGAAGTGGGGTCCAAAGATGAACCAGTCACTTGGCCTACAAATAAAAAAGAGGAATGAGACACATGCACTTGGGTTAAAGCGAATAAAGCAAGGTTGACACATGCACTTACCGACATCCAAAGAGTAGCTTGGCTCCTGAGGAGATGCTGGGGCCAATGGCGGGGCAGCTAGGCAAAAACCAAGCAAACATTGAGCCATTGGTAATGTGCAGTCAAAAATCAAACATGCATTAAGGTGTGTGTGAGCAGCTCATTCACTAATATTCACTAATCAAGCCCAGTGTGGCTTACACATGTATATGCAGATATATGGCCACACATATCTGCCTTCCAACATAGCTACACATGTTAGGGCCTTGTTAGTTAGTTGCTGTGAGGGTTAAAGTGGGCGTGAAATTAGGCCGCAGGTCCATATTATTAATCCTCAACAGTGCCCCACTCTATTGTTGGAGCTGCTCCCACACCCATTTGGTCCCCAAACAACCAGCACCTAAATTAGTGGTAAATACCTTCAATGGCAGACTGGGTTAGGCTTGAGGTTGGTTGAAGGGCAGGAGTTTGTGTGTCCTGAGCCAAATCCTGGACAGCACCATGTGCACCTATGCAGAAAGCAAAAGACAGGAAAGTAAAACATTTATGAGGTATAATGTACTACTTCACAGGTCCTACTGTTAGTTGGGCAGAAAGAGAAAATGCAAATCACATACATTAACATTAGCTTGTAAAAAAATGCAGAAAATATGTACCTTCAGTCCAACCTGTGGTGTCATCCCCAGGATCCACACCCTGCAGCCGAGCAAGTGGAATTTTGGCCTTCAGCATCTCCTCATACGGCCTGTAGGTACTCTTTGGAGCCTGGATGGCCCCACTGTCCACATCAAGATCGTGATTCATCTTTTTGATAAGGGCCCCTCTCAAAGTGTAGAAGCGTTTCCTGCAGGATGGGCCACTACGTGGGTGTTGAGCAGTGCTACTAAGCTCAACACCAATGGCATCCCACAGTTTGCTTCTTTCTTGTTTGCCTATTGACTTGCTTTGGGAGCCAAATATCAGCTCCCATTTAGCAAGGGTAAGGCGCACAAGATGATTATTCTCCGCCAAATTAAATTCAGGCTCCCTCTTGGCACCTGGGCGCTTAGCCTGGGGTGCTGCACCACCTTCAGGCTGGGCCCTTTTCCGTAAGGGAGGTCTGCGCACAGCACCCACCACACTCCTACTTGTGCCTGCTGTGGCCGGCAGATGTCCTGAATTTGGCTCCATCCTGTAGCTGCACACACACACCAATACACAACCAACAAGCACGCATGCAGACTACAGAATGGCATCGCACTCTCTTTGGGTTGGCCAGGTTTTATGTGCTCTAACAGCCAATCACAAACCAGTCCACTTAATAGATTCACACATACTGGCCAGGTCCTTGAAGCCACACCTCCACTGCACTGACTGAAGCATGTGTGTTAGCCAATTAACTAATTACAGACCTCATTAACCAAACAACACACAACCAAATACAACAATGTACTCATGTATATGAAACACTTGTGACATGTGGCTATCCTAACGGCTATTTAAATAAACAGCAGCTTACCTTTCATTGGCCCACCACTGAATTTTCTGCCATGTCCGTTAATGCACGCAAGTTTCGGCTCACGTACGCTAGTAGCGCTACTAGCGTGCGCGTGCGCACTCCGTTTCACGCACACCTGGGTCAGCTAATTGGCACCCGGAAATAGCAGAGCAACGCAAAAGACGGCAAAGTGGACCTGTCCTTTTTCAAAGTGAAGTATAAATGGAAGGATTTTGAAAGCTTCTGGTATTGTTACACTGTGGCAAAGGCTGTGGTGTGGTGCTTGTTTCCCTTAGCTCATTTGAGTCTCTGTCTGGGTTTTGTCCTCACTCTCTGTGGCTTGTTTGGTGATTTCTGACATCAGTGCTGTTTCTTTAGGAGATTGATTTTGTTGGCATATGCAAATATTGTGGAGCATACAGCAAGTGAGGCTTGATTTTGGGGCCTTTTGTGGGCTGTGCAGCAACTCCCCTCTTGCTTGTGCCTAACTTAGAAAGCTTCTTTTCAGCAGGCTGGTGGTTTGGACCACTATACTTCTGGTTTTGTGGTGAGCTGCATTGTAGTGAGTGTGTGAGGAGTGTGATTGTTTGTGTGTGTGGTGTGTTTGTGGTTTATGTTTTTGTTTGTTTGATTTTGTATATCTGTTGAGTGTGTGTGATGGATATGAGGGTGATGTATGGTGTCTGGGTGGATGGATGTATGCGTATGCTGGAAGAGCAGGAGGACAGGGAGCGGGGTGTTGTGAGGCTTAGGGCACCCCGCTCCTTTGGAATCCGCCTTTCAGTATGGGACTTAAGTGACGAGCAGATCAGGAGCCGCTTCCGTCTGAATCGTGCTGCACTACAGTCCCTATATGATCAGATTAAGCACAAAATCGAGCCATCTACCAAACGCACTCAATCCATTCCAGGCATAGTACGCCTGTGTGCCACTCTTAATATTTTGGCACGAGGGACCTTCCAGGCAACCTCTGCCCTCCTCAGTGGGATAAGCCAGGCTACTATGAGCCGCATATTAATCCAGGTAGTTCTGGCGATTTGTGATTTAATCCCAATTTACATCAAGTTTCCTGAGGATGAGGAGGAGGTTGCCAAAATAAAACATGCTTTCTATCTAATGGGAGGGATCCCGAATGTGCTAGGGTGCGTTGATGGTACACATATCCCTTTCCGCCCTCCCCGTGCACAGGAGCTGTATTACCGAAACCGAAAACAATTTCATTCCTTTAACGTCATGGTGGTCTGTGACCATGAAATGAAGCTGCGGGCGGTGAGATCGGGGTTCCACGGCTCATGCCACGATTCTTACGTCTTGCAGTGGACAGTCCTGTGCCGAAAGTTTGAGAACAACGAAATGCCAGCTGGCTGGCTACTGGGTAAATAATTAACCATGTCAAAGTATTTTGCCTCAAATATGTGGCCTAGTTAGCCAAATTCTAAAAAATGAAAACCAAAACATGTACTAGTACTAATTGCTGTCTCTCTCCTTGTGTTTTTTCTACAGCGGACAAGGGATATGGGCAGAGAACGTGGGTGCTGACTCCGGTCAGGAGCCCACAGACCTCTGCCCATGAACGCTACAATGCAGCACACCGCAAGACCAGAAGCATTGTGGAAAGAACCATCGGCCTGCTGAAAGCACGCTTTCTATGTTTGGCACGCCCAGGAGGAGAGATGCTGTACAGTCCACAGAAGGTCTCCAAGATCATCCTCGCCTGCTGTGTGCTCCACAATATATGTATATGCCACAGAATTCAATCCCCTGAAGAGACAGCACTGGTGCCCGAAATCCCCAACTTGCCCGCAGAAAGAAGTGAGGACACCCAGACTGGCGATGAGCTAAGGGAAAGGATGATCACTTCCTTTTTTGCGGTAAGCTAACTACCCTTCACTCTAATCCAAGTACTGCACTACCGGGAAAATTTATTTGACCTCCCATCATAATTTGGCAAAAACCACTCTAAGGGGGTGTAAGATGACACAAACCACTATAAGGGAGGTGTATGATGACCCAAACCACTCTAAGGGGGGTGTAAGATGACCAAAACCACTCTAAGGGGGGTGTAAGATGACCCCAACCACTCTAAGGGGGTGTGTAAGATGACCCAAACCACTCTAAGGGAGGTGTAAGATGACCAAAACCACTCTAAGGGAGGTGTAAGATGACCAAAACCACTCTAAGGGGGGTGTAAGATGACCCAAACCATTCTAAGGGGGTTGTAAGATGACCAAAACCACTCTAAGGGGGGTGTAAGATGACCCAAACCACTCTAAGGGAGGTGTAAGATGACCAAAACCACTCTAAGGGAGGTGTAAGATGACCAAAACCACTCTAAGGGGGGTGTAAGATGACCCAAACCACTCTAAGGGAGGTGTAAGATGACCCAAACCACTCTAAGGGGGTGTGTAAGATGACCCAAACCACTCTAAGGGGGGTGTAAGATGACCAAAACCACTCTAAGGGGGTGTAAGATGACCAAAACCACTATAAGGGGGGTGTAAGATGACCCAAACCACTATAAGGGAGGTGTAAGATGACCAAAACCACTCTAAGGGGGGTGTAAGATGACCAAAACCACTATAAGGGGGGTGTAAGATGACCCAAACCACTATAAGGGAGGTGTAAGATGACCCAAACCACTCTAAGGGGGTGTGTAAGATGACCCAAACCACTCTAAGGGAGGTGTAAGATGACCAAAACCACTCTAAGGGGGGTGTAAGATGACCCAAACCACTCTAAGGGAGGTGTAAGATGACCCAAACCACTCTAAGGGAGGTGTAAGATGACCAAAACCACTCTAAGGAGGGTGTAAGATGACCCAAACCACTCTAAGGGAGGTGTAAGATGACCCAAACCACTCTAAGGGGGTGTGTAAGATGACCCAAACCACTCTAAGGGGGGTGTAAGATGAAAATAACCACTCTAAGGGGGGTGTAAGATGACCAAAACCACTATAAGGGGGGTGTAAGATGACCCAAACCACTATAAGGGAGGTGTAAGATGACCAAAACCACTCTAAGGGGGGTGTAAGATGACCCAAACCACTATAAGGGGGTGTGTAAGATGACCCAACCCACTCTAAGGGAGGTGTAAGATGACCAAAACCACTCTAAGGGGGGTGTAAGATGACCCAAACCACTCTAAGGGAGGTGTAAGATGACCCAAACCACTCTAAGGGGGTGTGTAAGATGACCCAAACCACTCTAAGGGGGGTGTAAGATGACCAAAACCACTCTAAGGGGGGTGTAAGATGACCCAAACCACTCTAAGGGGGTGTGTAAGATGACCCAAACCACTCTAAGGGGGGTGTAAGATGACCAAAACCACTCTAAGGGGGGTGTAAGATGACCAAAACCACTATAAGGGGGGTTTAAGATGACCCAAACCACTATAAGGGAGGTGTAAGATGACCAAAACCACTCTAAGGGGGGTGTAAGATGACCAAAACCACTATAAGGGGGGTGTAAGATGACCCAAACCACTATAAGGGAGGTGTAAGATGACCCAAACCACTCTAAGGGGGTGTGTAAGATGACCCAAACCACTCTAAGGGAGGTGTAAGATGACCAAAACCACTATAAGGGGGTGTAAGATGACCAAAACCACTCTAAGGGGGGTGTAAGATGACCCAAACCACTCTAAGGGAGGTGTAAGATGACCCAAACCACTCTAAGGGAGGTGTAAGATGACCAAAACCACTCTAAGGAGGGTGTAAGATGACCCAAACCACTCTAAGGGAGGTGTAAGATGACCCAAACCACTCTAAGGGGGTGTGTAAGATGACCCAAACCACTCTAAGGGGGGTGTAAGATGAAAATAACCACTCTAAGGGGGGTGTAAGATGACCAAAACCACTATAAGGGGGGTGTAAGATGACCCAAACCACTATAAGGGAGGTGTAAGATGACCAAAACCACTCTAAGGGGGGTGTAAGATGACCCAAACCACTATAAGGGGGTGTGTAAGATGACCCAACCCACTCTAAGGGAGGTGTAAGATGACCAAAACCACTCTAAGGGGGGTGTAAGATGACCCAAACCACTCTAAGGGAGGTGTAAGATGACCCAAACCACTCTAAGGGGGTGTGTAAGATGACCCAAACCACTCTAAGGGGGGTGTAAGATGACCAAAACCACTCTAAGGGGGGTGTAAGATGACCAAAACCACTATAAGGGGGGTGTAAGATGACCCAAACCACTCTAAGGGGGGTGTAAGATGACCCAAACCACTCTAAGGGAGGTGTAAGATGACCCAAACCACTCTAAGGGAGGTGTAAGATGACCAAAACCACTCTAAGGGGGGTGTAAGATGACCCAAACCACTCTAAGGGGGATGTAAGATGACCAAAACCACTCTAAGGGGGTGTAAGATGACCCAAACCACTCTAAGGGAGGTGTAAGATGACCCAAACCACTCTAAGGGAGGTGTAAGATGACCAAAACCACTCTAAGGGGGGTGTAAGATGACCAAAACCACTCTAAGGGGGGTGTAAGATGACCAAAACCACTCTAAGGGGGGGTGGAAGCTGAACAACATAACAATTAGGGTTGGTGTGCAAGTTTGACCCAAATGTTGGTTACCAATTAATGCAATATTTTTTTACAGCGAAAAAGCCAATTTAAATATATATACTAACTGCACTTTTTAATCTTTTTCAGGCACCCCGAGATGCACCATGACGGGCATTTTCATTTTCCTGAACATTTCTGTTTAATTTATTTACTTTTCACAACAAAATAAAAAAAAATTAAAGAAACATGTTGCAATGTGTTTAATTCTGAAGGTACTTGATTTCAAGCCCACAGCAAAGCAAAGCGCAGGCGCTGTGTTGAATAGCGTGGTCAAACTGACTGACAGCGCCTACAAAGCTGAGCTCCAACATCATATTCAGCAATGTAGGCGTTGTTCCCAACAACGCCAGGTAGCGACTGAGGAGGCCTGCTATAGCGAATCGCTACCGCCTGCGGCGTACGCTAGCGGCGCTCATAGCGCCATACTTCAGTCGCTCATCTGTCGCTACCTGGCGCTATTAATGAATCGGCCTCCCCGATATAAATATCCTTTTTTAATTTACTTCTTGATCAAATTACAGCTGCACATGTTATATAACTCCTTGATTTTACTATACTCTAAACCAGCCCACATTTAAAACAAACCCAGCTGTTAAGTCAATCTCTTTGTGGGTTCTATACAAGTTTTGCATAATAAATTGATAAACATGCATGTCTTTGTAAATCACTTGATGATTCACATCATTTACATTTTAAATCATTTCTATAAATATAGTGTTTAAATTGTTCTTGTCAAGAACACCTACAGTGACGGGGAGGCCGATTCATTAATAGCGCCAGGTAGCGACAGATGAGCATCTGAAGTGCGGCGCTATGAGCGACCGCTAGTGTACGCCACGAACGGCTGTGAGTCGCTATTGCAGGCCTCCTCAGTCGCTATCTGCCGTTGTTGGGAAGAATGCATGCATTGGTGAATGAGATGTTTCAGATCAGCTTTGTAGGCGCTGTTATTTTTTCACACGGTATTCAAGACAGCGCCTGAGCGTTTGTTTGCTGTTGGATAGAAATCAATGTTAGAACATTCTGTAGTAAACACATTGCACCATGTTTATTTGGTTAAATGGTTTTTATTCTTTTGGGGGTTTTTTTAAATAAATGCCTACAATTGTTGGTTTCTCTTCATGGTGCCTAAAAAAGAAACAAAAGTGTAGTTAATTTTTATTACTAATTTTGGTTTGTAGCATTTAATCACATACCAAGGCCTCATTTTTTGTTCAAATTTTGGTCAACTTGCACACCACCCCTTATTCTGGTTTGGGTCAACTTGCACACCACCCCTTATTCTGGTTTGGGTCAACTTGCACACCACCCCTTATTCTGGTTTGGGTCAACTTGCACACCACCCCTTATTCTGGTTTGGGTCAACTTGCACACCACCCCTTATTCTGGTTTGGGTCAACTTGCACACCACCCCTTATTCTGGTTTGGGTCAACTTGCACACCACCCCTTATTCTGGTTTGGGTCAACTTGCACACCACCCCTTATTCTGTTTTGGGTCAACTTGCACACCACCCCTTATTCTGGTTTGGGTCAACTTGCACACCACCCCTTATTCTGTTTTGGGTCAACTTGCACACCACCCCTTATTCTGGTTTGGGTCAACACTTGCACACCACCCCTTATTGTTGGACCCCAAAAATAAGGGCCCTGTAGTCCAGTACTTGGAGTATAGTTAAGGTGAGCTAGCTTACCAAGAAAAACGACGTAATCATGCTTTCCCTTAACTCAAAGCCAGTCTGGGTGTCCTCAGTCGTTTCTGCGGGCATGTTGGGGATTTCTGGCACCAGTGCTGTTTCTTCAGGGGGTTGTATTCTGTGGCATATGCAAATATTGTGTAGGACACAGCATGCGAGGATGATTTTGGAGACCTTTTGTGGACTGTACAACATTTCTCCTCCTGGGCATGCCAAACACAGAAAGCGCGCTTTCAGCAGTCCAATGGTTCTTTCCACAATGCATCTGGTTTTACGATGTGCTGCATTGTAGCGTAGTCGGGCAGAGGTCTGTGGGTTTCTGACGGGAGTCATGACCCACGTTCTCTGCCCATATCCCTTATCCGCTGTGGAATAAACACAATGAGAGAGACAGCAATTAGTAATAGTACATGTTTTTTTTGGCCATTTTTTAAATTTAGCTTACTAGGCCACATATTTTTAGCAAAATACTTTGTCATGGTTATTTATTTACCCAGTAGCCAGCCAGGTGGCATTTCATTGTTCTCGAACTTCCGGCACATGACTGATTGCTGGAGCACGTAGGAATCGTGGCATGAGCTGGGGAAGCCATATCTCACGGCCCGCAGCTTCATGTCATGGTCACATACCACCATGACATTGATGGAATGGAATTGTTTCCTATTCCTATAATGCAGCTCCTGTGCACAGGGAGGGCGGAAAGGGATATGTGTGCCATCCACGCACCCTAGCACATTCGGAATGGATTGGGTGCGTCTGGTGGATGGATTGATTTTGGTCTTATAGGGACTGTAGTGCTGCACGATTCAGACGAAAGCGGCTTCTGATCTGCTCGTCACTTAAATCCCACACTGAAAGACGGATGCCAAAGGATCGGGGTGCCCTAAGCCTCACAGCACCCTCCTCCCTGGCCTCCTGTTCTTCCAGCAGTCTCCCACAACCATACATCCAGAACCCAAACATCACCCTCTCATCCATCTCACACTCACTGGCCATAGATACAAAATAAGGCAAACCAAAAACAGAAAACCAACACACCACAGACACAAGCACACTCCTCACACAATCACACCAATGCAGCTCAACACAAAACCAGATGTATAATGGTCAGAACCACCAGACTGCTGAAAATCTTCTTTCTAAGTTAGGCACAACCAAGAGGGGATTTGCTGCACAACCCACAGAAGGCCCCAAAATCAATCCTCACTTGCTGTATGCTACACAATATTTGCATATGCCAACAAAATAAATCTCCCAAAGAAACAGCACTGATGCCAAAAATCACCCAACAAGCCACACAGAGTAAGGGCACAACCCTGCCAGACAATTTTTTAAAGCAAGGGGCCAAAGGACAACACCACAGCCTTTGCCACAGTGTAACAATGCAAGAAGGTTGTCATATAAAGCTATTTTTACTTAACTTTGGGAAAGGACTGGTCCGCTTTGCCGCCTCTTGCGTTGCTTAGCTATTTCCGGTCTGCAATTAGCTTACCCAGGTGTGCTTGAAACGGTTTGCGCACACGTACGCTAAAGCGTACTAGCGTACGTGAGCAGATACTTGCATGCTTTAGCGTATATGGTTCATCAGTCAGGTTTGGTCCAATAAAACTTATGCTCCTCTTAATTCAAATAGCCGTTTTTAGAGCCACATTTTACATGTGTTTAACAGACCTGAGTACATTGGTTTCTTATGTTGGGTTGTTTGGTTAATGAGCTCTCTAATTATTTAATTGTCTTCCACACATGGTTGCCAGAAACATCAGTCATTGCAGTGAAGATGTCGCTACAAACACCTGGCCAGTATGTGTGAAGCAATTAAGTGGACCTGTTTGTGATTGGTTCTTAGAGCACATAAAACCTGGCACACCCAAGCAGCAGCTGTTGGCATTTTGTAGTCTGCATGTGTGCTTGGGTGTTGTATAGTGGTGTGTTTGCAGCTACAGGATGGAGCCAAATTCTGGGCATCTGCCGGCCACAGCTGGACCAAGTAGGAGTGTCTTGGGTGCTGTGCGCAGACCTCCCCTAAGGAAAAGGGCACAGGCCGAAGGTGAGGCAGCACCTAAGGCCAAGCGTCCATTTGCCAAGAGGGAGCCAGAATTTAATTTGGCGGATTACAATACTCTTGTGCATCTGACACTGGCAAAATGGGAGTTATTATTTGGCTCCCAAAGTCAGTGTTTAGGTAAGCAAGAAAGGAGCAAATTGTGGGATGCCATTGGTGAGGAGCTTACTAGCAGTGCTCAATACCCACGTAGTGGCCCATCCTGCAAGAAATGCTTCTACACTTTGAAAGGGGCCCTTATGCAAAAGATGAAGAACGATCTTCTTGTAGAGAGTGGGACCAACCAGGGTCCAAAGAGTACCTACAGGCCATATGAGGAGATGCTGAAGTGCAAGATTCCGCTCATTCTGCTGCAGGGTGTTGATGTTGGGGATGACTCCACAGGTTGGGCTGAAGGTACCTAGTTTAGAAATTTTTAAATCTTGTTGTTGTAATGTATGTTATTTTGTTTACATTTTTTTTCAATACTAACAGTAGGACATGTGAAGTAGTACATTATACCTCATTAATGTGTTACTTGCCTGCCTCTTGCTTTATGCATAGGTGCACACGGTGAGGCCCAGGATTCTGGGGAGGAGGACACCCAAAATCCGGCCCTTCCCACAACCTCAAGCATAACCCAGTCGGCCATTGAAGGTATTTTTAAGTAATTTTGGTGGTGGTTATTTTGGGCCGCACATTACCAATGGCTAAATCCTTACTTTTATTTCTGATAGTTGCCCTGACATTTGCACCAGCATCTCCTCAGGAGTCAACCTACTCTTTGGATGCCGGTAAGTGCATGTGTCAACCTTGCTTTAGCTACTTTAACACAAGGGCATGTCTTTCATTCATCTATTTTCATTGTAGGGCAAGTCCCTGCTTCATCTTTGGACACCACTTCCTGTGTTGCTGGTCAACCGGACCCTGTTGGTGTGTATTTCCAAACACACTGTATCCTTTCTGCTGTTTGAGTAACAATGTGTATATTTTGTTAGTCTAAAATTCAACATGATTTCAGTTACACTTATACTTCAATATGGATATTGACACTGGATTGTGCATCAACACGATCAGAAATTAAATTGTTGTAATGTGTTCCCTGCATTTTTTGGTTGATTTAAAATCGAAAGACAAACATACACTATACTAGTGTTGGTAATATTGATCTACATTGTGTATTTTAGTTGACCGGAATACAGGAAGTGGCCGTCCGGAAAGGGCCCTTCACCGTGAGGCTGCTAGAGATGAGGGTAAGTTTGTTTAGCTTTATTCTCTAGTAAGGATGTTGGCTAACCTGTTTTTTGGAATTATTAGTTGTGTTAGTAGTAGTGTTAGTAGTGTTATTCAACATGCTTTTTGAAGGGCAAAGCTCGAGTGAGGGCCTAAGTCGGGACATCTGTGAGATGGCGGGTATGTGTAATTTGAGCAATGTGTGTATGTTATTGTTTGCCACAATGATTTCATCCTCTTCGGCTTACATACATGTTTGGAATATGATGTTCCATGACACATTTTTGCTATTGGGCAATCCCCCACTTTGGAGAGGTACGGCCTCGATAGTGTGGGCCAAAAATAGTCCCACAATCTCAAATTACCTACTAACATGACTTTCCTGTTTAGCATATGCCAGCTTGCCCCATCTCTCAGATGTGGAGTTTCCCCTTTCTGTCAGCCAGACACCGGAACTACTTTGGCCGGAGCAGACTAAGGTACCATGGCTGATTTGTTTGAACAGTAAACACATTTACATGTTTGGGGGGGACAACAGGATCCACCATGTAACATACAACATATTTGTGGTTTAGCAGGAGTCCATTGCGGAAACCCAGGCTCTGCCCTCTGCCCAAGTACCATGTGGACAGGCTACAGAGGCTGAAGCAACGGTACATTATAATGGAATTCTTTTGGGAAATGTTTTGGAGGGGATTACCTGCATTGTTCCAGCTTCACTACAATCTTTTTTTTGGTGTTTTTGGCTGAACATCCTACAACTGGAGCTTCTGCACCCACAAGTGCCGATTTTTACCAGCTAGGGGTCCGGATGCTGGAGGGCTACAGTCAACAACAGCCGCGTGCTGGAACTAATGAGCGCATTGCGGCGTTGGAAAATCAGTCGCTGGTGGATCGGCAACAAATTCAGGACCTGCAGCAACAACTGCGAGAAGTGCAAAATCACCAGCACTCAAATGTCAAACTCCATACAACAAATGTCACATGCCGTCCAAGAATCTGGACAGCGCCAGGAACAAACTTTGTTGTTGATCCATCAGCTAATACAACAGCGGTCTATTTTTTTACTGCACTGTTGTCCCCCAACACCACCCCTAGCAATGAATCCCAACCTCCAAGGCCACCCAGGGAATAATTGTGGCACTTCTTGTTCCCTTGAAATGCATTAATTTTAAGTTTTTTTTTTCTTGTAATAAATGTTTGAACCCAACCTCCAATTAGTGTTTTTGAGAAGACATAGGAACTAACCCAGTCAGGGATAAGTCTCTAGATCTAGATATGTACATGTAGGCAGAAATGTATGACACATATTGTTTGCCATACATTACTATGGTTAACGCATTAAATGCCTAACAATGTTTTATAACATGTTCTAACTAATGAGTTGCTAGACACTTAAACTATGCTTTACAAGGCACAACACACTGAAAGTAGAAAAATATAAAACATTTATTGCCTTCAAAGGCGCCCAACATGGGCAACATTAATCCGCACAGCGGAAAAAACCATACCCCCCACCCTAACGGTGTTTCTTCTTGCCCAGCAGCATATGGCGCGTCCGACGGACGTACTGCCACAGTCTGCGATGCTCTGTTTCACAAGCTGTAGAGAGTAAAAAAAAAACACTTAAACAAATATAATGGGATCTCAACATACACAGATGTAGGAATGTTATCTAATTTGCTCGAATTAGCTGACCAACACATTAACATTGGTGTAAACTGGGCCCTTATGTGTTACCATTATATGAGTAGTAGTGCCTGCCTTACATGTGCATTTAACATCCAAACCATACATTTAGTATGAACTCTTTGGAAGAAATGAAGGGATAAGTCCCATTGTGGGCATTTATTGGGTTATTTACAGCCAAACATCATGGCCAAAGTCCTAACAATTAAACTGCTTGTGAAAAGCATATTAGAGTTCCCAACCTTAGCAGGCAAATATTTTTATTTTAAGCAAACATTTTACCAATACGTGTAAAAACCAAAAATGTGAGCCAACAATCAAGCATGCAGACATGCATTTAGGATTGTGGGATGAGCAAATGTCACCTAGATGTGTGCTTAGAAAAGACATAGGGACATTTGGCTTGATGCAGAGCCTCCCCGTTCAGCTCCCCCGTGCGTTTCCCCGTTGGTTTTGGCCTTTGATCGGGTCAGGAAAGGGTGCTACGTTGATTTTAGTGTGCGTTTATGCGCTCAGGTGTGCGCTCAGCCGCCTTTCCGATTGTCGGCTCGCACGAGGCTGTTTCCTGGGAAAACGGACGCCTCGTTCATTGGTCCGTTTTTTTCAGTGATGCAGAGCCTTGATTTCCGATTGAAATCACCCTAATAAAACGGGGCCGCCGAGCCTTCACTTACGGCAAGTCAGAGCAGCCGTATTTGCACTCGGGCAATAATATGCAGTCCTCTGTTGGAGCACATCAGCGGCGCCAGCTCCGCGGTCTTGTCCTGCTGAGTATGGCAGAAACCAGGCTGCACCGCACGCCTTTGGACATGGCATGAGTATTTGATATTTTTTATTGTTTTTTTTTTGGTATCCTTTTTACAGGGTCTCCCTCATTTTTATTTTATTGTTTGTGTGCAGGCATTTGAAGATGGGACATAGGATAAATGTGCAGGCACTGGCTGGCCCTGATTTGGTTTTTGGGAGTCGTTTTTCTGGCTTTCCCTGCCTAGGAATTCCTGCCTACCTGAGCGATTCAAATCTGCCGATCTATTTGGTGGCTGGCTACTGGGTATGTGTCTGAAACTTGTATTGGTTGCCCACCCTCTCTGACTGTGTTTGTTCCCGTAACACACTATTTGGTAACTTTTGGCGTAGTATATTTGCAGCCCAATTATTGATCTACAAATTAAATGGTTTGTGATTGTACCCTATTGCGTCATGTTCTTGCCCTCTTATGTAAGTAGTATTCCCCAGACTTTTGTAATCAGAGTACAGGTTGGATGTGCATGTAGTCTCATTACAAATGTCCTTTCCTCCCACCCTACCCCGCTCACCTATTTGTCCCTCTTTTCTATTGTTGCAATGCACACCTTTTTTTAATTTTTTTTGTTTTTTGGTTTTAGGGCAGGAGACTCTGCCTATCCTTTGGTCCCCTGGATGAAGACCCCCATCCTGCACCGATCTTCACAGGCAGAGGAGCGCTACAATACTGCCCCCAGGAGGACTCGCTCTGTGTTGGAGCCAGGCTTTGTTCTCTTGAAGATGAGGTTCCGTTGTCTTGATGTGACTGGGGGGGGGGGCACTACAATAGACGCCTGCAACGGTCCTAAACCTAATCCGGCCTTGTGGGCTAATCCACCACCTTTAGTTTCAGCCCTCCCCACCCCTCCTTTTTCTTGCACCCAAAGTGTTTAGTGTTTTTTCAGAGACCACAATTTTTTTTTTTTTTTCAAACAAATTTTGTTTTGTCATTTGTTTTTTTGGGCCCAAAAGAAAAATTACACGTGGGCAGAGAAAATGTATTCCCCACAAATTAGTGGTATGTTGGGTGTCATGGTGACGATGAATGATGTTGTGCCTGCAAATAGGCTGCAATGTGGGCCAGGCTTTGATTAATCTCAGCCATATGGCTGGTTAGGGCAGAGATATTGCTGTTTAATACCTCTACTTGGGCGTTGAGGTTTGTGAGTTGGGTGCACACAGTCTCATTGAATTGCTGTGTTGTCGCAGCAAAGGCAATATTTTCCTGCCTCCATGTTTCCTCCAAAATTTGAAGTTGCCTTCTTTGAGAAATATGGCGTCTAGACTGGGTAGGAGCAGTGGGACGGGTGGTTGGTTCTGGTTCCGAAGGTGGTTGTGGATGTGGTGGCTGTGCCGGGGTTGCCTGCGTTGCTGCCACTGGTGCAGTAGTGGTTAGTGACATATGTGGGGTGTCCTCCTCCAAATCTCGTATATGGTCGATGATGGGTGGGCTTCCTGTGGTCTGTTAAGAAATATAGCATCCTTTTAGTTTATTTCTGTCCACACAAGCTCGCAAATATCAATGTTA